>CM050404.1:103592329-104792329 GCA_027580255.1 Therioaphis trifolii | reverse complement strand
CATTATATTTTATATATTCATTACTTTGATTCGTTATATGACGAGTATTATGTTTATAACTTAATCATCTGAAATGTATAAGAATTTAATAAACTGTAACATTATGATCAATATGGCTGGAGTCATACTGTTGAAACGTGTAACGCTATAGCACTCAAATTATCATTGCAAACAAAAAAACATATCATTATATTGTTCATGGATTACACATGATTACAAAAAAAAATAACATCCTGTTTATCCACCTTGGTAAAAATTAAATTGATTTTAAGTTTAAAGTAGGTATATGTACTTCCACTTACATTATTTCTCAACTTTGTTGTATGATCTTCCACAGCATTATGTAGTATTATTTCCATAAAGGAACCTTTGACAGGATGTTACCAATATTCATAATTTGTGTTAACGACATTGCCCTCGTAACGGTAATGTATATCTGGTTAAATTAGGTCCGTTTATAACCTTAGATAGGGGGACAACATATAGAAAATAGTCCCAAACAACTGTCAAATAATAATACGAACACCTAACTTACCTATAGGCTATAATACCATTAATACTACCATCCATTATTAATAAAAAAGTAACAAGCAATGAAAATATATAAATGTACATTTAGTTGCCTATTTATATTCACGCATGTATATCGTCGGCTAAGACGTAATACCTCGTAAGTAAAAAAAAATGATATTTTAAGATATTTATACATCAAAATTTACAGAAAAAAATATGGAATATTTTAATGGTAATATTACATTTAGCTCATAATTTCCAAAGAGAATATAAACTTGGACGCAATATCGCGTAAATCAATGATCAGTATTTTGTCAGAAATACATCGTATCTCCACCTTGGACAAAATATTTATTACTGGCGCACTGATACCGCGGTAACTACAAACAAATATTAAAACGGTTCTGTGGCCACAATACCTTCGATTTATAAATAGAAATAATAAATAGTTGTAATTATAAAATATAGTGTTCACAATCAATGATAATACTGATTATATTTTATTATATCTAAGTTATCACCATAGAATAGATTATCACACAGTATGTTTGAAGTTTGAACTTTGAAGTGCGAATTTCTCATTTTAACTTAATTGAATATTGTCATTTATTTATTACATACCTTTATCTTGTTTGTAACTATTAATTTGTATAAAATAATTCATAAGAATGGATGAAAATGAGATTGATTTTCTGCTAAAAAAGTTGGATAATGACGATCAACGTAAGTTTCAAAAACACTATAGTTTAATTTTAATGTGCATTGTACCTATTATTGAACAAAAATATTTGACTAAAGGGCACAACCAAATGGAGTGTGACTCAGTTAATTCTAATATTGAACGCAAGTTGAAGAATGCAGATATTTATTTACCTTCGGATTATAGAAAAATTACACAAAGTGCTAGAAAAAAACCTTTTCTTTATAATGTAAAATGGTGTGATACATTATTTTTTAAACAATATCAAATTGATTTAAATAGATATGGCTCATTAAGACCTGGAAAATCAGCTGGAGATCCAACTGTTACAAATATAAAGTCACTTCGATATAATCCAAATGGCACTATTGATTTTAAAATTAATTTTGAAGATAAGTACTCTGATCTCAGATTGGCTCAAAATAAAAGGAAAAAATGTGTAAAATAGCATATTATATATAAGGTCAGCTTCATGCAGAAGAATTGAAAATTCCCAAAAGTGAGAACATTTACAGCAACTGAAAAAAGTAATTCCTAATGATTGTCATGAGTTTTATAATCATATTAAATATGATAAGATAGTAAAACTAATTTAACTACACTATTGTAATTAATAATAATATAATATCTATTTTTTAATGTTATAAAATATAAAAATTAAGGCTTTTAAACTATTTTTTTTTTTTTTTTTTTTTTTATTATATTATAACTATAATTCAAGGTCTGAATGTTACTATAAAAATTTAGTTCTCTTTAAAATAATGTTTATTTTTTAATACCTTGATTGTTACCTATAATTATGTTTTAATAATAAATTCAAAAGGCTGAAGTATTAAAAGATTTAATAAATAAAAACCCCTGATCCAACAATTTGTATTTAATAATGTAATTAAATTAGTCAGCTAGGAAACAATAAAGTAATAATAGCTCGTATGTCAATATCCATTTTCAATATACTTAATGCAATACCTTGTAAGTCTAAAAAAAACATTGTAAAAACAAATTATAATTAAAACTACATTATAGACTAATGGAAAACATAGTCTTAAAAAATTATTTAAAACATAGGCTAAACTAAATACAAAAATTGATTTTATGAACACAAAAATGTGTCTCCTGAAAAATGAATGTTTTTGACTTACGAGGTATTACGTCTTAGCCGACGATATGTATGTTATACTCAAAGGAATTACTTTTAAAACGTTATGTTTACTTTAAATTAATCTAAATAATCATCTGTTGAAGAAAGGAATAATATATTGGTAAAATATAGTTATAATGGATCTCAAAAGACTATTACATTTGGCCCATTATAACCGATAATTATATAATATGAAATTTCTAAAAAAAAGTACACGTGTACATAAGAAAGTAATTATCGTTCACTGAATCATTACATTATTATTGCATTTTATAACACTTAAACGTGTACATATAAATAGAATATAAAATAAGAACAAAAATGGTAATTTTTAAAAAAAAATTTTCCTAAATATTATTCTCTTTTTTCCTAATAAATTTGTATAATTTTACTGTACCTAATTTATATGTATTAAAAAACATTTCTTACCAATTTTATACTTTTAATAAAAAAATTAAGTACAAATTCATTTTTGCGTTAACGAGATGAACAAAATAAAAATACATTATACAACAAACAAAATCTTTAAAAAATATAATTTCAACAACATAAATCATAAATTTAATAACAAAATAAATCTGATTTATAAGCTCTAAAAAGCTTCTATAAAGCTTTTCTTTGAAAATGGTAATATTTTTCACTTGATCAAATTAAATAGTATAACACAATTAACCAATTGAATTAATAGTATTAACAGGTTCTATATGTTAATGCTTTAATGAGTATAATGGTCAAAATCTAATGATTCAAAAATTAATTCTCTTATATTTCTCATGATGGTAATCGTTTTTTTTATTAATAGATTAACTAAATATTTGACTTGCAATTAAAGTAGTACTTAATGACTGTAATGTTTATATCTTGCATAAATATTAGTTGAGTTTTTGTGTGCTTATTCAGTTAGTTCAAACTTAAAATGTGTTCATGATTATAAAATAATAGTACTATTTCATCAATATTTTATATCATTAATAATGGCACGTATTTTGACTAATCAAATTTAATAATCTGAACATTTATAATATTTCAGATTTAACATAATTTATTGTATTGACTTCATTATGTTCATTAAATTTGTTATTTATATGTATAATTATAACTAAATATCATATTTTTATTATTATTATTATTTATAATATAATTTTGCTATATTATAAATAAGATATTGATACGTATAATATGGTAATCAACATTTTTTATAGTATACAGCATCGTTTCTTAAACTGTGTTCCGCGGAACCCTGGGGTTCCACGAAGATCACTTCAGGGTTCCGCGAAGCTTTAGTGATTTATTTCAAAATTCCAGTATTTTCCAAATAACCAATCGATGAAACATAAAAATGAATTGTCAATTAAAAATCCATTTATTGTCAATACATGACCTCCAGCCATGTCAGTAAATTAATATGAAACTTTTATTGAAATGACATTAGATTCATCGTTGCAAGAAAAATTTAAATCGATACCACTAGTAGAATTTTGGTGTAGATTCAAAGATGAATATCCTCAACTGTCACAAAAGGCGCCAACAAGGCCTTTTGCAATTACATACTTATATTATGTGTGAAACGGGGTTCTCCTCCAATATATCAACAAAAACAAAATACCGCAACATACTTGATGCTGAACCTAATATAATCATACAACTTTCAACAATTGAGCCTAATTTTAAGAATATTTGTAAAAATAAAAAGCAATTTCATTCGTCGCATTAAAATGTATACTTAGTATAATTAATGTAATTATTATTGAAGTATTATTATATATGCATACAATCATTATTATTTTTATTTTTATTTTAACATAATTTTATTATATGATTATAATTTATTTACAAATAATCATAAAAAAAGCTAAAAAGTTGGGGTTCCACAATAAAAGTGGACATCAAAAAGGGTTCCATGGATAAAAAAGTTTAAGAAACGCTGGTATACAGGTTATAATATATTATTAAATTCAATAAATAAGTGAATTTGTTTTGAAAATTAACACTATAATTTATGACTTTAGAAGTAATAAAAAAAAAGTATATAAGAATAATATATCAATATTTAATAATACATCTATATTTGTTAAGACATTTTTTCAATCAATGAAAAAATGCGAGTAAATGTTTATTGATAAATCTTACTTTATATTATTTTGATTTTATCAAGTTGTGAAATATTAATTACATTTTTACACTTTATTTTAACTTGGTTGCTATAAAAAGGGTAACATAATTTAATAATCAAATTTTCAATACAACAAGAAGCCTATTTTATATTATCTTTGAATAAGAATAAATGACTTTAAAAAAAATTACCAATTCCCAGATGGCAAAGACATATTATAATAATGTTATTATTATTAATATATTAAAATCTGTGCAATGAATTATTGATAATTATTTGTATACTCATATAAATTTTCATAATAATTTATAGTCTTTTTAGTTTTAGTTTTTAAAAACGTCTAAATATGTCTAAAGTTGTTGCGAGCCCTAAAAATATATCTGTTAACCATTCACAAAACACTTGATGTACCATTTGGCATTTAGTATTTAGTATGTTGGTATTAAAATCCTAATATATAAAGTGAATTACAACCTTAAATTGAATCTTAACGTTATCTATAATATGGTATACTTATTCAACATTTATATTGTATAAATTATACAGATATTTCAATCTTCAATATAATGAACCAACAGTTATTGTTAGCATATTTTCATTTATTTTTTATTTAATTTACTTTATATCAATTAGTATACATAAAAATAAATGTTTTACTTATCTGTAGTTTAAATTTTATCATATTTAAATAAAAACACAAAAAAAATATTACTTTTACAGTGTCACTCAATTTATTTTTAATAATTATTCACTTCATAAATGTATATTATAACTAAAACTATTAGCGCATTTTTTCAAATTTTAACTATTGTGTCGTAACAGATATTTGTCATAAGCGCATAAACTTGAAATGAATAATCTACAAATGCTTAAAACTATTCAAATGTAATACTACTTGTATTTTATCTGTAATCAAGATGAAAATGAATTTGAGACTTACGTATGTCAACCTGAAGACTTTAAACAGTTTCAACTCAATCGTACCATATTTTAAACGTAATATCCATACTTACACCACTAGATAAAAATGTATGCTTCTAAAACTACAGTTCAGATTTAAACCAATTACAATTTTTCAGCTAGGAGCAGCCCTTGGGTTCTTAATACCGCCCATGATAGTACAAGACAGCGATAACTTAGAAGACATAGGCAATGATTTATGGAAAATGTTTGTATCCTTCGCTATCGTGAATACTTTGGTATTATTCTTAGTGATATGGAGTAAGTATTCACAATCATGCAAGTAATTCATATATGGCATTTGAAAAAACTACAAAAATGTATTTTTATTTTACTGTAACTAAAGTGGTTGCTTAGAAATATTTAAATTTCATCGGTCCTTTTCATTTTACGATTAAAAAGACTTGACACGGTATCCATGCTGTTCCAGGCATACAAGCCGAACCACTGAAGGCACCAAGTTATGCTCAAGTAGTACAACGAAAAAAAAGAGACGACCCGGCTGTTTTAAAAGATGTATTCATGAAGTCGGTCAAAGAACTGTTAAAAAATAAAGGTTACATTTTATTGCTAATATCTTATGGCATCAATGTTGGAGCTTTCTTTGCCATATCAACTCTGCTTAACCAATTTATTTTGCGCTACTTTCCAGTGAGTAAATTTAAAATCATAAGTTGTCTGTGATACATCTAAATCATTATTTGAATTCGCAGGGCCACGAAGAAGATGTCGGGCGAATCGGACTCACATTAGTATTATGTGGCTTAGGAGGTTCTATTATTTGTGGATACATTCTAGACAAAACACATCTATATAAGTAAGAAAGCTTGTGTAATAACAATTGTTATCAATTACATGTTTCTAATGTTGAGGGATAAATTAAATATTATAATAAACATTATAAAATAAATTATTTGAAACAACTGATTGAATAGTGTTTGTTAAAAATGTGTTTTAATAATAATATTGACTAAGAGTGAAAAAATTTAAGTGCTTAAATCAGTAAAATATGTAAATAAAAATACATACTGTACATACAATCTTCTAATCATTAAATTTAAATACAACTTGTTTTTAATAGATTCTAAACTTATTTTCCTTTTTTAAAAATAAATTAGTAATTTATAATTATTTAATTAACTGTTTAATTAGGTGATATTGTTTACAAACAAATAAATTCAAAACATAATTACTAGTCGTAAATGAATTACATTTATTACATTTGAAATTTAAAACAGTAAACTTACTCGTAGACATCAAAAATTATTTATTTATATTCAAGTATCTGTTTATAGGTCAATATATGACAAACGTAGGTCAATAAATGTTATTCGGTAGGTACTTTAAAAATCATAAAAATGCATTCAAGTGTAACATACATTGTTAAAATATAAAAAACAACTATTAATAGTGTACTGCAATACATTCAAGTATGTTTTTTGGGTCCAAATGGACACTTAATCAAAATTAGGTGGACACCCAGTAGAGGAATAATGGATCCCTTTCCCTTGAATGTCCTCTATCTAAATCATAGGTTCCCAACCTTTTTGACTCTGTGGACCACTTGGAGAACTTTCAATATGTCACGGACCACCTCAATTTTAGTCTTTATTTTTCTTATTGACAAGAATGAATTTGTTTTACATGTTTTAGAATTTAGATCATGACTAAATTAAAACCAATGAAATTCATCAATATCAAGCTTATAATAATGTTTATACTTGATAAATTTTGAATAAAAGTTTAAAATTATTAACATTTAATGCTAATTACTATTATGAAAAAACTGTACATCATAGTATAATATTTATTATAGGTAAACTAAGTTGTCGAAAACATGACTAAATAACTAATGCGATTTCTCGAAGCTTAGGGTACGCAATAGTGTATATCGCTTTTTAATATAATAATATATCGATTTTTTACACCAAAACTCTTCGATATTCATGCAAGATTCAAACGTATCCTTACAGTTTTGATCGTTTTGCTATTCTATCAAATCTTCCTGGTTATCATTACGTACCTCATCGACTTTAACAATAAAAGTGTTTCGAATCATATATCGGATACTTTTCGTTTCGGAACCATTATATTCTGGGAAATACCGATTAAATTCATCTTTAAGATTTTGCAAATGATGTCAAACGTTTTGTTGGACCTTAACTGTGAGGTCCCAAAAAAAAAAAAATGAAATATTTTTAAATTTTGTAAGTATGGCTCACGGACCACTACACAACGTCTCGCGGACCACCAGTGGTCCGTGAACCATAGGTTGGGAACCTCTGATCTAAATAATGATACTGAAGAAAAAGGTTACAAGTTTAATTCCAGAGCTTTAAGTCAAATTAAAAAATAAAGTTCAAAAGATTGAATAGAAACTGATCATTAACAAAAGAAAAATAGTTCTTGGTACCGTTTGTGATATGGAAAAAGTGATGTTTATATATATTGGAATATTATAATGTAAGATTATGATACAATTTCAAAGGCAGGACTTCAATATATTATAATTTATAACACATTTTTTAAGAATAACCAGTTGTTAAAATGAAATATTGATTATTTTATAGCTTAAATATGAAATTGATGTATAAGAAGTTAAAATGTTATTCAATTTTTTTTTTTTTTTTTTTTTTTTTTTTTTTTTCTATGCAAATTTTCATCTGTTATTTACTATAAAATCAACTGGCATACTCGTATTTAATCTGAATTAAATGATTTTGGTTTATATCTACTCCATATGATTCGACACATTTGGTTCTTTATAATGTTTCCATACATTTATGGTAAATTTAGGAACTTAGAAGTTGTAATACTGTTTAAGATATCAAAGATATGATAATTAAACGAATATTATACAATATTATAATATTGTTTTGTGACATAATATTATATTCTAGATAAATAGGCAACACTACTTCCACTGTTTAGGGGAGTAACTAAGGAGATCACTGAGAAAGAGAAGGAGGTATTTCTACCAATGAACTTGTTTTTAAGAGAGGAAGGGTGGACAAGCAGTGGTTAAACTAAAAAATGGCATGATGTAGGTAGTAGGTATTTTTGCATTATTTAATTTGAAAAAAAAGTATTAAGCTTTGAAATTTAAATAATTCATGCTTTCGAATATTAACCGTTGTCGATAATCAATACTTGATGCATCGACAATATAAAGAAATAAATATTTTATGATTTTTTTTTTTTTCGTAAATTTATTTTATGCACAACAATAATAATGGAATTTTGATGAACATTACTGATTTATACATACTATGTTTTACCAGTTAAACATTTTACACGACTAATTAAAAGTATGATCTCCAATTTTTTTATTCTCTAAATATCCTTACGAGTTGTGTGTTCTATTGTAACTCATACAAGTTATAATGTAAGGAAACAAAAGTGTGCTCAGACTCTGAAAACTATATTATAAAAACAGCATTAACATAAGTCAGGAAATCCGATCAATTCCAATACAAACTGTCAGATTTAAAACTTATGGAGTTATGAGTTTAACTCATAACTCATAACTCCATTAAACTCATGACTCAATAAGTACTTATGGTACTTATGGAATCATGAGTTTAATAAAAAAAAAGGATATACGTAGTGTTGGCATCGATTTTTAGATTATTATTATTATTGTGTATTATTATTATTATTATTATTATTGTGTATTATTATTATTATTATTATTGTGTATTATTATTATTATATGTGTCGGTGGCACTGAGCACCGGGTAGTGGCTACCCTGTGCTCTATACTAGGAAACAGAGAGACTTTTCACTTTTAGAGAGAGTGTCGAGTGTCGAGTGTCGAGCGTAAATGTCACATGTATGAAGAGCACCGGCTCTTCGTTTTTTTGATAAATTAATAAAATTACAGTCAAAGTACCAATTTAGTGTTTTTTTTTATAATCGCTAACATTTCAGAAGTGGGATACGCGAGGTATCCGAAACGAAAATCCGAAAACGCCGGTAACCACCGTTAGCCGTGACCCGTTTGTCACGAGGTTTTCCGTGCGTTATATTTTCGCTACCGATCCCCGCGACTATCCGGACTCGCGTTCTGTCCCGTTCGTTCGAACATACGACTACCGCGGATACGCGAGGTATCCGAAACGAAAATCCGAAAACGCCGGTAACCACCGTTAGCCGTGACCCGTTTGTCACGAGGTTTTCCGTGCGTTATATTTTCGCTACCGATCCCCGCGACTATCCGGACTCGCGTTCTGTCCCGTTCGTTCGCAGTTACGTCTACCGCTGATACGCGGTGTATCAAAACGTGAAGTCGCGAACACGAAAACGCCGACAACCGTTGAACCGTGGCCCGCTAGTCACGAGGTTCCCTAGGAGTTTTTAAATTTGTCACGGAACTCCGGGAATACCCCAACTCGTTCACGATCGTGCGAGTGCGTCCGTCTGTAATACGCGACTTGATTGCCGCGTGCGTACGTTTTTAATTGTGACACGATCGTGCGAGTGCGTCCGTCTGTTATACGCGACTTGATTGTTGTGTGCGTCCGTCTGTTATCAAGTGCTGAGCCCGTACACGGCGTCAATATGTTGAATAACGATAAACCTCGAAAACACGTCGACCAAATTACGGCGCCCACGTACAACGAATTGTTCCAGTTGACCGCTGAGTTAAAGTCCCGTCTTGAGACACTTGAAAGGAGTACTTCGTCCGTCGTTGAAGAACCCCCTGTACGAACTTATACCGATTTCCGCCTGTTGCCTGATCTGGACCGCTCAGTACCTGTCTTCACGGGTCATGAGACAAACTGTGCGGCTGAAGACTGGATCGGGTCCGTTGATGCTTTAGCTGGCATCAATAACTGGCCAGTGCCATACCGTCTGCAATATGTAAAGTCCAACATGACAAATGCCGCACGGAGTTGGTACCTAACCGAAACGTTCATAGATTGGGCTGACTTTCTGACGAAGTTCCGAGCCGCCTTCGTACGAACTTTACGAATGACCGACCGATGGAAAGCTCTCAACGACCGGTTGCAAGGAGAGGCTGAACATATTGCCGATTACTACTATGACAAGCTCCGGTTGTGCCAAGCCCTGAACCTGTCCTTTGAGGAGACGCGGGACCATGTCATTTTGGGAATCCGCTCTCAAGAGCTCGCTGTATTCGCGATGGGTAGACCGCATGGCTCCACTGCCATGTTATTGGCAGACCTACAAGAGTGGGAGCGCCTGTATGACTTACGCAGGTCAAGATTCCAAATGCGACCTAAGGTCGAAACAACTAGAAACTTCGTTAGACCCGAACAGAAGTGGCCGAACGGTAACAACCCCGCAACAGACAAGGTTAGAGCGACACCAGAGATGCCGAAAACCAGCCAGGACGTTGCGCACGGACCGCGTAGAACGTCAACATTCGTCGCGCGTTGTTACAACTGTGGCATCAGTGGCCACATCGCAAGAGACTGTCCTAAACCACGTAAGCCATGTTCCGGTTGCAAAGCTACAACCCATTCCCGTGGCCAATGTACTGTGGCTACACGTGGATTCGTGCCAAGCACTGAAACGCTGCGCGTCGAAACGGACCGTTTCCCCAGGAAGAATTGTTTTTTTAAGGACGTGTGGGTCAATGGCGTTCAGGCCACTTGTTTGATTGACTCTGGGTCATCAAACGTTCTTGTGCGAGAAAGTCTTGTAAAGCGGTCCACTGCCGAAGTACATTGGACCTCACGACCGTTGTATACTGTTGGCGACGCTGAACAACCCAGCGGTGTGACCCTGGGTGAAGCCACCGCAGACATAATGGTCGATGGGGTGTGTGCCGCTGATCACACAGTCTTGGTGGTGACCGATCGCTCTATACCGGTAGATGTCATAGTGGGCAGGACATGGCTTTGCTTGCCGCACATAAATTATTACAAGCAGCGAGATGAGTTCGTTATCGAGTCACTCAACGCGATTGGTATGTCGGCTACATCTGATGTAAATTCCGCGGAGTTATCGGATGTGCATTCAGTGTTGGCAAACTCTGTCGATGTGACGATTAGGCCGATCGTCCAATCTGATGTTCATATTGATGAGCATATACCCGAATATGAGCGTAATCAACTTCTAACGCTCCTGAATGAGTACCGGGATGTGTTTGCAAAATCTTTGGCGGAGCTAGGATGCACTGATCTGCTAAAAATGGATATTGTAGAAGTGGCGGGAAGTGACCCCGTACGTCAGAGGCCGTATCGTACCTCACCGTCCGACCGCCAGGCCATTACTCATATACTCGATGAGTGGAGGTCCGCTGGAATTATATCGGACTCGACGTCGCCGTACGCTAGCCCAGTTCTGTTAGTCAACAAAGGGACGGAATCTAAGCGATTGTGTGTGGATTACCGCCGATTAAACCAGCAAACCTTAGACCAACCGTACCCGATGCCCGATATCGATGAACTTTTGAGCCATCTAGCTGAGGGACGCATATTTTCCACATTGGACTTATCAAACGGGTTTTTACAAATCCCTCTCAGCGAAGAGGCCAAGAACAAAACCGCTTTCGTAACTGAGGAAACAACTGCGAAGTTCGAGAGAATGCCCTTTGGGCTGAAAGGCGCACCCGGTATGTTTCAGAAAGTCATGAACCTTGTCTTTAAGGAGTTAAAGGACGCCGGATTGGTCTATATTTACTTGGATGATATAATTGTCCCGTCCCATGACTGGGGGGACATGCTTTCTGTAATCCGTCGGGTGTTCGATTCTCTCCGTGCTGCTCATCTCACGCTGAAGCCCGCCAAGTGCACGTTTGGCGCAACCCGGTTGGATTTCCTCGGCTTTACGGTGTCCAAAGGGACGATTCAACCAGGACTAAAAGTCGAGGCGATCAGGATGTTTCCCTGTCCAGTGGATGCTCATGAGATTCGCCGCTTTTTGGGTCTGGCAGGTTTCTTTCGCCGATTTATTGTGAATTATGCGAAGTTGGCCGCGCCGTTGACGCGCCTTACTGGTAAAGATGTGCCGTTTGTGTGGGGCGAACCCGAGCAAAAATCGTTTGTGACACTACGGGATCAGCTGTGTAATGCGCCGGTAGTACGGATGTTCAACCCGAATGCTGCAGTGACACAAGTCCATACAGACGCAAGTTCGATTGCCCTATCGGGCATACTACTTCAAGGAACGTCCACTACTGACTTACACATGGTGTATGCGGTGAGCAAGAAGACCACGGACGCTGAATCCAGGTACCATAGTAGTCGTCTAGAGCTATATGCGATAATATGGTCGCTGAATCGCTTGCGTCCATACTTGTTGGGGACCCACTTCACTGTGATAACTGATTGTCAGTCATTGATCTACCTGAACATCCATAAGACCACAAAACCACAGATAGCACGATGGTTCGAAAACCTACAGGAATTTGATTTTGAAATAAAGTTCAGACCAGGCAGCCGTATGGCTCACGTAGATGCTCTGAGTCGAGCTGCTTCACAATCGAGCACCAGAGACATATCGGTCAGTGAAGAGCTCACGGAACGACTCGACGTTTGTATTGCTATGTCAACTGTTGATCGAGTGAGGTTCATGCAGCAGGGTGACGCAACAACAAAGGAGCTTATTCAATTGGCAACTACAACTCGAACTTTAACCGACCATGAAAAGCGAACGGTTGAACACTATAAAATTCACAACGGCGTACTGTACCGAAACGATGCCGGACGATCACTTCTAGTGGTGCCTCGATCCATGAGGAAGGGGGTCGTTATTGGTGCGCACGATTTTGGTGGCCATTTTTCATTGGATCGAACAGTGGCTAAGATAAAAGAAGACTACTGGTTTCCAGGGCTCCAACGTTATGTAAAACAGCATATTCAAATGTGCCTAGATTGTTTGGTGCATAAAAAACCGTCGGGGAAGAAGCCAGGACACCTGCACCCTATTCCTACTGGCAGACGTCCATTCGCGGTGATACATATTGATCACCTGGGCCCCTTTGAGACGAGCTCATCAGGCAATCGGTATCTGTTTGTGTTGACCGATAACCTTACCAAATATACACACTTGTACCCGTGCCGTTCTACTGATACCGCAAGTGTGTTGAACCGGCTGACCAAGTTTTGCGAAGTGCGCGGTATTCCTGACCATATCATTAGTGACCGGGGCACTTGTTACACCGGTAAGGCGTTCAGGGAATTCTGTAGACTGCGGAGCATTAAGCACACTCTCAACTCAACCCGACACCCCCAAGCTAACGGGCAGGTTGAGAGGGTTAACCGGACAATTTTGCCACTGCTCAGTATAATGTCGGAAGAGCAGCTGCACTGGGATGTGCATATTCCAGAATTGGAAAGACATTTGAATTCGGCCTACAACAAAACAAGCACTAAAACGCCCTTCGAGTTGCTACATGGATATCGGCCTAGGTACCATGGTGGAGCCCTGATAACTCTCAGTCAGAACCGTGACGAATGGACTGAACCAAGTGTGCTTCAAGGACAAGCGCGCGATTGTATCGCGGCCGGGCAAGCGCGCATGAAGGCGTACTACGATCAACAGCACCACAAAGGTGTAACCTATGATGTTGGTGAGGTAGTCGTTATGCAGCGACAACCACGGCCCGACCAACATGCCAAACTCCAAGCAAAATACCGAGAACGACCTCTACAAGTGATAGAGGTATTGCCTGGTGACACATACCGGGTAGCGGAGGTGGTGGCTGACGGACATGAGGTCTATGCCACAACCGCCCATGTCTCCCAGCTGAAATCGTGGAAAATCTTGGCTGAGGATGGTGAGGACGACGAGGAGGAAGCTGTCCTTGAAGACGTTAGCGATGTCCGACAGGAGGTCGAGGATACCAGGTGCGTTTCCAGACCGAGACGGACCCGGAAGACCCCTGCACGTCTATTGGATTAAATAGGACCAGATCGAGGGCGAACTGGTAGTCAGGGTGTGCCGAATGTTGGCATCGATTTTTAGATTATTATTATTATTGTGTATTATTATTATTATTATTATTATTGTGTATTATTATTATTATTATTATTGTGTATTATTATTATTATATGTGTCGGTGGCACTGAGCACCGGGTAGTGGCTACCCTGTGCTCTATACTAGGAAACATAGAGACTTTTCATTTTGAGAGAGAGTGTCGAGTGTCGAGCGTAAATGTCACATGTATGAAGAGCATCGGCTCTTCGTTTTTTTTGATAAATTAATAAAATTACAGTCAAAGTACCAATTTAGTGTTTTTTTTTATAATCGCTAACAGTAGGTTATTATTTTTTTGTGTATTATTAATGATAAGAATATATTGTTTTTTTTTTTTTTTAATTGTAGAGGAACAACCCTCGTGGTCTACGGCAGCACACTGATCTCAATGTTGATCTACACGTTCAGCCTGTCACATGGTCAATCAATTTGGGTGATATACATAACGGCTTCGTTGTTGGGGTAAGTCTTGGTCGAAAACGAGTACGCCTAGATCTTCTTTTTTTCGTGAGCCGTCTCCGTCTCCCCCGTCTATTAAGGGTCTGCCATCCAGATCTACGACTTCCATTTAACTCGGTCACGCGCGTCCTCTTCACATATTATGTACGAGTGGTTTCCATATCCTTCAACGACGCACTGTACACTATCTTTTCGGCCTTCCTCTGTCCCTATTTATTTCCCGGGAGATGGACAATCGACCGACAACCAATTGACCGACAACCATTCGACCGACCAGACAATCGACCGACAAGGACGATCTACCGACAACCATTTGAGTCGCAGCTCACTTATTGCTGGCCATACTATAGTATTTTATTATTTTATATACTCTATAATATGTATGTTAGGTAATACGGTGTCGTACGCTGCTGCGTGAAACGTTATAACTAAAAACGTTAGAGCATATCTTTTTGCTTCAAAAATACTTGACTTTTTTGCTAATATATTCGGCGTTATTCAACCAATTTTTTCAAAATTGCTCGATCTATTGATACTACAAACAGAGAAATCCGTTCTTTCATTAGGTCTGTAGCCCTGACTAAATAAAACGGGCAAATTTACACACATTCAATGGGCAAGCTCTGGCTCGCGTAATGTACTACGGTAGTGACCGCTTCGCTTTTTTTTTTTTTTACCTAGCTTCGCGCTACTACCGTCGCGCTGTATACCTAAAAATATTATATTTAGTTTGTCCCGATGGTAAACCAGTGGAAAATTATGACAGGAACAATTTGACAAATATCTTCCATGTTAAATGAAAATTTCTTAACGTTAACGGCGTAAGTGATGTATGGAGACTAACTATAAATTCAAAGGTCCAACTTAAATTTTATTCATAAGTACTTATCTACTACCTACCATAAATTTGGTCGTAATGCCTGAAACTATCAATAAACGGTTCTACTTTTGCATGAAAGAGTTACCTAGTGCCCGTTATTGCATGATATAATTTGCGATAACATGTAATACATCATTCATGTAATAACAAAGCCGTAGCCATAACGATCTCAATAATATTTTTAAAATTATAAAAATAAATTTAAATAAGTACATCATTCCATAAAAACGTGCATATAATTGCTTTACTATCGAGACACGCTAAATATAATATTTTTAGGTATAATAACATATTATACAGAGTATATACACTTATGTATTATAAATTAATGTATTTCGTTCTTTCATTGAAAAGAAATAATAATAAAATACTAATTGTTTTGTTGGTCGATTGGTTGTCAATCGATTAACCCAGAACCTTTATTTCCGCATACATGCTTTAAACTACTCTATTACTATCTTAGTCTCTTTTTTTTTTTTTTATAAACATGTCCCCAACATCCCAATTTATTTTTTCGCATTTTATCTACTATTGACCATTCCTGTGCAACTCTTTATATGATGCACCAGTGGCATTAGATGTCTTGTCAATTAAACCTAGCGCTTCGGGAAAATTCAGAAAAAACTGTACTTTTGCCTGTTTTTTTTTTTTACCAAAAAATTGTTGGTCTTTTTTTGAGTCCAATAACAATATATTTTAAAATTTCATTGATAAAAATGCCTATTTAAAAATAATTAATTTCTTTTGCTACTCTTACTAAAACAATTCTTGGCCACACAATAATCTCTCATATAAAAATCTCATTTATATATAAATAAAATACAAAAAGCATTTAAAATGGCTTGGCACTTAGCCTTATACATATATTTGTGTATATATATATATATATATATATATATATATATATATATATATATTTGTGTGTGTGTTTCTCAATTTTTTTTATAGTTACCACCCCTTTGAGGAGCAAACAATCATTTAACGCATCATGCAAAACTTTTTTGAGTGAACTGTCCGACACTCCTCTTTCGCCCAAAACATAGTCACCCCTTTACCACCCAGCTGTAAATCCAAACAGCTAAATCCACAAAGTGTTTTTATTTTAACTCTAAGAAAAATCATAAACAACCTTAAATGTATATAAATTCATGTCTATTAAACTACCTATTAAATATCAACAAATTTGAAGAACGTTTTGAAATTGAAAATAATTATTTAGGTAAGTATCAATGTCAAAACAAATTAAGTGTTGGCATTTTCCGGAAATTTTTTCTCAAAGATCGACCTTATAAGTTTTGAACTATTTTATCAATCTATAACGTTTTATCATATAAAACAGAATTACATTTTTACGGGTCAGGCTGTTTTGGTTCTATTCGTCTTATATATTCAGTTTTTATTCTGTTCTTTTAAGTCAGTTTACTCGTCCACCCTAATATTTTCATTCCTTTAACACTCGTCTCGTTCTTTACTTCATTTTTTTTTTTGTATTATCTAACACTCTGTTCAGTATCTGAACATCAATTCTGAACTTTAATATTATATACTATCTTATTAAACTTAGCCAGGGTGGTATCCTCTTATTTCACAGAACTCCTGATGTTTCACGTCATTTCATCCAGCCGCACTCAATCTTTTGCATCATAGTATTGTCTTTCTCACTGTCATCATTCCTTTGCAGTACAAACCCACAAAATAAAATTTACTAAATATAAATAGACGAGCACGTCTGGATAGTTACGTAGAATTAACTACCGTATGTATGGGCCCACAGATTGTTCATGACCGGATATCTTCCGGTGGGCTACGAGCTGGCCATCGAGTTGACATACCCGATCCCGGAGGGCACGTCGAGCGGGCTGCTGAACGGCGGCACGCAGCTCATCGGCTTCATCCTGACGTCAGTCTACAGCTGGGTGTTCAGCACCATGGGTGACCTGGCCGCCAACATGATGATCGTCGGGCTGCTGACCTTCGGGCTCCTATTGACCGTGTTTATACCGACCAACCTGAAGAGACAGGCCGCCCACAAAGCGATCGACGACAAACAGAAACTGGGAATGGGACTCTGAACAATTATTGTTATACGGTCAACACGATATATTATTTATATTATATTTTACTGTACAGTACACGCGACGTTCGGCAACGAGGAGAAACTTGATGCGGCGGTTCGTGTTATTAAAATGTCATTTATATGCATATATTAAATACAGTGCTGGATCTAGATTATTTTTACGTATGCAAAATACGGAGTCAGCAAACTTTACACTTCACGTATTATAGTACCAGTTTTAATCCCTTTCTTTCTGCCAAAGTAGTTATTACTTACATGGTTAGTTAAGCTTGTAGGCCACCCACGTGTCCCATTAACCTGAAATTATATACACCGTGGACAATGGACATCGTATGCTTACAGAGCAAATATTTTATAATTTAGCACCCTTCAATAAAGGCACACAGACGATGCCAATCTTGCCCTTTCTCTAGATCTGGCACTGCATATAAAAATGAATATGAATGTGATTTTGTCATTTTCCTTCTTGTTGTCCGTTTCTTAATTTTATTTGTGTTATTCTGTTTATTACTAATACTTTCATTTTTATTTTTTGTTTTAATTCGTTATATAATTATTATGTAAATATGATTATTATAATTTTAATGGTAAATATATGTGCTATAAAATAAACATTCTTAAGTGTGTCCGTGGCTTGAACGACCATTACGATTTTGATATTATTAGTCAAGAAGGTATAATAAGGATTACGTCATCGCAGTGGCGTATATGGGGGGGGGAGTAAGCTACAGCCTCCCCTCTCCAAAATCTCTCAAAATACTTTGAAATTAACTTTAAACGTTTGTTATATTTTAATGGTTCTTTATATTTATTTAGAATTTCACCCAATCAAAATAATGCGATTAGTCGAAACAAAATTTATTGCGTTTTTCAAATCGTTTTTTGGACATTCTGTAAATTAAATGTAGATAGAAACCTACTGTATCTTCTGTATGTTTTTAGTCATTCTAGGTACCTAGCAGTAGTAATTTAACTCTGTCCATAGTAGCCCCTTCCGAAAATATTTTCTATATACGCCACTGCGTCATCGTATTGATTTTTGGTAGAATGATAATGTAAAAATAGTAAAATAATGTTATAGTTGACCAAAAAAACATCTAACACGCTTTATTTTAAAATATTTTTTCTCTTTTCGCTTCCGGGCTTCTTAGTAATCTTTAATAATATATGACATATAGTTGAACCTGAAAATAAAATTCATACCTACCAACAGGTTTTCAATAACTTGTAGTGTTAAAAGTAAAAGGAAATATAAACTTTAATTGATTAGAATCATAGAAGAAAGATCATAAATTTTACTGTAATTCGTCTTTATATTTGGAATATAGGTTGTAGATACCTGCATATATTTGTAGTGTGCGTGCGTGCGTGTGTGTGTGTGTGTGTGTGTGTGTGTGTGTGTGTGTGTGTGTGTGTGTGTGTTTGTATGAAATAAAATGTATTATTAATTGAAATAAAAATTAATGTAATAATGAAACTTTTGTAAATTTTCTTATTTCGTACAATGATGTAGATTAACATTTTCAAAATAAGTAACAATTAGGCAGTAGTTTTTGAATCATAAATATTGTTGGTATAAAAATGAAACAAATATTTTTTAAGTACTATTGATACCAATATATACAAATATTTTTTTTTAAATTAATTTAATTTTTTAAATTTTTTATTCGTCTAAATACTAATAAACACCTGTGAAATAAAGTTTATGGTACTATTCAATATGTAAACTGGGTTAGGTATGCACTATTATTTTCAAAAAATATTTTATATCAAAGTTTATCATTAAAAATAATGATTATCAATTTGAAATCAAAAGTTTTACAGTACATTTATTAGGACATATTATTTAAAAAGAAATAGACATTTTCAAACTATAGTAATTTGGGTACAAAAAAGTTTTAAATTTGTTTAATAGTGTTTCAAAAGATTAAATGAAACAAGAGTTACGAATAACATGTTTTAATATGTATAACACAATTAATAGAATACTCGGTTTAGTTCACTTGGAAATTCTACAACTTACCTAACTACCTACTCATACATATCTTAAATAGATTGAAATTTCGTTTGTATTATTTATTATAATTTTTTATGAACGTAAAATTATTATACCTACTGTACCTATACTTATTAATTAATTAAAGTAAAGTACCTATACATTTATTTATATTTATATACATTTTGTGATAGGTACCTACCTAATTGTTATTTAGTTTTGTTTCATTAAACACATTATATTTTTAACTAAAACAATTCAATTGTGTGCTTTGAATTTACAATAGCATTTTAATGATGGTTACCAACTCGAATTATTTAATGTTATTACTAGTACCTACCTAGGTACCTAAATTAGCTATAATTTTGATTATTATTATTTTATATTTTAATTAGTGTAAGTAAAAATATTCTCTGTTGATTTATCTATACATTTTTATGGTTATAAATGTGTAATTATCTAATGCAATGAGAGCAGTAACATTAATTTTTTAAGTTAAAAAAAATGATTCTTAAAAGGTTAACTATTTTAGTAATAATTATATTGTTAACAAGTAACAACTGCCAATTTTTAATGCTTTGATACCTAATATAGCTGTATATCAAATATTAATATTATATATTTTGATGCTTATATTGTACAAATAACTTGTTGAAAAACCAATAAAATGTATTTTGTTTTAGCAAGTAATAGTATTTGAATCGATTAAAATTTACTAATATATATATATTGCTGAAATTGTAAGTATATTATAAGAAATCAGTAAACATTTGGAATAGTCAAGGTACACATTGTATGTAATTAATAATAATAAAAAATTTTGTATTTTTATTTGTACGTATCATCAATAGATTAAAGCATCAAACCATTAATCCACAAATAATTGACCAACATGGATTATTATTAAGTGCTCAACTGTTGTCCACATTAAAATCAATGAAAAGTCGTATAAGCTATATTTAATAAACTACCTACTTTACTTTAGTTGGTGACATTTTGGTAAATGGTAATGAATATAAACACATTTGTCAGTTGTCACTCATCACTAGGGCTGGGATTTCGATGCACTTTGCATTGTTTTCCAAAGCTTACTGTGCAATGCTCGTTTTGTCACAAATTTGTTATATGTACATTTTAATGAGAACAAGAAAGTTTATTTTGCATTTTTTTTCATTTTTTGGCATTTTTTAGTTTTTAGGTCATTTTCTTAATTTTTTAGGGCATTTTAGAGTTTTTGGAAACCAAGTGTATGAAATTATTTGAATTTATTAAAATATTTGGAATTTTATTTTAAGATTTATACACCAACATAGTTTTTATATAAATATAACAGATTATAAGTACGTACTCGTAATTCGTAAAAAAAATTTCTTTTTAGATTTATACTAAAACTATGTATTTACAGCTTACACTTGTAATAGATTTTTGAAATGCATTTTTTAAAACTTTTATTGTAATTTATACTAAAATTATTAAAAATAAAAAAAATTTTAGATCATAAAAGTATTTTATTAGGGCATTTTTCGGGTTTTTTTAGGGCATTAAAATCCCAGCCCTACTCATCACGTATCGCTCGTCGCACGTCGCCGTCGCTTATCGCTTGCCAATGTGAACTCGGTTAGGCTACATTTTTTGTACTATAAAGTTCAAAACATGTAGTTCTATCTTTACCCAAAGTTTCATAATGATTTGATGGACCAATGATTTTTTATAAACATTATAAGTTGAAAATTGATGTAAAAACAGTCAATTCCGTAACAATTTTATAATAAATCAGCCTCACTTAACAAAAAAAAATCTGACTTACGATTATTAAAATGTTTTCAGTATCGTTAGATTAGTATATATGAGTAGAGTCATATTAAATATTCAAGTGATAATATCTAAAATTAAAAAAGTACTTAGAAATAAACTAACATAAAACGGAAATTTTAAAAGTTCCATTTTTGACTGAAAAATTGTTGAATTTTTTTGAAACTTTGTTTAAGTTTATCATAATGGGTCATTGATATAGGTATGCTGAAAATATCAAGTTTCTATTGAAAAGCTTTTGGAGTTATGAGTTATGACTTGATAAATAAAATTTATTAACTGAAAATCTCGAGTATGGCGAATTTTACCGTTTTTACTCGGTTTTCCTCACGCTAACGAAAATTATTGAGAACAGAAAAAAATGAATACTCAAAGTACAGTTTAAAGTCGATTCCCAATCAATAGAGTAACTGTATGAAACTTGCGAACAAAGTCAAATATATGAAAAGAAGAAAATTATCTTCAGAATAAAAAAAGCCGATAAGATAATGGTGGTGGAAGTTCGTCCTTCGTCGCTTCGCTCCTCGGACAAGATAATGGTGAGGAGTGTATAGCACTTTCTATCATGGGATCACCTGGTTTACGATAGTTTAGTTGTATGGTACTTTACATTTGAATGCAATGATAAATCATTGTAAGGTAAGTACAGGATACAGTAGTTGGGTGGGATACACGAGATTCATTGCTAGATTTGGCATTATTGGATAGATTTTGGAATTATTTTATATTATAAAAAAAAAACGATTCTGAACGAAGATGAAGATGTCAGCCTTAAATTGTAATATATATTTTATTTTAATATCCTAGATTGGGTTAAATTTACATTTGTCTATTCATGTGACTTCTGCTCATGAGCATTGGACAAACCAGGATGTGCATAGATAGGGCGTAGGTAAATACCATATTATTTGCCTAAATGCACTATCGTGACGGTACCACCCGACCCCGCCGTCCATATCTGCTGAATGCTCCGTGGCTACGTCTATTTAAATATTAATAATTAATAATAATATATAAAATCCTCATGTTTATGGAACTGATACACACATTAAAATAACTGTTACAGAAAAGTTTACAAAAATTGTACTACGTATAGATGATTCCAATATAAACATTTGGTGAAAGTTTCAAGTTTTTTCGACTTATACTTTTTGAATAAGAACAAATATCAAAAATCGTTTAAGGCTAAATTATTATTTTACGCAATCATGTAATTATTTCGTAAACGTTTGAACTTTAGATGCTTATAAAAAAAAATTGTGCATATGCATTTGAATAATTTTTGAATCACTCTTAGATCAACTTATTCAAAACCTTCTATTAAATTTTCAAGCGATTTGGTAGGGCCAAAAAATTGTTATCGACTTTTATAAAAAAAAATCTAAGAAAAATCGAATTATTCAAATGCCTATAAATAGCTAAAAAATAAACGAAATATTTTGAAAATACAACTATGTAAAGAAAATGCCTATTTAAACATTTTGTAAAAGTTTTAAGTTTCTACGACCTATACTTTTTGAATAAGAACAAATATCAAAAATCAATGATGCCTAAATTGTTATTTTACGCGATTATGTGAAAAAATTGTAATTTCAAACACTCATAAAAATTTTTGATTTTATTCCAGTGCAAATTTTTTTACAGATAATTGAAGGAAAACGTATGTCAAACTTTGTACCGAATTTACAATTCTTAGTTTTGAATACTTATATGATGCCTATATTTTAATATGTTTAAAAATTCATTTGGATGTGTGAAAACACATTTTAACACTATCATTACTATCATTATGCCACAAATATCTATCACAAACTGTCATACTTTTGAAGTAAATAATAGTATAGATTCATTTTTAATTGATTAAATGCACCCTAAATAATATGTTATATTCAGTGTCACTTGTGTCAGCAATTGCATACTAGACTTTTGATAGGTAGAGGTTTCTTTATTTTGGCATTTTTTAATGGCTTTTACACCAAAACCATTATTGTATAGTGTTTCTAAGTGTATGGTTAAGTTAATAAAACCATAATATGTTGTTCCAAATTGCATTAATTAAAAACGTTTGACAATTCTTTTCACCTTTTTTTTCAGGCTCTGATTTTTTTTTCCAAACAAATTTCCAATGTGAATATAATACAGATTAAAGAATTGGAATTGAAATACGATTTTGGTCATATTATTCAAATGAGTTAAATTCATAAACATTTATCAAAAGAGTTAGAATTTGCAACTGTTGACAGATATGATAAGGTTTTCATATTTTGGCATCAAATCAAATTACAAAAGATCAGATTAGAATTATTACATAAACATTTCACTTTAGAAGTTTCCAGTCAACGTTTACATCCTTGGTGAATTATAATTGAGAATGTGATTAAATTTTATACAAAAATGTATACAATTTATATAATTGTATGTACCTATTAAAATTATTATTTTTATCTAAATGTTTTCTTATTCGACAGACACTTGTATACAAAATATTCCACATAATATATAATATAGTTTTTACTCGTAGATTATGTTATAATTATTTATAAATATATATCATTCATAGATATTTTATTTTATTAGATTGATTTATTGACTAATGCACTAAAAATAATATAGACATTTTTTTGTAAAGTTATTATTATACAAAAACATAATATGTAAATATTAACTTATTTTGATATTATGTTACAGGATATTCTTAAAATGGCAAATATATTGGAACGCAATCACTCCTTGTACATCACCAGACATTGGTGTACTCACTACATTACATTTTTCGTTTTTATCACAATCTGTGAATGACACTATTTTATAAATCTGTATATATATAAATAATATATTTGTACACATATTATACATGTGCTGATATAATTGTTAAATCTGTGATTTTTTTAACATATAAATAAAATTAAATATTTTTATACACTGAAACATAAAGCTTTTGCCTTTATTTTTTTTTTTTTTTAAATCAAACTAGATTAGCACAGAAGTCATGTAGTGGAGTTTTAAGTTTTTAAACTCTAAAAGACTTTACTTCCTAACAACAATGTTCTTGCCGCTGTAGGTAAACGTTCCCAAGAATAACACTGAAAATACTATTACTTTTTATTATGAAGTGATAACTAGGCACCTTTAGACACAGTGAATTGTGATTTTACGCAATCGCGTAAAAAATTTAATTTCAAACACACATAAAAATTGATAATATTCCGGTAGAGTTTTTTTTACAGATAATTAAAGGAAAACTTATGGAAATCCATGTACTCATTTCTTTATTATCTTTCAATTCTTAAAATGTTATGAATTTTCAACTGTAAAATTCACTTTGTTCAGAATCTAATAACTTCAAATTTTTACGATTTTTACACAAAAAATTTTGACTTTTGCTTTGAATTTTTTTTTATACCAGTAAGTACAACTTTCATAAGAACCTTGTATTACATTTTTATTCACATTTCAGAAAAAATAATAAGATAAATAGTCTTAAAAATAGCTAAAAACTTTTCAACAATTATACTACGAATAGATGATGCCAAAATTAACATTTGGAGAAAGTTTAAAGTTTGTACGGCTAATACTTATGAAGAATAACAAAATTCTATAATATTTTTATAGTAAATCGTTATTCAACGCGTCAATTTTCGATTTTGTAAAAATTATAGATTCAGACAATCATTCAAATTTTTTTTTAATTTAACGTATCGCGGTATTTTTATACTTATCGTAAGCAAAATTTATTAACAATCTTGTATTAAATTTTCATTTCTTATCTTTGAATACAAAAATTTTTATACATTTTCAACTACAAAATAATTTGCAAATATTCGTGATTTTGACAAATTTTGTCGATTTTTGAACTTCAACTGCTTATAAAAAAAAATTGTGCCTATGTATTTGAATAATTTTTGAATCACTCTTAGATCAACTTATTCAAAACCTTCTATTACATTTTCAAGCGATTTGGTAGGGCCAAAAAATTGTTATCGACTTTTATAAAAAAAAATCTAAGAAAAATCGAATTATTCAAATGCCTATAAATAGCTAAAAAATAAACGAAATATTTTGAAAATACAACTATGTAAAGAAAATGCCTATTTAAACATTTTGTAAAAGTTTTAAGTTTCTACGACCTATACTTTTTGAATAAGAACAAATATCAAAAATCAATGATGCCTAAATTGTTATTTTACGCGATTATGTGAA
Source organism: Therioaphis trifolii (assembly GCA_027580255.1). Lineage (NCBI taxonomy): Eukaryota > Metazoa > Arthropoda > Insecta > Hemiptera > Aphididae > Therioaphis > Therioaphis trifolii. Next base: position 104,766,528 of record CM050404.1, on the reverse strand, counting down.
AAAATTGTAATTTCAAACACTCATAAAAATTTTTGATTTTATTCCGGTGCAAATTTTTTTACAGATAATTGAAGGAAAACGTATGTCAAACTTTGTACCGAATTTACAATTCTTAGTTTTGAATACTTAAAATTTTATGAATTTTCAACTGCAAAATAACTTCAAATTTTCGCGATTTTCTACACATTTCGTAAAAATATGAACTTTTTATGCTTATAAAAAAAAAATTGTGCATTACGCTTTGAATTTTTTTTTTATACCGATAAGTTCGACATATTAGGTACCTTGTATTAAATTTTCAAGAATTTTCGTCCAGTCAAATTTTTTTATCCACATTTTAGAAAAAAAAACAAAGAAAAGTTGAAAATTTCAATTGTCTATTAAAAGCTCAAAAAAAGTCTAAAGTTTACAAAAATTGTACTACGTATAGATGATTCCAATATAAACATTTGGTGAAAGTTTCAAGTTTTTTCGACTTATACTTTTTGAATAAGAACAAATATCAAAAATCGTTTAAGGCTAAATTATTATTTTACGCAATCATGTAATTATTTCGTAAACGTTTGAACTTTAGATGCTTATAAAAAAAAATTGTGAGTCACGATTTTTGATTTTTTTTAAAAGCAATAAGTACTTCTAATGAGGAACCTTGTACTAAATTTTCAAAGTTTTATGGCCAACCAAATTTTTTTTATCCACATTTCAGAAAAAAATAAGTTCAAATTTTCGCGATTTTTCAATATTTCATAAAAATTTTAACTTTTTATGCTTATAAAAAAAAAGGTGTGCATTTCGCTTTGAATTTTTTTTTTATACCGATAAGTACTTCTTATGAGGAACTTTATATTAAATTTTCAAGATTTTTTGTCCAGCCAAATTTTTTTTATCCACTTTTCAGAAAAAAAAACTAAGAAAAGTCAAAAATTTAAATTGTCTATAAAAAGCTCAAAAAAAGTCAAAAGTGTTCAAAAATTTTACCACGTATAGATGATTTCAATATAAACATTTGGTGAAAATTTCAAGTATCTACAATTTTTGGTTTTTGAGTAACGGCTAAATAAAAAAATCGATTTCGTCGAAAACGGGTTTTGCACAAAAAGTACCGTTTTTTCCTCATTTTTTGTTTGTTTTTCCCGTGGCATTTGAAAACTTTTGGGAATTTTCACTTGTGACCTCTCTAAGGTACCTCCGATATTCGTTTTGCCACCGAAAACATACCCTGAAGTTCAAAATTGAAGCATTATTTCGAGTAGTTATGGTGTACACAGACACAAAAACAAAAAAAAAAAACAAAAAAAAAAAAAAACACACATCATAGTAAAATCAATACATTCTTCACTTCGTTCAGAATCTAAAATTAGAAAAATGGAAGAAGAAAAAATGAATATTGTAAAACCTCTATTGGTTTACTCTGAATTTAAAAATTAAGAGTGATGATTACATAATAACCTAAAATCAATTTTCAAAACTACATACTAAGCAAAACAAAATAATTTAGGGAAAACGTACCATTTACGTTATTTTATTTTCAATAAATATTCCAGTCATTTATTCAAAATGTCAGTTTAAAAAAAAAAAAAACGGAATTAAATCAGTAACATAGGTATACATGTTTTAAATATGCAATTTTTTTATTTACTTGAAATTAAACTGTCAACAAAAAGAAAATTAAATGAAACAAAACAAAAATTGGTTAATGGTGATGGAAGTAGAGAACTCAAGAACCTTAATTGATTCACTTTTACGATACTTGTAGGTAGTACCTTGTATATTATTTTAAATTTGAAATCAGTGTCAAATCATTGTTTTTAAAAATGATTCTGAGCGAAACAAAAGTAATGATTTCAGCATCAACTAGTTAAGTTTTTGGATAAACCAAAAATCATATGCTAAATAGATAAACAAATGTTAAAATTTTCAAGATTCAATTAAAAAATGCTGGGATAATAACAAGAATAATCCACGTTGATTTAATAATATTTGTTGATGATTCGCTGTAACTAACACTTCTAGCTTATATAAAAAAAATTATTACAATCTATTAATATGTAATGTAAATATAGCTAACGCTAATAACAAAAAAGCTTGTAAAAACATTGCTGATCTGATAACCAAAAACTACAAATATTATGAAATTTACGTAAAAAAAAAGTAATTTGAGCCATAATATAATCAGAATATCTTCAAATGTGTTTGAAAAATAATGTATTTGTAAATTTTATGAAAGTGTGAGTGTATTACTTTATATATATATATATATATATATCTTGTTCAAAAGCTTTACAATTTGTCTTTTGCCTGAAAATATAGAATTCTATAACCAGAAGTTTTTTTGAAATATTTGGTTTAGATATATTATGTTAAAAATTACATTATTTCTTCAAATATCCAAAAATAAAAATGCCAATAGAAAAATATTTCATGAAAATGATGTTCTTAACTACTGGGAAAAATAAATTAAGTACCCATAGATTTCACATGTACCTACTTATATTTCTACAAATAAAAGCATAAAATAATGAATAAAAAAATGTGACAACTGTATAATTGCAATATTTTAATTTATTCATATAAAAATTAACCAGACTTTAGTCCATGAATTTGTATTTTGAAAATAACTTAAGTTAGAATACTATTACCAAACTTTTATGATTTATAAGTAGATAACACAGTTTTTTCAAAAATATTAATAACAAATTAAGCTTCATTTATTTTGCACAACAATACAAAATACAAAAATTAAAGAAATTTAGTCTTTCATTTATTCAAATATAATACATAGGAATTGTTAATAGTAATCCAGTCTTGAGTTTCACATCAGTACTAGGATATAAACAAAAATCAAACTTCTTAATACTAAATATTTCAATTTAAGTAATTTAACAACATTATTTTTACAAAATATTTATCAAATAATGTTTTGATCATCATTATAACACAGTTTAATTTTGAACAATGCCATGTTATGAATTATTAAAATGATAATAATTCTATTAACTTATTACCCTTAATCTGAATTCAATATTTTCTCCGTATAACCACTTTCGTCCAATAATGTCCGATTTAAGAATACTGAAACTTCATCATCACTTTCTTTATTTTCTTCATCAATAGAATCATTATGATTTTCATTATAAAATTCATGCTTAGTATCAGAACTGAAATTACTTTTTAAAGACGTGTCACTAATGTTTTGAATAACAGTGTTATCATAAATAATGTTGCCATTCACTTTATCACCATCAATGGGCAATTCATGGCTATCTAAATCACACGTCAAAGTGTTTTCAGTTTCAATAATGTCTTCATTATTAATAACTGAATAATTGCGACCCTCTATAAAGTTTTCATAAAGTTTACATTCACCGATATTGATGCTACCATTAAAGCTAGATGAGATTTCCACATCATTGATTTCTTCGTTCTTAGTGTAATCAACAGCTGTTTTGTACAAATCTGAATTTGAAAATACTGTGTTAAAGCTGTCCACATTATTAACATGGTTGTTGTGTTCAATATTCTTGGTCATAGGTGTAGAGTAACAAAATTTGGGGTCACCAAAACTCATGCCATTTGATGGACTCCAATCTACTTCATCATTAGAATCATTGGCTGTATTTTCAATCAAATTGTACTCTTGTTCACTGAGATCTGAAAATGAATCTGAATCTGCTATGTTATCATCAGAATCGAGTTCCGATGAAGCTCTTACTAATAATCTTTCTCCCATTTCATTCTTCTTAATATAGTATAGTTTACCAGCAATATTCCTACCAAACACAATAAAAAAATAATTTAAATTAATAGGATTAATTGAGAGCATTGTGAATAAAAGTCTGTTTCATGAAAGATTGGTACCGTTCAACATACGTCTAATGAACTACATACCCCTGTCGAACCATCAAATCCTCCCTATGTACAATTGATCATAGACGACTTATTACGTCGGGAAACAAAAGCTGCATTGCTATTGATATACACCATGCTCAAATAACAAATAATAATATTAAATAAAAAATTAATTTAATTTAACTTTTATAGAAATGAGGTCTAAGTGAGGTGCGGTGTGAGGCATGCGTGTAACGGACCAGTTTTTGTGAAGAACGGTACCAAATTTTTGTGAGACATACTATAGTATAATTTAAATAGTATTAAGTATTATAAAATTAATTTGAAAGAAAAATTTTCAATTACACTCATGAATAGTATTGTCAGTTTGAAGTCGAATTACTGAAAGTGACCCTTTAACTCTGTTTCTACACAATGGCTTACATATAAGCAAATAAATAAATGCAACTACGTTGCAATGACTAATGAGAAACTTAAAATTATTTTCTGGAAATCAAAAAAATGACATTTATCTACGAAATTAAATTTGTTATAAGGATAAATTTAATTATATTTATCATTCAGTAAACAAAAAAATCAAAGATTATCTTAAAAACAATTCATTAAAAAAAAAAAATTTAATGTTCTTGAAAAATATTTTTACAACACTTACAATAAGTAGCCTTTTAATCAAAAATGTGTAAATAACATAAACTAACTCTAATTCATTTGTGGTTGAACAGCAGTCTGAAACAAATGGTAAAATTGTTTCTAGTGGTATTTCCAAGTAGTCACCAACGGTAAATTTGCCATTAGATGAAGCCTCTGAAATAAATTGCCTTAACTTGTCAAATACAGTCCGTTCTCTAATAGAATTATCACTGTAGTTTTCATACGGAAAGCTGACTCGTCTCAAAAGTTTGTAAGGAATAGAGCCCTGTGAAAATGATGTCATGTAAATAATAATACAATGAACTAATACAACAAACTACTCAAAACAGAATCAATAAGATATACAATTTTTTTCAAACTTCTATAAGTATAATAAAAATAACAAAAGGTGCGTATAAAAAACCTACTTAATATAATGAAATTCTCACAAATAATTTAAATACTTAAAGTCAATATTCATTTTATTGAAGTATTTAAGATTTTTATTAGTGAAAATAAATCAATGGGCATTATATATATATATATATATATATTTTTTTTTTGTATATAAATACAAAGGTATACATAAAATCCTAAAATTTCAGTAATATCTATATAGTAAAATTAACAAACAAAACTTTAATCTTTAATAAATAAATGTTGCAATCATTTTTCAATGTCTAAATCATTTTATGACTATTAATATTAAGTTATGAAATATAAAATTTTATTTTTAATTACATAAAATGTATTTTATTATTATTTTTTTATTACTGACAATTCAACACAAAGAATAATTTGAAAACAATAAAATAATAATTAATACATCACAGAATAATATGTTTAAATAAATGGTATAATTAATATGAAATCATATTATTAGTTATTATTATAATTAGTACATTAGTAAAATAATTTACCCACTTATTTAAACAAAGCTGAAAATAAAGACACATTGAACAACATTCAAATTCATTATTTTCATTTACTACATAATTATAAAATTTAAAAATGAACAAGCACTTCACAAATTATATATAACAATAACTATGAGTACTATTCATGGTAAAACACTAATCCATAAAGACATCAACTATACCAACTATAAAGGTAAAACTGTAATGACAGTAAAATATTGACACTACCTGACTTGGTTTTATATTACATTTCATAACAAATTATCAACAGAGTAAAAAATGTATCTGGATATAGTAATTAAATAATATTAAGAAGTATTATCTTTTAACACCATATGAATATCCAAATGATTAAATAAATGTTGGTATATTTAATTTGTGTAAATTGAGTAAAAATAATTATTCAGATAAATTTTGCAATGCACAGAATAAGTAGCTCCATTCTGTAAAATGGAATAAGACACAATATATCTAATTTATGACTGATAATTTCAAATTATGTTGTAATACATACATATATTAGGGTGGTTCTTATTTATATGGTCAGAATATTTTCTTTGATTTTTTTTAAGTCAGGACCCTATAATATTATTTCATATCATATAAAAATAATTTAGGTTAACTTTGGTGATGATGACTCATCCCCTTCCTGTGCCTCAAGAGGATTGAAAATGGCTAAATAGGGTAGTGTTATGGTTTTCTGTATTTTACTCTAGAACAGTTACATTTATGACAAAATTTTTTTTTTGATTCTTCATTTTCTTCCTCACTGTCATTACTATATTGTTCTTTCCCTTCTAAAATTTAATTAGCCATGTGTTGTTTTGTTTCATTGTTCACACGATTGTCAAATATAGAAGACACATTCCTCGTTAAAATACCATAAATGGTTAATAAATTTTCTTATAGCGACTTCTCCTAATTTACCATTGTAGTTCTTAAGTTTTTTTTAAAACAAAAAATCATTCATTGGTGCTGTAATTGGATTTGGTGCGGTGATCCACTTTTGAATATAGCATTTGACTATGAAACAACAAACTTCATCAAGAGAGTTTTGTTCTCTTGTAGTAATTTTAAACTGATCACTGAATAATAAAATTTTAATACAATAAATGGCTTGTGCCATCCATCGTGCCAAGTGATAAACACCTGGTTGTCGAAATTTAATTCCACAAGGAGGTGAACCTCCTGGAAATATTAAAACTAGTTCAAGAAATTCTCAGTAGCCATCTCTCAGGAAATTATTGTTGAATCTTTGTATACAAAATAAAGAGATGTCATTTACAACGTCTTTCAAATTTGTATGCGAATTCTGAAAAGTAGAATATATTCTAAAATTGCTTAAATCTATATTTTTCCATTGATTTTTTAAACAGTTTAAATAAAGGTATGTCAGGGCCATTCATAACAGTAGTCTTCACATGAGCAAACACAGCTTGCAAAACTATCTCAAATATATGATGACGACATGCGAAAAATAAAATATCATGGTTTAATAATTGTTCTAAAAGAGCATATGCCCCATTAAGACGACCACTATTACTTGCTGTGGTATCAAACACAAACGCCTGAACTTTATCCGCCAAATTCCAATGTAATAATAAATTGTACACTGCCGAAGATATTTTTTCTCCATTACCAGAAGTTAGAGCAGGAACCCCTAAAAGTTTTTCTACATTCATAGCCGATACAATTACAGGAAGTCTATCTATATTTTCTTTACTTAATATATCAGGCAATAGTTTAGAATCCCAGTGTACAATTACATAATTTAAATTTTGATCAATAAATGTTGATTTAATAGCTTCAGATGACTGCTTACAAAAATATTCGCAGGCTCGTTTAATAGTTGACCTATTTATTATAAATTCCAAGCAATTTACCTGAAAACTTTCAGCTGCAGCTGTTAATAAATGCACTGCATCCTGATTACTAATTTTACATTTATCCTAGAGCTGCTGATAAGCGAGATATCATTATACTTTTTTTTGCTCATATTACTTTTGAAGAACTAGGCATTGGTAATAAGCAACCAGGAGTTTCACTTAAAACTTCCTCAAAAAGTGTATCTTGATCTTCAGAACTAGATGAACTATCTAGTCGAATTCTTTCTAAAAATGCATTATTTAAAAATAAATTATAATACTAATAGAAATTAAGAAAATATGTATACTGTTTAATTTTCTATATTTGATAACTTAGCAGTCAATTTTAAGGATTCCATTTCTCGTCGTTTTTTTCGTCCATCTTCATTTTCTTTAAGAGTTGCTTTACGTTTTTCAATACCCGCTAATTTCATATCCGTACTAAGCATACAACCAGGACGACCTTTCTCTCGTTGTCTAAATAAAAATTGTTCATCTTCTTCTATTTTAATTAAATTTAAGGCATTGGCGTAGGATATATAAAATAAATTGTCTAATTGTTCTTCAATTTTTTTTTTCATGCGTTTTTTGTAATTCTGATGTTAGTGTTTTATTTTTTATCTAATTTTCTTTATTCTTCACATAATTTTTTCAGTTTGTTAGTGCAATCTGAATTATCATGTGTTGGAATTCGAGCTTTCTTCCAAAAAATTGAACATTCATCAATTATCAAGCGTAAACTATCGTGTAAATTTAGGTTTATTAAGCGCATATTATAAAATAAAACAGACAAACAGTCCCTCATAGAAGGCAATTTAGAACCAGTTATTTGATTATTCATTGGTCCAATTAAATAAATTTGTTGTCTAGGCATTTTTTTAAATAAATTTTGAAACAGTAACGTATAAATTATAACTTAAAATAACCACTATAAAATTATAAAAATGCAAAATGTTCAAATGCAGTACAACAACTAAAATATAAAATGTCCTTTAATAACTTATCTGTATAATTCATAACTGTTATTGAGTTGTATTTAATCGCCATCCGTGTTTTATCTACTTTCGATAACGATATGACGGTAATTTCACATTATTTTTAAAATAATAATAAACATTTGATCGTATCTTCAACGGTTCATAAAATATATTTAAAAAACCGTAAATCCGATATTTTTGCATATCAATTAAATTATTTAGTTTTTATTTATTTTCAGAGAAAACAATAGATTTTGGTAAAATGTTGGAATATAGTTACTTATAGAAAACTGTATTTTCTTTAATAAATCTCTTTTGTAATTTTATTGTAACTGTAACTGTTAGGAACCACCCTAATATATATATAATACAAATATATATTGCATAAATATAATTTTTTTTGTCATTTTCTTGAAAGCTATAATTGTGTTTGTGACTATAATATGTAGAGGGTTAATTTTAGTTATGTTTGCTTAACTTTTTAAAATAATATATTTCATTAATTTATCTTAAAGTTAATATAAGAAGAGCTAGTTAGAAACAAATGACTAAAATGTATGTAAAAAAAAGTTAAAATTAATTAAAAATTAATAAAAAAGTTTTAAAGTTCAATTTTTCAAATTTAAATTAGAACATAAAAATATTTAAATTTGTGTTGGTAATTTTATTGAAAATAAAATACTTTCTTTTTTCATTTGTTATTTCATCTTTAATGTCTTTATTTCACTTTAAAATCTTGATCTAACTAATACTTTAAACATAAATTTAATAAAGGATTGATTATACTGGCTTTCAAATATTTAAAATATTAAATTTTCACAAAAAAAAAAAAAAAAAAAAAAAAAAAAAGATAATTATACTAATTTTTAAAATTTCTAAGTATTAAAGTTTTATTAAATGATAACTAAAATGTATAACATTATAATTACAAAAGAAAATATTTTTTGGGGGAATTCTGATATTACAATTTGTAATATTGGATCAAAAAGTTTATGATCTATAAATTAAAATATATGTATAATACAGATTAAATTAAGATGTATGAAATTTCATGAGACACCCTGCATAACTACTTACTACCTATATCAGTTAGAACTCAGATCAAAATAATTACATAAATATCTTACAATGGGTTCAACAGGTGATGTTTTCATATCTTTACGGTAAAATATAGCCATTTGACTACAACAACCAAGTTTTTCAGTACCAGAAGGCCCAGCGCCAATACCATCAAATTGAACAACGTAATCAGGATAACGAGATATTATTTTTACCGCCCTGTAAAAAAAGAATCAATTAAAACTGCAAAATATTATATTATATAGGTCTGTAATTTGTATACAATTAATAGTTACCATTCTTTTAATTGTTTTCTAGTCCATTCAAATTTATGGTCATCATGCCTAAACTGGGTGGTAAAATTTGGAAACAGAACGTTAAATTCTACATTGGGAGTAGTAAATACAGCCAATTTCGGTTTAATGAATTCAAAAACTGTATATGGAACTGCATCCAAAACTTCAGAATACAAATGTTCAATTCTGCAATTTATTTGGAACAAAAAAATATTAAACAGATACCTTTATCAGTAAAAAATAAAATAAAACGAGTAAGAGCTTTTTACAGTTCAATGGCTATAACCGCATCAGCACCCAACATTCTGTCGTCTAAGTCAGCAATACTTCCATTGTAAACATCAACTGTCAGAGGCTCTTTACGTGATAACAAATAATCACTATTGGCAGGCACCACCTTAGATTGATTATTATCTAAGATATTGAAATCCACATCAACAAACATAATATTGTTGAGTTCAGGAATTTGTTTTAAATAATTAAATAAACATAACTCTGCACAGCCAAATTCAGCGACCTATAATTAAATTATATATTTGAACATAGAAAACATTATTTATAATCACTAATGATCATACTTTTTTAATTGAACCATTCCATATGGGGTGCTTGAGAATCTCTTCAATGACTGTATACCTTTGTATATACAATGGTGGCCAAAATCTTAAGCCGAATTCATCTAATGTAGAATTACATGTTTTTTGAGTGAGTATTTCAATTACTCTTTCTTCCTGAAATAATCAATTTATATTATAGAAAAAGTGTGCTGACGTTTATTAAATACAAAATCCTACATTACTTCTAATTTCAAATTTTATAGTAGGTATCTACGTTGATAAATACAAACTTATATTTTTTGCTTATCACATTTAACTAAACCATTCTTAAAACTAAATCGATACAATAAACATTCAAAATTAAATTACTCAACCAAGTAAATTTAAAATTTAAAATTATAACAAAATTACCTACTTTGATCTATAGTTGAAATTAAAAAATTAGATTAATGTCTCTTTGTTTAACTGTCACACTCCATGCAGGAGCATGCAAATGTACTCCAAGCTTTATGATATTTTTAATTTAAATTTTTTTTTTTTTTGATGATTATACTATGAATATTTAAATACTGATCTCAATTTTAAATATTTAACACTTTTTATTTTAAAAGAAAAAAAGTTTATTATATGTATACCCATTGTAGTTAGTAGGTATAATAGAAAATAAGAAATAACCAACAAAGAAAGATTTTCATGATAAATATAAATTTGGAAAAAAAACATACCTATAGGTAATTAAACTAGGATGAAAATTTAAATAATAATTAATAATGAATTAACAAAAGCTATTAGACAAATTATATTTCAAACACACGTAATTCAAAATCAAAGCACCTAAACTAATCAACATTCTTCAATAAAGCATGACAAAACTTGGAATTTAAAATCCTAGACGTAAGTACCTATATACCGAATTCAAAATTCGGTAATTTTTTTTCCAGTGTTCCTATTAAAGCACAACAATGGACGAGGCGAATGTCATCAAATCCGAGCCCCGGTCGTCATTGTTATTGCTACGGACCGGTGAATGTGGCGGGTAACCCCTTACAGTCGGCACACCAGTATTATAGTCAAGTTATCTTGCAAGCGACGCTCGTTCGTTTACTCGATCCGTCGGTCGTCCGATCCAAACGGCGACACGCCACGGGTCGAACGACCAGTCGGCTAGGCCGTCGCCGTGACGACGACAGAACGGCGAACGAAGACATGTCGACCGCCGCGTGCGTTTGTTTACCTCGGCACGGATGGACGTCTGGTCGCGTTCCAGGTACCGTCGGACAACATCCTTCACGTATCCCAACAGTTGGACGCCGACAGACAGCAGTATGCTCTGCAACACCAACATGACGCGGCGGTCGAAAACTATGATAATTAATACCGTCGTAACCTGTAGGCGCGTTGTTTACGTCACTCGGCCGACGTCGAGGCCGTGGAAAACGGTCGGAAAAAAATCGGATAAACCGCGGGAAAGAACGAACGGCTGCGTGTGTGTGCGGCGTGCCGGCGTGCGCGATGCCGGCGCCGGTGCTCGGATAAACGGTCCGGATGGACGTGCAGTGGGAACGGGGCGGGACTTTGTGTCCGTTACAGCATACTGCGTAATAACACGGAACAATATAATATTATGGTATAACAGCTGCTGCTGCAACGGTCGCCGCGACGCGCGATCGACGGAAGACGGTTAAACGAATAATGATAACGATAACGATGATATTGATATCGTTCCGCGGTGATATGATCACAGAATAAATGAAATTTCATTTATTCTGTGATATGATCGAGAAGCCCGCGTCTTCGACGGGGCCGCTATAACTGTACTCGTGAGTTGACGACAACGAAACGTCACGAACCGCGACGTCACTGCGAAAGTCCCGGCCGAACGGCCGTAGATCCGCGAATTATTGCAATACGTTTGGGCGAGCCGGGATGTAAATATCCAAGTATTAAACTGCATGATTTAAGAATTTTGATTGGTTTAGCCAGTACCGTATTTAGGGGTGTATGTTGGGGGTTAACCCTGCCCCGATGTGTATTTTTTATAGTACTTCCTTTGATTGAAGTAACATGATATAGTGTTGGCAAATGATAAGATATTTAAATAGGTATTGCTTTGAAAATGTATATAAAATAAAATAAAATGTATATTTTTATATATTATAGCTGTATAACTCTGAAATATGATTCTAGGAAATAAACATTAACCATTAATAAGAACAAGAAAATTGAATTTTCAGTAAAAAGTTAACCATCTAATCAAAACCTAGCGTTTTATCGTTTAAAATAGTAATGTATTAATATAGGTAGTTATTAGTGCTCTGCATGGTCCGGTCTTAATCAGTCCAGACCGGACCACGGTCTGGTTTGGTCCAGTCCTATGAAATAAAATTAAGTAACAGTTTGGTTCGGTCAAGTTTTAGAAATTTAAAAATTATTCCGGTCTAGTCTCAACAGAAATATTTTGTTATACAGTTCAGTTCGATTCGAATAAAATATTCATATTGACTTTCAACTCGGTCCTGGTCCAAGTTTCAGACCGGTTCCGGTATTGGTCCAGTCTTCAGTCCCGATTCCGCCGTATACGATTTTATATTTATAGAAAGAATTATACATTTATTACATAATAATATTATACATTTTATAAAATGTTAAATTTCCGACACTAATAGCATTTTATCTCTTTCTGTTTTTCCAAGAATAAATAATAATTACAGTCTAGAGTCTAGAGTCTAGACTGACGTGAACTTGTATGACAACAACAAATAATTGAAAAAGGGATACCCGGGGACCTATAAATACGAGTATAATATCGTATTTTGACGTCATGTAATATTTATAATTGTCAATTCCACGAACTATTATATTATATATCTATGGAATCGTCCAACTCGGTCTAATATTTAAAAATAAAATTTACTGTGGTCCGGTGTAACAGGCGATTTTTACCCCCCTGAAAATTTTACCGGGGGGGTAAAAATCGCCTGAGGTAAAAATCGCCTGGCGTTACAGGCGATTTTTCCCCCCCCCAGAAATTTTACCGTAGGGGGGTAAAAATCGCCGGAGGTAAAATTCGACTGGTATTACAGGCGATTTTTACCCACCTACAAATTTTACCGTTGGAGTAAAAATTGCCTGGCACAACAGCCAATTTTCAGTTATCTACAATTTTATTAATTTCACTATATGCTGGGATAATATTTGCCACCCAGATAATTAATAGTAGCCCTTTTTCTATAATAATATTATATTATAATTACTTATAAACTAAAATTTTAAAATAATACAACTACTGACTGGTAATGATTGGTAGTCGTCAATTTCAATAATTAATATAGGTAGGTACGTCAACGTAGAATCCAAAAATAAATCGATCCGAAGAACGATGAAAAACAATTGAAATATCTATTGATAATGAGTTCACTTGATATGCATCGATTACAGACTGCTATCCGTCTATTCTATAATTAAATAATGATATATTCAGTATTCGATGGTAATATTAATGATAATATTATTGAAGTTATTTTTAAAATTTCACTAAGGGACGTCTATGCCATCTAAGTTGTCTGATAACACCGTGGTTAGACTTGACATTATCTATGTATGAATTATACCAGTTATACTTGAAATGTTTTTATTTTAGAATATTTAAACAAATTGTATAAATGTTATCAATGACATTCTCGTCATACTTATCTGTTTCATTGTTTTAATAATAATCATATTCTACAACAGAAAAGATTATTATTTTTGGCGTGCAGCTGCAACAAAGAAATTATAATTTTGATTTATTTTGTTTATTAAATTAAGTAAAAATGTTTAGACCGTGGGAAGATATTCCAAAAAGAGGTAAGTTTTACTATTTTTAGTTTTTACTCTAAATAAACCAATGCCATTTGAGTAAGAACTTATATAAAATATTATTATTAAAAAACTCGTAACCCACTTAAAAATTAAAAAGGAGTAAAATACTAAATAAAAATACAGATCGCATTCTTTTTTAAGTTTGATAATAATACACAGTAGGTATTTACCAGTCAGCAGTTGTATTATTTTGCATGCCATGCAATTTTTACTCCAACGGTAAAATTTGTAGGTGGGTAAAAATCGGCTGTAATACCAGTTGATTTTTACCCCCAGCGGTAAAATTTCCGGGGGGGTAAAAATCGCCTGTTACGCCAGGCAATTTTTACCTCAGGCGATTTTTACCCCCCCCCCGGTAAAATTTTCAGGGGGGTAAAAATCGCCTATGACACCGGTTTGGTCTTACTTCAATTAAAATCGGTTCAGTTTGGTCTGTTAATTGTTTGAAAAATGTAATGGTCTGGTCCGGTCTTCTCAATATGCTAAACAACAGCAAACGGTTCGGTTTGGTTCACATGGTCAAATCATTATTCAATCCGGTCCGACTTCGGTCCCCTGTTATCATTTGAAGTCCGGTCTGGTATCTGAAATAACGGACCGTGCAGAGCACTAGTAGTTATATTTCTAACCTAATCTCTTTTCTATGGTTATATTCACACTGGTAAAAACGGTGGTTTATTGTGGACGTTTGGACGCCGACAATAGCTAAATTGAAATAATATATTCTATATTAATTATCACTACGTGTTATACGATTATGGCTTTATCGTTTCATCAAATAAAATAGGTTACGGAATAATAATATAATTGTCGATAGCAAAGATATAATAGTGTTCATTTTAGTTTTGGCCTTTGTGCAATAAGTCACGTTTTACTGTAATTGAGGAGGCCTCAAATCACGTGAGTACCTACCTACTTAAAACTTAATGGTTATTCATTTTTCTAGGATTCTTTATAAACCATAATATTATGCAAACAAAATTGTGAAAACTTAATAGAATATAATAAAACTATAGACGAATACCCGTTACCGCTCACTAGTGAAACATTATTTTGATATTTTCACTGCTCTGATGTAACAGTTGATTATAAAGTATAACAATTTTCAACAAATGTGTAACCTACAAATATTTTATGTGATTGTTGTGAGGAATGAAGTTTACTATATGAGTTTTTAATTAAACTATGATAATATTTTTTGAGGAAAAATTATTATTATGACACCCCCCAAAATACACCTCTGGGCAGGCCCTATTTTTTAGTGAACCCCGACACAAAGTGTGTAGTCCGAAATTGATAGTGTGCACTACAGATTCTAGAAGTGTGTACCTACTAAATACTAATAAATATAACTACTGGCTAGATAGCAGGTAGTACCAACACAGTACACATTATTCAATTTTTTTTAAAAAGAATATTTTTTTAGTTTTTCTATTAGTTATCAATTATCACGTATCATTGACTATAATCGGCTATCGTGAATCTGATATCAGCGGTGGTTTATGCACAGGTTCTGTGGGGTGTGGTTTATGTGTTTTCATAGTAAATCAATGGTTACCAGTGTTTTATTCATTACCTTATTAGTTCTAAGTTATCAACATTTTCATCGCACGTGTGAGAATTTTGAAGTGACAGTAATAAATTGTGAATGTGTTTTCACTTTTTAATTTTTACTCTGGTATAGTGGTTTTATACAAATTTAATAGGTAGGTAGTGAATACGATATAAAATAATACATTCGTACCTAAATACATTAACTACTAAGTATTAAGTATGACTTCAAACAACATTAAAAATAAATCCTAAATTAAAAAATGTGTAGTACGAATTTTTATGAAAAATAGGGGCTGCCTCTGGGTTTAGGTGCTTTGATTTTGAATTACGTGCGTTTGAAATATAATTTGTCTAATAGCTTACCTTAATTATTATTTGAATTTTCATCCTAGTTTAATCATATTTTTTCGCAAATTTATATTCATCATATAAATCTTTCCTTGTTGGCTATTTCGAATTGTTTGATTCATGTTTTAACTGTTAACTATTTGATATTTCAGTACGACAGTACCTGTTAGTGTTATGAAGGTTAGAGTTTCGATGATAAAAACAGTAATTCATATTTTGGACACATGGTTTGGACTTGAAAATATAGGTGTTATGTATGCAGGAGGTATACTAAATACTCGACTACACTACTGGTACAAATTAAAAGCAAATTAAATGAAAAAATAGTGTAGATGATTGTTGAATTAGGAAAATTTTGTAGAATTTTATCTGAATCGGGCTTAATAATTACCTATTTATGACACAATTGTCTGTATTAGTGATTAAACCATGTGCAATTTTACCTCGCATTGTTTTTCCTTGTACAGTGAAATTTCAATTTTATGAATTACCACGGGCAACAAAAAAAATGTGTGTCACAGAGACATTTTCTAAATGGTGTGATACTCAGGTGAAGTCTGTAAATGGGAAATTTTCAGATAGCCTGGATTAAATTGAAACATAAGAAAAAAATATGTTAATTTTTGGGTTAAACATATAACTTTTAAAATGCCCTGTTTGGTTTATCTATATTTAAGTTCGTATTTCTGATATTTTGCTATTGCATCCTTATGATTACGATAAATGATAAATAATAAACTGTGATGATAATAACCTTTAAAATAAATCTTGAATATATTTTAAGGTAATATAATTTTTTCTTTGGGGGGGGGGTAGCAAATTTTAATTGTGCTTGAAGCGCTACAATTCGTCAGTCCGCCTCTAATATCATGTCTATTTTCCTTCGATACTTTAGAGTTTAGACAGTGTTGTACCTACTGCCGACAGTGTACTAAACTATATTAGGTTATAAAGAAAGAGTAAGATTAGAATCATATTATGTGCTCAACGGTTGCTGATTTCATTCGGGTGGCCGGTGGCGTTTTTATCGATACTCTAAAGACGCTAGTCCGACAGAACCTTGGATCATATACAATGGTACATGATCTAAGAACACCATTCACAGTTTATAACAGCCCACAACTTAATGTTGTAACTTTGATTAAACTACACGAATGTATACGATATACTCGTATCGATAAGATCCAATTTTTAGTGGCGTACTGTACGTTGATTTTTTTCTCTGTACTGTACGTTAATTTCATCAAATTTTAATTTTTAACATGACAGAAAAAGTGACGTTTATTGAAAGTTCCAGCGGAAAACCATTGATAATTTGCGAAAATCACAAAATATTTTTAGCGTTTAAGTCAAAATTAGAAACTGCATTGTCAAACAAAAATGAATTACACTTGCACATACATGTTCATAATTTTTAATTATTTTTAAAACAATTTTTGGCCAAAAGATATAAAGATATCTAGATATATGGATATATTTATAGTCAATAGTACCAGGAATTATTGTTTAAAATAGTAAGTTTTAGTATTTTAAATTTGTACCATAATGAGTTTAAAATTTAATAATGAAAACTAGTTATAACTTATAAGCAAAGAAAAAAATAATAATAATCACGTCTGTGAAGTTGGCCCCCCGACTTTGCCCGATCCGCACCAAATCTTGCAAATATTTTGCAACTAATTTGCAACTATTTGCAACACGCTTTTTGAAATTTGCAACTTTGTATTTTCACCGCAATTAGCGATTTACTTTTAGGGGGGCCAACTTCACCTAGCCCCCCGACTTTGCCCGATTCCCACCAAACCTGTGTCAATATTTTGCAACTAATTTGCAACTATTTGCAACACGATTTTTGAAATTTGCAACTTCACACTTCAGCAGTTATAACGTTTTTTGTGTCGGGGGGCTGGCCCCCCGACTTTGTCCAATTCCCACCAAACCTGTATCAATATTTTGCAACTAATTTGCAACTATTTACAACACGATTTTTGAAATTTGCAACTTCACACTTCAGCAGTTATAACGTTTTTTGTGTCGGGGGGCTGGCCCCCCGACTTTGTCCAATTCCCACCAAACCTGTGTCAATATTTTGCAACTAATTTGCAACTATTTGCAACATGATTTTTGAAATTTGCAACTTCACACTTCAGCAGTTATAACGTTTTTTGTGTCGGGGGGCTGGCCCCCCGACTTTGTCCAATTCCCACCAAACCTGTGTCAATATTTTGCAACTAATTTGCAACTATTTGCAACACGATTTTTGAAATTTGCAACTTCACACTTCAGCAGTTATAACGTTTTTTGTGTCGGGGGGCTGGCCCCCCAACTTTGCTCGATCCCCACCAAACCTGTGTCAATATTTCGCAACTAATTTGCAACTATTTGAAACACGATTTTTGAAATTTGCAACTTCGTATTTCAGCATTTATAACGTTTTTGTGTTGGGGGGCTGGCCACTCCATACTTTAACAACAACGCATACATTCCTTATTAATTATTATTATACCATATTATAGGGGTTTCTTAAAATTTGCAATTTTTCTAAGTTGAAGTCTCGTTTTGAACTATTTCGATCATTGTTAGTTTTTCCAATTAATAAATTTCTAATAAATTTATACATATTACTTTTTACTAATTTTCATACCATGTGTAATAATTATAATAAATATATACAATATTAGTATGTATTATAATATCACTTACCTTTTTACTGTCCATTTTTCAAAAAAAAAAAAAATATAAATATATTAGTATACCACCTCGTGTAGTCAAATTAAAACAAAATATTACACTCAATTAAGTTGATTGTCACACATCTGAAGAAATCAGAGTACTAAATAAGAATTAATAATATCTGTCATGTAAATAATAACTGTAATCGGAATAAAAATAGCATGGTATTGGAAATGAGTATAATAGTATTTATTTTATTATAAATTATCGATCCATTTATAGAAACAAATTGATATAAGATACACATTGACTTGTCCAACACGAATAGTTTTAAAAATAACTTGGTAATAATATGACAAAATAAGTTAAATCATGGCTTATGTGATAGTTCTATTGTACATTGTATAGGATTTATATTTAAAATAATTTGTGTAAAAAATTGAGTTTAACATTACATTTTTAATCATAATATGTAAAAAAAAAGGTGTCTAGTTAGTCTGTACTGAGTCAAAAATCGTTATAGTTAGGTACACTGGTACATAATTATATATCTTTGTACAAATGTATTTTTTTTTCAAAGTAAAACAATTATTCAATAATGTTCCACAATCTACAGAGTACAGGGTCTAAATAGTAACTAAATTTTAGCGTACATGCGGAGAAAATCGTTGTGTTTAAAAACATTTTTGTTTCACACGAACCGTGGAATTTGCAATACAACCCAAAAACGTTATAATTACTTAAGTATTCAAAAATTGCAAAAATTTAAAAAACACCTACAGGGTATAATAATAAGGAACGTGTGCGGCGTTGTTGTTAAAGTATGGAGTGGTAAATTTCAAAAATCTTGTTGCAAATAATTGCAAATTAGTTGCAATTATTGGCACAGGTTTGGAGAGAATCGGACAAAGTCGGGGGGCCAGCCCCCCGACACAAAAAACGTTATAACTGCTGAAATACGAAGTTGCAAATTACAAAAATCGTGTTGCAAATAGTTGCAAATTAGTTGCAAAATATTGACACAGGTTTGGTGGGAATCGGGCAAAGTCGGGGGGCTAGGTGAAGTTGGCCCCCCTAAAAGTAAATCGCTAATTGCGGTGAAAATACAAAGTTGCAAATTTCAAAAAGCGTGTTGCAAATAGTTGCAAATTAGTTGCAAAATATTTGCAAGATTTGGTGCGGATCGGGCAAAGTCGGGGGGCCAACTTCACAGACGTATAATAATCACATGAATTTCACAAAGTTATTTTACGAACAATTAATATTCTTATCAATTCATAAAAATTATCTCAAAATTTACGAAACATTTACCAGGATTAATTTTTTTTTTTAATTTTAATAAAACGTTTTAATAGTTTACGTATAAAACGTTTAAAACATAACTACTTGGTTAAAACGTTTTAAACACATGGTTTTAGGGCTGAAACAGACGACCGGTTTTCGCCGGCCGGCGCGCGCCGGCCGGTGAAAAATAAATGTGAACACACGAGGACTCGCCGGCCGGCGAGTTTCGTATTTTAATCACCTGGTAGAGTAAATACAATGTTTACAGTATTTTTCAAAAGTTTTGATACACATATATATGTGAATATTACAACTTACCGCAATGATACATTTCTGAAATGTTCTATCTTGAACATTCTTTCTACCTTGAATTACATTAAAAATAAATACCAATGAGAAATAAATACTCACAGAAGATACAATGAATGATATTTATTTTATGAGAACAAGTATCATCATTTTATTGTTTACATAAACTCAATCTTCGCTGTTAAATACAATGTTATGGTTTTTAAAATGTGTATAGGGGCATGGCCCCATATTTAGAATGAATTTTCGGGAGGGGGGCAATAGGGAGATAGGACAATAAATAAGTTTAAGTTTTAAAATCTTCGAATCGGGCATCAAAATAATGTAAGAAATGTAACAAATTTCGGGCCGCCGGCCGGCGAAACGGCCGGTCGTGTGTTCACTCCAATCATTTTATATGTAATTTGCTGGGAACCGGTGGTTTTTTCGCCGGCCGGTCGCCGGTACCCACCAAGCCTGGTAAATGCGCCGGCCGGCGAGTTCCGACGAGAACTCACCGGCCGGCGAAAAACGGTATCGTCTGTTTACTCTAATCTAACTCAATGTAAAAAGAAACCGGCCGGCGCGCGCCGGCCGGCGAAAACCGGTCGTCTGTTTCAGCCCTTAAACGTACTGTTTACAAAGTGTTTAAAACACTTTGCAACTATAGTTAGATATGATAATATGATAGTAATGGTTTATAAATACTGTAGAATAAATCATTTATGACAAAGCTTTTAATTTATAATAAAGAGCCATTGAAGTATTAAGTTTACTTGATCATTATCTTATATAGTAGAGCATACTGCCATATCACAACTCGTCTCCGAGATTAAAATCGGTGGTTGAATGCATATTGCTCTTGTAGAATACACAGAAATACCGTTCGGGTTATTGCAGAATGTATATGTGCATTGTGCATATAAGCGTCTTTAATTTTTGTCTATTTATTTTACTATATTTGGCCATAATTGCACCTATATTTATGCCAATATCGGCAAAGAAATTAATACTAATTGAGAGTAAATATTTATGTCATATTAATATTATAAATACACATACCTAGGCTACAAATAACTTCATTATTAAAGATAAATTAATTAATCCTGAAATTTAAACATTTAAACTTTAAAACATAAACCATATAACATAAGTTTGAAAATTGAATTGGTATCAGTTTTTTTGACGAATTTTATTTACAGTTGAACCTCGATTAACCGATAGTCTCGAAAACAGACGGATAATCGAGAAGACGGCTAATTTAGAATCGAAATTTTTTTTACATACACATATCTATTGTTTTTTTCAAGCATTATGACATGCATATATTTGTATAACTACATATTTAACTATACGTTCTGCAAACGCAATACGCAGACAAAATTTATCTCACCTACAGAATGTATACACCGCTTATCTAGTAGATATTGTCGGATAAACCGGCTCTCACATGAGGAAATATGATAATGGCGCATGAGTATTAATACGCTAGTGTAGTAGTGTGGCGTTTGGTAGTTAGTCGAGAAAGACGGTTAGTCGGAGGACGCATAATCGAGGTTATACTATACTTCGTATAGTATTAGAATAAACATTTTTATTACAAAGTTCATTATAATAATAATGTGTAATACTTATAATTTTGATTTCGTGTGTAGGTAATAGTAATTTACATTGACTTAATTAGATAATCATTTATATTAAGTGTAATTACTAAAATTGTGAGTAATTATCATATTGACCATTCATCTAATTTAAATACTTACAGAATAAAGTAATTATATTTAGTACCTATATTTTTATTTCCATGAAGTTAACAAAATACCAATTAATACATACCTAAGTGTTATATTGTGTTTCGCGGAAATATCAGTTTCACGTGCTCATTAAAATGGTCGTACCTACTTTCGTTAGTTATTCTGAAGTACAAACCAAACACTTTTTAATCTTTATGATTTTTTTTTTAAATGTCAGATTAAAATAAAAGCATTTCCGTTGATGTAGTTCGTATTTATGAAATAGGTATACCTAGTAATTATTTGTAGTTTCCGTAGAATTTAAAATGTTTTACGTGGCACACAGGATGTAGGAAGAAAAATGTGTGAGACAAGGAGGAGGATGTTTTTCAGATTAAAATTATGGTTACAAATCGCTAATTAATAATGAGTAGGTAGGTATTGCAATCACTATAATAGTAGGTGTTTGACACATTAACCGTTCACTAGTGACTAGTGTATGTGTATCTGTAATGACGCACAAATTTTTTTTCCGAAGAGTTTGTAAAACCAAATATTGTCTTCTCAAATTATTCAATAAGTTTTTCTTTATTTTTACCCTTTGATTTGAAATAAATGCATATAGGTATGAATAATTTCCAGTGGCGTGATGGACGTTATAATCACTTCATTGTGTGTGCTATCGACTATGGTCAGTGTCGATATGACTATGAAATATTACGTATCGGTATCATCGAGCATAATCTACCAACTATGTATCTGCAATTATAGCTGAATATAAATTGTTTAGAGCAGAGTAAAAATTCAATAAAAAAAATAATTGTTGGTGACATGTTAGTGACATTTAGGGAGACATCAAATTTTGAGAATACCGAAAACATACCTACTCCTGCAGCGTATGGCCTTGAGTCACATCCTATGGTATCATATCAAATAATTATAACTATAATAGTTTTATAAACATGTAACGTAACGATTTTGTCGCAATAGATGATATTTCATTTCTATTGAATTGACTTCTGCGTCTTTTTTCAAGGTAAGACTTATAAGTTATAACCATACGTCGTTAACTATATTAAATACTGTAAACTAGTTATCAATCGATATGCATATATTATGTAATAAACTTCACTAGCTTCGTTGGCTGTGAATATTTATCAGCAATTATCAGTGCATTTTTTGAGGATTTTTCACTGGGCGACAACAATTTTTTTCGTAAAAGGGACAATATCGAGTATATTATCGTGTAAAAATGATGTGACGTGACGATTCACACACGCAAAAACCTGATGGGCTGACTATCGAATATAAAATCATAATTTATATGTATTATTTTCAAAAGATATGTATTATACTAATGCAGTATATTATAATATAACATACGTATAGTTAAAATGTAACGACTAGGTAATAAAAATTATCCAATTTATTATTCAATATTTTATTTTAATAAATATCTGCTAGTTATCGAGATACCTACTTACCAGTGTAATCACTTGTTTCGATATTAGTTTAAAGTGGATGGAAAATAAAAATACCCTAATACTTTTGATTGCTATACGCCGCCGCCACTCTGTCTACGGACGTCGTCACATTGCAAAAAAAATGTTGAATAACTGTCAATACCATCAATACGTGAACCGTCGCAGTCGTCTCGTGAATCGTTATTGGCGACTGTTTGCAGTACATAATGGAATTTTATGCTTATCGTTATAATTTTTACAACCCAGTTTTTAAAAATACAGTCAACTAAATGACAAAATATTTTCACTGGGCGACACTTTTGTCGCCCAGTTTACTAGCTTAAAAAATGCACTGGCAATTATAATAAATAAGGATTTCGAATTCAGGTGACCTTAAATTTATTACACAAGTTTATTTATTTTATACAATAAGATAACTGTTTTATTGAAATATACAATACTGATAATAATTAAACAAAATATATTGACAATACAATAACTGAATGAAGTTGAATACAAAGTAGAGGTGATCGATTAATAATTATACTGGTTTATCATATTCATAACATATATAAATAATAAGAAATATACAAAAAAGGAATGTAACAATGAGCGGTATGGGTTAGCACACGTACATATTATATTGTAATAAGAAAATAATATTTACATATATATATAGCGGATGTTTAGTACACTTTAAAAGGTCTAGTTGTTATCGCGGGGTAAAACGCACTACTATGCCAGATGGCACGAGATTCGCACTGGTAATAACCGAGCGACGGCAGAACACGCGGCGGAAAACACCGTGTGATAAAGAGGTGCCCTATGGTATTATTTTTATTTTAAGTACCAATAATTTAAATACTTGTGTGTGTTATTACGAACCATGTGATAATCATTAAATATACTTGTTTACTTTTATTGTGATTCTTTGACAGACCATTTCATTTAATATCTAAAATATTATTAAATGTCTAATTATCTAAATGTCTTAAATATCTAGGGTGTGTAAGATGCCACGATGCCATGAACAAACACGGGGAGGCTTTTTCCAAACAAAAAATAATTTCTAACGTATAATAATTAAAACTTAAAAAGTTTGTATGGAAGAAACTTATAGAAAAGGCATCGACCGCATCGGTTCCGACACCAACGCAAAATAATTTAACTAATGGCCTTAAATTTCGTCACTAGCACAAAAATCCATTATGTTTTTAATTTCTAACATTGAGAATCATTAATCGTAGGTACTAAACATAATGCTTATTTTTATCACTGTGCGGATATTAGCGATATTTGAGATCAAGATGAAGAGGTGCGATCATCGATTTGATTTTGGAAAATTTTAAAATATACAACATACATTTTACGAACCTCCATATTAATTAAATAATATCGTATAAACATATAAATGTACTGTATAAATTGTAATGAATTAATTCGTTATGCGTGGCTTTGAATTTTAAAGCTAGTAATTTAGGTATCAATTTAGGTATCAAAGAACTGCACTTCTGCCATAAAAAATACATATTCACAACTCACGAGTTGAGTTAATTTAAATTTTGTGATTTTACTTATTATCGAAAAACTTAAAAACGTTATAAATCAAAAATGGTCAGAAGAAAGTAAAAAGCCAGCCTACAGGAATACAATTTTAAATCACAATTATTTATGAAATTCAATCAATGGGTTCTCTTCTTTCTTACATATCAGCTTGTTATGTTTATTATTGTTTACACGTAAAAAATCTTAAATTGAATCATTCATAGATTTTTGTTTCAACTGGGGATCTTGTTTTTAAATAATTTACAAATCGAAAGTAACATGAAACTAAATGAAACTAAATGATCTTTTTCATGTCATAACTGCTTTTAATTTGAAAGATTGACCAATTGGTTCTATAACGTATGGTGACGTTTTCTTAACGTTTAACCAAAATGTATACATACAGACAATAAATAAATAAAAAAACATTTTTTTTTTCGAATTTAGTTTTTCAATTCAAATTGTGATACTCAATTTTCTGGTTACACCGATCACAATAATCAGTTGTTATCACAAAGTAATTATAACTGTACTTTGAGAATTAGACATGTTTAGTACTTATCCTTATGTATTTTCATCAAGAACGGATTGGAATTATCGACCGGGGCTTGATACAAATTAATATGTTGCGGACCATCAGTATAGGACCGCATTTCGAGGAAGAGGTGAGTGTAAATTCTTAGTGCGATTCCTATTAGTGCTTTTAACTTTTAAATTAAAACTCATTTAATATAATGTGCGAATAATGAAAAAAAAATATCGCGTGCTCACAAAATAGATTTTTTTTACAAAGATATACTTCGCACCATGATTGGATGGACCAAAATTTAAATATACATTTAAAATTGAAAATTCATAAAAACAATCGATGTCATGAAAATGGTTTAAGAATTTTATTAAACATTAATGAAAACAGATCCTAAGTAACGGTGTTCGAGATTTTTTCGATACTTTTAGTTACATATATGACTATATAAATAAAATCATATGACCTTCTCAGAAAATTGTATCAAATATTTAAAACTGTCTTAAGAATGTACTTTAAAAAACCAAGTATTTTTAAAGTTCAATAATTATTAGCCCAATAATTCTTGAATTTTTTTAAAATTCTTACTGAGTATGTAAATATATACCATGATGGAAGTTTAAATATTCTAGCAACAATCAATATTTTTTGGACTTAAAATATGTTACTTAAAGAGGAATAGTACCTAACAATGATACGTCAAAAATTTAAGTGTTATGTTTATTCAACTTCACTAATTTCACTGAATTGAAAAGTCTTGTCAAATGATACAATACGACAATAAAACTAAAAATTATATCAGCCGCTACTCGACGTTACTATAAACTTCGATCGTCATTCGGCGGCTGTAGTAGGTTGAAAAACAAATAACCAAACGGTATAGGACTTCACTGCTCTGTAATAATAGTCGTACAATAAATTACGGCGCCGAGATTAAAACATGAAAGTATTGTACCTACGTTTTTTTTCGTTTCTTGTAGTGATTTTGACATTTAATGGGTGATGACGTTATAGCAAATTTTAAACGTCATCCCCTTTTCATCATAATTCATATTCAATAACCCCAGTCTTCTTTAATCATGTCAGCTCCTTTTTCCCCAATCATTATTGTTGGAGCGTTGGTATGAGCTGCGGGTATTTCTGGCATAATCGACGCGTCGATGACTCTTAAATTTTTTATCCCGTGTACACGCAGTCTCGGATCGACTACCGCCGTAGGGTCATCTTTTGGTCCCATTTTGCACGTGCCCGATAAGTGATAAATCGTGAAACTTATTTGTCTGGCAGAACACTTCCAATACTCGTCGCTGTCGAACTCGTGTTGAGCACAACCGGGTAACGGGGTGCTCAATATTTTAGCGTCCAATTTCTTCATGGCATCGGTCTTTAACATTTCCTGCACGATTCTGACCCCGGCTACGGCCACGTCTAAATCGCTCTCGACGGAAAAGTAATTTGGATCGATCAGTGGGTAATGGAAAGGGTTAGAGTTTTTCAGCCATATGCGACCCTTGCTCTTTGGTCGCATAATCATTGGGAATACTACAAAGCCGTCCATTTTCTCTACAGGCTCGTAAACTCTGTTATAAACGTCCTGTCTCAGCCCGAAAAGTTTATGACTGAATTCATTAGCAGAATACAACCCCGACGTTAGTAGAAGCTCTAGGTTAGCATGTCCGTCTGGAGATCCTAATCGGCTAGTGTCGAGAAAAGCCAACGCTTCTGTGCCTCCGGGTATCGAGAAAACTCCCTTGTGGTCTCTTGTGAACTCATGTACGCTTTTTGGATCGTCTAAAATGTTGTCTATCTTCAATGAAACAGTGTCATTTATTAAAACGCTCAAGCTTCCCAAAGCCACGTGATCCATTAAGTTTTCTCCGACGGGTAAATCTTTTACCACGGGAATCCTTTTATCTTTCAAGTGTTCCGACGGTCCGATTCCTGATAACATGAGTAATTGAGGCGAGTTTATAGCTCCACCACAAACGATTATTTCTTTTCGTACGTACACTCTACGTAATTTTCTGTTTGACACGAATTCCACACCGATCGCTGTTTTCTTATTCTTGTCAATTAATATCCGGGTAACCATGCTGTTCTTTTTGACGTGTAAGTTAGTTCTGTTTTTGGCCGGGAACAGAAACGCCGTGTTTGTACTGCAGCGGTGACCGTCTTTCATAGTTACCTGAAAAGATTTTTTTCACTGTTAAATTTTCAATGTATGTATTATGTATATATACTTAAAATAAAACATATATATATATCGCAAACTCTTTCATAGTTTTATCTCGTTAACCAACAGTGATACTTATTTGTTAGACTGACTGTTAGTTGCGTCCAAAATTAATAAAAGTTTAGAAGTTTGAATAATATTTAAACAATATATATATATATATATATAATATATATTTACGTTTTGTGTTTATCGTCCAATTTTCGTCTGAGGAGCATGAACATGAATGGGGGAGGGCTTAAGAGGTTTAAGCCGTCCTTGAGCCATTACAAGCCTGAGAATTTTTTTTTGTATAAAATACTAAAATGTTGTAAATTTTGAACTTGGGAATTTATTTAGTGTAAAGGTTATGTTTATTTTTGTTGTACTTATTAACCATCTTGTGGATTCAATTTAATATCTGAAAACTTTTCTGTATATTCATGTCCTGTGATAAGTATTCATTAAAATAAATTTAAATCTATAGACTAAAATATATACCACGATTTTATAATTTTTCTCTCCAAACAGGTTATGATTAGATTAGGCTCATTATTATTAGTGCCCAAACGTCCTTCACTCATTCAGGTACAAACAATCCATTTATTGCTGAATTAATGAAGAAATGTATTAAATTTAATTAGTTATAGTAGATCAAGTCTATATAGTTTGAAAGATAAGAAAAAAATTAAGGAAACCCTTTTTTTTTTTTTATTATAAAAGACAATATACAATCTGTAAGTTTTTTTTTCACTACGCAATTTTGATAAAATATTTACAAGTCATGGTGGCGTGAGTGAAGGGAGTGCCCAGTGACAATACCTTAATTAGGAGATTTTATTTATTATTTATTATTTAATACTAAGTTTTTTTTTTTAATCAGGTCGCGTGGCCAATTCCGTTTGAGACGACGAGTTGGATTATTGGGAGGTGTGAGAGAGGAGAGAAACTCTAAAAATAAAACCTTGATACGTATATATTTATTTAAGTATTAATATAGTCAACGTCTTGACAGGCAATAATATATAATGTACAGCAAAACAATGATAGTAAATCATAGCAAATATAATAAAATGTAAAATAAATAAATGTACAGATATTTGGTATAAAATATATTGATAATTAGAAGTGAATATGGCCTTAGAATTAAATCAAAGCTTTATCTAAGTTACAATTATTTAAAATACATAACATTCTATGAAGTGGGTGGTCATGTTAATAAGACGTAAGAGGTTCATCCATATATTTTCATATGCTACGTTTATGCGTTTAACGAGATCCTATAATTAAAACCAAACCTTCTCTTCATAAATATGTATATTTTTGAAATATAAAATGTTCAGGGTTATTTATCTTCCGAAATCTTGATATACGATTCTCGATTAAACACTAGGCATGGTAAGCACTTGTCGACAGGTACTTAAGTTTGAAGAGCAAAAAAAAAAATAATAATTATGTATTTTATATTTCAGTTATTTTTAAATATATTCTTCATGAAAAATATTTTAAAAGAAATATTTCACGATTAAAACATGATTTCAAAAATAATATGATCAACAAACACCGACAGCGTGAACAATGTGTAATAGTAATATTGTCATTTACTAAGTGATCTTCAAACTTTAACTCTAATTTGACAATATTTTAGTTTTTTTTAATTTACATATCAACTGTCTTGACTAATTTTATTGCTCTAGAGCATTTTTTTCTCAATTTTAAAACATGTATAAAATTATCTAATATATACGTTTATTCTTCTCATTAAAATGCGTTGGCATTACTCAATACGGAGAATAAATTGTTAAATGATATTTCATTTATTGATATAGTTGAAAAATATTCAACAAGAAAGCTAGAAAACAACAATTAATAATTTAAATTAAACATTTTTCAGTTAGTTGTATCATATGTAATATGTATGACTTGTTTTAATGTTAATTTGATATTTACCTGCAATTTTAAATATGTTTGTTTGTTAATAGTTATAAATAAATGAAAATCGAAAATCAATATGAATACGAACGTGTATGTAGTGAATCTAATGTTAATTAGTTATTATTTCAATTAGTATTTTCCAGTATTATAATGATAATAATGAAATAATAACTATAGGTACATTTCTCAATTTATTTAATTTGTCGAGAGGAGGGCGAATGGAAATAATGTTTAGCTTGCAGGCGCGAAATATCTTAATTCGACCCTATTGACACATATAAAAAATTAAGCAAGTGCATATATTATATTTAACATATAAACAATGGAAATAATGTCCATTCTAATTCACATTTGAGTAAAATAAAAATATAAAAATAATGAATAAAGTGTAAGCTCCATTCTGCTGTATTTAAGCATTTCAAACTTATATAAAAAAATCGTGTTAACTGATCAACATTAAAATCTAAATAAAACTTAACCATACACATTAAGAAACTTGTATAACAATTTCAGACTCAGTAACCAAAAATTACCAATTTTATAAAATTAACATTTACCTGATATTTAACATAAAACGAGTCATTTGAGCCTTAATTACAACTATAAAGGCATGTAAAAATAATTAGATTATTTAACCTTGATGAAACTTTGAAAATACATAGAAATGTTTGTCGCAAGTATATTGGTGAAAAAAAATGTGAACCGGCATAATAATTTCAAATTTTATTAGGTTTTTATTGATAAATATCACTTATTTATGTGCAAATAATAATTTTTGTCAAAATTGTAGCTTTGAACGATTATAAAAAAAGGCCTGATAAACGATTTTTGAAATTTTTTCCGTTCTGTTAGTAAAGGATATTTACGTTTTTAGAGCATTTATGAAATTATAGTATTCTATTAAAATCTAGGTACCTACCTGTAAATAATTGACTCCGACTTGTTTTTTTCCGTTGACGTCGATTACCGGAAGGCCAATCTGAGACCCAGCGTCCACAAAAGCTTTGGCTATAGGTGTCTTGTAAGGAACTTCTGTAACCGATAATAACCCATCCCGTCCGTGATACCCTATGTCAGCATTTGATATGTCCGCGTTTTCCGACTTGATGAAATATTTCAGAACTTCGTCATAACTCCAGCCTGCGATCAGTGAACGATTTTCAAAAAAACCTTTATAGATAATTTCAAACAATATTTGTATACCTGTGTTGCCCATTCTCGCCCAGTAGTCGTAGTCTTCTTTATTACCACGGGTATAAATCAGATAATTCAATATGCTACTGCCACCCATGACTTTGCCTCTTGGAAATTTACACCTTTTATTATCAAAAGCTGAAAGGCCATTGATATAAATATTTATAAACCACGGTATATTTTATCCTTAATATCTATAGCTAGTAGTCCGCCGCTTACTCCGGGTGAAACGAGCTTATAGGTTTTATGTCCAGATCAATCAGAGTCCGAATTAAGCGACAGTAGCAACATAAATTAAAAAATAATGTTGGTCATAAAAAACGTTTTTCGCAATATGCGGCGGTCTAGTCTATCTAATACTCTAGTGTATACGGATTAAACAGCTTCTTCTTTAATAAAACATTCTGTAAACATCAATTATTGAGTCTCATAACAAAACAAGAAAAAATACAGACGAACTTGGTTAACTTGAAGTTGAAGGGACCAGTAAAAAAAATCGAGTATTCTTATAATTTGTGTTAACCTTTCCCCCTAAAATCTTAAAAGTGTAAAATTATCATTTTTATAATAATATAAAAGCTATGCACACGTGTTTTTAATATTTTTGCACCACGGATATTACGGTTATTTTAAAAGGTAACACTTAAAATCCATTAACGGCATCAACGTGCGTATACATTTGAGCACAATCACTACATAGCAGTATTATTTTGACTGATAGAGAATTACCATAAAGCTAAATCTACAATTGGTGGAGTTTTTAAATTTTGTCTTTCGTATTATAATGTAAGGATACAAGGGGGCACAGGAGCGATTCATTCCCAAATATCATAATTTTATTAAAAAAAAAAAATCAAACTATTATGTTATTTTGCCAAACAATGTTAAAAATGATAAATATACTGTTTTGAAAATTGCAGTTGATTAGTGTATACATTGTAGATTTAATTTGTATAAGTAAATTGTTTAGTAGATAATTCCATGTATAATTCTGTAATTTCTAATCACACCGATTGATGACTTGAAGTGACGTGTCATCAGTGTTGGGAATTATCTAGAATCTAGATAATTTTATCTAAATAAATTATCTAGATAAAATTTTTTCAAATAAATTATCTTTTAAAGTATTTAGATAATATTATGTTACGATTTGTCTAATGTTTAGCTTAAATAAAAAATGGACTTATCTAGATAACTAGCTGACCTGGCAATGCTTTGTTATTGCTAGATTTCAGTACTTATATATTACGTCTAAATCTAATCTAAATATATGTAACACACATACACATACACACACATACACTTGTGTGTATAACGGTATAACAGTCACATTGCCAATTAATGAATGATGCGTTTGTTTTATGTTTCTAAGTATCGTGTTATTCTCTCGGAACTATAATCAGTGGCGTGTTTAGGATTTTGCAGCCCTGGGTACACATATTTTTTATGCCCTCTTCCTCTCACCAGTTTTTTTATAGTAGCAATTTTTCTTACCCATAAGAAAACTTACAATACATGTGATATATAGTAATAGTATATCATGCAATATAAAAATCTATCGAGTGCCCAAAAATGCTGTATATCGTAGGTACTTTTAGTAATATCCATGATAATAAAATAATCAAAGCAAATTGTAAATTTTATTAATTTATTTTCTTATCTGTTTACGAAATAGTGAATAAAATGTCAACAAAGGAAAAAAAATATTGAAAAAATTAATAGAATATAAATATTTAAGAGAAGAAAAACGAACACCATTAAACTATAATTTTTCGTCACGCTTTTGATCTTGCAAAATCTTCAATTATTTTTTGACACCAATAGTATTTTGAACAATTGTATGATGAAAAAAGATGCATGATTTGATTGCGATACTTTTGGTATCAAAAAATGCAAATTTATAAGTTTGTAGTACTGTATTTCGTTTTTGAACAGCCAATGACAAACAACAAACCAATACACGCCCGTATACTATGAAATGTGAAGATTAATTTCACAAAATAGCTATGTTGTGTTAATATCAATAGAACGTTTCGTTAACATTGATTTGCATAAAAAAAAATTAACTGACATTTTTACCATTTTTTTTTTTTTTTTTACAACTGCTTAAATTATTATAAATCTGTTAAAAAAAAGCTCCCAATTAAATTTGCCCGACATTTTACCCCAAAAAAGTGTTTCCCGGGGCAATTGCCCTGCTTGCCTTCCCCTAAATACTCCACTGACTAAAATGTCCGAAATGAAACGTCGCGTGCAACAGAAAAAATGTGTTGGAAAAATTAAATTTCTTTAGCCAGAGACACGCGCTCCACGATTTTATTTCCCCGCTTGCGACCACGACTTGGGTAAATTGAGTATTCTGCAGTAATAGCAGTACGACAGTATACAAATATTATCATGCTGCAACGCGCCAGCCCGGTGCGATCGCCGTCGTCCAACGATTCCCCCGCTCTGCTGCGGAGACAATATTATACAGTTATAATTTTATAATTTTTGTTTTTTATTTTATGAGCTATTAAAAATGTTGTATTCTATAATAAAACGATATATTTATTTAGCATTCAACTATTGCTTACCAGTAATTTATTATAATTTATACATATATGTATGTTTTAAATATTTAAGGTGAAATTTATCCTTGGTATGGTAAATGGTTTAATATGATTTACAAGTGACTATGCTATAAGTGCATACATAGGCATTTGACAAGATTTATTTAGAACCAACTTTTCCTTGGGATAATATAAATTAATAATTTTTTACTTAATTAATTTGTATGAATGTATGGATGTAATTAAAATGTATGAATTATTATTTATTCATTATTGTATGCATTTTATAACTAAGTTAGAGTATAAATATTATATTATTAAAGAGTCACCTAACCACATAATTTTGAATAGTGGTGTTGTGAGCCGCTCAGTTACCATATGTCCGTAGTCTAAGATATTGCGACCGGTTCGGTTAATTCTGCCGATCACAAGTAACGTTTGAGTTTGCACTTTTGGAGTCAACGAGGAAGTTATTAATCCACACAATTGTTATAAGAACTAATACATTATTTTATTGAATCGTTATTAAAAATATTAATAGTGTTTCATTCTTATATAATAAAATTGTTCAAATAAAAAGCTCAATCCGTCGTTATCATAAATATTATGTCATCATGTCATTAAACTGATATAAATCCAACTACATAAATAAATACTAAATAACAAGACAAATACAAGTTTAAAAAAAATGATAATTATCTATATTTTTATCTAGATAAATGTATTGTTTTATATTTTATCTTTATCTAAGTAAATTCTATTAAGTTATCTTTATTTTTATCTAGATAATATTTTGATAAAATTATCTTATCTTGTCTAGATAATTTTTTAGTTATCTATTCCCAACACTGCGTATCATATATGTAGTAATCGCTATGCTACCCATCGTAATCATCAACAGATATATAGGTTTATTGTTTTTAAATTTTTTGGATTTATATGGGTACCTACTTTGTTTAAAATTTGTATTTTACTGCTACTTTAATAATGCGGACGTCTAAAATAATCATAAATCATCTTTAAAATTAGTACGTACATTGTTTTGTAAATATTAATTTTTTTTAACTTATATAACAGGATCATTTATTTTGTAGTTTTATATTTTGTAGAATACAGAAAGTTTAAGAATTTTATTTTCGTAATTTTTAAGGGTTTGTTACCAAATTATAATATTATGTATGTCTATTATTATCTTACTCAAATCGTAATTTGATTCAAACAGTAAATAATAAATTGGACAACGTTTGAGGGCATTTGACATTTTCGGCAGCTTAGCCCCTAAAGTCTCCTTATTTGAGTCTATGCTGAAGGCACTATTGCATTTTTTCACTACTTTATTCGTGCGGGCAAAGCCGGATTTTCGTACCAACATATTTATTTACGTATGATCATTAATACATTACATTTGTGATATCGTTCTCGTTACAAGTTTATCTCACAGGCTACCATTGTTATGATTTCAACTAGAATGTATAGAATATTATGGTTGTTGGAAACGAATCTTTTTTGAATCATAGGTATCAGAAACATTGTCCTTAAAAATGTACAGTTATAATACTACGTAAAAATGGAAAAAAATTAATATTTTTCAATGTTTGATGGAATTCAGATGGAACAATTAATGGAACCCAAAAGTATATGAGTAAATCATAATTTAAAAGTGGTCGACTTAATCAATTTATTGTTTCAAATAACCTGAGATCCAACTCGTTTAAAAATGTTCTGTAGGGTCTAAATTCACGTGTAACCAAGAAAATCACCTAAACACGAATTGTTCATCGGCACTGTCCTATATTTCCAGTTGATTTCCGTAGCTTGCAATAGTGACGCTGTTAAAGGCACGTCCATAGGGCGTGAGGCCCGCCGTCCTGCTTCAATCAGTAATACTCGCCATGTTTCAATCTATCGGTGTATATTTTCATTTAAACAATACTACACTATAGACTTTTTTTTACCGTCAAACTAATTCAAATAGAAACACGACCACTTACTTCGGATAATCTGCTAGCCACGACCGACCCTGCGCTTCCAGCACCGACTACAATAAAGTCGTATTCCGGAAGAACGTGTTTTATATCTTTGATTTCGTTCGAGTCCCATTCCAATGATTCCTGAAGATATTTCAACGCCGATTCGAATAACGACGGGTATCCCGGACTAGTGGTTGTAAAAATAATACGTTCGGTAAAAACGACGAAGATGCACGAGATCACACGAGACGGAATCATGTCGAAAACTCACTACGCTTTTTCAAGTATCACTTCAAATATGTGTTGCGACGTCTGGCCGACAACAAAACGAGAAAGAGACGTGGATGAAAATTAACTGCGAATATAACCGTGTAAACAATAGTACACGGTAAAATCGGCGGGTTCAGTATGCTGGAATGCTTACACCGGATTGTTGGAGGTGATCAACTTCAGGGTATGCGTGTATTTTTGCAAATGATAAACTCGATGGTACAGGTTGATACAGCGACCGGGAATTAATTAACGTATATATAATATATATACGTTATATATATATATATATATATATATATATTTATATATATATATATATATATATATATAATATATATATATATACATATATATATATATACAAGGTGTTTTACGAAGATCTTACATGTTGAATAACTTTTGTTTAACTTTTTTTTTGTTTTAATGAATACTATAGCCTAGCGTTACAATAAAATTACATTAAAATTTTTTTTTTATTTTTAAAACTCAAATTTCAAAATTTTAAATTTTAATTTAGAGTTTGAAAAAAAAAATCGAAATAACCATTTTGTAAACATGATTTTTAGAAAAATTTTGGTGTTTGAAATTCTTATAAAGGTTGATCCGTTAATTTTCTATGATTTTTGAAAGTTTACGAAAAATCGAAAAATTTGGTAATTATTACTAGTGATAAACGATACATATTATTACATTTTTCGTAAACTTTAAAAAATCATAGAAAATTAACGGATCAACCTTTAGGTTTTGAGCTAAACAAGAAATAATATTTTTAGCCACAAGTTCATAATTCTCTACCTTATATTATAGAAAACAAATCAATTTGAATTTTACAAATTATAAACTGATGTATCGTACGTACATCAACTGATATAATGTAGATATTAAGCATGTACGTCGATCGATTCGTCGATTAAACAGAAAATAAAGATAATATAATATAATATACTATTATTGACAAAATACCTATATAACTAATAATAAATACTAATAACAGTATACTATTCTTATAGGCGATCAACGTCGTCGAAATTTCGGGGAAAAAATAAACATTATGTTTACGGATTAGTGTGTAGTAATGAAAAATATTATTTTGACAATAATATTTTTACATAAATTAATCATTTAATATTTTTTGCGCCCCCCCAGCATCAGGTGCCCAAGCTAACCTAATATATATATATATTAGGGTGGCCCTATATAGTAGGGGGGTAAGGAAAGTTAAATATTTTTGATTTCTCACCCACCAAATTTTTTCATTACCATACGAAAGTCATGTGGATTAAATTTGGTGATAATTAATAACCCCCTTCAGGTGCCGCAAGAGTGTTGAATATTGATAAATAGGGTAGTTTTAGGGTTTTTCTGATTCAATTCATTATATATTGCATTTAGCATAAAATTGTATTGAACATAAATTGTAGATTCAGGTACTCTCTATAAAAAACGTTCAGACTAAATTTCTTGTAAATCTATTATTTTCTATGAAAATTAGAATAAAATAAAAATTCTTACCTTTTTCTGAAAAAAAAATCGAATATATATATATTTAAAGTTAAATAAAGATTTTTCATTTATTAGTAGTATTGTTGACGTTATTTACTATAATAATTATTGTTACCGTACAAACGTTTAGATATATAGTTATGAAAATGGTCGAAAACAATTATTTAAGTTTTAGACGAGCAAAATGATCGAACAATTTTGAACTGTCGATTTATTTATAACCTGGTGACACTGTCATTTATAGAAATACATTTTTTTAAATATGATAAGAGTTCAAATTTCGCCCCCCCCCTAAAAGATGTGCTGAATACGCCCCTGTCTTCAAGGGAGTCGTACTGTGTAAACGATTGAACAATTGCAGACATAAGGGCCAAAGATTGATCAGATATAGCTATTTGACACCACACTTCAACCATCGTTTTAACCAAGCACATATACTTAATGTATCATGTTTTTCGGAGATCATTGAACAAACTGTGAATGTTTTTCCATCTACTTCCATAACACCTTCATACAAAAATAGGTTACTACTCAATACTCATTGTGTTGTCCGGTCTTTTTATTTTTCTACAGAATTCCGCTGTAGCGTCAAATGCTATTGAAGTAAGTACCTATCAAAAATAACCGATTTCTGCGTAGAACAAATAACTATTGGTAAGTTTATGACAACCTAGAACACAGTATCACTCAGCCAAAACCAATAAAAAAATGTTATAACATAATATACACTTTAAAAATATCAATAATACAAGTTTTATACTTATAAATATACCATATTCAAAAGCAATGAAAACAAATTATAAACATTTATTTTCTAAAAGTATAAAAATATATATTTAATGACATTAACTACTATTGTATACATTTTTAAAACTAAATTTGAATATTGGTTATTGCAGTGAATAATTATTTTACCTAGAACAATACTTACTTACTTTATCGTAGCACGGACATAGGGAAATTGCGTTTTCTCGCGTTCGGGGAGGTGTAAAAAATTAATTTTGGTCGTACAAAATTGTACAAAATAAAGTACATAATACTGAATAAGTTTGAATTTTAATTTCAAACATGGCAGTGCTGGGGTAACGGAGATTCGAAATTGACTAGAGTAAAAAACAAGTTTAGGACTACTCAAACCCAAGAAAACTTTGGCATCCAAATGTCATACACAATTGGCCATTAGGTAGGGACTAGGTAGTATTTTATTATTCAAAATTGTTTTTCGGTCGAAACATAATTAAGAAACATAATAATGAATACATATTCGAACAAGTATAATAAGTGTTTTTTTATTTCTTCTTATGTGACTACTGTTAAAATTCGAAACGAATTCTATAAAACGATTAATGATAATATAATAAAATCTTAACGGACATCTCCGAAAAAAAATGATAATAAAACTTCACTCAAAATCTAAAATAAATATTGAAAAACCAATAAATCCTTCGCTTCACTCAGAGCATTGCAACGTGGTCGGGGGAACTTTGTTACGTATTATGGTATCTAGGTAAGGGTTTCTGGTCCTTATAGATATATTTCACCGTAGCTGAGGGTTGAGCACTCTTTAGAAAGGGAAATAATAAGATTTGGTTTGTCTGTATTCCCAATAATAATTATATATTATTACCTAATTCAAATAATACATTACAATAATAAGACGGCTGTCAATGAATGTGTCCCGAGTCCGATGTTCATGATGGTAGGAGTTGAACAGTTCAACTTGAACTTGACTCCATGTCATTTCAATGTGTCTGTATAATTTGTGGAGTGCTGGTAAAAATGTGTGTATAATTTAAGTGTGTCAGGAGAATGATTTAATAATTTCGTTACATTTCCCCCCTGTTTTTTGAATTTACAACCATCTTTGAATTTTAATTAAAATAATATTTGCAATTGACAATATTCATGTAAATACGAGTACACTATACTCCCAAAGCATTATTTTCTCAAAATAAAACCAAAATAAAAATAAATAAATAGAAGGGACAAAAAACAATGCCTAAGTGAACTAATATAATAAAATTCAAGCATTCATATGGCAAGTATACCGTAGTTGTAACATATAAGGTGACCATATTAAAAAAAAATAAAAAACGGGACAGTTATTACTCCCCTCACCCCTCAAAAAAAGTTTTTGATTTTCGTGATTTGATTTATCTTTCATAAAGATTGCAAATTTAGTATTTTTAAAGATTCTAAAACTTGATCCATTGCAAAAGTGGCAATAACTTTTGATATAATCAATTTACATTTCGTTCGAGCGCAAGAAAATTTTTATCATGCATTTTCTTTATAAGTGAGGACGTACAATAATACGTAGTTTGAAACAAATAAATATGCTTGCAAGTATGAAAAGCAAACATACCTTTATCGGCCGTAATACGTTTGCTCTCATCCGATAGCCCAAATTTTCCTTTATCGATCAATAATGAAGTTGATTTATTATAATTGATAGACACGACCTATACATGTTTCCGTTTTTGTAGATGCTGTTTGGTATCTGATATTCCACCATATTCAATTGAGAAAATAGATTTATA
Source organism: Therioaphis trifolii (assembly GCA_027580255.1). Classification (NCBI taxonomy): domain Eukaryota; kingdom Metazoa; phylum Arthropoda; class Insecta; order Hemiptera; family Aphididae; genus Therioaphis; species Therioaphis trifolii. The sequence goes on along the minus strand of CM050404.1, from coordinate 104,726,924 downwards.
CTCGTTACACAGAAATCTTCCTATTTCATCGGCTCCTCTTAAAAAAGGAACTGAGTTTTTAATTTAGGCATATTTAGGATATTTGTTTCGTACATCGACATTTTTTTTTTCATAAAATTAATATAATTGTATGAAAATAACGGGATTCAAACGGGACCATCTTATAAAAACGAGACAAAAAGCGTCACGTTTGAAGTTTGTCGGGACAACGGCACATAGTGATCAAAAAGGGACAATCCCGTTTTTAACGGGATGTCTGGTCACTCTAGTAACATATTATAATGTCCGTTTTTTTTTCGAAACACCTTCATTAGTTTTATTAGGTATGCTTACGGGTATTTCTACTATGCCAGTGGCATCTTAGTGTAGTGTTTTACTCACATCTGTCCACATCTATGTGAATATAGATCGTATATTGTTTGTTATTTAGTCTTTTTTGTAATATGTAAATATCCTTATGTTTTATTTTTAAACATCAATGATAATTATTTGTTTACCTAATTTTTAAATTAGTATAGTATAAGGGCTAAATTATAACCCCTAACACCGTTGCTAGTTAAGTGATATTAGACTTATGGTACCTAACTATCTTCTTAAATCTATATTTCATATTTTCGCATTTTTGTTTATAAAGTCTTATTACCATAGTTCTTTTATCTTGTGTTCGGTTGCCAGAATGGTCGATGAAGTTTATCCGGACCTTAACTCTATCGTTGTAAAAGAGAAATCACTCAATCATAGAGAAGAAATTAAGATTGAATAATAATTCTATTACATTAATTGTTATTGATCTCTTTATTAGGAAATAATATATTGAAATCAGTATTTGACGTAAATATAGAAATTATACAGGGTGTCCCACCGAGATTTACACAGAGCGATATCTCCCGTGTTAATAGAGATAATCAACTTTTTTTTTTTTTATAAGACTCACAGAGCTAAAAACATTTATTTCACATTAGTTTGGTAAATACAAATGTTTTATTAAAAAAATTAAAAAAATAACTTTTTATTTTATAATTTTTGTAAAATTCGAAGATAGCCATTTTGTAGGGCTTGTTTTTCTGAAACTTTTGACGGTTCAACTTTCAATTTTCATCAACTTCATGATTTTTAATAATTTTTTTAGTTTATAAGAAAATAGTACTATTTACCCACGTTAAAATTTTAAATCGCCTTATCAGCTCGTTCCGATACCTAACAATTCTTTTATTATTACCATAAACAATAAAAGATAATAATTATTTTACTACCCATGATTAGATTTTTGTTATTATTTGTAGCTATTATTATATTATCATTAATTATTAATTGATATATTTTATCATTATCGGCACAAATTTCGTAATTAACATTATGATTATATCGGCGTAATTGTACAGTTAACCTTACAAATTTCCTTTAACGAATGCAGTAATAACTAATAAAATAAAAAATTCATGTTCGAAATAAAATACAATTGTTGTGTGATTTTTACTTTTTAAGTTCATTAGTATTTATAATATCACTTAAAAATTAAATAATAGACCACAATTTTTTTATGTATTAGTATTACTTACTCCACGTGTTTTTCTTGTGTGAAATCGGAGAGCCAAGTGACATTTAATTAATGTGCATTTTAAAGAAAATTGTTCTTCCAAATTGGTATATTATGTTAAATGTTTATCATTTTACCGTTTTACTGTTTAACGTCTGATCAATAATCAAATTGGCATGTCTTTTTCATCATTTATTAAAAAAATGCAAAACATAAGAATTGACAAATTGCTTAAAACCAACTGTAGACTATTATCAAAGGGACCTACTAAATAACTGTCAATCAAGTATCAAAAATATATCAAAAATACAGCGACATAACAAGTCATTATGGAAGTTTCATTCAAGTACATGAATTAATGTAAATAAAACAAGTAATTATCAATAACTTATTTAAAGGTACAAGTACAATAATTAGTGAACTATTAATAATATTTCAGAAATATCTGTCGTATGTGTTTGGTATATGGTCAACAGATCTTAGATAGATGTACCACCTATGTATCAAAAATCAAAAATAAGAAGAGCTAGAATAATGTGTACAAACAAGTATCTATTTTTATTCTTCATACTGAAATTTAAATTAAAATTGTTAAAAAATATTACCTACCAAAATATATCGAATATTCTATGTACTTTTTAAATGTGATTGGTATGTAAAACATGTTAAAATATGGTTTATTTTTGAACAGATGAAAGTTGGTAATTTAATATTAAGTAGTTAGATGATTTCCTAATTAATATTTTGCAATGTATAACCAATTAAGTGTACATAAAATAAAAAACTCAATTATATTAACCAAATTGTATTGCCTGAATTTTGTATTAAACTTTTCTGACACAGTTCTAGACCTTATTGTGTCAATGTATTAATGTATTATTACGTTATTTATAGCCTGGATTTTATAGCATTATATTATGTGCTATACTTAATATAACCTTAACATATAGAAAACTAAGCAAAAATAAATAAGTAAATAATAATTTACTATTATAATGTAACTTTTAAGTATATTATATTGTGTATAAATGTATATATTTTAACTAATTTAAATTCTTTATTGTATAAACTATAATGATATAGTAGCTCACTCTGTAATTTTTCCATGTTCTATAATAATAAGTAAATGCTATAAAATCCGAGCCCTCTTTATTAATCTTTATTAATTACCACTTTCTTCATGTTAATTTTGAGTTAACTTAATTAAGTTTTTTTTTTACAATTTTTGACTGTGTTTGCTTAGTCACTAAGATATATTTAGCTTTACAAAAGTACTCTGCATTATGCAACCCGTCAGTAAATGCTTTTATATTTTTAGTTGGTTAAGTGAATGTGGTCAATTTTGTAAAAAAAAATGGTGATTAATATTAACATTAATTTTATTTTTACCCTTTGACTATTGCACAAAACATCATTGACATTAGTGGCAGATCAGGGGAGGGCCTTTAAAAAAATTAGTGCTTATAAAAAATAAAAAAAATAACTGAACATTTTAGTAATGTGTACATAAAAAGATAAAGTTTGGCCAAAATAAAGCCCATGGAACCCTCCCCTAGATCTACTACTAACTGATTGTTGTAGGTTTATCTGAAGCACGTAATACTAATGACTCCGGCAATCTATTAGGGACTTATAATTGTTAAAAAAATAAAGGAGTTATATCATTTCAATGAACAATTATATGTATGTATGCAGTTTATATAATGGATAATTCCAACTTCATCTTATTAATGCAGTAGTCAAAGGGTAACAACACCATACAATACCATCTTAAATGTGCGTGCCACAGATATGAACTTAATTTATTTTGTACATATATTTGTTATACATTTATTTTGTTTAAAGTCGTTACTCATAAGCTATTCTATCTACCTTTATTCACTTTTTTGTACTACATTTTGAAATATGTGTAATATAACTAATATAATTTTATATTACTGTATGAATGAATACTGTTATTATGTTTCATGGTTTTTCATTGCTCATAATTTTTTGCTAACTAATACTCACCATTATTTAAATTTTAAATTAGATGTAACTAAGAAATAAAGGTGATAAATACCAATAAGTAAAGTATATAAATAAATTCATATTTTATGAATTATTTTTTTTATTTCCAATGTATGTATTTGTATGAATAAATCTTTATCATGAATCATGATATACTTGTATTTTTTAATACATTTTACCAATAAGTCCAATCCATACTCACTCATATTGATTTTTAATACCAATACCTACCATTTTATTTTTGAGCTTAAAGTAAGATTGTATGATACCAAAGATAAATAACATATTATGTAATTGTGTACAAAATGTTTTATTGTGATTTTATAGTTGAATTACATTAATTATATTAACAATAAGTATATTGCATATATTTTTTAAACTTCACAGTGAAAAATACAATCTTTGTTTTACTTAATTGTTAATTTAATAATATTTTATTTTTCTTAAATTATAAGTTGCTACAATAATTAATTGCAATTAATTTATTTTTAAAGTGCCTGCTATTTACAATATTTATGAATATATTGACATGTTATTTATTTATTGTGAGGTCAGGAAAAATTGAAGGGAAGCTGCTGCTTTATACAGACAAAGGTATCCAGAGAGAAAAGCACCAGCTTTTAAAACATTCTTAATTTAGAAAGCCATTGTCGTAGATCAGTTGTCATAAATACCTAATACAATACAAATTATACAATATTAGTACCTAACTTTTTATGAAATTAATTTAGGCTGTTAACCTGGGTGTCGTAAAACGAAGGTAAGGTGTCAGGTTCTGCACATAACTGAGCAACAAGAAATTGAAATAATGGCAACCGCATTGATAAACCATATATTGATCCGCATGTAAGTACGTACGAGGGGTTTGGCAAGGGAAACTGGCTATTCGAAATCATCTGTTCATATAGAATTAAAACAATATAAGCTACATCCATATAAAGCGACATTAGTTCAAGGTTTAAGACCAACTGACTTTCAGAGAAGAATGATATTTATTCTGAAAATTTCAGAAATTTATAGATCAGACAGTAGTTTTAATTCAAAAATATTTTGGTTTGACGAAAGAAAATTCTGCAACAACAGGATAGTGAATTGTCGAAATATGCATTATTGGACTGACCAAAACCCCTATGGTTGCGTGAGACGAAACACCAAATTAAGTGGAGCACAAACATGTGGTGTGGGATTCTAAATGGGAAAATAATTGGTCCATATTTTGATGATGGCAATTTAATAGGTAAATTTAATTATGTTTGTCAGTTTGTGTACAAATAAATACCTATGTATAAAATATTATTAATTATATGGAATAGTGAAATGAATCTTAATTTAACTTTAAAAATGTAATCCATAACAAAGTTAATTATAAGTTAACAACAATCTACATAATATGATGAATATTTTTTTTTATAAATTAACGCTATTAGCCTATTCGGCTTTTAAACGATGATTTTTAAGAAGTACAAAGTACAATAATTTACAAATACGACAGTAAGACATTTAAATATTATTTACATGCTAATAAAGTATTCTTATTCAACTGGTGATCAATATTTGAATTTTTTGTCAAATGAAATGTCCATTTTATTGGAAGAAATCGCATTAAAATCATTAAATGTACGGAAATCGCAATAATAATTAATGTTATCAATAATTGAATTATAACTATTGACTATTGTATATTTTACAATTGATTATTGATCATTTATGTTATCGGAATGTAATTCATGGATTAATAAACACCGGGTAGGTAAGAAGTACGTCTAATTGTTTAGATGATAATAATTATGGTTTATAAAATAATTACTATCTTTTATTATCTACGGTAACAATAAAATAATAGTTAGGTATCGGAACGAGCTGATAAGGCGATTTAAAATTTTAACGTGGGTAAATAGTACTATTTTCTTATAAACTAAAAAAATTATTAAAAATCATGAAGTTGATGAAAATTGAAAGTTGAACCGTCAAAAGTTTCAGAAAAACAAGCCCTACAAAATGGCTATCTTCGAATTTTACAAAAATTATAAAATAAAAAGTTATTTTTTTAATTTTTTTAATAAAACATTTGTATTTACCAAACTAATGTGAAATAAATGTTTTTAGCTCTGTGAGTCTTATAAAAAAAAAAAAAGTTGATTATCTCTATTAACACGGGAGATATCGCTCTGTGTAAATCTCGGTGGGGTTAACATACATTTACAAACCACAGTAAACTTTTAAATAACTAATACATTTGAAGGTCCGGTAATTTTTTTTATTCCCAACATTTCGGGAGGGGTTTAATCCCCCAAAACCCCCCCTGCGTTCGCCCCTGATGATGTCTGATTATGAAATATAAAATATAAAGTAACGGTCATACTATTAATTTTTATTATAAATTAAAAAACACTTTTTGAGTTTCGATTCTTTTGGTCGACTTCACTGATATACGTTCTTATTTTTGTTTTTCCATCGCCATGCATTTTTTTTAAACATTGATTGACTTCCTTGTACGATATTTAATTTGTTTATTTGAATCAATGTAAATTCAATGGTTATAAAAAATACTTGAATACTATTCAGACGTTTGAAAAAAGACATTTTTTTATCATACCTTGTTTAATTATGATTATTAATAATGTCCGGATTTTCGTACATTTTTTGAAGTCATAATTCAGCTTATAGCACATTGATAAAATGATAACTCAATAAATACTTCATAATAATTATTAAAAAATAAAATAATAAATATTTTTCATATAATATATTACTTATAAAGATATTTTACTTAAAAGGACTTTTTTGACAGCAAGAAATATAGTTAGTATTGGGTATTTTTAAAATAAAAAAATTTAACAGTATAAATAATATTTTATATTATATTACCGTCAATTTCGTAAATTCGGGTAATGACAAAATTAAATAGGCAATTCATATAACATATATAACATAACATTATGTACAGCATAAAGAAAAAGATTCTGCGAGTTTCAAAAAACCAAATTTTTTTTATTCTTTATATATTTGATTAAATATTAATTTAAGAATAAGCGTAACATTTTTGATTCGATTATTTCAGTTATTTATATATTTCTTAATTTTATAAATTGAGGAATTTACTATTAAATAATTTGAAATATATACTTTTTTCGGATTTGAGTTTAATAACATAGTTATACATTTAACATCTAAAAAAACCATTTTCCTTCCCATTTAACAGACTTAGGACTGTCTTTAACTCGTAAAAAAGTTACAGGTATGGTTAAAAATGGGTTTTTTTTGTGATTTTTAGTCATAACCCAAGTCAAATAATTATGCATTTTATAACTTAGGATTGAAATTACCAACCGTTTTATTTTTTCCCCTTTAAAATTTAATTCCATGTTTTTAATTATTGTATGTTCCTACCCTTAAAGTATAGTTTCACCCAAACGTACTTCCCTAGAGGTTTACACCGAACAAAAGTTTAATTAGTAAGAACCTACACTGAATCTCTTAAGGCGTGATTCCTATATGGACGCGTCTGCCGATCAGTGACTGCTCTGAAAGGTGTCGAATCGTGGACTTGCACATCAATATAGTTGTATAGAATAGAATATTATATTATAATATATTATATTGTTTAGTGCACATATTGTATTGACATATCATATATTTTTTCATATTTTGTAAAAATGCCAAGGCTATCGCAAGTTACGTTTTCTCCAGAAGAAGACGCAAAACTAACATAACTAATGAATAAACATCCTTGCATTTTTAATGCCTAACACGCATTATATAAAAACTATAGAGTGAGGGATAATTTTTGGCAAAAAAAACATCTCGTGTGCCTTGTTGGGTTTGTTAAACACTACCAGATTAATAATTGTTTGTTCTTCATCTATACTTGTTGCAAAAGAAGTAAATTTAAAATTGACTTTTTTTTTTTGTTTAAAGACATTTTGAAAAAGAAACAGTCGACGGTTGGAAAATACGTCTTGTCGCTTACGAAGAATTGCTGCAAATGGTTCGTCGTGATCTGGCGCGGCGTGGCAGCAGTTGCGCGGTTAGGAATCCGTACCCAAGCCGCGTGGCCAAAAAATCGACAGCGTGGCTGAAATTTGAATCGTGCCGCGTCGCGGCGCGTCTGCAGACGCTTGCATAGGAATCACACCAGTATTATTTTTTGTAGATCAAAAAGTTGCTTTAATTTTTCTGCTACAAGGTTAGGTTAATAGAACGTTTTCAAATTACTAGCAGTGCTGCTGAAATTAAAAATACCATGGGGATCCAAAAGTGCATCAAATGGGCATTATGTTATTTATGTTTTAAGTAATAAACAATTTAAAAAAATAAATATTATTATAGTAAAAATCAAGAGGAGCTTGGTGGACAGTAAATAGGTCGCCTAATATTACAACATTAAATTAATTTTTATCATTCATAAATTCGTTCTATATGATGCTATATTTCTTATATGTACCTATATTCTTAATTTATTTACATGTTCATATTAAGTGATAAAAAATTGAGTCACATACATTTTTCAAAAGCCAATGAAATAAACGAAGCCTAACCTTGTTAGTAAAATCTTAATTTGATGTTACAACACATCATATTAAATATAATAATTATACATCACCAAATGTTTGACGCATCAATGGAATTTCATTAAAATCCATGAAAATGAAATTTCACAATTCATTTGAAGAAAAACGAAAACACTTTTAAGTGAAATCACATTTTTTTCCGCTTTCGTCTCGAATATTTTTCCGAGTTTTTTAAAATTCTCAATAAATATTTGTTCATATGTATCTTACGCCGATTTTACCGTGATTACGGCGTGTTACAGGACTAAAAATATACAAACACAGCATATTTTACGTTCTCGTGACATATAATAAGTGCATTATAATAGCTTTACGTGGTATAAAATCTTTAGTTATACTAGTCTATACAAAACGTGCATAAATTTCACACGCAATGTTAAAAAATAATAATTTGATTTTTGTTTAAATCGAATAGATTTATCAAGGACCGAGAAATATACGAAATTTTAAACTATAAAATACAGTTACATATTTTAGTGATTCCGAAACGGCCATTCCCGCATCCGCAAACAGCGGTGACCTGCATGTCACCGGGTGACCGGAACCCGTCTACAGAACAGAACAGGACATTATGATTAACATTCCCGGTGAGTATGGCCGAATGCACCAGTCGAACTTGCTCAGAGACATATCCGACAGGCATCAGCAAAGGTTCGTACTATCCATTTCACTTCCCTCGCCGTAGTAAATTTCAGCCTTTGTCTTCGCCACTACACGGCTATACTCGTATACGCCAGGGACGAAAGCCAAAATGTTTTGTCTCTGCGCTTACATGCTTGACGGTACATAGTTCGAACGGACAATGTTTACTAATCGCGTTCTAAATTCGTTCATTTTCGGGACTTTCTCTCTCTTTCTCTTTCATAAAGAAATTCCCTTCAATACACCGCGAGCGTTGTCCCTCGTTAATTATTATCACACCCAAAGTCATCACCTGGGTTTGTAAAGTTTTAGAATGAATTTACCATGCTATTAATATTGTTATGTTTGTTTTATACAATATTGCTGTGTTATTATTCTGTTTAGCAACTAATGTGTCCAGCAAGGAGCGTGAAGGTCCTAACGGTGTCAATCTGTGCATACATAATCTTCCTCAGGATTTCGGAGATTCTGATCTGGTGGCGATGTTTTTACCATATGGCAACGTAATATCTGCAAAAGTCTACATCGATAAAACGACCAAACTGTCCAAGTGTTTCGGTAAGTCATAAAAATGCGCAAACATCCCAAAAAAGTGAATATTTCCAAACCAAGTGGTTTTACTCACCAGTAAAAAAAAAAAAAGAAAAGAAAAAATGAAAATATTTTTGATAAATAGTAAATATTTCATCATTTATATTTCAAGTGCCCTCAGTACGTTTGTCCAGTGACTTTATTATATCTTGTTAAATTACATTAAAATTTACCAAGTTATCCTAATAATTCTAGTATTTTTTAAATTCTTTGATCCCAATTATTTATACCCGGAAAAATTTAAACATGAGACAATAGGTGATATTATATTTAGAAATATTATAAATACAGTTGTTAAACTTTTGTGTTTCAAAATGGTAATTGTTATATTTCGGAAGAAAAACAAATATGAATTTACGAATGAACATAAATTTTAAAATTACAAAAGTTCTTTTATATTTTCAACTAATACCGCCTGTTCATCACATAATTATTTTTCTCTCATAAACTGCTTACGGAAATGTCATGTTTTATATGTGAATTGTCCTACTTTTGCCTGTAGATAAGTTAATCTAATGTTAAATGATAATACGATATAATTATAAAATGCGTAATAATTTGAAACATTTGTTGAGATAAAGGCGTCAGGAAGCTTTTAAAAAATTCTATTTGCACGTAGCTTTTCCTTCAATTTTCGAGGTTTTGACCTCCTTTAAAGTGGTACTGTCTTCAGTTTCTAATTTAACTTTTCGACTTATTTATCAAGATTCTACTATAAGTTGTGTTTTAAACGTTTTACTATATATTATAGTTTAGTTTTAAATATTTATTCAAAATTATTTTTATTTTATTGAAACGGTTGAAAAATTGTTCTTCAGTTTTAGTTATATTATTTTGTATGTCAACAGTGTGTTGAGTCATTTTCAGACAGGTTATTTTTCCTTTTTGTTTATGTTTTAATGTTGACTATTTGTGACACAGGTATGATAAGAGTAGTTCCCAATGCAAATAATTAATTTTAATTTCATATGAATCAATATTAATGACAAAAAAAAAAACAAACATTTTTAAACCGATGTTGTTTTATAGTATTTATCTATAGAGTACTATTTTGTTCTCCGTGGGTGATTTATTGCATTTTAACTATTATAAATTATAATTTATAATTTACTATAAGGCTCCGTGTAAGATATGTCACGTGGGGTCTAAAGGTTCGAGTATGCATTCAATACATTATTATGATATAATCGTGTTCACATCAGCAATGTGTAATTAACAAGGAAAGAACAAAATAAGTATCGTTTTCTTTACAGTTTTAAATATTTACCGTAAATACGCTGATAATAATTCATTTGATGTTTTTTTTATAGGGTTTGTATCGTATGATAATGCATATAGTTCCCAGGGGTGAGGGTCATGTCTTCGAATGTCATGTTTTCGAATGTCATATTTTCGAATGACGAGTGTTAGAAAAGTTATTTGTTCGAATAGTAATGTGATCGAAAAGTTATATGTATGAAAATTAATTATTTAAATAAAACAGCTATCTAATATTTTAATAAAAATATATGCAGTTATGTAAAAACAAAAATTATTTATTTAAATTAAGCAGCTATCTAATATTTCAATAAAAAGCTATCTAATATTTTAATAAAAATATACCTATGCAGTTATAAATCAAATAATTAAAAACTTAAATTATATGCAATCGATTTTAAAAACTCCAATTTACAATAATTAGGATTGTCGTTTATTCTTTTTTGAATTGATTGCAATCTGAGATTGCGTTCCACACCATATTTCTTCTTCTTAATTTGATGACCGGATATTAACATTTCAATCTGTGATTCTGTTTCAGCTTGAATTTTTTGCATGATTGTAATAAATTTGTGAAGTCCTGAATTTTTGAAATTAAATATTTATAAAATATAATATGTTAATGAAATTTGTTATATGATTTTTACCTGGATGAGGAGATGTAAGTCGATTTAACTTTCTATGCCACGATTCAGCTGTATTAGTTGTTCTCGGAAGTTCTAATCGAACACGGTTGGAAACTGACCAAATATCTGGTGAAAATAATGGAGGACTTCGTGAAGGCACATTGTTAGGCCTACCCCTTGTTCTCATACCGATTTTCCCAAGTACGTAAGTTTCTTCAAAATATGTTATTAGACTTTTTTCTTCATTATTATTATTGAACAAAAGTTTTAAAAGAGACCATGCTTCTTGAACCTAAAAAGTAAAAACAAAATAATTATAAAAATATCATAATTAAAATATTAATTTTAAATATCTAAAATCTAAATGACTAATACCGTACCATGTCAATCGGCAAAAATGCCATTGCGGGGATGTGTCTTGCTAAAAGATTAAAATCTGCATCATTTGAATACTTTGTAGATAAACCAACATTTTGTATTTTTCGATAAATATTTTGGCAGAAATGAAAGAAACACGTTGAATGTATAGCAAACGGATAAACTTCATTGATTGCGTTTATTGCTGCTATTTCAAAATCTGTAATAATTTCAAGATCAGTGTTTTCCGTAACATCAATGTTATTTTCCTTGCAATATTGATTAATTAAGTTAAACATTTCACTGTATATTGATTGACTTTTTCCGGCTAGAAGACAATACACTAACGGAACGAATATTTCTTCACTACCACGTTTAATAGATGCATGTATACAGTAAAGCTGTTGAAAAATATTTGGGCAAGATTGAAATGTTCCATCAGCTAGCCAACATTTTGATTCCCGGAGATATTTACAATTTTCTTTTGTTGTGAACAATAAAACAGATTCGGTTTTTTTTACTAAAAAATATTCTCCAGATAATGTTGTACATAATGACTGTGGAGGATCTATTGATTGAATTGTTTTTGGTTCATTTTGATTGAGGTTAATACGACGTTGACGTTTGACAATTTGTTTTGCCGAATCTTTTGTAATATGTGATGAAATAGTTTTTGTAGTACCTGAAATAGCTGCATAGTATATTTCAATTGGCTTTTCAACATTTGATGTTAATGCTTGATGTTTAATATTTTCTTTAATTTGTTTTGCTTCAATAGCAATTGGGTCCGCTGCGTGAGAGTGTTGATCTTCTGAAAATGTAGAAAACTCGTCAATTTTGTGTTCTCCGTCCGATGTTTCAACAGTACACATTTTTGCTCCACATTTAATTGAACATGTCCAGTAAAAAACGTTTTGGTCATCGCGTTTTCTTTTATAATTTTTATTTAACGTATATAAAAAATTATTTACACTTAATAACTTTCCTCCGTGTATACTTTTTATAATTTTTATTGAACACATTTTATAAAAATAAAAAGACAAATTATATAAAACGTAACGCACTAACTAAACTTCAATACAGATTACAATCACGTGTTGTTGTATTCTAGACCACCAAAATCATGCTATCTGCTATCTACTGTACCTATAATATTATCTTTATTACTTTTGTAAACGATATTAATCGGGTACGTAATGTACGTTTAAAAATAAAATAATGATGTTTAATATATTATTTCGTTCATACGATTTTTCGATCACATATCTATTCGAACAAATAATTTTTCGATCACATTACTATTCGAACAATTAACTTTTCTAACACTCGTCATTCGAAAATATGACATTCGAAAACATGACATTCGAAGACATGACCCGCTCCGAGTTCCCAGGCAGCTGTACGAATTATGAATTATTCTTATGTGGGTAACAAAAGGTTGACAGTGCAAATACACAGACCCAAAGAAGCGTCCAAAGACAAATGAAGGATTAAATTCATCAAAATGTTAAGATGAAGTAATTTCATTTTCATAGATTTTCATGGAATTCCATTGATGCGTCAAACATTTGGCGATGTATAATTTTTATATTTAATTTGAAGTGTTTTACGGTAGTAGCCTCAAATGAAGATTTTACTTACTAGGGCAAGGTTTCGTTTGTTTCATAGGCTTTTGGAAAATTTATGTGACACAATTTTTTATCATTTAATATAAAAATGTAAATAAATTAAGAACATAGGTACATAATATAGGACATATTATAGCAGCATATAGGACGAATATATAAATGATAAAAAATTAATGTAATGTAGTGTTAGTCGACCTATTAACTCTCTACCGAACTCCTCTCGAGCATCTAAATTATTTTTACTAAAATAATCTTTTTTTTTTTTTTTATTACTTTAAACGTAAATAACTAACAAACAATTTTTACCGTTCACATTTTCACCGTATAAAAAAAATTATATTGAATTTATTATTTGAAAATAAGTCTATCGTTATCGGCATTATCAGTTAGGATTGACTACAATTTTCACGGAGCAATTTATCAAATTAAATTCACATGCAAATACGTGTATGATTTTGTTGTAAAAAAAAAATCGTTTAGGATTTATAGTTTTTTTTTTCTTAATAATAGTAATAAAATCATGAAATATTTTTGTTCACATTTTTTTTTATTTTAATGACAATATTTCAAAATTTGATAATAAAGTTTAAATATTAGAATCAATATCTAATATCCGTTACTTTAAATACTAAAGACTGGCAAGGATAATTGATATCTTGCAGTTATAATTTAAAATATATATATATATATATATATATATATATATATATATATATATATATATATATATATATATATATATATATATATATATATATATTGTACCTATGTAAACTAATTGGAAAGTTCGTAGTTATAACTCTAAATATAATGCTGATATTGAAATTCCGTTTTTTTTTTTTTTACATAATATATTATGACTTATATTCCATCTTTTACCATGGTTATAATAAATCCGAAACTAAAACCGCTAAAAAGAAGTTTGATTTTTTCAAAACATTTTTGAAAATAGCAACTTTGTAGAGTTATTTATTAGTAACATGGAGAAAAAAAATTGAAATCGATTGAATTTTGAATGCATGAGAGCATTTTATATTTTCAAAGAACACAGCAAATGGTGAAAACGTACGGTTTTAAACTTTTTAATAGATAGCTAATAATATGCTATTAGGTTATAAGTTAATATCCATTTTGAGTACTACATCAATTATATCTGGTCTAACATTTGTTCGATCACATTTTTCCGAGTTGCCAAACTCAATTACAAAACTGGAAAAACAAAATTATTCTTTAAATTATCAAATAAATGTAGTTGAAACAGTAAGAAATGGACTTAAAATAATTGAAAGTGAAAAGGGACAAATGCTATATGATAAATTCAAATCAGTATTTGATAAAAATCCCGGATACAATATTTTAAAACTGTACAGCGAATCAATACATGGAAATGACGTAGATTTAAAAGAAGATACTGCTATCATAAGCTGCTACAAACAATGAAACAATGACAAAAAATATAATATACTAATATAATATAATTATAATTGATATAAAAAAATTGTTTTTGGCGTCCTATCGTTCTCATGTTTAAATATTTATACCATGCGAAAAACACCACGTCCAAATTTTCTAGATCGATACCTTGTAAGTGCTGAATGGTTATAAAGATACTGAATTGTTCAAAAATGGTTAAAAAAAAATAGTTGCAATTAATTGTATTTATTTATTAACAAATAATTGTAGTGTAAACTACTTGAACTAAAATTGTAGACAATTCATGAATAAATATGTGCATTTATTAATGGTAAATATGGTCAAGTCAAAATATTAGGAGAATTCCAGTATAAAAGTGATAAATTCGAGCATCACGTATGTTTTAGAGAATGTCCCACCGAATAAATAAATACTATATTCATAATTTGTATTCTTGAAATGATCATGATATATGGACACAATATTATAAAGATTGTGCGATTTATCGGTCATATTTACAAACATCAATTTTGTTTTAAAGAACACTTAAAAACACTGTGGGACAAGTATGTTTTGGGTGAAACTGTACTTTAAGGGTAGGAAAATACAGTTATTAAGCACATGAAGTTAAATTTCAAAGGGTGTAGTAAACCGATATCACGCATATATTAATATTACATATAAGCCAATATATTAAATTATATTGCGAACTCATAATAATTTGACTAGTAGTTGTCCTTTCCCAAAAACTACAATCTCTTTGACATGTAGTTGTCCTTACCAAAAACTACTATAATCTCTCCGCACCTAGTTTTGGCAAATACTAATTTCATCATCCGTCTCCTTGAAGCATGTATAAGAAAGGTTAAAATTGAGTCTAATAGTTTGTATGACTCTATTCACCTGTAAAATTAGATTAAGTTCGTTCCCCAAGCCTCAAACACTATCATGGTCGTGCAGCCCACAGCCATCGCCGCCAGCTCTAGTGTTCAAGAATACTTATTCTCGGGCAAGACCGTAACGTCTGTCCTCAAATGTATGTGCTTAATTATACTTATATTCATATTTGTCTTTATATTTTAAATAAACGTACTTTATAAATCAAACTTCAACTTTGTGACTCTTCGTTTCTAACCGTTGAAGAACACGATCAGAGCCGTCAGTATAATAAATATTGAGCAACGTGACTAATAACATAGTTCACTATGTTGTATTTTCACATAAATGATACCTTACATCTAATTTGATTTAACCTATGCCTCCCCCATTTACGCGTTGTCAAAAGCACCGGGCGTTGTATGGACAGAAAACGTTGCCTTCTATTTTGGAATACGATTGTAAAAAAAGGGCTATGTCTCCCTGTCCACCTCGTTTCAAAAAGCAATGATCGTTGCATAAACAGAAAACGTGTCTCTAAAAGAATCGTTTTAATAAATCACTTTTAAACTGTTACCGAACCAGTTAAAAATAAGCTGAAAATAAGCTACATTGTTTTTCCATTAATACAAAAATACTAATATCATAATAAACAAAATAAGTAAATAAAATCCAAACACACAATTTTAGACTGGTTATAGAAATAGGTTTTTATTTTACATAAAATCTAACAATAAGATGTACTATGTCTACTTGCATAGTACATTTATTTTTACAATCGAAATAAAAACCTTATTTTTGAAGGGAGCCTCTAGCCTGAACTGACGAACTTGGGTTTTGTCATTTCCTTTCTCGACCAGACGGTTTCATCTCTTTATTTAATTATTTGTACATTTTTTTTCTTTTTGTCTTCATTGACACTTAATGGCTTGTTTTCCTCGATTTCCTGGCTTGAAGTAGTAGAAGATTTTATTGAATATTCAGCATGTTTCCCTTCCCACCTAAAATACTTGAAAAATGGTTAATATTCAATTATTTATGATTCGATATTTAATGTAATATCACCTTTCTAGTGGTGTAAAATTGACAATGTTTCCCGTTTTGTTGTTCTGAAAAACCCAATAGTTTTCGCTAGTTATCGAAGGTGTTATAAAAGTGCATATCTTTTATTTGTGTCTCATTGATACGATGTCAGTTGTTTTAGTTGTATCATTACATTTTCCCGATGATACAATGGTATTCAATTTATCTTTATATTATGCTGTATGATTATAAAATATAAAATATAAATTAACGGTCATACAATTAATTTTTGTTATAAATTAAAAAATACTTTTTGAGTTTTGATTCTTTTGGTCAACTTCAATGATATACGTTCTTATTTTTCTTTTTCCATCGCCACGCATTTTCTTAAACATGATTGACTTCCTTGTACGTAATGTAATTATTTACTTGAATCAATATTAATTCAATCGTTATAAAAAATTCATGAATACAAAAAAGACATTTTTTTTTAACATACCTTATTTAATTAAGATTATTAATAATGTCCGGATTTTCGTACATTTTTCAAGTCATAATTCAGCTTATAGCACACTCAATAAATACTTAATAATAATTAATATTTACCAAAGATATTTAATTTAATACCTGGATTTTACTAGATATTTAAAATTAAATAGGAAGATATTTGATATTAAGTTCATTCGTTTATTTTTTTTTTTTAATTCTAATATTTTGTTATTATATTTTCTATATAATACAGTACTTATAAAGATATTTTACTTAAAAGGACGTTTTTGACAATAAGAAATATAGTTAGTACCTACTGGATATTTTTAAAATAAAAAAACAACATCATAAATAATATTTTATATACCTATTACCGTCAATGTCGTAAATTCGGGTAATGACAGACTTTAATAGGCAATTTATATAACATTACATTATGTACAGCATAAAGAAAAAGATTCTGGGAGTGTCAAAAAACCAAATTTTTTTTTATTCTTTATATATTTGATTAAATATTAGTTTAAGAATAAGCGTAAAATTTTTTATTCGATTATTTAAATTATTAATATAGTCTTAATTTTATAAATTGTGGAATTTACAATTTAATATTATGAAATCTGTACTTTTTTTCGGATTTGAGTTTAAAAACATAGTAATACATTTAACATCTAAAAAAAACCATTTTCCTTCCCATTTAACAGACTTAGGACTGTCTTTAACTCGTAAAAAAGTTACAGGTATGGTTAAAAATGGTTTTTTTTTTGTGATTTTTTGTCATAACCCAAGTGAAATAATTATGTATTTTACAAACTTAGGATTGAATTTACCAACCGTTTTATTTTTTCCCCTTTAAAATTTAATTCCATGTTTTTAATTATTGTATGTTCCTACCCTTAAAGTATAGTTTCACCCAAAACGTACTTCCCTAGAGGTTTACACCAAACAAAAGTTTAATAAGTAAGAACCTACACTGAATCTCTTAAGGTGTGATTCCTATGGACGCGTCTGCCGATCAGTGACTGCTCTGAAAGGTGTCAAATCGTGGACGCGCGCGGCTGTGTATGCATCTATATAGTTATATAGAATATAATATTATATTGTTTAGTGCACATATTATACATTTCTTCATATTTTGTTAAAATGCCACGGTCATCACAAGTTACGTTTTCTCCAGAAGAAGACGTAAAACTAGCAGAACTAATAAATGAACATCCTTGCATTTTTAATGCCTAACACGCATTATATAAAAACCGAGGAGTGAGCGATAATGTTTGGCAAAAAAACATCTCATGTGCCTTGTTGGGTTTGTCAAACACTACCCTATTAATAATTGTTTGTTTTTCATCTATACTACTTGCAAAAGAAGTAAATTTAAAATCGACTTTTGTTTTTTTGTTCAAAGAAATTTTGAAAAAGAAACAGATGACTATTGTAAAATGCGTCTTTTCGTTTACGAAGAATTACTGCAAATGGTTTGCCGCGATCCGGCGCGGCGTGGCAGCAGTAGCGCGGTTAGGTATCCGTACCCAAGCCACGCGACCAAAAAAACGACAGCGCGGCTGAAATTTGAATCGCGCCGCGCCGCGGCGCGTCTACAGACGCGTGCATAGGAATCACACCTTTATTATTTTTTGTAGATCAAAAAATTGCTTTAATTTGTCTGCTATAAGGTAGACTATAAGAACGTTTTCGAACTACCAGCAGTGTTACTGAAATTAAAAATACCATGGAGATCCAAAAGTGTAATATTATTAAAAATAAAGCATAAAGATACTGAAAACCCTAAATGCTTTTTTTGTACAAAAAACATATTTGTATGTGAATTTAATTAGATACATTGCTCTGTAAAAAGAGAAGTCAATCGTAACTGATAATGCCGATGACTTATTTTCAAGTAATTAATTCAATATAATTTTTTTTATACAGTGAAAATACGAATGGCATGAATTTTTTGTTTGTTATTGAAGTTTTAAGTAACAATAAAAAAAAAGATTATTTTAGCAAAAATAATTTAGATGCTCAAGAGGAGTTTGATGGACAGTAAATAGGTCGCCCAATATTACTATATAAAATTAATTTGTATCATTAATAAATTCGTTCTATAAGCTGCTATAATTCACCTATATTCTTAATTAATTAAAATTAAAAATACCATGGGGATCCAAAAGTGCATCAAATGGGCATTATGTTATTTATGTTTTAAGTAATAAACAATTTAAAAAAATAAATATTATTATAGTAAAAATCAAGAGGAGCTTGGTGGACAGTAAATAGGTCGCCTAATATTACAACATTAAATTAATTTTTATCATTCATAAATTCGTTCTATATGATGCTATATTTCTTATATGTACCTATATTCTTAATTTATTTACATGTTCATATTAAGTGATAAAAAATTGAGTCACATAAATTTTTCAAAAGCCTATGAAACAAACGAAGCCTAACCCTGTTAGTAAAATCTTAATTTGAGGTTACAACACATCATATTAAATATAATAATTATACATCACCAAATGTTTGACGCATCAATGGAATTCCATTAAAATCCATGAAAATGAAATTTCACAATTCATTTGAAGAAAAACGAAAACACTTTTAAGTGAAATCACATTTTTTCCGTTTTCGTCTCGAATATTCGTCGGAGTTTTTTAAAATTCTCAATAAATATTTGTTTATATGTATCTTACGCCGATTTTTACCATGATTACGGCGTGTTTCAGGACTAAAAATATAAAAACATTACAAACACAGCATATTTTACGTTCTCGTGATATATAATAAGCGCATTATAATAGCTTCACTTGGTATAAAATCTATAGATTTAAACTAGTCTAAATAAATAAAACGTGCATACATTTCAAACGCTAGGTATGTTAAAAATTAATGATTTTTTGTTTAAACCGAATAGATTTGTTAAAGACCGAGAAATATACGAAATTTAAATTATAACATACACTTACATAAACGGAGTATTTTCAAGGTCTCTTTCATTGCACTGTCAACCTTTTGTTACCCACTTGATAAGAATTCATAATTTGTACAGCCGCCTGGGCACTATATGCATTATCATATGATACAAACCCTATAAAAAAACAACAAATGAATTATTACCAGCATATTTACGGTAAATACTTATTACTATGTTTTATACAAACATTAGATAACTTATAAAAAAAAAAAACTAACCTTAACTAACCTAAAATTATATCTACAGGCAAAAGCAGGATAATACACAATTCAATCATGACATTTCCCCAGGTATTTTATTAAGCAAACAATATGCGATATTGGTTGAAAATACACAAGAACTCTCGTCATTTTAAAATTGATGTTCATAAGATTTACATGAACGTTTATTTGTTTTTTTTCCGAAATAAAACAGTTATCATTCAAAAACATATAAGTTCAACTACTGTATTTATAATATTTAGAAATATAATATCACCTGTTCTTTCATGTTTAAATTTTTTCCGGTTATAAATTGGGACCACGAAAGAATTTAAAAACTACTTTTATTATTAGGATTGCTTAGTATATTTTAATTTAATTTAACGATTATGTAATAATGTCACTGGACAAACGTATTGATGACGCTTGAAATATGAATGATAAAATATTTACTATTTATCAAAATATTTTCTTCTTTTTTTTTGTACAGGTAAGTAAAACCACTTGGCTTGGAAATATTCACTTTTTTGGGATTTTTGCGCATTTTCATGACTTACCGAAACACTTGGACAGTTTGGTCGTTTTATCGATGTAGACTTTTGCAGACAATATGTTGCCAAATGGTAAGAACATCGCCACAAACACAAACACAAACATCCGAAATCGTGAGGAAGATTATGTACAAACAGATTGGCACCATCCGGACCTTCAAGCTGCTTGCCGGACACATTAGTTGCTAAACAGAATAATAACACAGCAACATAATATAAAACAAACACAACAATATTAATAGCATGGTAAATTCATTCTAAAACTATAAATATAAGAATACTACTAAAATAAAAAAAAATAAATAAAATTAAAATAAATTTGTTGATGGGATTTAGATTGGTCGTACGTTGCTAAAACACTCCCTATCCTTGCTTCTGTCACCTTCTCATTCTCTGTTTTTTCTCCACTTGTTTATCACCCCAGCATCCGGCTACAAATTTATGATACGCCTTACGCTGCACTCTCGTTCTTTCCTGAAGTAACTGTTTCTCCGAACTTCCTATGCTATTTCTCAAAAGAACTACCACGTCTTCCTCAATCCGTGGTCGATTCTTTGTTTAGTGAATATATTTCATATAATCTTTCCAGCTCTGTTCAAATTTTTACTGATGGCTCTGTGTCTCCTAACTCAGCCGGCTTCTCCTTTTTCATCCCCTCACTCAATATATCATTTGCTGATAAACTATATCCTCAGACATCATCTTTCTCTGCTAAATGTTATGCTATAATTAGCGATCTGCAATTCACTTTCACATTAGAATACAGTTCTTTTCTTATCTTATCCGACTCCCAATCATGTCTTCTTGCTATATCCTCTGATTCGTTCTTATCTTCCCTGTCTCCTCTTGTTCTCATCATTAAATCCTTAGTATATCGTCTTAGTCTTGCTGATAAAACAGTTAAGTTTTTCTGGATCCCTAGTCATGTTGGTATAGCCGGTAATGAGCGCGCCGACCACCTAGCGTTCTCGACAAAATACCTCACCAATTTTTCTCCTTATAAAACTCCTGCTTCAGACCTTCTTCCGATTCACCGTAAACTATTGCGCAATGCCTGGCAAACTAAATGGGACTCTCTACCAGCTAACTATGCTGCATGGCATAGGCATACAGTTTCCTTTATTCCCAAACATCCATGGTTCAAAGACCTTGAGATTTCTAGGCACCTAATCATATCTTACACTCGACTTCGAATCGGTCATAGCTTACTTCCTCACCATTCTTCTAAACTCAATTTAAATTCTTCCCCTCTCTGTACACTACATCAAGATGAATCGATATGCGATTTTGATCATATTCTTTTCACTTGCCCTTCTCTCATAACTAGTAGACAACTCCTTTTTTCTTTTCTTTCTTCTTTTGGCTATATATCTCCCGATTCTAATCTTCTTCTCAACTCTCGATTCATTCCAATCATCCGTTCTCTTATCCAATTCATTCATACTGCTGGCTTTCTTATTTAAAGCTAATATTTAGTTCATAATTATCTATAAAAATTCACATATTTGTTTTTTGTTTTTGATACATTATATTGTAATCGCTTTGCTGTAATTATTTTTTTAATAAATAGCAAATTAAATTTAAAAAAAAAAGTCCAAACTACCTAATTCGTTACCGGAGAAGAGATATGTGGTAAAATACAGTCAAAATGGCGAATAGAGAATGTGGCTGGTGATAGTGATGAAGAGAAACCCGATGAGAAACCACCATTAACTGACCAAATGCTAGAAACGCTTCAAATTTTACGTAGATGGATTCAGTAAAGCGGCGAAGACAACGGCTGCAATTTACTACAGCGAGGGACGCGAAATCGATAATACGGACGAACGGCTTACCTTTGCTGATGCATGTGGATTCGTCTCTGAGCAAGTTCGCCTGGTACTCTCGGATATACTCGTCAGACATGTTCACCAGGTCCTGTTCAGTCCTGTTTTCGGGTTCCGGTCGCTCAATGACAATGTCACCGCTGTTTGCGCACGCGGGAATGCCCGTTTCGAAATCACTTCAAGTCGAAAACAAAAACAATATCTTATAAACATTATCTTTACCGTTAGGTCTTATATAGTTTTAAATAGAAGTTGTTTTTTCTAGAAAAAAGCGCTTTATTATGCATGACTAAAAAAAAAGAAAAGATAGAAAAAGAAAAAATAAGTGTGACGCCGATAAAAAAAAAAGTGTTTTACAAGGAGATTGGACGTCTGCGGGTCAAAAAACGATAATGATTAGTGGAAAATCTAACGCACGCAGTAGGTACGGCAAATTGTTGGACGACTTTTCATTGAATTGATCAACTCGGAATCGGCGTTCGAGCTGTGGAGCGACGCGAACAGCACTGCGGACGCTGGGATCGCTGGGGGAGGACGAGATTTGTCAGTCGAAGGAAACAAAAACCGACGGCCAAAAAAAAAAAAATTAAGTGTGGTACGGTAAAGCTATTGCATAGCATTTTTATCAACTTAGGAAGCACCAACTATTTTTTACGTGCGTCTAAGTGTTAATTTGATGTAAAAATAAGAAATTTCGTCAAAATGCAAACTTTAAACGACTGTAAAAAAATATTGTGACTAACGATTTTCGATATTTTTTCGTATTTTATCGGTAGAAATACTTATGAGTATTATTGTATTGAATTTTCAGTTCTTTATATCCAAAGGTTAAAATTTTACGAAGCAAAAACTTCCAAAAAATGAGAAATTTTCAATATTTTCAAAGTTTTATATATAAGTCAAAAGTTGTTAAATCTTTTTGAAATTTTAATTGAGTATGCGTGTGACTATTATTATTAGTAGTCAGAAAATTGTCAAGTTCCTAGCTCTATTATTGATGGAGTTATGGCTAAAAAACTAAAACAGATTTCACGAGAATCGAGAATACGGCATTTTTTCCCGTTTTTTGTCAATTTTTCGGTGGTTATAGCCCACGCTTAGAAAAACTATTGAGAAATTCGAAAAATGAGCTCTCAAAAGTACCATCTCGACAAAATTTCAATTCTATAAAGTTGTTGGACGACACTTTCGGACCAGTATTTCGATCAGAAAAAGTGTCTCCATACATAAAAAAAAGCGTGTTAGGTTTTTTTTCGTTACGGAATTTCTTGATTCGGTCGCCGCGCTCATAGCCCGCGATAAAAGCTGTGCAATAGCTTAAAAACCGAAAACGAATAAACTGACATCTGCCGCGGACGTGACAAATCCTTAGTGACGAAAAACAAGACGCGTGCGGGAGCGTTTATTGTTTGTGTTCGCGCGCGTGCGTGCGCTCGAGCTAGGGTACAGGAGAACGAGAAAATACACATCCCCTACCTGTTGGTGCCGGTGTTCGACGTCGCGGTGGAGAGTGCGGCTGCGGCGGTTGCGGCAATCCGGTTCGCGTCGAGTCCGACGTTCTTCTGCTTCTGCGCGGGCGACAGTTTTGCGGACGCTGAATGCGTCCGCAACATTTCCGCCGTGCTCCGGGGTGCCGTCCGATCGGATCGCATGGGCACGTCGTCCCGTCGGCTCTGGTGCGGCTGTCCGGTGATCGTAGATGACGGCGACGTCAAAGTCTGCTGCTGACCGGTCACTGTCGGTGGCGACACAGGTGCCTGTGGCCGACCGGTGATCGTAGATGACGGTGACGTCAAAGTCTGCTGCTGACCGGTCAGTATCGGTGGAGACACCGATGCCTGTGGATGACTGATGACCGTAGATGGCTGTAACTTTGAAGTCTGCTGTTGACCGGTCACTGTCGGTGGCGACACAGATGCCTGTGGCTGACCGACGACCGTAGATGGCGACGGCGGCGATGACCGCCGCTTAACAGGCACTTTCGGTGTGACACACATCGACGGAGGTTTTTCTACGCGTGATTGACTGGCATTTTGATCGGTTTTCATGATCGTAGGTGAAAGATCGATAGATTTCACCGGAACCCATTTGTTATTCCGTAATTGCAGTAAACCCATTACTTCATCTTTACATTTCGACGAATTCAATCCTTCCTTGTTATTTTTTACAAACGATTCAAGTTGTTTCAAAGTTTGTTTTAAATTGTACCCCTTTGATCATTAAAAACGTACGGTCATCGAATATTTATAATTAAGAAAAAAAAATCATATTTATGAATTATGAGTATTGTGTATTACTTTTTCCATTTCTGCTCCAATAATTTTCAAAAAGTAAGAAATGTTTTCAATAGATGTGTCCGTCAATCGATTTGGTATGTCTTTCATAAATTCCAGCAGGTTATTTAAAGTCAACAACTTCTCATTGAATAGTTCACCAATTATTCTACATTTAATAAATTCAATGTTAATTTTATTAGATACCTTAAAGATTTATAGTGTTGATAAATTAGTTATAACCAGGGCCTGATTTAGGATTTTTGTGGCCTTAAGCAAAATAAAAATTGAGGCCCCTTCAGTAGCATATATAGCCCCCTCCACAAATAAATAAACAAAACAAATATATAATTATAATTTATTTATATATTTTAACAAACATAGTTATGTTATACATTTTTTATTTCTACAGACTATAGATTTCTTGTACCTATCTATTATGTACAAAATTAAACATTTTTTTTTTTTTATTAACTAGATAAAAAGCTATATTTTTATACTTATAATTTAAATAAGCTGTTTTATAAAATTACTTTTCATGCTTTTTTTAAAGTGTCATTAAAGTGTCATTATTGTGTCATCAAAGTTTAAAGAAGATGTAAGATCACTTTCTATTGATAGTAAACCTAAGTTATCAAGTCTTTCTTGAGTAAGTGTTGATCTTAATCTTGTTAAAATCCTCTTCAGTACAGAAAAAGACCTTTCACTACTACAATTGGTACATGGAATTGATAAAAATATCCTTAAAATAGTTAATAAATAAAAATCTGAGGCCCCCTAATAACGGAGGCCATAGGCAATTGCCTATCCTGCCTAATGGTAAATATGGCCCTGGTTATAACTATAACTAAAAATGGTTGTTTTATTACGCGTAAGTTTCCTTGGATATTATTGGAATTTTCAAAAGTTTTTGACAATGAATAGCCAATTGTTTCTTAAATGAAACAGTCAATCCATTGTTGGTGTTTAACGTGATTGCTTTTAATAAAGTACACATTTCTACTAAAAGAGAAATATTCTTGGGTTCTCTAGTTGCCTGAAATTCGATAAAATCGATATTATTCACTAACGAAATTCGAAATAAATAATGAAAAAAATGTATTTATAAAAAAATTTAAATCATACCCTTTTGAATAAAACATCAATTGTTTCTTCTATTAGGTCCATCGATGAAATACCAGTTGTGAGTTTATTTGCCGACGATACTACATTTTCTCGTGTCATCGAGAAGATGACAGAGTAAATCGTTTCAGAGCGATCCTTAAAATAATCATAATAATTGGTAATTCATAATCATCAAAGTTTAAAAGTAATCAAACTATTAATTAGCAAGCAGTGTTGAGTGAACGTCTAATAAAACAATTGGAAATTCATAAACTCATTGAGATTTATATGAATATGATTTCGGGACATTAAATTGTTATGATTAAATACGTCTCTGAATATTAATTCAAAGCGTTATTAGTTCGCAATAAATAAATGCATTTGGTACCTGTTTGTCGTCAGTCTTAATTTTTATAGACTTGTTTGGTTTTGTAACTTCTTCGACTTTCGTTTTGATTTCCTTAAAAACAATTGTGTAAACAATTTAAACGTAAAAATAATATTTATATGATTAGTAAGTAAAATCAATAAAAACTGTGTTCAGACCTCGATCTCTACTCTATTTGAGACGGTCATCTTTTTCGAGGCACGGGACCTACGCGTATTGAGCTTGATTTCACTATTTTTTGTAATCAAATCAGGTTCAATTTCTTTTGTTTCGGGGTTCAAGTCGATTGGAGTATTCTCATTAGTTATATCCTAAAAACAAGTAATATGTTATAACCATTATACAAATAAACCTATTAAAATCAATAACAGATAATAACCCCAAACTATTTAAAATTTAAAATTAATGATAATCTAACTATTCAGTTATCAAAATAAATAAATGTACCTGTGCTTTATCGGTCATGATTTTTACAGATGTGTCTGGTTTTGAAAACTCCTGGACTCTTTTCTGGATTTCCTTAAGAAATAATTATAAAAATTATCTATATGTATGTACAATAACTATATACTAAGAAAATAAATTTAAAGAAAACATAATTATCAGTTTCGTTTGCTTGCGAGATTCTTACTTCGATTTTTCCGTCAGTGATAATAGTAGACATTTTTGAGTTTAGGGATCGCTGAATCCAAGCGTTCTTATGCGTGTTTAACTCTACTCCGCCTTTTGTTGTGGACAAACTATTTTCAACTTTCCTCTTTACAATATTTGCGTTTATTGGGTTTCGCTCGTTTATTTTTATCTGAAAACACGTAATTTGTAATATTCGATATACTACCCCAAAAGCTGTTTAATGAATTAGAAAATGGACAACACATGCATTATAATTGTAAAGTTTAAATTAGGTAATTTCAATAATTAATTAAACCATTAACCATTCAATTACCTGCGATGTGTTAGAACATGATACGCTTTTCTTTTGAATATTGAATGATTTTGTGTTAACCTAAAATGGGTATACCTTTTTAGTTAAAATTTGCCATTACTCATTACTTTGAATAAAACAAAATTGTTAATTTTTACTTAAATAAAGTAAATATTCGAAATAGTTTTAATTACATTTTGTGTGTTTGAATTTTGATAATATCCCAATTTTTTGGTCGGTTGAGTACATTTAGACATCGCTCGATTATTATTTGTTGTCGTCATGAATTCTTTTTCTATTTCATTTAACGTTTTTGGCTCAACAACTGCATTTCGTGGAATCCAATTGTTTTTTTTCAAGTCTATTATATCTAAAATCATAAACCGGATTCTTGACGAAATTTTAGGTTTGAAACTCTTTGACGATAATTCACGTAGCTTTTCAAAAGTTTTTCCCTGCAATAACATTGGTTAGAAACTAATATTTTGCCAAAATTGGTTGTCGTTTTGAATCAAATTGCATACGAAATGCCTGATGATTCACGCGTCATTGAATAGAATTGAAATCTTAGTCAACTTACTGTATTTAAATATTTTGCAGTGTGTTTTAAAATGTTACACAAACATTCGAGTGGTTCTTCTTTTGGTAATTTCAGCAAATGGTCAACACACGTTTCTAATATTTTCGAATTTACTATTTTTACCTTGAACAGTTCACATATGAATCTAGAAAATGATTGATAAATAAATAATAAAAAAATAACCGTAATCTCCTTTCAAAATTTTAAATATACCGGCTATTTCCTACGGATCGTTTTCGTTGAACTCTTTCATTTTCTTCGTACTTATATCGAAGTTCTTTTTTCAAATTCTGAAAAAACGTAAAAAATGATTTTGAGAACAAAACATGATCACAACGGATTTCGAAAATATATTTACTTCGTCTTTGCATGATTCAATTTCTGAAAGTCTATCAACTGCATTTTCTTCTAATTCACTGATCAATTTAAAGGTCTTTTGGCACTTTTGTAATATGAGACGTTTAAATGTCGTTTTTGTCGTGTCTTCCCCAGATGTCACCTCAACGTCTTTCATTTGGAAACAAATGTATGCATATTGTGGAGTGAAGTTGGGTTCATCAATAGCCTAAATTTGATTTAATCGATTAACGAAATGTAAATATCTTGGCGAATTTTAGTTTTATAATTTTTTTCACGTTGAAATACGTCTTAAATTTGATACACTAGTTTTAAAAAAATTTATAAATCATCGTTTTCCCTCACTTTTTGAAACAATAATTCAATTAATCCATTTAGACAGTTGTATGTAGAAATCTGCATATCGACTATGTTCTTGGTTAGTATCATCATTGTTTCTGGTGTTATTTTATTCAAGATTGATCGTACTTTTTTCTGCATTTCCTTAAAACGAATTTTAGAAATTATTTTTTTTTACACAAACACAATTCAACACTCTCAAATCGTCTTTGTCAATGAAATAATCAAAGAGAGCGATTGTCCGTAACTAAAATTCATACTTCGATCTCTAATTCATTGCTTTCCGTTGACTTTCGGGGGTCCCGACAAGATGGAACCCAAGCATTTTCACACGTGTTCAGTTCGGCGGTACTGTTTTTCGCATGCGAGTAGACATAGCCAGAATTTTTATTATCGAAGCGATAATTGTCCTTTGTGAAAAAGAAATTACATGTCGTATAATTATTGATCGATGTGTAGTTTCTTATAATCAGATAGCGTGTTTAGATAAAATAATTCACCCAACTTACTGATCGTATGCTATTGGTATAAAATGTATTTCTGCCGCTGTAACGATTATTCTCGGTACTATTATTCTCACGGTTCCGTTCAGTGTTATGAGATCTTGTATTTCCGCTGCAGCGTGGCCTCAGATTGAAATTGGTTTGACTTGACTGCTAACGTTGGTTAAATTTTCAATTACGTCGGAGGCGACACCATAAACACGATATATTTCAAATTACTTACCATCTTTTGTGTTCGCAGGAACTTCGGCGTTTGGTCTTGCTGAGTCGGAGTCACTAAAGTTGACTTTTTATTTGTTATCGTATGTTTTATACTTCTAATTGGCTCTTTGTTATAGCTTTTTAAATAATTCACAAGGAGTTGACTTAAAAAACTTCTCAAGCCGCTAAGGTTTTCAAAATTATTATCCGTTTTATAAATCGGGTTTTCTACGATCAAAGTCGAAATTATTAATATTCAATAACAATGATTATGTTATATTGTAAACAATTTACAATATATGTATAGCAACGCATTTACTCAATTATAATAACTGTCATTATTATTATTAGCCAAACACAGTTACAGGTGTTTAAGTAAGGGTGCAAATAGAAAAATCTCACAGTATAGTTTTAAATAATATTGTTAATAATATTCCATTCTGAACGGAGTGAAGGATTTACAATTGGTTTAAAATAATGTTTTCTTCCGACGTTTTGGGAAATATAAAAAATTTGGTATTCTATTGCTACTTTACCATTTTACAAGAATTTAGGCATACTATGAAAAAATCACATATGACCCGTGCATTTTGTACAGATGGTTGAATATTTATGAATAAAATATTAAATTATATTTCAAGTTTTATTTAAATATAATTATGAACTAAAGAAATAAATTACAATATTAGTATTGAGTTACTAATTATAAATAAAGCAAAATGTTGTAGTTAAATATTTTTTATTGGAACGTGGAAAAATGCCATGCAATTTTGATGAAGAAATTCGTCCAGTAGGTTTTCTTTTGCATTTTCAGTTGCATATGGGTTATTATAGTAAATACGATATACCTGTTATATACTTAGGGTTGCAGTATATCTTAATGACATAATTCACGAATATTTTTTCAAAGTTCACTCTGCCTACAAGAAATTAGTCAATCACCCTTTTTGTGTTTACCTGAATAAAACATAATACACAATGGTCATTCTTCCTACTAGTGCTTTACTTTACAAAATTCTATTTCCTATATGATATTAACATAACACGGATTACTATAATGTACGAAATATTTTACCTTTAAATATGACGAAATGTCGACTTTTTTCGTAGCGTAACGATAGTTATTTACAAAACATCGTATATAGTTCAATAGCTAATATGTGTATAATACTCGTATACACGGTTACAGCTGGAGCGCGTCACCAGAGCTGTGATTCCGACACGGCGCGTTTTACACGTTTTGGACGCCTCTAGTTTTATCTTGGATATTAGACGGAATATCGATTTTTTTAGAAACCGAAAATTGAAAAATTAGTTAAATTTGTTAAATTTATGTCGGTACGTAATCTACCCTCTGGCCTCTAGGATGAGTGATATTTTATATACTACTAGCTGACCCTGCAAACGTTTTTTTGCCATATAAATTATTTCTAATGAATATTTTGGTATTCAAATAAAAAATAATTAAATTATTGTAAGAGTGTGGGAATGTCGTATACTGGTATATGACTGAGAGATGAATGGAGCACTGTGAAAGATGACGGCCCATAAAAATAACAAAACACCAAATATTAATTTTTTTGAATTCATTGTACTTTTTATATCTTAACTAATAAATTTAAAATTACATCTCTATCATAAATTATATGAATTAAAAAAAAATATTATCAGTCTCTTAATGCGATGCGTGTGTCAACTACGGATTGACGCGCTTCTAATCGTCTTTTTTGATTTTGTTCAGCATGTGCCTCACGCAATCACACCATGTTCACACGTACATTTTCATTGTTCGGTTGGATTTGTACGTCTCTTCTTTGTGCTCTTCTAATCTCGCATGCTTGTACTTTTGGTCGTTTGACGGGCCAAATCAAACCCTTTGCGTCTTGCTGGCATTGTAAAAAATACACAAATCGATTCAATTAAAGTTCACATATGTGATTATTAACCTTTGTTATAAATGAGAGAGATTATTGTGTTAGACCGACCCATTCAACGGTCGAGTCGTTTCTGATGAGTTCGTTAAATGCGATAAATACGCGGTCGTTTAATATTAAGGGTATGCATATTGCATAATCGGTATAATACATAGTTCGATAAATTTCTCGTTTTTTACCATAGAATAACACTTGCTACTTGTTATAAATATACAATTTACATGTTAAATATTAAAACATAATTGTGGTGAGCCACCCTTTACACCCAGGGGTATGAAAAATAGTTTACATCACTCTCTGAAACCTACTTCATATACACAACAAATTTCATGAAAATCGGTCCAGCCTTTTCGGAGGAGTTTGGTAACAAACATTGTGACACGAGATTTTTATATATTAGATATGTATTACTCGTGTGTTAGACACGAGTCGTGTCTAACACAGTGCGTTTTAGAAACGTTTGTATTTTGTATAGGTATTTTTTTTTCTGTGATAAAATACTGGAGAAGCAGTTGAAAAATAATATTAATATAACATATTTTTTTTTTAGCTTTTACGAGCCATTTAGGCTCTTTGCTTCTAAAATCAAATCCCCTCATACTTCTCTTGCGTAAGCTAGATCCATGTTTCCGTTTCAGTCCGGTTTCAACTCGGTATAACTTCAACTGAAGTATTAGATTAGATGGGAAAGTTTCTCGCGCCGCGACTAACCTAGTGCTAAAATATTACCGGGCCACAGGCCCGGATTAAGGGGGGGCAAAGGAGGCTTTGGCCCCCGGGCCCACGAGAATTTGGGGCCCACATAAAAAAAACATAGTCTTGTAATCTACTTAATTCGTAAAATAACTTAAAAAATTCAGTTTTATACATTTTTTTGTTTTAATTTTTTTTTTGTCACCTGTATAATCCAACTACCAAAGTACCAAACTTTGACTTTTGTCATTCATGATTTTGAACTCTCGTATTTCATGTCATGATAATATTTTGTATTTTATAGAATAGAAAAAGTTTTTTTATTCTATAAATAAATTTTGTTATTTTACTATAAAAATTGGTTGTTAATGTTACTCGCTAGAGCTGTCTCAAACAGCAAAAGACTATAATATAATATTATACAAAAATAGAAAGTTACACAAATGATATTAATAATATACGAGCTACGAAGTATGCTAAGAACCAGTGGGTATTAAAGTTTTTCGAAAATGGCGAATCTAAAAGGAATGCCAGAATTTTGCTAAAAAAAAATTAAGAAAAAAGAAACGGCATATTATTTAACATTATTTCGTTACGGTATATTATAAACCTCTGTGGGTCAGTCTAAAATACAGAGATATCAAGGACAGTCTAGAAATATCCGACAACCTCCAGCAAGCACTAAGTCCAGACCCAGAAAATTTTTACAAAATTTTTAAATTTTTAAAATTAACAAAAATGTACAATTTAATTTAATATAACTCTTTGTGTATTCAATTGTACCTCCCTTCAATATGTAAACATAACTTTAGATTAAAAGCCAATAACCATTGTTGTTGTGGCTTCATCAATAAAAAAAAAAAAAAAAAAAAAAAAAAAAACCTCTGTGGAATTACAAATCAGTATAATGTGATATGTGATCCATTAAAAGCATTAAATTTATTGAATTTATTTATATAGATATTAAATATTATATTTCGGTATGGATACGCATCATATGACATCGTTATCATCGCACAATGACGTAGTAATATTATTTTAATAAGATCGTGGCGCACTGGTCAATAACACCGAATAACACTGAATAACATCGAACACACCACAATAAACATGATCATTTTTTTTATAATAACATCATGGGATCATGACACGGCCGCGCCACAGCGACCTACAGCCCTCCGACCATCCCCTGGAACATCGAACCCACGCTGCCGCCCAGCCCCTGGGCCATCGAGCCCACGCCTTCCAGCAAGCCGCGGACCGGTGACCGGGGCCGCGGGCAGTATTCGCGGAACACCGTCAGCTGCGGCCGGAGCTGCTCCTCCGCCTCGGCCCAGATCTCGTCGATGACGCGCTCGTACTCGTCCCCGTAGCCGTACTGCGCGTACGCCGCGCGCATGCGTCCCAGCACCGTGACGTACAGCCCGTTCAGGTACTCGTCCAGCTCGTACCGGGCCGCCTCCAGCGCGTCCAGCATCGCCCGTCGCTCGCCGTCGTCGCCCGAGTCCGCGGCCGTCTGCAGCTCGCGCTTCACGTCCTCGTAGTCCCGGTACGCCGACCGCCGGACCTCGGTCAACACGCACTCCGGGTCCCGGCCCGCGTACTCGATCTCGTAGTCGCAATACGTGGTGCGGGTGGCGGCGCTCTGATTACCGTAACATATATATTTCGTACCCATTTAACATGCCTTCAAATAGGGGTCGCGGGTCTCCCCAAACCCGCAATCTTCAACACGTCCCAAGAAAGAGAACGAACGAAACTCCACTTACTCCACCCTTCCAAAGTAAAAACAAATTTACTCCGCTTCAAAACATCGATGACGAAATTGATCAAGACGGCATTTCCACAAACGACAACGCACAAGACGCCCAGGTTAGTCCCAAAATACCGCCAATTTACGTCTACAAAATCTCAAATTACGAAACATTTCACACTTCTTTATCTAATCAAACTATTGACGATTTCTCTGTCACACATAATAAAAATTCATTAAAATTAAACCTAAGCTCAATCGAAGATTACAGATCGATTACAAAAAGTTTCAACGAATCGGAAATTCAATATCATACCTATCAATTCCAAACTGAAAAACAATTATCAGTAGTCATCAGGAACCTCCCAATTCCGATAACGGAGGAAATGATCTTCAACGAGCTCAAAGAACTTAACTTCGATGTAGACACCGTAACACGTCTCCAAAACCGTTATAAAAATCCTATCCCAATTGTCGCCGTTCTTCTCAAAAAATCGTCTCCGAACATTTACTCTTTAAATAGATTATTACACTGTGTAGTTTCCGTAGAACCAAGAAAACCATCAACTGGCATCCCCCAGTGTACAAACTGCCAAAGATTCTCGCACACTAAAAAATTTTGTCATTTACCACCCAGGTGCGTTAAATGCGCGGGTGATCATCACTATACTCAATGTCAAAAAATTCTAGAAACTCCCGCTAAG
The DNA here is from genome assembly GCA_027580255.1 of Therioaphis trifolii. NCBI lineage: Eukaryota > Metazoa > Arthropoda > Insecta > Hemiptera > Aphididae > Therioaphis > Therioaphis trifolii. The sequence continues at coordinate 104,692,602 of CM050404.1, read as the reverse complement.
TGCGTCAATTGTAACGGTGACCATCCAGCTAGTTACAGAGGCTGTACATTTTATAAAGATATAACAAAAAACAAAAATAAAACAGTCGCTAATCCTCACCAAAACAATAATTATAGTAACGCAATACCTAAACCGGCTAATCAGCACGTTCATAATAACAAAGATAACACTAATAACCTCTTTACGTATGCCTCTGCTTGCAAAAATAACTCCAACAGTAATTCTACAAACAACACAGATAGCGACAACGGCTTCATGAAAACGCTCCCACCACTTATAAACACTTTCATAACTCAACTCATGCAGAAAATAATTGAAAATCTGCCAGTCATCATAAATAGCCTAAATCAAAACACTCATGGTTCCCCATAACTCAATTTTACTTAATTGGAACGCCAACGGTATCAAACCTAAAAGGAACTCTTTAATGGCATTCCTTAACCATCATAATGTTGACATAGCTTGCATAACCGAAACACATTTATCTCTCACGGACAAAATTAAATTCCCCGGCTATAAAATGTACCGCGCGGATCGTAACGCACCGGCACGCTCTATGGGCGGCGTAGCAATACTGATGTCTGATACGCAACAAAATTAAACACCAACATTTTCCAATTCCTGTTCTTCATAGCTTAGAAGCCACCGCGGTGCTAATTAATTTTAATAATCGAGCTATTCTAATCATCAGCGCTTATCAACCACCAAGCCGCACAATGCACATCGCCGATTACGACAATTTAATGAACCTACACAATAACATTATAATGGCCGGTGATTTAAATTCAAAACATATCAATTGGGGTTGCCGTGTCTCTAATCCAAACGGTATTAAACTACAAAAATACATATCTACCTCTGCATGTATAGTATCTGCACCAAGCACACCAACTTATTTTCCTTCGGATATGAATAGACTCGCTGACATACTAGACATTCTAGTAACCAAATCAATTCAATTTAACGTCACACAAGAATCCCTCTCTGAACTCGATTCAGATCAGATCACAATCCAGTAATAATACATTTAAATTCCCCACTGCAATTTTACCGCCCAAATGTTTCACTTTTCAAAGGTAAACCAAATTGGTGCACTTACTCAGACTATATAAATAATAAATTAATTATTCAAAAAAATATAACTACTGTCTTAGCAGCAGACAAAATTGCCAAACACTTCACCGAAGTCGTTACTAATGCGGCACGGGCGTGCTCGGTCACTTCACCTCAAAATACAATTCAAAAGAATTACGGTGCACTACCACTGTTCATATTGACTTTAATTCAAGAAAAACACATCGCCAGACGCGCTTGGCAAAACCAGAGAAACCCAGCAGCCAAAACAACGTTAAACAAGCTTACTAAACAAGTGCAAACCGCCCTGCAACAATTCCGCGTAAATTCATATAGCAAGTTCTTGTCAAATATTCATCAAAACGACTCTAGCCTATGGAAAGTCACAAAAAATCTTTTAAACCATGAGACAAATTGCATTCCTTCTCTTCGCACTCCAACTCGTCGTATAATTTCTGACGAGGATAAATGCAAACTTTTTTCGGAAAACCTTTCGAATACTTTCTCCCTGAATCAATACGCACACAACTCTAATGATCTTAGGGTTGTAGATGTTCTGAGATCACCAAACTTCTCGGTACAAAATTCAATCAATTTTGCTACTCCGGGTGAAATAAAAACAATAATCAAAAGGCTACCTAATAAAAAATCTCCTGGCCACGACAACATCACGAATCTTATGTACAAAAAACTTCCTAACAAGGCAATTATGTTCATGACTTCTTTATTAAACTCGCTCCTTCGCCTTGGTCACTTCCCGGAAAACTGGAAAAAAGCAATCATAATACTCATAAAAAAACCTGGGAAAGACAAAACAGACCCCGAAAGTTATAGACCAATTAGTCTACTAACTTCGTTATCTAAGATTTTCGAAAAAGTCATCCTCTCGAGACTGCAAAATTATCTAAACTGTACTGACACAATTCCAAAATTCCAATTTGGATTCAAAGCACATCATTCTACTACACAGCAACTCATGCGCATTACTGAACATATATGCAACTCATACGAAAAACACTGTCACACGGGTGCTGTTTTCATTGACATTTCAAAAGCCTTTGATAAGGTTTGGCATCATGGGTTGTTGTACAAGCTCAAAATTATCAACACACCAAATTATCTACTCAACTCCCTATCTTCGTTTCTATCTAACAGGCAATTTTCTGTTAAAATAAATGACAACTTTTCTTCTTTCCAACCAATCGTAGCTGGCGTCCCGCAAGGATCTATACTCGGCCCAACGTTATTTAACATCTACACTTCCGACATACCGCAATCACCGCACACAAACATAGCCCTCTTCGCGGACGATACTGTTATCTACTCTGAATCTCGCAACCCAGAAGCAATATCTGTACACCTACAAAACCACTTAAACGCATTATCTGTCTGGTGCAAGAAATGGAAAATAACAATTAATCCATCAAAAAGCGCAAGTGTATTATTCAGTCTACGCCGTAATTCTACTCCACCACCACTAATGTTTAACCACGAACCAATCTCATGGAAGCCAACTGTCAAGTACCTTGGTGTAACGTTGGATAAAAGATTAACTTGGTGGCCACACCTATCATCCAAACTTCAACAAGCCCATCAACGCTTAGGGATGCTCTTCCCTATATTAAACAGAAAGTCTTCCCTACAAAAAAACCTTTCCCTACTTATTTATAAGCAAGTACTACGTCCATTAATCACTTACGCCTGCCCTATTTGGGGTAATTGCGCACAAACTCACCTTAAAAAACTGCAAATATTTCAAAACAAGGTTTTAAGAACGATAACAAACGCTCCATGGTTCGTAAGGAACTCAAACATACACAAAGACCTCAAAATTTCAACTATTCAAGACCACATCAAGCTCACGGCTGTGAGCTTCTTCAAATCCATCCATAAGTCAACAGGCTCAATGCACTTTCATATCAACGTCAGACCACCTCCACAACGCCGTCTCAAACGAGGTCGACCGCATGACCTGGTTCCTCAAGACGCTAGCTAACTTAAGTCTCTATAACCACTGTTATCACCTAATGTAAAATTGTAATTTATTTATCGCACTTAATACGCCAAAATGTATTTTACTTCATCTCTAGGTATAGATAGCGCAAGCTAGGAGTACCTTATTGCATTATAATAATAAAAAAAAAAAAAAAAAGTAACTAAATTGTACTACAACTGCTGTACTTTGTTGTAAACGTCATTCATTCATGCTCGCTGAACAATAACTAAAAATCCGGAACGCGTATTTGACGCACAGATATCAAGTTGTGCGACGCAGCGTCCAAACAGAGCATACACAAGCATTCGTGTTCGCACACAGCGAGCACACATGCTCAGCTTGTGCGTGCTCTCGTGTGGACGCGCCTTAACGAATACATTTGTTATCAATCGTTAATCGTTGATATTAATTATAGTCTTAATTTTTTTTTTCTATTTTGTGATGTGTGACTACTTTTTAAAAGTACGTTTAGTGAATAGCTCGACTTCCATTAATTACAAAAAAACTTAAAGTATAATACAATTTTATAATGTGGATTTATTTGAAATGGTTGCCGACGATGACCACGAAATCGTCAATTTTATTAATTGTAATTAAAAACCAACGTCGTATTTACACAACTCGTGAACGAGTCGATCATATTAACATCTGGGATGATGAATATTGATATGAAAATTAATATTTAATGATATTCTAATGCATACTTCAACATTAATCCCTTTTCGATAAATCAAAAATTTGTTGCTATAGACCTTTTTACATCTTTCGAGATTTTAGATGCCATGTTAATTGAAAATATACGATAAAAATACAAGAAGTTCTCATTCAATTATTATATTAGAAATTTATGATAACTGATAACACTGCGAAATGCAAATACCTATGTTACAATGTATTGTCAAATAATATTATATTTTATATTATAAAAAACATGAGAATTATGAATTATGATAACGTATTTTACTGGGAATCCGACGTGAGATACTTTGTTAAAAAAAAAATTAAGCTGTCGTCCGCAAGTTTTACATATTTAGTTTAATATCAATGATCAGTCTCATGTTCAAAATAATTTTTTTGTTGGTTTACAAAATTTTAAAAAAATGTAGTTTTATACGAATTAAAAAAATACATCAATATATCAATGTTTTAATTTTTCAAACTCACAATTTTGGGAAGTGTTTGAACCCTTAAAACATTTTTGAATAAGTCCGCATAGGAGATTGCCTTATAATAAGCGATTTTTTAGAAATTATGGATGAATATGTTCAGATGTGTTATAGATGATATCAGATTGCAAGTACACATTTTCTTCTTTTTTGCCAATTAATTGTAACATTTTAGAAAACTAAGCTTCTATTGAGTTACTTTATTATTATAGATTTACATAGAAATAATATTCACATTTTTTTTCATAAAAAAAAAAATAAATATTGCAAATTTTTTTTTATAAAAAAAACAATATTGCAAATGCACATGAACAAAAATATTCTAGATTATTTTCTACTACGTTTTAACGCCCCAGTCTTCTTTAATCATGTCAGCTCCTTTTTCTCCGATCATTATCGTCGGAGCGTTGGTATGAGCTGAGGGTATTTCTGGCATAATCGACGCGTCGATGACTCTTAAATGTTTTATCCCGTGTACACGCAGTCTCGGATCGACCACCGCCGTTGGGTCATCTTTTGGACCCATTTTGCATGTGCCCGATAAGTGATAAATCGTGAAACTTATTTGTCTGGCAGAACACTTCCAATACTCGTCGCTGTCGAACTCGTGTTGAGCACAACCGGGTAACGGGGTGCTCAATATTTTAGCGTCCAATCTCTTCATGGCATCGGTCTTTAACATTTCCTGCACGATTCTGACCCCGGCTACGGCTACGTCTAAATCGCTCTCGTCGGAAAAGTAATTTGGATCGATCAGCGGATAGTGGAAAGGATTAGCATCTTTGAGATATATACGGCCTCTGCTCTTCGGCAGCATAATCATTGGTAAAACTATAAAGCCCTCCATTGCCGCAGTAGGCTTATAAACTTTGTCGTAAATATCTTGTCTCAATCCGTAATATATACGGTTTAATTCACTAGAGGCATACAAAGCCGAAACCAGAAGGAGTTCTAGGTTCGGATGTCCATCTGCTTGTCTCATCTGCTGATGAGTATCGAAAAAAGCCAATGCTTCTGTGCCTCCGGGTATCGAGAAAACTCCCTTGTGGTCTCTCATGAACTCATGTAGGTTTCTTGGATCGTCTACAATTTTTTTTATCTTCAATGAAACAGTGTCATTTATTAAAACGCTCAAGCTTCCCAAAGCCACGTGATCCATTAAGTTTTCTCCGACGGGTAAATCTTTTACCACGGGAATCTTTTTATCTTTCAAGTGTTCCGACGGTCCGATTCCTGATAACATGAGTAACTGAGGCGAATTTATTGCGCCGCCTGAAACGATTATTTCTTTCCGCGCGAACACTCGACGTTTTTTCCCATTTGACCAGAATTCTACTCCAATCGCAGTTTTGCTATTTTTGTCTATTAATATCCGGGTGACCATGCTTTTCTTTTTGACGTGTAGGTTTTTTCGGTTTTTGGCCGGAAATAGGAACGCCGTGTTTGTACTGCAACGATGACCGTCTTTGAGTGTAGCCTGAAACAATGCGGCATAATTATTATATTGCCAATATTGCTGTGTATGCAGACTAAGTAAATCAAGAGATTTCAGATATTTTTTCAAAAGTTCTAACGTTTAGCTTATCAAATAATTTGATTGACATTGAGAAATATATAAAACTCCTGACCCCGGCTTTAAGACCTACAAGTATTATTGAAGTTCATAATATATTATAAATTATAATAATGTATTTTTCTATATTTCAAATACAGTAAATTGTTTTAATCATTAATTAATAATTTTCATTACGTTATTGTTCGATATTTCAATTGTACGTTATATTCTTGATCATTTTTCAGGTACAAAGAAATATACCAACGATAACGTAAAATTATCTATATCATATCTGGTATACTTGTACTGAGATACAGTATAGTTCTACTTATCAATCGTAGTAAGTACATTGCAATTCATGTTTTAATAGTATTTATCGAGTAGCATTGTCTATCTAACAATTTACATACAAGGTATATCCGCTGATACATCTTAAAAATAATAGAAGAGTGTTCATAAAGGACAGTGACACCAATTGAATGAGAAATATCAACTATCATATTAGTGGTAATAGTAGTTTATATTTAAAGTATGTAAAATGTTGAACTTTAATGCCAAGTTGTGTGAGTAATTAATGGATAAATTAATAATGTATTCACCATTACATTATATCACGGTTATTGGGTATTTTGCATTGTAATACATAACTTTCAACTAATACAAGAAATATGAGAAAAAATATAAATACAAAATAAAACGAAATAGGAATTATATAATCATTATTATTATTTCTTCATTTAACCACAGAATAAATTAAATCAGAAGCGTCACCTTTGATAACGTTACATTGCTCTTATGGGAAAATGAAAAACGGTCCGACATTTTGGATATTGAATCAGTGTGACCATGAAAAAAAAATCTTAAATATCTTTAAGTTATTTACGTTTCCGAACATATTTACAAGCTGAAATGTGATATCACTCTAATCAATTATTAAATTAAGATACATTAAATAATAAATAATAATTTCTACTTTGTGAAATTCATTGTATAATTTAGATTTTATATTGTGATGATTCATTAATAAAGTTGTTTAAATTAATTTAAAGAAAACGTACAACCAGCATTTATTTTTTGTCCATGCATTTATCGAAGATTGAAGTTATAATGTTCGGAGTTCTAGATTTTTCAAAAGGCAGTAATTTTGTCTGTTGAGCAATATTTTTTACAAAAACGACGTTCCTTCGGAAGTAGCCTTTATTTTTAAATTTGTTATAAAGTGTTCATACTCTCATAATCAAACATTAATAACAGTCAAGTATTCAATGACATGCAAAAATTAACAAATAATTGAACTAAGACTTTCCTTGTCTACCATTAAGTGGCTTTTACAGTTAGTTATATAAGATTTTGAATATTGTTTAGGACGTTTATGAATATAAAACTCTTCCATGACGCAAACAAAAAAAAAAAATAATAAGAAAAATGAAATGGTTCACGGCGTCTCGTAAATAAAACAAATATTGAAGAAAAAAATATATATATATATTATATTATTTAATAACAAACTATATAGATATATACATAAATAATTAATGCAAAATAAAAATGTGGTAGGTAAGTATAAATTCAAAAAATGTACGAATAGCATAAAATCCACGTCCAACTCGTACAAGCGTCGAAAGCAGAGAACCTTTGTGTTCTATGATTTCTATGGTCTCGCCGAGAAAAAACCGTTACGAACAGTGTTTTTAAACGCAACATAAATATGAAAAACATTAATATTCGATGTGTGGTCACACTGATTCAATATCCAATATGTCGGACGATTTTTCGGGCGGCCAAGGTGACGCTTCTGATTTCATTTATTCTGTGATTTAACCAATACTTCTTGATAACGATCATTTATATGCTGATAATATTTCCATGTAAAGAAAAAAGAACATATATGTTATCTCATAAATATGACAAGTCACTTAAAGTTGTTCTTAAAACCAATGTTACTCTAAGTACTCTAATTGTTACTCTAGGCCCTCCGCACACGAAGCTACTAAAAAATGTATACAAATAATATTCAGTTCGTGGCGATTCGCGCACACGAGTTGAATTAAATAAAGTATACAAAAGAAATCACGGCGATTAGCGCTCGCGTTTCATTTGGTATTAAAAATGAATAGAGAAACCTGCGATTACTGGCTATTAGAGCCGAATAATAAAAAATACAATTATAAACAAAACTGGCGATTCGCGCACAGGTAAATGTGTGTTACGTACACGGCGGACGGAACAAGAAGAAAACCGGAAACGAAATATAATACACACACGACACAATTTAAATAATCTTATATAATAATTCACGATAACAATTAACATAAACTTAGATCTAGTAGTGTTATGTAATGCGTGTGTGTGCGTGTGTGGCCGACCGTTGACCGTGAAATTTTTAATTATTAATATCGCGGTGATTGCGTAACAATACCAGATTTCGGCTCCGACAAGTTTAATATTTAAAATTTGTTCATTCATTATGAATATATTATATATAATATGTAATAAATTATAATATGTTATATTATAGTCTACAATTAAACAGATTCCATCCAATGGAATGGGACACTATAAAATAGGAAATTAGAAACTCAAATAGCTAGGATACTGGGAAGTCGCGTCGCTATCAACAGTATCAACTAGTTTACAACGCGTTGCAGACAAGTTACTAACAGGTAGCGTCGTGTGCGGAACTCCACTTGATTAGGCTCAACACACACGGGCCACTTTAGAGCGTTTTTTTTGTGGTTGGCGTGTGGTTGTGCGGTCGCTGGAACAACCACTTTTGAACCACTTTTTTGTGGTCCAGCTGTCGCTGACGTAACCACACCACGACCACAAATAATATAATAATATATGACCTACCTAGACCTTACCTACTAGTCATTGTAAAAATGGATTTCGACGAAGAAGCACTGTTGTTAACACTTTTGTTACGCAGAAGACGTCGTCGGAAACCAAGACAATATTGAATCCATCCAATTATTGAAAATCGGGATGAAAGTCAGTTTTATTTGTTGTACAATTCCTTAAGAATGTACGATGATAATTTTTTTAATTACTTCAGGATGAGTATAAGTACTTTTTATTATTTGTTAAGTGAGCTAACTGAAAGCATACAACGAAGCGACACAACCATGAGAAAAAGTGTGGTTTGAAAGTGGCTGGCGAGTCGCTCGTGTGTGTTGCGCTAACCACCGACGGGCCACAATTTTGTGGGTGATACCGGCGACACGATGCGACTGCCGTCGGAAAGTGGTCCGTCTGTGTTCGATTGCGTTTTTCATATTACTTTATATATAATTAATATATCACCCACGAACGACCACCGTTTTGTGGTTGTGGTGTGGTTGTAAAGTGGCCCGTGTGTGTTGAGCCTTAAATTGACAGCAACGCAAAACAAACTTATCAGTAACTAGAATAATTACTAATCGGTTTTATTTAGGTATCTCCGTGTGCGGAGGGTCTTAAATCTTAATGTATACAAACATTACAAACAAAATTATCTTAAAATTTTAACTAATACGTAGATTAGTAAAGCATTGAATCAGCAAATATTACGATATTGTAAGTACAGTAGAATCTTGGTAATCCGACACATATCAGACTACGCTACTGCCGGATTAACGAAAACGCCGGATTTGTGGGGAGTTAAAAAAAAAACCGGAAATAGGTGTGTGTCGATTACGTTTTTGCAAAAACCATAAATACAAGGCATCTTCAACTTCAGGAAACTCACCAGTTTTTAATGTTTTGCGCTTACTTTTCAAACTTTCGTTATTTTTGAAAAAGATTTTATTTTTTCGCTATTTTTTCTTATATCGTGTATTGTAGCACGGCCTACTCCAAATTCGTTAGCGAGGTTTACTAATTTGTCACCAATGACATTGTACCAATTTGTTTATTTATTTAAAATTTTTACTTTCTCGACTAAGGTTAAAGTAGTATGTTTTCGTTTTCGCTGTGCGACATTTTAATACAACACAATATCTAACCGATACACAATGAACACGCACAACACTTCATCGTTAACTGAATAAAAATAAAATATCAAATAGGTTTATTAGGATTTAATCTGTTATTACTTAGTTTTATCTAACGGTTTATCGTTTACGATAGTAAATTTATATATAAATACATATTGGTACATATAGGTTAATACAGCCGGATTACTGGACGTATCGGATTATCGAACGGCCGGATTGCCGAGATTCTACTGTATTTTATATTGAGAACGAATAAAAAAAAATGAATGAAATTATCCATAAAAGTCATTACTCCGAATAACATAAATGTATAATCTCAAAATTTTACTTATTAAACAATCATGAAAAAAAATTGAGAAACGATATTTAAGATTTTTTGGATATAGTAAGTATACAGTTCTAGGCGGTAGTAATTTAGTTAAAACGATTGAATAACGATTGTTATTTATGATAAACAATCGATTATTTATTCATTATGCAACTTTGTAATAATGTACCGCATGTTGATGTAAGTTGTACATCAATTTTACTGACTGTAAAGAGCTATTAAACTATCAAGCAATCAAATAGTTAATAATTATTTTAATATACTCTTATTATTAATTATATAAAATTTCTAAAATGTAAAATACGTTATTTTAATATTACTTACATTTAAGACAATATCTATCACGCAATTATATGTTTTTTCTATTGCAATTAAACAAAAAAATTACGAAAATTACAAAATCACATCAATATAAAATTATAAGGTTCTTTTAAAAAACCCTCATTTTTTTTTTTTTTTTTTTAACTAAATTTGAACACAAACTACTGAAACAGTAAACAGTAGATAAATATTTTTTTTTATCTAGTAACTAAATAAAACTTGGTACAATAGAATCATATAAAATTGTATCTATTACATTGTTATATATATATCGGTTATTAATTTACAGGAATAAAATTTAAATAGGTACAAAGCGACAAAAGCAAAAGATCACTCACTGACTAAACACAAAATCTCGGAATCGCTTGATCTATAAAAATGACACTAGGCGGGTAAGTAATTTATAGGTAGGATACGTCAGCTAAGAAAGGATTTTGGAAATTTCACTACTAAAGGGGTAAAATATGAGTTTGAAATTTGTAAGAAAGCTGGTTGTACCGATTGATTCACCATTACCTAGCTGCAAAGCTGAAACTTTAAGTATGGAATATGGTCAATACTCAATAAATTCATTTTACGATGTAGAAATCCACTAAGAGAAGATTTTTCAACCAGAAACACATTAAACGGTAGTGGTGTATTCCGGTCTAAAAAGGAGCCATCGAAAGATTTCAATAGCTTTAATTTGAAGCTATTAAAATCCTTTAAACCTTTTTCAGATAAAGTGGATCATTTTGCGAAATATCACGTGAAAATCGGTCCAATAGTTTTTAAATTGTGTGGCCACAAACACACGGTAGCTACATTTTTACACTAAGTTATTTACATAAATTGTATTCTTTAGAATTATGGATATCATATTTATGGACAGATGAATTATGAAACTGCATTGGTTTTGCGTAACTAACTACCTTTTTATAAGGGACGGAATAATTATTTTCAAGGGCAATGTCATGTAGGTGTACAGCAGCTAAAGTGTAATATTAATGTATAAAGGTGTTTTTACTGTTATATTACATAGTAAAATGCCGTCACAAATAATTTTTCGAGATTTTTGAATTTGTACAGTACGTTTATCAAATACACAAAATTAAACAGATCTTGAGTTTAAATACTGATTATTTAAAATTGAGTAAATACATTTAAAAAGACCATTATTTATTATAATGCAAGGTCACGTTGTTCGGAACGTGAAAATCGGATGTTTACGATTTGAGATAAAAATAACTATTTTTCATCATCGTAAAGACAAAGGCTCTTTATGTTTTAGAATTTAGATTATGTGGATCAAAATATTATTTTGAAAATTGTTTTATTGCTAGAACTGCTTACATTATTTTTAATTAATAATATAAGTGTTGAATCATATAATGTTAAATAGATGCTCAATACTTATACTAGTTTAAATTCATTTTGAACTTAGTAAATTTAATCTGTAATACAAGTAATGAACTATGTAAAATCTTATTTTCCAAAATTAAACCCATGGGGCGGGGCGGGGGGGGGGGGGGTTGAAAGAACACAACCTTTATATTCGGTTGGATTTCTTTAAATCATTTCTGAAACATTACGTTTGAAGCTATTAATATAAAATTTGGACACTAATTTATATTTTAATGATAAAGAGATCCACTTACAAGTGAAATATTAACTTGATTTACAAGCTAATAAGAATTTCTTAATTCCAAATTTTAAAATACAACAGTGAAGTTCTAAGATGGGTAAATGCACCAATATTACAGTAATTTTAAAAGGTAACCCATAAAATCCTCCTATTTGTATATACATTTGAGCATGATAACTACAAAGTACTGTCAATTTAATTATCCTAGACAGATTAATATTTTTATAATTATATATATTATATATATATATAATATTTTTCGCCAAGTCCTTAATTTAAAATTTCTATTTTTGTTTACTCCAAAAATTTACAGTACGTATAATACAAAATTACATGTACACAGATATTTATTGTCTTGCATACACTTCAAATAATTCATGATATTTTATAAACATAAATAGATCTATTAAATTAATATACCTGTAAATAGTTGATTCCGATTTGTTTCTCTCCATTGAAGTCGATAACGGGAAGACCTATCTGTGATCCAGCGTCCACAAAAGCTTTGGCTATAGGCGTCCTGAACGGCACGTCGGTCACCGACAACAACCCGTCGCGTCCGTGATATTCTGCGTTGGCATTAGATACGTTCGCGTTTTCCGATTTGATAAAATACTTCAGAACCTCGTCGTAACTCCAACCTTTAACAGGCACGACGGTAATTGTTATTTAAACTCGGTTTGAATAGGTTCAAATGTTTACCGGTGTTTCCCATTTTCACCCAGTTGTCGTAATCTTTTTTATTGCCCCGCGTGTATATCATATAGTTTAATACACTACTGCCACCCATGACTTTGCCTCTGGGGAACTTACACCTGTTGTCTACAAAAGCTGTAAAAGCGTTAAACGTTCGCGATTATAATCTATTAAGTCATTTAAGTACCATGGCTGCTTAAAAATCACCTAAACACGAATTGTTCATCGGTACTGTCCTGTATTTCCAGTTGATGTCCGTGGCTTGCAATGACGCGGCAATTAAAGGTATGTCCATAGAGTGTGCTGCGCTTTGTCCAGCTTCGATCAGTAGTACCCGCCATTCACTGATCTGCCATTGACATAATTTGGTTTGAAAAAGCGTTAGTATACTTTAAATCAGCGAAGCTCAACTTTTCACCTAAATACAAATGTGTTTCGGTCTGACCGTAATGTTTTTTTTCTGATTTTTTGACATGACCAAGCGTAACGTGTTACTGTTATCACGACTATTATACAGTTACTAATAAAGAAATTGTACTTTGCGTCATAATTTTGAGTAGTAACTAGCTGAATTACCCATCGCTGTCGCATTAAAGTGTAAAAAAAATAATGATGAGACAGTAATTTGATAATATTTTGAAGTTAAAGATCTAGGTTATTCGTTTAAATATTTATATAATAGTTCAAATTGCTCTCAGTCAAAAGGAGTATGTATTAAAATGTGTTTTTATATCAAAAATGTTTAGATAAATATTAAATGGAAAATAATTTGAATCATGTAGCTTAATTTATTTCCATCCCTAAAAAAATATAATAATTATAATTAAATATATTTTCCATTGATATTTATTCCAAATTCGAATTTTAAAGGTTAATTTTACCATTCATTTTTTTTTAATTTAAATAAGAATTATGTACCTAATCTTACATTTTGAATACGTCTTATCATGGTAGAATAATTGGATGACCCAAATACAAATTATTCAACAATTTTAACTGATTGAAATCAATGATAATTATTTCAATCCTTATAATGATGTATTTCAATGTACTAAGTGTGCAGTGAAATTTTTAAACAATTAAACTAAGTGACACAAATGTCGCTTAGTTAAAACAGTTAGCCGTCTAGTTGATGGTAGTCTTAAATAATGAGAGACACAATAATATTTAAAAAAAATTTTTAAATTATGTAAACAAAATAATTAGGTAATGAATGATAGATAATTTAAAATGTTGATTTATGGAGTGAAAAAGACAATATTTTCAGTTTAGTACTGTAACTTCCTTTTCCTTTTAAAAAATTACAACTTTGTATTTATTCATTTTTACCATTGATTAGTAGCATCAATATTTATTTTTAATAATAATTATGAAGGGCGAAAGTGAAATAATTTTATTGTAGATTCATACTACAACTGAATATTTTATTCAAAGAAAATATGTTCTTGTCGCCCACTGAAAATTCCTTAAAAATACACTGAAAGTATGTAGGTTAGGTTATCGTACAGTGTAAAGATGCACAAAAGTAATATTAATTCGTTTGACCATCGAATAACTGGTGCGATTATAAGGATATAATAATTGTCCGTAGATATTTCATCATATATTCATATATTCGTACGATGTCTATGTTTTAATATAAATTTATTTTATGGTCAATCCGTCGTTAGGTTAGGCTAATTTTTATCTGAAATACTCGCCAAGCAGTAAAATTACTAAACATTTTATACAGTCGTGATCGCTTAAAATGTTAAAATGTACGAGCAGTCTACCAATAATAGAAATGTATTAAATTTTCCTCGCTCTATAGAAGGGTTCCTCTTGCTTTTAGGATCGTTAAATGAGTTTATGAATAAGGTCATATTACATTATCAAGTCTTCATATCAAAAATTAAAAATTGTATTCAAAATAAATAATTTTCAAAACTAAAGAATTTTCAAAGTTGTATATTTATCTCAAAAGTAGTCAAATTTGAAACTTTTGTCAAATATTTATGTATTTTAAGAATGTAAAAAATGTATGCTAAATGTATGGAGAAAATTTTAGGTTTCTAACAAGATTATTTTTGAAGTGATAGTTTTTGAAATGATTAACTAAAATCGATTTAATCTCATTTACGATATATTTTACCCGTTTTACTCGATTTTTCGGCAGTTTTTCCTAACATTTGGTAAAACTATTGAGAAAAAATAAAATAAACCTTTTAAAGGTTTAAGTACCATTTAATTTTTACATACCATTTCTAATGTACCTATTGAGTTTCTGGATGACAAAATTTACTGCCCCAAAAGGGGTTTCCAATACGAAATATAAAAAAAATAAACATCATTATAAAATCCTACTTTTAAGATCCTACTTTTTACCCAGAATCAAAAAAAGTTATCCTACATTACATATCATATTCACAAAAATAAACGTATAAGACATGGAAAACATATACTACAGTGATTATTTTCATTCAATTTTAAGAATTAGTAAAACGAAATTCAGGCACACCTTATGAATATGGAGGAAATTTAAAACACTAATTTCACACTAAAATCACAATATTGTTATTTTTATTTTACTATACCTACATTTTTAATTGAAATATTATTTTGATCGGTTAGCATCGTTGGTTTTTTCTTAGAACATAATTATTATTAACATTAAAGTAATTTAAAATTAATAATAAAAAAAATTAGTAAAATAATATTATTAGAAACTTTAGAAATAATTGAATAAATGTATTAAACATTTGATTTCAATTTAAAAATTGCAGGTTGTAATCCACTTTCGAAGCTTTTTCCAGCCACACGTGATCCGCGAGCTTCAGATAATAGGTATCGCTGCTTTACGTTTTTAACCAAAATTTAAATTCAAACATTAACGCCTTACTTCGGACAATCTACTGGCCACTACTGCTCCTGCACTCCCAGCGCCGACTATGATAAAGTCGTATTCCGGGAGAACGTTTTTCGTATCTTCGGTTTCGTTTGAGTTCCATTCCATCGTCTCAAGTAAATATTTAAGCGTCGTCTCAAACAACGGCGGGTATTTCGAACCCGTGATCGTGGTCGTACACGCGATCAGAACAATATAAATGCACGTTATCACGTGATACAGCATCATTTTAAACACTTTCCTATTCAATTTGTAAAGGTACGAGACTAGCGCGATATTACTACAAATGAACGAATCATTAGATTGATACGTGAGAAATAAACCGGCAACGAATTCTACTATTGGCGACTGTTCGGAAACCACTGGAATCAACAATTTGAGTCAGTGGAATATTAGAGGTGATCAACTTTGGTTTCGCGTAGGTATTTGTATAAAATAGTCGCGCATGTGTAGTTAATATAATTGATATCAACATTACCAAGACCGACGGGGTTAATACAAAAAGACATCGATACAAATTTCTACTCCCACTACCGTCGACTTAATACATGCGTATACTTTACACAGTATACATTTGGGCTGACTCAAGGTACTCGGACTTCCTGAACAATTAACACTATAAAAATATACCTCTATTATTAAGTTTATGCCATAGGTGGATTAAGCCCATGTCAAAATACTTGAAACAAAATTCAATTAAAAATATTCAAGTTTATTTGAATGTACAGTAAATAATAGCTTATGAAAAACGTAAAGATTTTTTTCGAGGTGAATAGTTAAAAAAATACTTATTGGCCGAAAGATACCTTCAGTGAAGATAAAGAATCGAATAATATAAACATGAATTGAAACCAAATGATAAAGGTTTTCCGGTATTAATTTTGTTCGTGTTAAAAAAAAAAAAAAAAAAGCCTTAAAATATTTAACATTAATAAAACAATTTAAAGTAAAATAGTTCGAAACGTATTAAAAACACAATTTGGGTTTGATAATTAATTTATTTGATGCATTTTTTTTCACGAAATATGCTAATCATATTTTTAAATTTAAATTATAGCAATGTCACTTAGTCTCTCTTGTTATGTAAATTTTAGGTGATTCTAAGTTTAAATTTATTTGAATATTTTTGATACTGCCCTTGGTGTCTGCCATCTTGTTTTCATTACGTAAATCAGCCGTGACACACACACACACACACACACACACACATATATATATATATATATATATTATATTTTATTCGTAACTCACGTTATTCCGGTAAACACATTGGACAATGAATCATTTTGAGTATATGGTTAAGTAAAAAAAAAAAATACTGTAAAAACTGGACACTCATGGTGGAACTTCGCCCTTCAAGTAAGACGTTGATGGCACTTTTACCATGAATTTTAGTCATATTCCTACTCGGTGCTTTAGAATTGAGTCCCCCCCAAAAACACACCGTTTTTACATTGTCCGAGTTGAGTCTCTAGTTTTAAAATCGTTTTACTGAATTAGATTACGACTCTAATAATAATATTAAACTAGTTTATTCCCGGCTAATCAGATATACGTACATATATATATATATATATATATATATATATTAATATTATATTATATAATTAGATATATGTATTACATACATTATATTTTAGATTACGAGTAAAGCAAAGGATCTTATGATTTAAAATGATGTTAATTTTTTTTTCTGTAAATAATTTTTCGGGTAGTAATACTGCTTCAAAAGTGTCATTCAGCAACTCAAATAATTGAATTTTTTTTCACTTCTCTCAATAGTTATTCTAACGATAAAATTTTCAGTAAACACTTTCACTAAATTGATTTTGATTATTTAGTCGTAACTCGACAAGAAATGTTGTTAGGCATTTGAAATTTTCACCATATACTAATGATATATTGATATATACGTTACTAGAGTTTAAAAAGTCTTGAAAACTTTCGAGCTCAAAATAGAACTGTGAAAATAAGTTGTTTTTTAATTTGTACCTTTTTTTTTTAAATTTTTTTTTCCTAAATTTTTAATATTAGACTAAATATATAAATACTCAACTAACAATTCTAAAAAAATATCAAAAATTGTAAGCCAAGATTTGTTTGAGGAGGCTTTAAGTAAATTATTATACGATTTTTACACAATGTTTTTATGTCAATTTTCAACTAAAATCCATCCAATTAATTATGAAACTTTGGCTAGAGATAGAACAACATGTTTGAATCTATTGGTAAAAAGAATTTCTCATTGGTGAACAAGACAATTTTAAACAAGTTTAATAAAAAAAAAAACATACCAACAATTAAACTAAAATTGGTTAAATATGTAATAGGTATATTTTGTTTTATACTGAAGCTTTGCTCAGAATCATTTAGCTAAGGAAATGATCTATCGTTTCTTTAAAATTCAATACACCTGTCCCCATTAACTTGTCCAAGGAACGAAAATACCCTTTGGGATGAAGTATATACTTTTTAAACATTTAATTTCTAATACTTATACCTAATACCACACTAAAATTCTGAAATATAATTACTGTTGTGAAATACATACATGAAGATTGGCAATTCGAGTATGTTAAGCGAAAAAAAAAAGAAAAATTACTGTATTGTTATTTTAAATAAAGAAAATAATAAAAACAAAATTTTTAATCATTCCTACATTTATAATTATCTAACATAATTATTAATTATTAAAGCAACTTTAGTAGGCAGTGCAGGCTATGCAGGTTATACCATTGATTATAAATACTAGTATTTATAATCAATGGTTATACGTATCAAAATAAATTTAAAAAATCTTGTCAGTTGTTTATTAATTGAGACTAATAAAAAAATTACCATAACTCCACAATCAAGATAGAATTTCCTAAAAATAACTGACTGCAAACACTGAAATTTAAAAAACCAATCACAAAAACCAGGAAGTATCATATACGAATCTTTGAATTTTTCGGTTTAATTTGTTTTTGCTGTTGCTACATGGTCCAACAGGTTTGCAAATTATAAGCTGTCGGTGGTTTATCATAATATACGTATAGTTTGTAATACATCGCATATACCGTCTTCAATGTCAATAACTAATACGTAATTACGTAATACGTAATTTTTACTAATATTTTGTAGACATTTTGGGTAGGTACTTAATTTAGGAACGAACTGATCTTGATGGAAGATAGGAATTTTAGATTCTGAGTGAAGCGAAGGATCTTATGGTTTTACAATGATGTTTATTTTTTTTTATTTATTTTTTTTTTTCTGTAAACACTTTTTCGTATAGAAACCCTTGTCAAAAAGTTTCGTCCAGCAAATTTTTGGATTCGAAATTGAACTGAGATGATACTTTAGAGAGGTCATTTTTCCAAAATCTCCATAGTTTTTCCAGTAATCAAGAATAACGATCGAAAAACTGAGTAAAAACGGTAAAATCGGTAAAAATCCACCGTAAACGAGATTTTCACTGTTCAGATTTTAGGTATTTAGTCATAAATCGAAAAGTATTGAAGCTAGAAACTTGAAAATTTTATCCAATATCAAATATATACTTTTTTTTATATTGGACAACATTTTCAGAACAATTATAGCACTTTTGACTTAAATATAGAACTTTTAATTTACCAAATTGTTTGAAAGTTTGTATGTAATATAATTTTAAATATTTGACAAAAAGTTCTGAAAATTTAATATGACCTTACTCATATACCTACCTAATTATCCTAACAAAAATTCAAAAATCGTAACTCAGGATTTTTTTTTATACACACTTTAATAAATTATTATACGATTTTTTACGATATTGTCTGATTTCTTCTAAGTTTATTTCTAATGAAATATTGAGTATTTGTTAGAAAGTTCTGAAATTTTAAGACAAGTTTACTCTTATACTAAACTATCAATACCGAAAAAATATCAATAATCGTGACTCAAGATTTTTTTTCCAAGCATTTAAGTGAATTATTATCACAATTTTTACAGAATAAACTGTTTTTATATTAATTTTCAACTTTAAATATTTATATATGAAAATTGGTTCATCCTATTATAATGAAATTTTGGATTCAGATATAACAACATGCTTAAATCTATTGTTAAAAAAACTCACCAAAAATTATATAAATAACCGTAAAATACGTAAACAGAATTTAAATAATAATATATTATATTACACTGAAGCTTTGCTCAGAATCGTTTTATACTAAAGAAATGAGTCATCATCTCTTTAAAACTTAATACATTCATCACCAATATCTTGTCCGAGGACCGAAGGGACGAAGGACGAACTTGTACCACCATCATTTCACTTACCAGCTTTTTTTAATACCGATTTTGGTTATTTTCAAAATAAATGGGGCTAGAAAATCAAAATTTTCAACTTAAAAAGTAATCTATCTGGTTTATTTCTGGTTATTAGAAATTGTGATTAATTCAGTAGAAAAATAGTTTAGAGATAAAGCATGTAGTATACTAAATAAAAATTACTAATACTACTAAAACATATTCTATACGCAATAATTCAACAAATGTGCATTTTTTTTCTTAATTGATCATGAATATCGACTTTATTGCTGAAATAAGTGCAATTGATACTTAATTGACACGTTGAAATGTTCTTCATTGAAAACTACACATTTTAAGTTTGAAATAGAAAAACTGGAAAATTCTTCCAAACACTTTACCGTTCGTTTTAAACGCCATTAAAATGAATCATTATTTTATAATTCATATTACACATAATGTTATTATAACAATGCGATTGGCTCATGCAGATAAAGCCACCAGACACGTCCGGTCACTAATAGTTACGGATCGTATAAAATCAACACGCCGATATTATAGTAGACTCGATCAAATGAGATTATTTACTAGTGGACGAAAAAAACCCGAATAGTTTTTGAATTTGTCTCGCTTATCCGAACGGCTGAACTTACCAGCCAAACAAAGTTTGATTTACATATTCGCTTAATATATACATAATACATTTGATAACCGTCCGTTTTGTTGCGATTCATAAATAATTCGAACATACACATCGTACACACAACGATGAACGGACAGGTTTCTTATATTTCTTGCGCTCACGGAGAAACGGAGCCGATGTCGGGCGTATTCGGACTTATGAAGAAATGCGATCTGTGCCAGTCGCGAATTTGGAACGTTCTGAACGTCGTCAAATGCACCGGTAAGTCCGCTACACGCGCGCGTGTCTTATGAATGTATACACAATCGACATAATACTGGTGCTCTAACGCGGCACGTCCTCTATAGGCTTTCGTCAGACTCGTATGTATTTTACGCGAGGCGATCGCGGAAAATCATTTATTCCGCTTCGTCGACAAACGAACGCATAGGTATACCGATCGTTTTTAGACGATTTCACCTTTAAATCACGGGTCTTCAACCTTTTTACGGAGAGGGCCACACGTTATTTTATACAAATCTCGCGCGGGCCGCATCCGTAGTAAAAGCATGTGTTTTACACTAAAGTCCAGTACTACTATTACAATTTTCATGATTCAATTTGAAATCACAAACCATAGTTAATGTCATTTAAACAGCCAACGTTTATAACACGTGAGTAGGTAATTCAATCTGTTTCATCCCACTTTTCCCAATTTTTTTCAACATCGACGGCCGTTTTAATTTTATCGAAATAGAAAAGACGCATGCTATATTTCAAACGTGATCGCGGGCCGCAAATAATGACAAAACGGGTCACATGTGTCCCGCGAGCCTCGGGCCGAAGACCCCTGCTTTAAATAACCCTTTCGAAACCTATCGCATTGTTTCACCCGCTACTTTCCATAGGAGTTAAGATTGACCCGGGGTCGCCAGTGGATTCAGTCGACACCGAGTTCTTTCCCCGTCGCATTGTGCAAAACACGCTTTTCTATTTATTATATAATCGTTGAAGCGTATTCTTCGGTTCGTACGAATGAGTTTCGAAATATTGTCATTCACAACTACACGTCGAAGCGACGTCAAACCGGTAATACGTATTATATTGCGTGAATTCACTTCGCGATCATTTGCGACAAAACTAAACGACCGCTAACCGTCGGTGCGAGATTTCCAAATGCCAACCGATAAAAACGTGCTGGGCTCCAGTGACGCGTTTGCGAGACGACCGCTGCACGAACGTCGAAAGATATTTTGTTTTTTTTTTATTTTTTTTTTTTACACGTCTATACCCTGATTCTGTGTGCGTAGTTGTAGCTGATTTGCGCGTTCCGACAATCGAAATTAAACATCAACGGTAAAATTCGCGTTTTCTCTGACCTCACAGATTGTAGCTGTGTCTTGCACGGGTCGTGTGCATTCAACAATCTGCGGTCTTTGATAGCTCAAGACTCGGCGGAGCGAACGGGCCCGGAAACATACACCGAGGTAAGCGATCGATCAAATGCTTTTATCGTAACGACCCCGTCTGTGTTTCACAGCGCAGCTAGACTTGACAAAAACACAACTCTCGAATCGTATTCGGATGTTGGTGGTCATCGATGATTTTTCGAGTTTTATTAGTCGCACTCCGGAATAATTTCCACTGAATTTTTATCGAACCATGTTCCGAGGTCGGCTAGCCACGATGTTTTTCTTATTCCAGGCGATCTTTTGCTATCTATTTTCCCTTGTAGGACACCAACGGAGAAGATCATATTATCTACGTTAGTTCCGCATAATATGTCCTGAGTAGGACTGTGCGATTATTTTTTTCCCATAATAATCGATTATTTTTATAATTTTCGATTATAATCGATTAATCGAATATTTTGAGACTACTGTACGATTATTAATCGATCGACGAATAATCGATTATTATTCGATTATTCGAATATTCGATTACTTATCATTCGTTAAAAATAATCGATTAATCGAATAATCGATTATTATAATCGATTAATAAAAATAATCGCAAAGCCCTAGTCCTGAGCACAGGAGTTTTGTGCATTCGACAGTTACCGTCAATACCTTATACTTGCCCGTTCCACGCAATACCTCAATATCGGTAATTTTCTCAGCCCATGACATTCTGGAAATTGCTTTGCTTGCTAATTGCTTTAATGGGACGGCCTTTGGCCTATTAAGAGCACCTGGCTGAGCCTTTTCTCTTTGAATGAGGTTTTTAGTTGATAGGTTTTGGTCTGTTCACGGGACTAGGCTTGATAAGTGAGGATGTTTGCTCCTTGAAAGTGCGTGAGCAAGGTTTTTTGATAAGTGGAGTGCTTCTCTCGTCTTGGAGGGTTTCGATGGACATTGAGTTCCGTAAGTTTTGATTTGACACCGGATAGTGAGCGCCGGTCATGGTACGTAGTGCTATGGACTGGAAGATCTCAATCTGTTTCCAAGATGATTGGCGAATACTGTTTCTCCAAACAGGAGCTGCGTATAAGATAATGGGTTTAAGGTACATTTTATATATTGTCGATTTGTTGGCCAGCGGAATAGTACTGTTTCGATTTAAGACTGCAGATGTAGTGCAGCCCTAGCACCACGCGCCTTACGAATGGTATTGTGAATATGTTTGTCGAAGCTTAGGTCGTGATTAAAAATATTTCGCATGATAGCTCCATTCGAGATGTTGGTTTTGTAATTTTAGCTTCATGTTGTGATTTTTGGAATCGAGGTCCAAATATCACTGCTACCGTTTTGGATACGTTTACTCGAAATTCTCCCGCGTAACCGTACATTATATAGTCTATTCAAAATGAGATCGGTACCCGGCGGCCGAGTTGTGCGCGTGGGCCGTGGCTTTGTTCTGTGGCTTGACCTGACGCGCCACCACCGACGAGAGGGCCGCATCGGTTATTTTTGATTTTTTGATTTTGCGCGCGATACGTAGTCTCGGGCGTAAGGGCGGCAATCTCGCGGTATTTCTGCTCGTCGTTTAGGCCTTTCGCCGCCGTATCAGCCGTTCCGGTCCGAGTGAAATCACACGATAATCGTTTTGATTGATGAATTTGTTTGTTTTGTAATTATTATTATTATTTTTTTTTTTCATAACGCCACAGAACGAAACTTCGAAAACGACCAAAGCGTCGTGTTTCGCCAGGGCTCGGAACGAGCGGGCGCTGATTTTGGAGAAAAAAGCGTTCGACTCCATGGCACCGGAAGAGCGTCGGGCCGCGGAGCGAGAGATCAGGGCGCGAAAAGCGATTGAACGCCGCGACGCTATGGCCAAAAACGACGAGACGCCGGACCGGCGATCGAAAAACACGTACGCGACGAAGAACGTGACGACGAACGCGACGAAGAACTCGGCGGCCAACGTGATGCAAAACGTGAGGGCTGAGATGACGAGGGACGCAAAGGCTGGGTCGACGAACAACGTGACGGTGAACGCGCCGTCGCGACGCGAAATGCCCACCCCGGAAATCGATCCGTTTGTGGTCTCTAAATGGGCGAGGGAAAATTTTTACGACGGTCGGCCGGCCCCGGCCCTCACGTCCGGCGTGTCTTCCGGGCCTGCGACGATGGGCCACGGAAAATGCGGGCCTTTGCACCGCCGGAAATGTGGACCGTCGCGTGACCGGAATCCGGCCCAGTACCGTGCGTGGGCGGACGGAACCGAACCGGACACGACGGCCGACGTTAAGACGAATGTGGGGGCCGGCACGATGAAAAACGTGCTGCCGGTGAACGCGCCGTCATGGCGCGACAGGCCCGCCCCGGAAATCGATCATTTCGTCGTTTCCAAATGGGTGAGGAAAACTTTTTGCGGCGGTCGGCCAGCACCACCCTTCGTGCGCGCCGTGTCCACCGGGCCTGCGCCGGTGGGCCACGGAATGTGCGGGCCTTCACGCGACTGGGAATTCAGGTCACAACGCGACCTTAAACGTGGGCCCTCGCCCGTTCGGAAGCCGGCCGAGTACCGCGCGTGGGCGGCCCCGCAGACGACACATTTGCTGGACACGAGCGTGCCGCCGACCGCCGTGCCCGCGCCCCCGGGCCCCGGCCCTCACTGGTGGGGCCGTCAGGCGTTCGGCCCTTTTACGGGCCCCCTGATGTGGCACCCGGTACATGCGGGCCCCCGGTCCTTCGAGAGGCCGGAATTGAACACGTCGTCGTCGGAGGAGGAGCAGGAGGAGCGCGGCCCACCGTTTTCGTTCGACGTGCCCGGCTATCTGGACGGTGTGCAGCAACCGGCCCTGTTCAAGGTCACCGTGACGCCGTGACCCGGCTTCTCTCTCCCGAGTAACGTGGTTGCCGTGTCCGGAGTCCTGGAGTCAGGAACTTTTGAATCAATTTTGAACAACAACGCGTCGGTTCAAATCGTTTAAACTTTGAATTACCCCCCACTTCTTTCCCCCGATTTTCTTCTTTTTTTCGCATATTGATCAACCCCTACCGCCATATTAGGTCGTTCTAACGTAATTCTGTTCAAAATTTCTTTACACACATAAAACCTTCTATTTTCTCACTAAATGTTATTTATAGACGTGTACACATATCGTCATTGTCATGTAGGTATATTGTAGGTATATTGTCGTGTAGGTGTATTTGACGTGTACACATGTCGTGTAGGTACGACATCTGTCATTGTCAAAAATTATAATTGTTGTCCAAAACGTTGTTAATATCATACTATGTGATAGCCACTTGGCTTTAAATTTATTAAAAACACGTAAACAGACTTATAATCGTTAGTTTCCCGTACAATTCAACCTCGGCCCGAATGGGCTTTAATTTTGGTATTGATTAATGTTTACTAACATTCTTAGACGGAATGATAATTTTACCAACAATGTTTCACCCTTCTTTTTTTATGCTATTAAACATATACATATATCTACATACATTTTACATTTGGGAGTTTAGGCACATCGTTTTTTAACCTTGTATAACGTGTTAATTCAAATTCAACTTAAATATATATATATATAACCAATTGTGTAAAATATAGAGAACTTTTAAGTTCAAAGTAACCGAATTGTAACTTTTGAGTACATTTTAATGTACCGTGTAATCCACACACATTGTAATTAATTTTTTACTGAAAACATTTTTTATGATCATTTTCAATCTACACGATTTTCAAACTGAACCATTTTTGTTAAATGGCTATTTATAACAAGAGAGAATATTTTTTGAGGCGATTTGATTTCTAAAATGTCATATTATTTTCGGACCAATTGTTTAAGATGTTTTGTACTTAGAGTAGCAGTGAAGAATAGCAGGGGTCTCCGAAAAGATAATCTGCCATTTTTTCGTCGCTATATAAATATAACATTATGTGCTCATACATATATTAAGCTATTAGTCCAATAATATTACGCTGTTAAAAATTAACCATTAACGTCATAAAACATTAAAAAAAATGGATTGGAATTTTACTACGATTTTCGTATACGCATTCTTGATATACGAGCTTTGTATAATAACACTAAAATGTTTATATATATTTTTTCTGATTCCATAAAAACGATAGGAAATGTGTCTAGTATGAAGGCTCTCTTGGTAATCGAAATCTTTGCACTTCATGTATTGTAATCCAATTTTGAAAAATAACGATTGATCCACAGTGAACCACTAAAAAAATACCAAACTCGAATTCATAGGCTTATAAACATTGCCGAAAATGAGGTCTCGTCGTGTGTTTTAATATTATATTGTATACCTATTATAATCAATAAACATGTATTATTATTAATTGTATAGTGTATTGTAATATAAATATAACATTATGAGTTCATATACAGTATTAAACCTGATTATAAATTATTACATATGTATACAATGTATTCGACATACAATTACTGTTTGTTTATATTTGGAAAAATTACGAAAATTTCAAATTTAACTGAACATTCGATTCTTTTTAATTACTCGATTTCATAAACTGTTCGTGTTTTGAGGTTTACGAAATCATAAGTTATTTTATCAGTGTTACGTTTCTTTATTTTTAGTGCTTAATATCGCAAGGATTGAAAGTTTGTCACGAGAAATATAATTACTTAAATAGTTCTTAATCAGTTTCATCTCTGAAAACAAACGTGCTGTATAAAACAACAGAAACTGTATTCGTTAAATATACTTGACAAGAATTTAAAACGACATCAAAAGTAAATGCTGTATAAATATAGTTTATACAAATTCAATTAATCACTAAACATTTTTAAATTCTGAGTGAAGCGAAGGATCTTATGGTTTTACAATGATGTTTATTTTTTTATTTTTTTTTTTTCTTGTAAACACTTTTTTGTATAGAAACCCTTGTCCAAAAGTTTCGTCCAGCAACTTTTTAGATTTGAAATTGAACTGAGATCAAACTTTAAAGAGGTCATTTTTCCAAAATCTCCATAGTTTTTCCAGTAATCAAGAATAACGATCGAAAAACGTCGAATTACGTTTTCTCTGCCTGTTAATCGATTTGCATAAAAAAAAAAAGATTATTTTAACGTAACGTAAAATTACGTTCAGCCGAATATAAATTTACTTTGTCAAAAAAGTAAAATAATAGGTACACACGGAGACGTGTTTATGTGATATACATTCAAGGTGTATCTCAAGGCTATTTTGCGAGACAACCAAACATGGTGGTCTAGCCTAATCTAATCCAGTCGGATTAGTGTTAAGAGTAACAGACAAACCAATATTCTTAAATTGCGTTTCATACACTGTATGCTACTTGACGCTGATTCGAGTGTTTGCCATCAGGTGTCATCATCATTCAATAATCAATATGCTCAATGAGTTAGGGCCATCGTAGATTTACGTCTAACTTTGTTTCGTCCA
The DNA here is from genome assembly GCA_027580255.1 of Therioaphis trifolii. Classification (NCBI taxonomy): domain Eukaryota; kingdom Metazoa; phylum Arthropoda; class Insecta; order Hemiptera; family Aphididae; genus Therioaphis; species Therioaphis trifolii. The sequence goes on along the minus strand of CM050404.1, from coordinate 104,665,257 downwards.
TATGGGTCTGTTGAAACGTAACAAAAACGACGAATTTTCGATTCTCCGTAACCTGTAACATGTCTATGTAGTAAAGTATATGTTTTTTTACGTACAGATAATAATAAATGAATTTTATTTTATACGGCTAAAAACCACTCTAACCTCATTTTAGATTTTGAGTGAAGCGAAGGATCTTATGGTTTTATAATGATGTTTATTTATTTTTTTTTTTTTCTGCAAACACTTTTTTGTATAGAAAAATACTTGTCCAAAAGTTTCGTCCAGCAACTTTTTAGATTTGAAATTGAACTGAGATGGTACTTTAGAGAGGTAATTTTTCCAAAATCTCCATAGTTTTTCCAGTAATCAAGAATAACGATCGAAAACTGAGTAATAACGGTAAAATCGGTAAAAATCCACCGTAAACGAGATTTTCACTGTTCAGATTTTAGGTATTTAGTCATAAATCGAAAAGTATTGAAGCTAGAAACTTGAAAATATTATCCAATATCTAATATATACTTTTTTTATATTGGACAACATTTTCAGAACAATTATAGCACTTTTGACTTAAATATAGAACTTTTAATTTACCAAATTGTTTGAAAGTTTGTATGTAATATAATTTTAAATATTTGACAAAAAGTTCTGAAAATTTAATATGACCTTACTCATATACCTACCTAATTATTCTAACAAAAATTCAAAAATCGTAACTCAGGATTTTTTTTTATACACACTTTAATAAATTATTATACGATTTTTTACGATATTGTCTGATTTCTTTTAAGTTTATTTCTAATGAAATATTGAGTATTTGTTAGAAAGTTCTGTAATTTTAAGACAAGTTTACTCTTATACTCAACTATCAATACCGAAAAAATATCAATAATCGTGACTCAAGATAATAATATATACGATAGAAATTATATTACACTGAAGCTTTGCTCAGAATCGTTTTATACTAAAGAAATGAGTCATCATTTCTTTAAAACTTAATACATTCATCACCAATATCTTGTCCGAGGACCAAAGGGACGAAGGACGAACTTGTACCACTATCATCTAACTTACCAGCTTTTTTTAGAATTTAGATTATGTGAATCTAAATATTATTATAAAAGTCATTGTATTGCAAGAACTGTTTTATAATGTTTAATTAATCATGCAAATGTGGAACTATATTATGTTAAATAGCACCTCAAACTTAGTACTTTAAATAACTAAATTAATGAATATTAAAATAATTGTCATTTTTATAATACGCATTACTCAATTGCGTTCATATTGTGTTTTTGTTTATAATTTATACACGTTTATCTTTCTTAGTTAAAAAAATTACAAATTCACCAAAATAACTTACACGAGAATTGAATGAATGCGATATCTCCCAAGATAATAAAAGAAATCGAATTTGGTTTTTTTTTTTTGGAAAACTTACAGGGCTAAGGATAATTTCTACAAATATTACATATTTTAATATTCAAATGTTACAGGAAACCTTTTTTTAAATAACATTTTTTTTAAATTAAAAAAAAAAATAATATAGACCATTTTACAGATTTTCTGAACATTTCTGAAAATATTGAAATTTTCACTTTTTTTTCTTGTAACCTTGATGATTATTAATATATTTTTATGATTCTTAAAAAAAATTTGTATTGTTTCATACCATAATTATTTTATCATAATTAATATCATTCAATTGTAATTTGTTATGATATTTGTTTTTGAATCCAAAATTAGTGGAGCGATAAATGATAAAGTAATAAATAATACAAAATTAGATAGCTGATAATAAATTTAATATAATAATAAAGTAAAAAATAATATATATTATTTCTCAAATTAAAAAAAAAAAGTATTTAAAAGAACGTACTTTACACCTTGGATAAGACAATGGGGATGGGTGTATTGAATTCAAAGAAACGATAGATAATTTAAGTTAAATGATTCTGAGCAACTTTCAGCATTTGGATTAATAAACCATTTATATATTTAACCATTATTAGTTAAATTGTCGGAACGTTTTTTTTATCAAATTTGTTTAAACTTATCATGTTTGACAAATGAGAAATCATTTTTTCAAAAAGATTTATTATAGTTCATTATAGTTGAGTGGCACAATAATTTTTAGGCGTTTTAATATTTGAGGGAATGGATATATAATAGCCTAATTTTTTTACACACATTTTAAAGTGGAAAATTGATATAAATATTAACTGTTCCGTAAAAATCATAAAATAATTTATTTAAACACGTATAAAAAAGAATCCTCGGTCACGATTTTTGAATTTCTTTCAGTATCATGTGTGTATGATAAACAGTAAAAATGTATAAAAGGTAAGCTTTAAAAAAAAATAGATTAGATTTAAATTTCTATTTTTAGCCCAAAAGTTGACAAATTTTTATTTGGAACTTTCGTAAAGTATGTTACAATATACCATTAATATATGGTGAAAATTTAAGTTTCTAGCCATACTACTTTCGAAGTTATTAGATATTCAAATTGAAAATAAAAATAAACTTTGTAAAATCTTTATATTCGAATTAAATTAAAATAAAAATATTTTTTTTAAATTAATAACTGAAACATTTAAATTAGTTATAATATGAACGATATGTAGTCATTAGCCTTTTAATTTAAAAAAATAGAAAATTGACTATCTTTATTATATTTGGAGATTCGAAATAGTCAAATCCTTGTATGACACCTTGTATAAATAACAAAGAATTCTCGAAACTATTACTTTATGTCATTTTGAATATTTCACCGCGATAATTATTATCAACATTAAATCAGAACAAGGCAACTTAGATAGGCAATCAAATTGCATGTTAAACTTTTTTTTTTTTATACAAAAAGTGTATTATTTTATAAACATTTGAGTTGACTCTTATGCAATATTTTGATATCACTGAATTATATATTTGTATGACGAAGAAAAATATTAAAAGACACTATTATTTCAAAAATCCTCTTCGGATACTTCTTTGGTACTGGGTTTAACTGAAATATAGAGTCGATTGTAATAATACAAAGATATTAAAATAATTAAAATAATATATGTACAATAAAATAAAATGTATGTTTTATTTTCTTTATTTTCAAACTTGCAATAAATCTTCGATAATCTACTGTAGTTCATCTTAAAATATAAATAAAAACAAATACATTTATCGAAAATCTCTGGTAGGTAAAATAAGTTAAAACACATTATAATGAGAATAAAGAAGTTTTTTTTTACTCCAACCATGTCAGCACTTTATTGTTGCATCATGATAAAATTATAGTTTTTCTCACTATTTAGTAAGTATTATGTTATACTTTTAGATTCTGAGTGAAGCGAAGGATCTTATGGTTTTACAATGATGTTTATTTTTTTATTTTTTTTTTTTTTTATTTTTTTTTTTCTGTAAACACTTTTTCGTATAGAAATCCTTGTCCAAAAGTTTCGTCCAGCAACTTTTTAGATTCGAAATTGAACTGAGATGATACTTTAAAGAGGTCATTTTTCCAAAATCTCCATAGTTTTTCCAGTAATCAAAAATAACGATCGAAAAACTGAGTAAAAACGGTAAAATCGGTAAAAATCCGCCGTAAACGAGATTTTCACTGTTCAGATTTTAGGTATTTAGTCATAAATCGAAAAGTATTGAAGCTAGAAACTTGAAAATTTTATCCAATATCAAATACATACTTTTTTATATTGGACAAAATTTTCAGAACAATTTAAGCACTTTTGACTTAAATATAGAACTTTTAATTTACCAAATTGTTTGAAAGTTTTTATGTAATATAATTTTAAATATTTGACAAAAAGTTCTGAAAATTTAATATAACCTTACTCATATACCTACCTAATTATCCTAACAAAAGTTCAAAAATCGTTAGTCAGGATTTTTTTTTATACACACTTTAATAAATTATTATACGATTTTTTTCGATATTGTCTGATTTCTTTTAAGTTTATTTCTAATGAGTTATAATTGTTATAACAATTGAAGTTTAAATGAGTTAATCTAATTGAATATTTTATGAGAGTTTAATTACAAAAAAACTCACCAAAAATTATACAAATAACCGTAGAATACGTAAACAGTATTTAAATAATAATATATTATATTACACTGAAGCTTTGCTCAGAATCGTTTTATACTAAAGAAATGAGTCATCATTTCTTTAAAACTTAATACATTCATCACCAATATCTTGTCCGAGGACCGAAGGGACGAAGGACGAACTTGTACCACCATTGTCTCACTTTTTTTAATTTATACTCATCACTAGGGCTCGGATTTTGTAGCAAATGCTTCTTTTGATGGGAGTGTGATAGAAAGATAATTCTTATATATAAATACGTTTTGACTCATTCTAATTTCAATGAAGTAAACTTTATTTTGCTTTTTTTTGCTTTTTCCCCACAAAGCCTGCTTTTTATTGCTTTTTCCCCTATTTGGTATTCTTTTTTCTCAATTTTCACATATTTTTCTTGAAAATTTAATTTATTTCTATGTATAATATAGTTGGACTATATTATTGTATAGACAATCTTGTCTACATCACAACAAATTTTGGGTTTATACCACATGCAATTACAAAATAAGAAAAAAAGGTATTTTTTATTTTTATTCCAAGTATTTGCGTTTATTTATTAATTTTTTTTATGCGACCTTTGGCAAAAAATATAGCTAATGGTGAAGTAGCGAAATCGATTGTAGAAAAGTGCTATCGTGTTTTTTCAAAGAATGGATGGGTAGAACTTCAAAAAATCAATAGTTTTCATAATGGCACTACACTTAAGATAAATGTGGACCATTTTGATTTAGATGATTTAGTTAATATGGAATATGCACCAGTTACATCGGTTGATGTGGAAAGATTTTTTTCCATATTATATAAAAATATTTTAACGCCCAATAGGATGAATTTTAATGAAAGTAACTTGGCCAAATATGTGGTCGTAAATTCATGTTTAATATTTAATTTTATGTATAATTTAAAGTTATTTTTTTTAATTAAATTTAACAAGTGCTTCTTTTTGCTTTTTTTGGCTTCTTAAAATGCTTTTTTAAGGATTTATTTTGCTACAAAATCCGAGCCCTACTCATCACTATAACATCGTGTTACACAATTTTTTTTTTTTAATCAAATTTCAAATTTGCACAAACAAATTTATCCTAGATCATTTGTTCCTAAGTTTTAATACCCCAGTCTTCTTTAATCATGTCAGCTCCTTTTTCTCCAATCATTATCGTTGGAGCATTAGTGTGAGCTGCGGGTATTTCCGGCATAACCGACGCGTCGACGACTCTCAATTTGTTTATTCCGTATACGCGTAGCCTCGGATCGACCACTGCCGTAGGGTCATCTTTTGGTCCCATTTTGCACGTGCCCGATAAGTGATAAATCGTGAAACTTATTTGTCTGGCAGAACACTTCCAATACTCGTCACTGTCGAACTCGTGTTGAGCACAACCGGGTAACGGGGTGCTCAATATTTTAGCGTCCAATTTCTTCATGGCATCGGTCTTTAACATCTCCTGCACGATTCTGACCCCGGCTACGGCTACGTCCAAATCGCTCTCGACGGCAAAGTAATTTGGATCGATCAGCGGATAATGGAAAGGGTTAGAGTTTTTCAGCCATATGCGACCCTTGCTCTTTGGTCGCATAATCATTGGAAACACGATAAAGCCGTCCATTTCTGAAGTGGGCTTATAAACTTTGTCGTAAATATCCGATTTTATTCCGTAATATATACGATTTAATTCAATCGAAGAATATAGTCCTGAAACTAATAAAAGTTCAAGGTTTGGATATCCATTTTTAGATCCTAAATGATTTATATCCAAGTATGCAAGTGCCTCTACACCTCCGGGTATCGTAAAAACACCACTGTGATTAATGATATAATCGTGTAAACTGTAAGGATCATTTAGAATTTCTTCCGTTTTCAACGAAACAGAGTCGTTTATTAAAATATTCAAACTTCCCAAAGCTACATGGTCCATCAAGTTTTCACCTACAGGTAAATCTTTTATCAATGGAATATTTTTATCTTCCAAATGTTTTCTTGGTCCTATCCCTGATAACATGAGTAATTGTGGCGAGTTTATAGTGCCACCGCAAACGATTATTTCTTTCCGAGCAAAAACTCTGAATGTTTTACGTTTTGTGACAAATTCAACTCCGATCGCCGATTTAGTTTTATTGTCTATTAATATCCGCGTGACCATGCTATGCTTTTTTATGTGTAAGTTTCCTCGATTTTTTGCGGGAAATAGGAATGCTTCGTCTGTACTAAACCGTTGACCATCTTTCATGGTGACCTGAAATAATTTTTCAAAAGTAAAATAATTTACGAACAATACACGAGTATACACATAAAACTATAAGAAAAACAATAATTTTGGTTTAATCTTTGTATCTTATAAAATTATGTTATGGGAATACGATTATAATGAAAATATATTTCGCTTGGGAAATTTTCCTTTACAATGATGTGTATTTTTCATTTTTTGTAAACACTTTTTCGAGTTGTAAGAATGCTTGAAAAAAATTTTATACGGCAACTCTATAGATTGAAAATTTCATGTAGATTGATGTAAATTTTTCTCCTCTCAATAATTTTTACAGGCGTGAGGAAAAACTGGTACAAAAAACCGAGTAATAACAGTAAAACTTGACGAAAACAGCAGTTTGACTAAATCAATTTTAAATATTTAGTCATAAATCAAAAAGCGATGGTACTAAAGACTTCAAATATACACCTTACATTAATGGCACATTGATGAATATTTACGAAAATTTCAAAATGATACGACAATTTTTGTGTTAAAAAATGAACTTTGAAAATACCTTGTGTTGTTAAAGTTTATTTCTAATAACATTTTAAATTTTCGACTAAAAGTTTTGAAAACTTTATATAATCATACTCGTACACTTAATTAACAATAAAAAAAAAAAAAATTAAATGTTTTATCGGGATTTTTACCATAAGCGTTTAAATAAATTATTATATGATTTTTACGAAATGGACTATTTTTATGACAATTTTCTACTTAAAATGTGTAAAAAATTATTTTGTTTATTCAACCATTATAAAACTAATGACATAAAAGGAATAAAATTTTTTCAATGTTTTGGTGAAAAAAAATTGTCCGTTTGTCAAACAAGATAACATTTAGATTTGATAAAAAAAACCATCAAACTAAAATAATCTGAATACATAAATGATATATTTGTTTAGGTTTATTGAAGCATTGTTCAGAATCGTTTGACTAAAGAAATGGTCTATTTTTTCTTAAATATTCAACACGCCTATCCCCATTATAAGATCCGGGAAACGAATACCCCATGGTCATGGTGTGAATTACGTCCTTTTTTTTAGTCTAAATATCTAATAAAAACATTTTTGAACTCAATAAAAATTTAGATTAAATAACTCATTCATAATCTAACTAAAATTTGAATTAAAAATTATTATTTTTATGTTATTTATTTAATCTTTATTTACTTAGTGTTTAATTTTTGGGGTTCTACCATTGTCCATTATTTAATACAAGTTGTAAAGTATGTTAAGTATACAGTGAATATAAATAAAAAGGACATTATATAATTAGCACCATAGATCCTTCGCTATTCGCTCCTCGGACAATGTAAAGATGATGAAGGTTTTGAATTTTAAAGAAGCAATAGATTTTTTCATTAGTTAAACGATTCTAAGGAAAGCTTCCGTATAAATATATACTATTTACATATTTTATAATTTTAGTCTAATTTTTTTTATACTTTAATTTTGTTTTAAGTTTTCTTATTGGAAAAAGAGATGTATTTTTATTTAATTTAATTAAAAGACTTAAAATATTTTGTTCTCTCTGTATTCAAAGTTTCGTAATGTTTAGTTAGACTAATTTTATTAGTTAAAAAATTTATTTGAAAATTGAAGTAAAAGCCGAAGATTCCGTAAAAACCGTATAATAGTTTACTTAATTGATTAAAAAAAATCCTGAGTTATGATATTTTCTAGTATCATTAGTTAAATATATGAGTTTGATAATATTAAATGTTCAGAAGAGTTAAACACTTAAAAAACAAATTATTTTTAAGTTCTTGTTGTACGCCAAAAGTTTTCAAATTTATTTGAAACGTCGTAGATTAAGTAACAATGTACTATTAATATATTGTGAAAATATCAAGTTTTCAGCTACATTACTTTTTCAGTTTTGACGAAATGACTAAAATCGATTTAGTGAAAGCGTCGTTTACAGTAAATTTTTTTTAGTTTTTCCTCACATCTGAAAAAGTTTTGTACGGAAACAAAAAATGTTTGATTTTTAGTGTTGCTGGATTGAATTTTTAAAGCATTATTACCACCCGAAAAAGCATTCACAAAAAAAAAAATAAATATTATTTTAAAACCATAAGTTTAGTATACATATTGAAAACAAATGTATGATGAAAAAATAGTTTATAGTTCTGATACTTTTCATAATATTTAATTATTTTATAATTTTTCGGCTAATTATTTGAAGTAAATAATATTTTCATATTTCGGCTACACCTAAAGAATCAGGATCATTTAGTATATTTTATCATTAATTACCATTTTAAATTTCCGACCGTAACTCTAAATATTTTATGTTTAAACATCGTAAAATATAAAAAGTTGTAATCAATATTATTAAATCTACTCACTTGTAAATAATTGACTCCAACTTGTTTTTCACCGTTGACGTCGATTACGGGAAGGCCAATCTGTGATCCAGCGTCCACAAAAGCTTTGGCAATAGGCGTCCTGTACGGCACTTCGGACACCGACAATAACCCGTTCCGTCCATGATAACCCACATCAGCATTAGATATGTTTGCGTTTTCCGATTTAATGAAATATTTTAGAACTTCATCATAACTCCAACCTGTAATAATGTGTATTATTCCATGTGTATTACTTAAACTCAATTTCAAAGTTTCAATCGTTTACCCGTGTTTCCCATTCTCGCCCAATTGTCGTAATCCTTTCGATTGCCTCGTGTGTATATCATATAATTTAAAAAGCTACTGCCACCCATGACTTTGCCCCTCGGGAATTTGCACCTATTGTCTACGAAACCTTATAAAATGTTGAATGTTGAAATTGTAAAAATTTGTAGGTAGTGCATACAATTTACTGAAAATAAAAACGTTTATTACCTAAACATGAAGAGTTCATTGGCACTGTTCTATATTTCCAATTGATGTCTGAAACTTGTAATCCTGGAGCTATTAAAGGTATATTCATAATGTTTGAAGCGTCTTGTCCAGCTTCTAGTAATAATATTTTCCATTCAGTAACCTAGTCAATAATATTATATTGTCAATGATAAAATTATTTATTAATTATACGGAAAAATCTTACTTCGGATAGTCTGCTAGCCACTACTGATCCAGCACTTCCAGCTCCAACGACAATAAAGTCGTACTCAAGAAGAACGTTCATTCTATCCTTGGTGTTATTTGAGTCCCATTCGATTGAATTCTTTAAATACGTAAGTAATGATTCGAATAATGGTGGGAATTCTACAGAGCACGTTATTTTGGTTGTGCTCTCAAATAAAATGATAATAAAACACAATGAAACTCGAAAAAAGTTCATTTTTGTATTTTTACTTTTTGTATAACTTTATTCTTCTACAGTGCAGATCGACTACTAATGGAATAATGGAAATAAACGCGATAAATAGTATCAATCAATATATTTATGAGGTATTTTATTGCTAAGTGGGACCTGGAGGTAATCAAGTGTAATCTATTATTACACAGTAGTCCTTTAGTTTCATAGATAAATGATTTATATATATATATATATATGAAATTATATTTCTATCGTTAAAATCAAATACGTATATGTATACTAATAAACTGAATCTATTAATAGTAATTGAAGGTATTTGCATTTATCTTGTTATGGTCATTTTTTATTTTTTATTTGAAAATCGCCGATAATCGTAAATTTGAATCGTAAATTATAATCTTATAATTAATATGATTGACGAGGTATGTATTTAGATTATATTCATTGAAAACAAGGATACGTATAACTTTGTATTGTCTATAATCGTTTGTAGTTTGATATGTACGATAAGAGAATATATAATAAATAAAAATGTAATGAACTTAATATCTAAACAAATCAATTTGAAATATAGTTTCTATTATAATAGTGTAAGTTGACTATCAACTATAAAAAATGGGAATAACGAAAATGTATAGTTTTTTTTTCGTGCCACTTTCAAATAAATTATGCATAATATAAGTGTAAGTATGCGTTGAAAAAAATATAATACCTACTCATAAAATGATCAAAATGTGTTCCATCAATAAACCAGTCCTATAATAATTTTCTAAATTTACGCCTGACATAAACTAGTAATTTCCACAATGCAAATAATAAATAAGAACTTCTGCAGGCATGTTTAATTGGTTTTGATGTTTAATTTGGACCGAAGATAATACAATTTGTCATTCGCATAATGAAACTACATTTGTATATAGAATATTTTATTTATTCATTAATAATACATTTGGTACAATTTTTGAGATTACATAAGTACACACTGAATTGATAGTGAAAAAAAACAATGGTTCAAAATACTTTATTGTCATTGCATAAAGTCTATAAAAATAGGTATTAACAAGTAAATCTGCACTATCTTTTATACTACATAACGCGTTTTTCTATTGCTCCTGCAATTCTTCATTCCTGTGTAATTCATATCTCAACTAGACCGGTTTCTTTACTGTTCATAATATCTCGACGAGAACAATTATTGTCATGATTATCCAACATTAACATTGACAGAAAGTTCATGGCAAACATCTGATAAACTATTTGATTGATCAGTAAGCGATTGTAATCGAGTTCTAGAAAAATATTAAATTTCAATTTTGTACTTCATAACAACGCATACTAATGATATGAATTGAATTTTATATCATATTGAGAAAAATGTAGTGTATTAATTGAATTTTCGATGTAAATGATAAATAAATCAAATGAAAACCGATTAACTTACGAATTTAAGGTAAAAAGTTAATAACAAGGTTTGGGATTTTAATTATATCTTCAAAGATTTCATAAATTTTGCTGGAAACCTAGTTAGCCTAAATCTATTTGTGTTAAATGAAATTAAACAATGTAAATAATTATTGAAGTACCTTAGAATAAGTTAGTAATTTAATAAAGTTAAAAAATTGGTTAGTTGATGTTTCATGCGTTTTTGCTTTTAAATTAATTTGATTTTTTACCACATCAAAATACTTTAATTAAATCCATTATTTATCTTGTCATCCCATGGTATGTTTCCTTATCGTTGTGAAAGTATATTAGTATAATTATATACATTATTGTTGCTACACCACAAAACATAATAATTTTAATAATGTAAGAAATTAAAAAAAGTACTATTTTGCACCATGGAGTAGCATTCTTCGTTCCTCAGACAAGATAATGGTGCCATACATTTTAAAGATAGGATACATTTTTTCTTAAGATAAACGATTCTGAGCAAAGCTTCAGAATTAAAAAACACCGTTCATTCATATATTTTACCATTTTTCGTTTAATTATCGGTAGGATTTTTTTTCAAAATTATCTTAAGTTTTTTTGTTTAACAAAGTAGACATTCTTTTTAAACTAATAGATTCAAAACTTATTTTTCTAGCTGTATTCAACGTTGCATTATGATGAGATAGACTAGTTTCTTCAAATAAATATTCAAAGTTGAAAATTGACACAAAGCAGTTTATTACGTAAAAATCGTATAATAGTTGACTTAATCACTTATAAAAAAAGCCTGAGTCACGACTTTTGATATTTTGTTCAGTTTCGTTGAATTATATTAAATATTAAAGTTTCAGAAATGTTCACTAAATATTAAAAACTTCCATAAAAATATATTAAAAAGAAATTTTATATCTTCAAAGTTCTATTTTTAGCTCAACAATTTTCAAATTTTTTTGGAACTTTTTCAAAGTATAAAATAATATGTCGATTATATACATGGTAGAAATTTCAAGTTTCTAGTAACATTACTTTTGGAGTTATGACGAAATTACTAAAGTTAATTAAGTGAAAATGTCGTTTACGGCAATATTGAGAAGAGAGTTTAATAAATTCTTAAGGTATCTATCTACATGTAATTTCCGATTTATTGGGTTGCTCGATGAAACTTTTGGAAAAAGTTAAGGTGGGCAAAAAGTGTCTTCATAAAAAAAAATATTCATCATTTGAAACCAAAAGATCCATCACATCACTTAGAATCTAAAAATACATATTACACAATACATTATAACCCCCCTAAAAAAAAAAAAATGGTTGGTTTAGGCTATATAAATTTTGATTGTTATGGTATAACATACTTCTCAAAAGTGATTAGAATATTGAAAGAATCATAAAATGTATTTATACTTCTATAAAATAGTAATACTTAGAAATTATATGTATATTATCATTGTAATTATATTTTGAATAAACAAGTTTTCAAAAACTATAAAAACCATATTTTTGGTCGGTGTACTGCACATGAACAATATGCATTAAAATAATTTTTTATGTCGTGTGTATGTACTTATGTAATATGTTTTAATATTGTATATTTAAGAACACAGAAATATATAAAAATCTCAACACTGTTGAACACGATTTTTTCTTACCAACACACTTGATCGTATTGAAACAAGATAAAACAGGAGCAGATTTAGGTATTTGGGGGCCTTTGAGTGAAATATATAGTGGGGGCCTCAATAACCAAGAAAATATATTTTCTCACTAATTAAATTACTTTTAATATTGTACTTAATTGTACCTAGTACCAATTAACTATTTATTAAATAATATATTAAAATAATAAAAACTATTAAATTGAGTGAAATTGATCAATGAAAATAAAATCACTTTAACTATATGTATTATAGGCAATTAAGTATTAAATAATAATACTCAGAAATTTAAATTGTATTATAACGTATTTAACACATAACAAACAAATCTAATGATTAATGTATCTTTTTAATTATAATTATGAAACAAATTAAAAGCTTTTTTATTTTATGTTCACCATTTTATTATTTTGTCCGTGGAATTTAGAATTTTAGGTTCTTGCAAGCGTTATTATGTTTTTATACTTAATTTATGAAAATTTGTATGTACCTATGCCCTGTGTTAAAATTAGTGTGATTTCCAATAGTTTATGTTTTATCTTTTAAGTATTATTATTTTATATAGAATATTTAAATTATCTTCAATTGTTATTATTTATTAACCTACGAGAAAAGTTATATAAGTTATTAATTCATAATAAAATAAATAAATTTGAAGAAAAATTAAAATAACTTATAATGCAATTATGTTTTTGTTCAACTTCACCAATCCTGTATGTACCTATTCTTATAAGATATTTTACAGTGCAAAGTAAATTAATTTTTGTAGTATCTTGAATAACGTCATCGTATAATTGTACATATTGGTAATTTACAAATTAATACTCCCCTAAGTAATGACAGCAAAATATTACCATTATTTTGAAGATATGTTAGTATGTATTAGTAATAGGGAGTATTAACAAAATATATAAATAATAATAATTATGCAATAAACGTATCACTTTTCTTTTACTATTGGCAATCTCAAATGACAAATTACATAAATTATAATGAATTATATATGTTACCTAGAACCAAACAAAAATCAAGTAAATTTAACTTGTAATAATATACCCGTTACCCATATGACCATTTCGGGGCAATTCTATAATTATTATGTGATACGCTTTTTCTCCATATAGTTTTGCTCAGTGGTTGGTACCTTCAAATTAATAACAAATAGTTGAAAATAGACATAAAAACAGTTTATAACGTAATAATCGTAAAATAACTCACTTAAATGCTTATAAAACAAAATCTTTTGTCACGATTCTTGAGATCTTTTAACTATTGTTAGTAAAGCAAATGTATATGAATAAGGTCACATTAAATTTTCAGAAGTTTTCATCAAATATTAAAAATATACCGTTCATAAACTTTATCAATTTATGACTAATTTTCGGATTTTTTGTTTAAGTTATCTAAAGTTTTTATGTTTGACAATAGACACAATTTTTTTATGAAACAAATTCAAACATCATGCCCTATCTGCATTTCAAGTTTAATTAGGTTTGGATCGATCAATTTCTTTAAATACATTGTTAAAGTTAAAAATTAACGTAATAACAGATTATTACATAAAAATCGTATCATAGTTTACTTAAACGCGTATAAAAAAACATCTGGAGTCACGATTTTTGAAATTTTTTCAGAATCGTAAGAGAAATGTATGAGTAGAGTCACATTAAATTTTCAAACATCTTTGTCAAATATTTAAAACTTATTAGGGATAAACTTTTAAAAAAACAAAGTTCTATTTTTAGCCCAAAAGTTGTTAAAATTTTTTAAAACTTTTTTTAAAGCATGCAGTAAACGTTAATAATATATGGTAAATGTTTCAAGTTTCTAGAAACATTATTTTCGGAGTATTGGCGAAATTATTAAAGTCGATTTAATGAAAGTTTCGTTTGAATTTCACTATTTTCCGTTCATTTTAGCCTGTTTTCTGCTCACCTAGAAAAACTATTGAAATGAGACCTTAATAAACCCTTAAAGTACCATCTAAATCAAATTTCTGATCTATAGAATTACTGGATGAAACTTTGAGACAAAGTTAAAGTGAGCAAAAAGTGTCTCCAGAAAAAAAAAATCATTGTAAAATCATAAGATTCTTCGCTTCAGTCAGAATCTAAAAAATCTATCATCTACATTTTTTGATACGGGTATTTAAGCTATATAGTTTAGAATGAATTCGGTTGATAAATATCAATTTTGACAATACATATTTAGGAAGAAAATAATTCAATCCATTTTTTTTTTTTTTTACCTCTACTCAATCAAATTCAGAAAATGTTAACATAGGGTTTTGTCTACTGTACGGATTAACATTTATTGTAACAAGAAGAGGCGAGATAACCACCAAAAAAAAAAAAAAAAAACAAAGATTTTGGCGTGTTTGATGACAGTATCTACGCGTGAAACTGCGTCACTTTCTCGCCGATATCGAGAAAAGCCGTGATCTTGCGAGAAACCGCCGTGCGCACGAATAAAATAAACTGAATCGATAACAATACATACATATATTATACATACGAACACCTTCATATATTAATTATATTTACTGACCACAGCTAAAACAGTATCACGAATCGTATATTATACGGCTTTGAGTGTAATACCATAATATAACACATTACGTATTGGCCGCAGTGGTACCGGTCAATTGGCGTCATCGTTGTTGACCGAAGCGTCTCGATTCACGACGACTGTGAAGTCTGCAGCAGCTATTGCGGTGGTTTGGAGTTCAATGTCGCTTGCAGCTCGAAGTGCGGCGGCCACGATTATGTGCGCCCTTTTTCCGACGCCTCCTCCGGCAACGTGCCGCGGACCGGACGTCGAATGACGCGACGGCGACGACAACGATGGCGGCCGAAGTTTTTCTACGTCAGCGGCCGTTACCGCGGTATATGCGGCGCGAGACCTCCCGGTAACGTCGACAGGAGGACGAATGACTACGGGAACGACATGTCCACGTCCGGCATCCTTCCGAGGCAATACACCCTGACTAGCGGTGACCGGCATTGCAGTGATCGTAGTTTTACAATATTATATACACTTGTGTGCGTGTGCGACGAAGACAGTGGCGATAACCGATGTGGTCGATTCACTTATTAACACAGTGTCCGCACTATGGATTACGCGAACGGTATTCGGTTGTTATTATTATGTGATGTGTTACGATACCGCATACGAGGGCGCAATGATACCAGATGAATGTATCGTGATGGAAATCGGAAAAAAAAAGAAACAGGTATAATAATATTGATCTGTATAATATTCACCAACTAAACAGCTATAATGTATCGATAATCGGTGGCGAATAGCACGGAACGAATGAGTGAATATCGCTTATGAGCGGTCGGCATAGATTGAACAGTGTGTCGTTCTGTTACGACGGTACGAATCAAAGGTTTTTTTTTTTAGTTTGCAGTGAGACACATTATGTGCTATAAAAAAAAGTAGTTGTGCTATGTAAATTATTATTGCTTTGTACTATGCTTTTTTGTCCATGCTTTGGCATGGAGCACAAATATCAATTTTTGTTATTTTTTATTCCATGCTCCCAGTTAAATAATAATTGCGCAAGTGAAAAACAACTATTCGTTTCAACAGTTAAATTTGGAATATTTATAGATAAAAACAATAGGTATATTAATGTGAAATGTTTTATTTGCTGTGTCATGAACCGTGTTGAGCAAATATAATTACATTTTTATCATTGTCAAGATGAAGATAATGGAGTATTATTTTTCATGATGGAAATAATATTTTAATTTAAGATTGAAGATAAATACAAAAAGTAATAGGTAATTACAATTTATCCAAATAAATCAAGACATTTTTTTTCTATTTAATGAAGATTAATAAGAAAAAAAAATGCAAAAATAAGTTATATACATATCTTTTAACCTTTTATTAACCGTGCATTGCGTTAGATACCAAAATGTATAGTTATCATAAAAAATACGTTGTTAAATGAAACTAAATTTGAATAATCTTAAATGTTGTATTATATTATAAATAATAAATTCGTTACTTTTGGTAGGATTTTCTTGAAATATTTCTGAGCCATTGCTATTAGAGAAACAAATGTACAATTTGGGTACTAATTTATAAAATGATATTCAGAGACTCGCTCGCTTAATTAAGCTTAAATTCATCACTTTAAAGCAGCGGTTCTCAAACTTTTTTGTTCGCGGAGCCCTTATGTTCCTAAAAAAAATTACGGAGCCCCAAAAATCAGAAATGTCTATTTGAAACAACAATAATTCATACAAAATGATGTCGATTCATATGATTTGCTTTTTACTTATTTTTTTTTCTGTAAAATATGAATATACACAAATTATTTAATTAATTTAACAAAAAAAAAGAACATTCTATTTTAGTAATTTATAAAATTTAATATTTAGTGATTTTAATGTGATCCATGATGTTGGCTTTTTTTACTGACCAGTATTTTAATATTTAGCCTGGATTCGCATGACTGCTTCCGCATCCAATTTATTACGATATTTTGTTTTCGTTGATGCATATGATGAAAATCCGGTTTCACACAGATATGTTGTTCCAAAAGGAAGAAGATCTAATATAGCTTTTTTAGCCAGAGATTGATATTCGTTTGCAATACTGCTACTGCATGCACCAAAAATCTGTTAATGATATTTTATCAAATAAAGTTTTTAAAGAATTAAAGATGAATCGGTGGTCGTTTCAATGAATTTTTCATATTCTGTTATAGAATGGATTTCACGAATACAGATATGCCCAGGGAGCCACGGAGCCCCTAGACTACTCTCGCGGAGCCCTAGGGCTCCGCGGAGCACAGTTTGAGAACCGCTGCTTTAAAGTATTAAAATAGGTGAATTATTTGTACCATGGTTATTACAGTAAATTTAAAAGGTATCGCTTAGAATCATCTAAGGTGCTGCGAACGCATTTGAGCAAAATCACTATAAAACAGCACTGTCTTGACTGACAAATAATTAACATAGAGCCTAAACTATAATAAGTAAAAACTTTAGATTTTAGCGAGATCTTTGTTTCATAATATATAATATATAAGTATATATGTTTATAATTATTGAATTTAAATATTTAAAATTGACATACTTAAAAGGAATGTATGAACCAACATGGGTTGGTTAGGTTAGTCAACAACTACTCATTAAAAAAAAATTGAAGCATATTGTACACAAAACAATTTGTACACAAAAATAATTTATAGTGGACATTTTTCGGTTTGATACGATTGAGTTTCAAGTAACTAAATAATTATTTAAATATTTATTTGAAATCAATAGACCTTTTTTGTCAAATCTATTTTTCCACAAATATCATCAATGCACAATCTAGTACAATGATAATGATTTCAATTTTTGGTAATGAGGAGGAGAAGTGGGAGCTAAAATGTATTTTAGATAGATGTATATCACATTGCTGGTGACTATAGACGCAAATACCGTTTGAGATTCGTGGTTGCTTAAGCCCTAGTTATGCAATGAAGCATTTTTGGAAGTAATAAAACCATAATTGACAAGAAAACTTATTCCACATTTTTTCTAATGGACTATTTCATCTATATACTATTTATATCAAAATGATATTTATAATAAAAGGTTTATAATATATACATTATACACTGCATAACACATCAATAAATATTATCAACTTTAAAGCAAAAAGTAACAACAGAATAATATTAATAAAAAAAAAATGTTCGGCAATGGTAAATTGAATGGCTATAGTATACTATAAAGCAGATTTATGGGCCATCGAATTTTCTAAAAATAAAGTTATAGTAACCTGGGTAAAATAAACATTGAGTTGTAGATTATAAAAACACGAGTTCCATGAAGAATTATTCGCATATTATACACAACTCTTTTTTAATTCGACTATACATGTAATATACATTTATTTATGGACAAAACAGCATTTATCGCGTCAGCTAGTATAATATATGGTGACACTTATTTATTTCATGTTAATCAATTATTGCATTATTTCAATAAATAAAGACGACAGTTACGTTTCTTAATTTGATCAATATGATCAAGTTATGAAACAATTATTACATTTTCATTTAAAATACAATATTATGTATAATTGTTGAATGTATGTGCTATGTATACACTGTATTCAGTAGCACCATACATTTTTTTCTGTAGGATCCAACAATCATTGTATACCAGTATGATAAAGATACTAATATAAAAAAACTAGTCACTAATAGATTACATGAATAGAAAACAGTTATATATTATAATAGGAATAGATATTTAAAAGCCGAACATACTTTGCACCGTGTATATTCTTAGCTCCCCGCACAAGATAATGATAAGTGTTAAAGCGCATCCACACGAGAGCACGCATAAACTGAACAAGTGTGCTCGCTGTGCTCCGTTTGGACATTACTTAGTACAACTCAATATTTATGCGTCAAATACGCTTTTAGGATTTTTAGTTGTTGTTTGGCGAGCATAGGCGCACATAAGGGGGTGCCAGGGGATGCTTAACACCCTTTTAAATTAGCACCCCCAGTTTCCTGTAAAATTTATTTAAGTATTTCATCGATCATTTGTAAATTATTGTAGTTTATTGGATTGTTATTTTTTTTTCTATTAGAGTTCACGAATAGCTCATGAATATAATAGTTTTTGTTTCATAAACACATAAGGTATACTATTTAAAGTAGTTATTACTTGACCATATCTTTTGAAATATTATTATATTAATCTGTTCAATGTTTGATATATTAGGATATTTTGAAAATATAAAAAGTCAGTTTATCAGCAAAAATGCTATAAAATGCTATGTCTTAAAGAATAATCTACCAGCCAACTTTGAATTTGAAGACTTGAAAAACCAATGTATTAAAAGTTCGTTTCGGGTGTAGGAGGCAAAGCACCTACCGGGTCTGTATACCATAACTTATTCAAGCACCCCCTAAATTCACACCCAATGTGCGCCTATGTCAGCGAGCATAACTGTATGATGTTTATAACAAAATAGTACAGTTTAATCAATAATTAAATACAATTTATGTTTTAATTACAGTACCGGGAGATGGTAAACTGCGGCAAAATTAACCTTTTTCTAAAAGTTGATATGTAAACTGCGGCAAAAAAAAATTGTACATTTTACAAACTGCGACAAAACCGATAAGATACATTATACAAACTGCGGCAATTTGTTTTATATACCTTCTATATGTACTACCTTCATGAGTATGATCCAAAACTGATTTTTCTTGTATTAGAGTTTTTTCCTTGTTGAACACCAATTTGGCCTTGCATGATTTATTAGTGCATTCCCACGTTTTATAACCACTTATTTTAGATTCATTTTTAAATTTGAATTTAAAATTGTCTAACACTGTTAATTGTTTGCCATTCTGGCTAATCATTGTTGTAAATTCCATCACGTTGAATAAATATTAAACTTTTAATTCTACTAACATTTAGCACTTGTAAGTAGATACTAACTAGTATTATCAAAAGTGAAGGAACCGATATGACCGATATGCTTCGTTAAAACTTAAAAATACATTTGGATTTACCTTACCAATATCTGCGCAAGACGCAACATCACATAATTAATTAAATTATATACGTACATAGGTACACATAGGTAGGTATATATGATTTAGGTACTATAATATAGTATAGGTATATAGAAGGTATATAAAACAAATTGCTGCAGTTTGTATGATGTATCTTATCGGTTTTGTCGCAGTTTGTATAATGTAAAATTTTTTTTTGCCGCAGTTTACATATCAACTTTTAGAAAAGGTTAATTTTGCCGCAGTTTACATACAGCCACAGTACCTGTCTATTAATAATTAGTTAAAATAACTAATCATGTCTCTTAATGAAAATAATTTAATTTTGCTTGAACATGAACTCAAAAGTTAAAAATTCCGCGTTAATAGTTTTACGAGGTCCAGGGGTTTAACTAGGTCTGAAATCTTAAGAGGCTTTAGTCTCAATATACCAGAATTTGGTAAAAAAATGGATTAGATTTGGTAATTGTAGTAATCGATAAAAATATAAGATATTATTTTTTACCAATTAAAATTTAATTATTAAAAACTAGTGGTATAAATTCTTATTTTTTCAAAATCCTTCTCTGAAATGTTTTCCTGCGTCTGGCCTGTAATTACATATTATTATGTAATATATATATAACATAAAGGTACGCCGATGCGTCTTTAAGTTTAAATTGAGCGTTACCAATTTACCAATTTTAAATATAGAGTAAATTAAAATTCTCTAATAATAAATTGTTTTTGACGTGTCAACCCAATTCTCGCATTAACTCAACTTGAAAAATAAAATAAAATTATACTCTAATTAAACACAAAAATACTCCGGTGACGAATATTTTCTCGAAATAAATAGTTGTAACTATTTGCAAATGACATTAAAGATTTGATATGTACGTATTATTTTTCGCTCGCTCGGGACTCTATTTGTATGCGTCGAAGAAATTGGCATTTCCTGACGCGTTAACTGTACAATATGTTCCTTTGGCAGTGTTCACTCATCCAATAATGTATGACGAAGTCCATAAAAACAAAGCGATCATAATTAACCATACTTGTCGACTGTCGTACACCGTAGACAGCTAATAATTTGCAGTATCCCGATTTAGATACCTACTTTGAATTATTATATCCTTTTCACACGGGCTCGACGACTTGATCATAAATCATAGTCATGGACTGTTTCAAAAACACACTTTAAAATTCCCTGAGGACAAGATCATTAAGCAATTATAAGTGTTTAAGAGTATGCAATTTATTTTAAATATTTTAGAATCTAAGCGAAGCGAAGGATTTATTGGTTTTACAGTGATGTTTATTTTTTCTTTCTCATTTTTGTTTTTGGTAACACTGTTTGGAACACTTAACTTGGTCTAAAAATATTATCCAACTACTCTATAGATCGAAAATTACATGTTAATGGTATTTTGAGGGTTTATTTCTCCCTTCTCTTAATAGTTTTTCCTAGCATGAGGTCAAACTGCTAAACAACTGAGTAAAAACGATAAAATTTGTTGTAAACGAGACTTTCACTAGATAAGGCAATTTAAGTTTTTTAAAGACCTTCTTTGTCAAGTAAAAACACTAGATAATTTTCAAAAAAAAAAATCGACCGACAATTAAACGAAAAATGATTATACTTATGAATGGTATATTTTAATTCTAAAAATTTACTCAGAATCGTTTAGCTAAATAAATGGTCTATCGTTTTTTTAAAAATCTATACACCCATACCCATTAAATTGTGTGAGGGACGAAGAATACCTCATGGGGTGAAGTACATATTTTTTTTAATACCTTTTCTTAAAATTTGTAATTTTTGGTTTTATAAAAGTTTTTTTATAAGTGGACTAAATTATACTTTCCTTTTTATAATAATCGATTGCGTTAATTTTTTTTTTTTATATATAAGCTAGAAATTACAGCAAAATAGAGTATTTACGGGTATTATAAATCAACATGAATTTTTCATGATATTCCAGTACTGCCAGTACTTTTAACTTGAAACTTGAAAATTGTGTCAATTATTTATCATAAGGTTTTTCATTTATTCGAAAACTTAACTTGTTGACATTAAAATTATTACTTGAGTTTCGTTCCGAATTTTCCAAAAACAATAATTTATCATTGATTTAAAATTTTAAATATTACACCTATACTTCCTTACACGTAGGTTCGCAAATCTTAAAAGTGCCTTCTCTAAGATACTCTATACTCAACACCATTATATTGTCAAAGTACTAAAAAATACTTATGTTGCGAAATATCACGGGCTTTTTTTTAAACTAAGATTTGAGTTCAACGGAAGAAATCATAAATCGTTTCTTTAAAATTCAATGCACCCATTCCCATAATCTTATTCAGGGAACAAAAAATACCCATGACGATATGTCCGGTTTTTTTTTTGCATGTTTGTTGGTAATTGAAATTAAAATAATATATCATTTCATTTTTCTTAGCTCGAAAAGCATTAAGAAATAATTTTATCGCCGAGTAACTTAATATAACTCAAAATTGTCGCTACTTCAAATGTTATAGATAAATATTAAATGATTTAAATGTAGAGGTAATCATACAATCATTAATAAAATCATTACAAAATATAGATACTTATAAATAATTCTTGAATTACTGTGAATATAAAGTTCCAACACAATTTAACTTTTATATCATTTTCAAAAAGAATTTTATCTATTATTATAAATAAAAAAAGAAAAGAAAATTCTCATAGAATAAAATAACATCTTTTATTGCGTATTTTTTTTTTTTTTTTTTTTTTTTTAAGTTTATTTAGGAATTAGAAATTATAAATTGTAAATATTTTCTGATAAACTCATGTATATTTTATTCTTTCATAATTTTATAAAATAAAAACTTGCATAATTTTTTAGAATTTTTACATGTTTAATTTCTTTTATAAAAACAATAGTTCGAGGTATAAAAGTCAAAAGTAAAATTAATTAGACATAGATATTTTAAGATAACTATGATAAATTGACAAATATATCATTTGAATCAATTTACAATCATAAATTT
The DNA here is from genome assembly GCA_027580255.1 of Therioaphis trifolii. Taxonomy (NCBI): domain Eukaryota; kingdom Metazoa; phylum Arthropoda; class Insecta; order Hemiptera; family Aphididae; genus Therioaphis; species Therioaphis trifolii. Next base: position 104,642,008 of record CM050404.1, on the reverse strand, counting down.
ACATATGAAACTACTATTGAACGATACAGTAATTGACAGTTTCCATTTTCTATGCGTTTTAAATCTAATCGTTTAATTAAATTTTGATTAACAAATACATTATTTTATTTTTATTTTTTTTTTTTTTTATTGAAATATCAAATCAAAATAATTCGTACACTTTTACATAAAAACATTTGCTTTGATTTACCTACCTTCTTTAAGCTAAGCTTGTGTTGAAGGCAGGGAGTTTATAAATTATAATTAGTATCCACTTACATACACAGTAAATTAATAATATTATAATTAACACGATTTAAATTTTACTTCGATAGGTTATTTACTCTTATTTGTATACATGTATGAAATATAAAATATAAATTGTTATATAAACAGATTAGATTCGTATTATTAATAATAATGAATACAATTGTTTTATGTATAAATAATGACAATAATAATAATCCATATAATAAAATGACACTTTGGGGTGACTTATATTTAGATTAAGATTAGTAACATATATCAAGATATTTTAATACAATATAATAAAATAAAATATAACAAGATAAATACAGTCTTATTTGATGTACAATAGAGAACAATTTTTCATAATATTCTTAACATTTTTAGGTTTTTGTATTATACTTATTTTTAAATCTGTATCTACTATCTAGTGAATTATAAAATTTAAGACTAGTATATTTCAAACATTTTTGACCAAATTAAGTATTTGTATAATTAATGTTATCATCATTTGCCCTACTCTATCTAATGTTTTTAGAAACATTTTCACTGTACCAGTCTCTCATATTTTTTATTACCCACATAATTGCGTATTTTTTATAAACCGATTTTATTAGCAGAACTCTTAGTTCTTTATAATTTTGCAATGCATATCCTTTCAAATTATGTTTATTAAGGCATATCCTTATTATTTTATTGTGTTGTTGTCGCAAAGGTTTTAAAGCACTTTGAGTTAGACCTCCCCAGATTTTAATGCCATATTGAAAAACTGCTTGATATAATGACAAGTATCCATTACGAATAATACTGATTGGAAATATATTTTTAAGTTTGTAAAATTGAAATATGGCTGTTCTAAGGCGCATTTTCTATGACACATTAAACAACTGAAAACTTTTTTTAATTCACTCTCTGTGTTTGAAGTACTGATTTCTACATTGGATCAGAAAATAGTAAACAGGTATCGTCTGCTTATGTAGCTATTTGTCCATCAATCTTTAGGTTGCACAAGCTATTTACATATAATATGAAAAAGATCGGACTCAATACACAACCTTGAGGTACTCCATTGATTATTTCTCTTTTTTCTCCTAATTTACCATTTATCATTACGATTTGAGTTCTTTTGTTTATATAACTTTTAAACCAATCAAGAAGACTTCTTGTTTTAAAACTAAAACCAGGCATGGTTCTAATGAATTCACTGTGATTAACATTGTAGAATGCTTTAGCAAGATCAAGAAAGATTGCTAAAGCGTCGTTATTTTATCTAGTACATTATATATAAAGCTGTTGACACTATATAGACTCTATAAAGACTCTAAATTTTAGAGCTTCTTCAGTACCTATTCCAGGTCTAAATTCAAATTGATTATTAGACAGTAATTTATTTTCTTCTAAATATTTTATTAGACGTTCTTTTATCATGTTTTCTAAAATTTTTGATAAATTACACAGCATGAATATCGGTCTGTAATATTGTAGACATTTAGTTTTTCTCCACTTTTGTGTAATGCAATTACTATGGCTATTTCAAATTTTTCTGGAAAGATACTTTTTTGTATACTTAGATTATATATGTAGGTTAATGGTTTCAAAATATATTTATCTATATGTTTAAGTAGTTTGACAGTGTTATTTTATCGAAACCAGCAGATGTTTCATCTTTTAGTTTCCCTATTATTTGATGAATTTCTGATTTATTTTTTACTAAAAATATTATCAAAAGAGCAATTTAGTGTTTCAAAAATTTTTTTGGAGCTGTTTATGTTGTTATAATTTACTGAATTATGTTTCCATATTTCGATAAAGAAATTATTAAAGAAATTTGACAATTTATTTTTATAAAAATTAATTTTTTTTATTAAATATATATATATACAGGGTGCGGCGTAATGGACTCCCACATTTTCGAGGTGAATAAAAAAAAAACAAACAAGATATGGACATTTTTTTTTTTTTTTTATTAAAACTACATTAAATAAGGTTTTTTTTAAAAGTTGTTTGTTTTAAAATAATATTGTCCAAATGATTGCCTTTTCAATTGACGCACATTTGGAGCCGTTCTAGAAAATAATCCGTAATGGACTACAATATTTCAAAACATCATTAGCACGTAATTAAACTGATCAGATAAAAACGGTTTGTTTCACTGGGTTAGGTCATTAATACGATATTTAGTCGTCACAATGTCGTGGTCAGGTGAACAACATGGTTTCGTTATCAAGGCGTTTTTCAAAAACGCTGAATGTGTGACAAAACATTACATGGCCTCCTCGCCTCCCTGATTTGAGTCCATGTGACTATTTCTTATAGGGATACCTCAAAGCTGAAGTTTTCAAACATCGACCTAGAACCATCGAAGAACTAAAAGATGCCATCCGTCGAAAAATCTTCGCGATTCCACTCGATATGCTGGCGAGAAGGATGGAAAACTTTCGAGAACGGCTCCATATGTGCGTTGCTCGTCAAGGCAATCATTTAGACGACATTATTTTAAAAAAATAACTTTAAAAAAAACCTTATTTAATGTAGTTTTAATAAATAAAAAAAAAAATTCCATATCTTGTATAGTTTTTTTTTTTAATTCACCTCGGAAATGTGGGAGTCGGAGTCCATTATGCCGCACCCTGTATTATTAAATATAATATATATATATATATAATTTTATTATAATAGCTTACTCATATTTGTTGACATATTTTCAAAAAATTCGATTTGTATAACTTGAAAATTACTTAGGTCGGATAAATTTGTATTCCCCGTTGGATTCCAGTTATCAAGATTCAATAACTATAGTATGTACTTCATGTTTAAATAGTATTACTTCATATTCCACATGTATTAAAACTTCGCCATAGCTGAGGTCAGTATTCCCAATGTTTTATATTCTACTCCAATCTTGAAGATTATCAAAAATATCATTATTTATTAAAAATATCATTATTATCAAAAATACTAATATAAAATAAGTTTCAAAATGATAATAAGTATGTAATATATATATATATACATAACTAGTTATATATAATAATGTTCATAACTTAATGTTTTTAATTTTGGAGATGGTAAATTTGCACAATTTATATTTTATTTTTGAAATTTCATAATCGCTATATTACCACCCACGCAGTACCTAAATTAGTCTCCAGGAATTTCCCCCCTTGGGAAAGACTGACTTAGGTATTTAAATCAAAAGATTAAAATAATTTTTTTTATTTGTTTCATAAAAAAGAATCCTTCAAAAAGAATTTTAAACATACATTTTAAAATTAATAGTACTAAGTCACCATGCCCGCTTAATAATATTAAGCTGATGTTCCAAATTAAAAACATTAACTACATTTTATATTGCAAAAACAAACAAAAATTAAGATTAATTAAATACTGGTTTGAATTAAAAAATCAGTGATACTTAGCATACGTGTAAAAAGTCAAAACGTATGCTAACATTTAATAATAAATATTCAAGTAGTAGAATATTGAATTGGTATTCTTCAAGTCACTTAGTTACCGTGTATTCAATTAAGATTTTCTTTTTAAATAGTAAAATATAATTATAACCATAAAATATAAGGTATTAATTATATTTTAAAATTAAATTATTTTACCAATTTAAATTTCTAAATTTGCATATAAATTATCATTTATTATCGAACAGTGCATTCCATTACGAAAAGATAGTCGACATATTTGAAAATGTATATAGATTCATCTTAACTTGCAATTTTAAAATAGAAAACGTGAGTTAATTTTATATCCAATACAAAATAATAATTTTTTCAATCTTTTGAATTCTTATATGTTATGAACTTATGACTAATAAATAATGATATTAATTTTTAAATTGATAGTAAACTAAGTGTTATCAATTGTTAAATACGAGTACCATTGTTTAGTCTAATATACGTTTTTTACTGTGCTTGATTATAAAAGTTGGCTCCACTGAGCACTGACCATCAATCAATATTTTCTTAGTTTCTAATAACAACAAAGGTATAACGTACTTCTATTGTATTGAAGTAATTTTATGTAAAACTAATAATTTTTAAATTTGTTTATAAATAAGTACAACAAATCCATTATGTGAGTAAAATAAGTGTATTTAAAATTATATATTAATTTTAATTAGTTAAAAATATTTTGAATTATTTTAAATTCTTGTTACATTTTTGCCTGTGCAAAATTTAAATCTCAATCAAAAAAACATTACATTTTACTAAATCAGTATTATGAAGACTAGAAAATTATGTTTTCAAGTTTTATATCTAAATTATGCTTTTCAGGAACCAAGATACGAATAACGAAATGCAGAGCAAGTAAGAAATGAATAAGTATATTTTTAAGATCTATATGTTAAATTACATAACTTACAAATCAAAAAATATAAAAATAATAAATACATGATTGTAAAATACCACACGTTAAAATTTACATTAAATTTTCAATCTGTAATTATTGATTCTCTTCGACTTTAGTACATATATATTTTACATGAGTCATAAATCATAATCATAAAGTTTAAGTACAACGATTATCTCTGTGAAAAGCGTTTTCTTTTTGAATATTATGTACACTCATGCAATATGTGAAATGTGATTACTGATTAATAAAATACAAAGAACTTGAGCTTACCTTATAACAAAACAACATTTTAGATTTTAAGTGAAACGAAGAAAGTATTGATTTAACATTGTTTTTTTTATGTATGCAATCTGCCCTTTTTGGAGTAGTAATAATGCTACAAGAGTTTTATCCAGCCACTTTATAGATCAGAAAGTTTATCTAGTTGGTACATTAAATAAGTAATTTTTCTCTATTTTTGATAGTTTTCCCATAGAAATGAAATATTTCCAAAAAACCTAGAAAAAACAGTAAAAATTGTCATATCGACACTTTTATTAAATTGATTTTAGTTATTTAATCATAACCATAAAAGTCATGTTATCAGAAATTTACAATTTTCACCATATATTAATGACATATTATTACATATTTTATGAAAATTTTAAAAAGTTTGACTTTTCGGATAAAACAGTACATTGAAAACATCTCATTTTTCAAAGCTTACGCTAATAACATTTATTTATATTTTACAAAAGTTCTGAAAATTGAATAACACTATACTCACGTAATTAATAAACGGTACTAAAAAAAATCGTTACTACAAACGTAATGTAAGCGTGTAAGGAAAAATCATAAAAATCATAAAATGTTAAATTTGGTTTAAACGAGATTTTCAAAAATTATGATGTTAGATACTTAAAACTTTTATTAATTATCAAAACGACTCAAACACAAACTTGACAAAAATGTTGAAAATAATTTATTATTTTTGTGTTGCATATAGACTTCTTAAATTATAAAATATTTCGTATTCGGGAGTCTTTATCTAATAAAATATTAAATATTTAGAAATAAAAACCTACAATTATTTTATAAAATCACATTCATATGTATAACCAACAGTAAAGAAAAAATTTCAAAACTTTTTCAACAGGATTTTTTTTTACGTATTTAAAATTTCGAATAGTGACGAAAATTAATTACAGTTAAATTGGCAATATTTATTAATAAAAAACTTATATAAACTTTGGTATTTTTCATCCGATCAAAATTTTCTTTGACCAGTAGATTCACCACATATTATATTTTATAAATATTAATTAAATAAATTATTTTTTACATTCATTTATAATTGGAATGACGGCTCAAACTTAACTTGTTGATACTAAAATTATTACTTTAGTTTCGCTAGAATCGTTTTCCGGAAACAATGATTTATCATTAATTTAAAATTTAAATAAAATCATACTGCACGAACCATGAACTAATCGTAAAAGTTGCTTGCATTATTTCTTAACATCTATCATCATTTTTTCGTCCAAGAAGCGATGAATATGTCCTTTATATATATTATGGCTTTACTATGTATTATCATTCATAATTTTATAACAACTTTTATGTTGATAATAATTTGTAATTTAATTGATAATATAATGATACATCATTGTCATTCTATTTTTTTTTTTTATTTACAAAGTGAAATTCCATAAAAAACTTTACTAAAAAGTCATGACATCTTCAACAAAAAATCTTTAGCTTGTCATTGTTTAGTACTTTAGACCAATAATTTCAAAATAACAATAATTTATACTCGGGCGTCATGAACAAAGAAAGCAATGTTGCTTAACACTTTTATTTTACTAAAAAAAAACATTTTTTTTTTTTTTTATACAAAAGATTCAAAACTTGTATTATCTGTGTTCAAAGTTTCATTATGTTTGAATTGACCAACTTCTTCAAATAAATTTGAAAGTTGAAAATTGACGCAAAAACAGATTATTAAGTTCAAATCGCATCATAATTTACTTAAACCTTGTATAAAGAAACATCTGGAGTCAGGATTTTTTAATTCTTTTTAAAGCGTGAAGTGGTACATCAATAATACTAGTATACTGAACATTTCAAGTTTCTTGCAAAATTACTTCTGGAGTAATGACGAAATTACTAAATTCGATTTAATGTAAGAGTCATTTACGGCGAATTTCGCCGTTTTCGGTCAATTTTAGACTGTTTTTCTACTCTGCTGAAAAAATGAAAATTTAATTAACTCTAAAAGTATCATATACATCGAATTTCCTATCCATAGATTTGTTGGATAAAACTTTTGGACAACATAAATTTGAGTAAAAAGGGTATCCAGATAAAAAAAAGTAAAAAATAAACATCATTGTAAAACCATTAAATCCTTCGCTTCACTCAAAATCTAAAAAAAATAAACATTGTAAAACAATAAGATCCTTCGAAAATTCAGAATCTAAAAATAACATTTTTTATGCTATGACATAATTTTAATTGGATGTTAGAAAATTAATTTGAAATAAGTAAACTAAAGTTTATGAAAATATAGTTACTGTATAAAAAAATCTGAAATCTAGTGTAACGTATTTATTATTACATAGTTCGTGATTTTATCTGAATAGAATAGTACACATGCCAAAAAAGGCGTATAATTATTGAAAACACATGCAGTCAGGCTCATAATTTGGTGTTTTATCTTTAAAATAAATCAATATTAATAATACATATTTACTGAATGTTCTTAAAAGGAATAGTAATGATTCAGAGAAATATAACAGGTTGTTATAATTATTTTATTGATTAACCATCAGGTAAGAAAACAATTGTATTCTAAAAATAACCATGACGCAAGCCACATTTTTCAATTGCAAGTAAATCGAAATCATTTGTATAATACAATAAACCTATTTGATAATAATATGACTACATCCTTTTTAGCAATTTGACGATTGTATATATATATATTGTAGTATACTACGATTGTAGTATTGTATTGTATGTAGTGTTTAAGCTTAGTTAAGACGGCGCAACTAATAAAATTGTTTATAAAAACATGTTTTGTGACTCTATATAATTTTCGTGGTAAAAAAGAGGTAGAACCATAAATTGGTTATAAATTATCATTAAAGATTCATTAAAAAACTAGTAAATTATGTTATTTTAATAAATTAAGCTCAAATTTCATCATACTTGAAATTATTCGAATAGGTATTTGCAATATTTGTATTCAAACACCATTTTAATTTATCCAGAATTAATTTCATGCAAAAATATTGTTCATTATTGCTTTAAAATATTGCAAAAAAAAAAATAGAACGCCGTAACTGAGGACGTTTAGGTACACTTCTGTTAAAATTTATATTCGTAAAAATAACTTATTTAAGCAAAAAAGTGTCAATGAGTTATAAAAGCGTATACTTGCAATTTTCTAAGAAAAGAAGAAAAACATTTTAAGCAAATAATAAATAATCGTCATAAATTAAAGAGTAGGACATCATTAATTATATTTACATTAAAAATATAGTAAATATAGGTATGCCATTGATTTAAGTACGACATAAACAGTTAAATTACCGTATACACTACCACTCGAATGACCTTAAATAATTGCAACATGTAACTGATTTAATATTATTATGCTAATTCCTCATTTTGAATGTTAAAATTTAAAAATCAAGAGTAAGTACATTAGATTCTGAGTGGTAACAATTTAAAAATTTTAAATAGAGCTTGAATTTTTAATTCTATTAATAAAAATTACTCACATAATATATAAGTATATACTTCCATCTCTATTAATATATTATGTTGAAATTCATTTACTTAGTGTTTATACTTTATATTGTGTAGGTATATCAACTATTTAAACGTATAAATTAAAAGTATGATGTAATCAATAGAATATTTATCTTTTTGTTTCTCAATTATCATTTTAATGTTATAAATTGAGATCTGTTTACAGATAGGTATAAAATCTTATATATTAATTATTAATATTAAGAATGATTACAGGTTTGTATAAAACATCTATGCTGTCCAGGCCTTTATTTATAATAAAAAAAAAACAACTATAGAAAAATTATAAATTATTTTAAGTATCTTTAAAATAGAGTGACCACACGTCCTGTTTTTCACAGGACTGTCCGTCATTTCAGCATTGTGTCCTATTGTCCTGACAAACGTCTCTCAGGACTCTTTTTCTCCTGTTTTTATTCAATCTTATACAGCTATAAATATGTTTATATTATATAAGCAGTGGTGTATTGGAGGGTATACGCGGATATACGGCCGTATCTAGCGTATAGCTTGTAATTTGAAAAATATAAATAATTCAACTTGTGGTTATACTTATGACGTGATTCGGTCATGTCATGTATATCATTTGGTTATATAAGTAATATTTTGTAAATTTTATATATATATATATATTTTTTCATTTGTTTGTTCAGTCATATAAGAACTTACATTATATTAATTTCTACCGTGTAGAAACTAGTAAACGGATATTTTTCACCCAAATTATTTTTCAAATTAAATTAAGTAAAAAACAAGTTGGATTTTTAATCGCTCATTGTATTTTAATAAAAATGGTTTAAAAATATATGTCCGAATGTGACTCGAACTTACAAAGCAAGTTAGAGGAGTTTATTGAAGTGAGTGAAACGGAGCTCAATGCCATATAAATACATAATATTCTATTCTAAATGTCTGAGGCCCCAGCCTACTTAGCATGCCCCTAAATACGCCACTACCTATCCTCAAACGCGGGGAAGGAATGTCCTGGATTCATAATTTTTCAATTCAAAATTGCGTGGCTACAACTGGTTATGAAAACGCATTCGAAATGATAACGGCACTACACCAAGAAAATGGCGGCCAGAGTTTCCATTCTGATTTCATCTATTCTGTGTTATTACTACCGTTGTGCGATTGATATCAATACCACGATTACCACGATTTGTTTATTCATTTTCGTTTTTGAAGTGTACCAAATGGATACAGGCTACGTGTGAGGGATTAAGCAATGTTTGGGATTAAGCAATCTGGGATTAAGCAATGTGCAAACAGTTCGGTCCCCGTGTGGTGATTTATCTCGGAAAAAAAAGGCGTACGTGTGAAATATTAAAATTATTATCATTATTGATGCTATTAATATACACACAGTCATCGATGGCGTGGCGTTGTAATCGTGATATTCCTACGTAAATAATATCATTAAATTGTGTGATAATGATGATTCGAAAAACGATAGCGCGTCTAGTTGAGAATGCAAACACTTGATAATAAACATTGACCGATTATCACAAAAAAAAAAGAGACGAATAATGCGCGTGGAATTGAAAAAGAGCTGAATGAAGTGGGAACGGAGGGAGGCAGAGAGAGACAGATCGTCAAAGCAGCGATGAAATAGCGTGCAAGACATGTATATAATATGTTTATTATTACACGGTAGAGCGTAGAGATAAAGAGAAAGAAAGAGAGAGACGATGGAGAAGAGAGAGGTTTAGTTATTGTTTACACGTGTCTGGTTATGGTATCGTCGTCGTTATCTCAGATATGTTAATATGTTATGCTAAGTAGATAGGTAGGTATCTGAATATTAATATGTAATATCGCTAATATCACATTTATGTCACGTGACAAACCAATTGCAGTAGAGGTATGAACCTACCTTCCTCCTAAGTGAACACGCCGCATTGTTTCTGATATAAAACTAATAATAGCATCAACCATCAACCGTGTACTCTGTAGTACTGTACTCTGTTCACCAGTGTCGGCCTGGCATGACAAGGGCCTCTGGAGGGAATTTTTTTTTGGGGCCCCCAGTGGTGGCGCAAGGGAAATGCCAGGGCAGGCTTGAGCCCATCCCAAAAATTCTTGGCCCTCTCTAAAATTTTAACAAATTACATTAAGGTTCATAAGTCATAAACTCATATCTATAATTTATTTGTTTTTAAAATAAAAATATTAGACCTTCCTAAGAAAAGTTGACCCGAGCCTGGCCCACCATGTGAAAAAGTTCTGGCGCCGTCACTAGGACCTCTCATAATTGTTATAAATAAATTGAAGTCTCAACATTTTTTAGTATAAACTATTTTTAAAGTAAAATTGATTACGCAATATAATTTAATATATTTAACTACAAATATTAAATAGGTACTAAACCTGTACAGTGTACATAAATTTGTATTAAGTAAGAATTTTTTTAAGTTGGTCTGAAGAGTTAGCTATGGCTTCAATTAGTTTTTGAACATCAATCATAATATCTTTTTCTATAGACATTAACATTAATGGGGTGAGTTGATCTTGATGTAATGTTGATCTAAGTTTGGTTTTAACACATTTAAGTTTAGAAAATACCCTTTCACAGGTGGTTTGTGTTGATGGCAACAACAATACAAATTTATAAATCACAAACAAATTTTTAAACATGTTTGACTGGTATGATAATTGTCGAATAATTAAAAATGCATAAGTAATACATGTATTGCACTTTTTACAATTAATTGCTTCATACGCTGATTCAGTATCTTCATCACATCCATCTTTAGCACTTTCATTTTATTATATTTATTTTATTTATGAAATCATTTTGGTACATATATAACTTATACGTAAATAAGTATAACGGTAAGATGCGTTTTCGTCTTATCGCGCCACTACTACTATTCTCTTCACGAACGCGAACCGTAAAACTTGTAACTTTGATACGTTGTATCAGTGTCTTGGTTAGTAAAATATAAAATTATCAAAAAAAAAAAAAAACCCATGATTATGCAAAACATCAGACTTGATTACTTGAACAATACTTATTAGAACAAGTTGAACATTTAAAATATTTGGGAATCAATATAAACCCAATTAATGGCATGCAGCGGCATAACCAGAATAAGGCTGAGGTTTAGTTAAGCAAATTAAGGGTATCAGTGTATCACACAATGAAAAGTATGCTTACATCAAGGTCATTATCAAGAGAAACCAAAACAACAATGTATACATCTATCTATATGCCCTATTAAAGAGGTCGCCAACCTTTTCCAATAAGAGAGCTACAATCAAAATGTCAAGTCTCTGGTGATTAACAAATATTTATTTAAATGTTAGGTGTATTATTTATGTTTTTACATACAGTCAAGATAAAGTCGGTATTTGTAAGAATATTCATCAAGTGCGGCTTACTGATTAATTAGGAACTGACAAAGTATTACAATAATAAACTATTTTTATGACCACGGCGCGGCGTAAGAATTAAATTAAAACAGTCCGCATTGGAGGTAAGATAACGTACGCGATCGGCCGATATTGGTAAAATTAATCCTAACAGCGATTGACCTACGGTCTTAAATTGATCGACCGGTTGATCGCGATCAAATGCTGGCGACCCCTGCCCTATTTTCATGTATACCTGTGAGACCTGGGCAGAAACAAAAGACGATGAACTAAAACTCCTAATATTTGATACGAAAAATTTAAAAGAAGACATGATATAGATAAGATGGTCCAACACTAAATCTAGAGCCAGGGGATTATAAAATGACGAGATAGAAAGCATATTTTTTAATACACCAAAAACACTAAAATGTCTGAAAGTTAAAAGACTAGCAGGTATAGGGTTGCCATATTTGGCTAGAGTCTCGTCGGGACATTATAGTAATTCTACGATGGAGGGTATAAAAATACTCGATTTTGAAATAAAAATTGGAGCTCTTTATTTTTAGATAAATTATTTGTTTATTTATTAAGGTTAGGTACATACAAAAAAATATTTTTGATTTATTGCAGAAGTACTTGGATGGCCATACTTTTCAGAAGATTTTGCTTTTTTCAACAGTTCTTTCTCACATTTAACATATTGGTAGAACTCTTGGCAAGTCATGTCGTAATTAATTGGACACTTAAAGTCGACTCCATAGTCTCTGGAAGCAGGCGATTTCGTTCATCAATCCACTGAGCCGACATTAATGAAAAAACTCTTTCCACTGTGGCATTGTGTGCAGGGATTGCAAACAAATACTCGCGTAATTTCAACAGTTGGCATTTTCTTTCGCGATTTCCAGTTTCTTTAAAAAAATAAATCCATTGATTGTGATTGATTTTGATCCATGAATCACGATTGCGATAACGACTTAATTGGATTCTAATCGTATACGTTTAGTGGTACAGGATTTTAATAGAACTAGTAACAATTTGAAAATCAATCTATTTTTGTTTGGGATTCGTGAATCGGGATATTTTGGTCTTTTGTCGGGACGTCGGGACAAAGAGCTCAATATCGGTGACAGTCCCGATATATCGGGACGGATGGCAACCCTAAGCAGGTAGAGTGGGCCAGTCAAGTATGGTGAGCAAAGGATTAACTAATTCAAAAGGTTTCCATTAACAAGCCCAGCGGAAAGAGGCCAAGAGGTAGACCCCGTCAGCGTTGGTTTGATAAAGTAAACTATCGTTTGGACAGCCTGGGAACGACGAGAATTGAAGATGCTTGTGCCGCTTGTGGTTTGTAAGCCTAGACAAAAAAGTTATTATTATTTAATAAAAGAAAAAACGAACGTCCGATTAGGCAATAATGTGGTGAGAAGAGCGGAAAAAGTAAAAAGCCCACGCGACGCACGCCCACGCGTCCGAAGCGTATGTTTCAGTACGCGCGCGCGCCCACGTGAAATATTATTTTTATTTCGAGAACCCGCGGCCGCCGCCGCGCCGCCGGCTCGGTGCTGCGCGAGGCCGGCACCGACGAGCGCCTGCGCAGACGACGCGCGCGACTCCAACGTCCGTAAATGCAAACGATTGCGTCGAGTGTCGACGTCGCCGCGCCGCGCGCCCGAAGTGAAAAGACCGCCGCCGCCTGCCCGCCCGCCCGTTCGCCCGTCCGCCACGACCGGTCGCTGCCACAATAATAATAATAATATACACCGAACGAACGTAACGCGGCGGCGGCGGCGGCGTGGAGCAGACAACACAGTGCACCACCAGCCAGCCGCCCGTCTGCTGACCGCAGTCGTGTGTCGTGCGCTGCACCTTACCTACGCGAGTGTTTTGGCCCGATCGACAGCCACTCCGTCGTTCACGCCACACGATCGATTTCGACGTGATCCGAGTGACGACGATTGCAATATCGTTTGTAACGACGACGGCGTTAAAATCGTTTAATTCAACGCGGGCGCACACGTGCGGTCGAAATCACTGCGGAGAAACGCACGGACGATAGTTGTCAATAACGCGACGTCGTACTACTCCGGACAGCGTCTGAAGAATAAACCGTCCACGCGTACACTAAATAGTAAAAAAATAATAAATAAAAGAAAAATTATCGTGTTGTAATGCGTGACGTACATAGCTTGAAGTAGTGCGATAACGGGTCGCACGAAATAGAGAGGTTAGCGCGATATCGTCTCCATCGACCGCGCAAGGATAAAAAAACGAATTTAGTCAAAGCGGTTTTTCACGTCGAGCACGTTTCCGCTCTCGATCCACGTGGTCCACCGTCTCCGTGCATATGGACAACCAGGTGAGTCAAATCGGTTAAACAAAGAATTAATAAATAAAAAAAAGAACAATTATGCATCGTATTTTTCACGTGTATTCCATGAAATTAAATTTCTTTTCTATTTTATTTTATTTTTTTTTTTTGTATTCGCGCGGTTGAATGAAAATACTCAACATCAGTCAACGACCGCGCTAGTGCTCGACCATCGAACGGATATTGTGTTATTATTGTTTACATGATGATTTTAAAATGGTTTAAGATTCGTGCCCAATATATATATATATATATATATATATATATATATATATATATATATATATATATACACATATATAAATACACATATAAATACCCATGTTAGATTCTTGTACGTTTTTAATTCTGTACATCCGGTACGTGATTTCATATGCATCAAAACCTGTGGCGATCGTATAAAGGGTTTGGCATACATATCGTTTCAACTTTTAACGTCAATACGTGAATGGAATGAAATATTAATATACCTATTTGTCTAATATTTATCTCTGTAATCTCGCTGCAGTTTCTAATACACATTTTATTTCCTTAGCACATCGATAGCAGCATCATATTATATACGCTTCCATTCCTCCTCCCTTGATCTTACAAAGTTTACGACTTACAAATTATATAACCTACATATTTATATACTAATTACTATATATATTGTTATGCGTTTGTGTATCTAAACATTACATAATCCGGACACAATGGCGGTTATAGGGGGGGCTAGTGGACTACAGCCCCCCTCGAAATCTCTCAAAATACTTCAAAATTAACTTTAAACGTTTGTTATATTTTAATGGTGCTTTATGTTTATTTGGAATTTCATCCAACGGCAAATATGTATAACCGTGTTGACGTTGACGTACCCTTAAATATTATTTTTATTTTTTTGATATTCTTTTTTTTATTTTGACTGCCCCGAGAACAGATAACAAAAACCATTTAGTAATATCAATGATGTAATAAGTAATATCCTTGGATACTACCTATTCAAGTTTAAAAGGTTTTTATCACAAAATAATATTTACTGTTATTCTGTGGTTTTATTGTAATGATTAGATGTTATTTTTAGATTAGTCAGTTTCTCGTTTAAAAATTTCCCATAGACCACAACACACAAACACACGATAATACCTAGAAAAATAATCATTACCAATAAATTATGTTGAAAGTTTAGTTACGAAAAGTGGAAATCAAGTGAAATGTCCAATGAAAAAATTCCGAAATCTGCTGTAGACGAGGCTATAGATTAATACAATTAAAAATGTTATGTATCTTACCAATAACTACTGCATCAGCTGAAAGGAGCTTTTCAACTCTTGGGAGACTAAAAACCTATGTACGGAATCGATGTAGAAACATTCGATTAATTGGATTAGCCTTAATGACTATTCATCGTAATATACTACTAAAACATTGGCGATATTGCAAATAATTGTATTAAAAAAAAATAGGAAAATGATCTTAACCTAGTTTCATTTATTTTATTCAATTATACTTCAATAGTTCATTAAAATGTTTTAAGGTTCTTTATCTCTTGTTCGATGATTATTATTTAGAGTTAAATATGTAGGTAATAAATAAATAATTTATAATTATATAATACATTTTATTCATAGCATATTTAACTATAGAAATAGTCAAGTAGATACATATTACCACATCATAATATATCCTTTGTTCATAAATACAGGATTATACTTACTATAGGAAATACGATAATAATGCGATTAGTCGAGACAAATTTTATTGCGTTTTTCAAATCGTTTTGGGACATTCTGTAAATTAAATGTATATAGAACCTACTGTATCTTCTGTATCTTTTTTACTTTTAGTCATTCTAGATAGCAGTATTAATTTAACTCTGTCCATAGTAGCCCCTCCCGAAAATATTTTCTATATACCCACTGTCCGGACAATCGAACCCGCAGTGAAATGTTCAACGAAATTTACTCTTTACGTACATTTTCCTCGCGGAACAGATTTGCTTACCTACCAGTGGCGGACTGGGAGAAAAAAACAGCCCGGGAAAATCATAATTTTAGAGGCCCTCAGCATACTAACGGCCCCTTAAATATATATATATATATATATATATATATATATATATATATATATATATATATATATATATATATATATATATACATTTTTTTTTTGTAAATACAATTTAGCTTTTAAATATTTTAATTGATTATTATAAAACAAAATAAAATAACTATTGTATATTTGCATAAAGGTACTAAAGTAATCATTAATAGTAAATACTAATAAAATTTATATTTTATACTAGCACCGGCCCACCGGGAAATTTCCCGGTATCCCGGTCGTCCAGTCCGCCACTGTTACCTACTCAGTATTGTGTTACGTTTTGGGCCTTTGTCACTCGAGAAACAAAAAACCCGAATTAAACTGCAGTAGGTATGAATGATATATTGACTTTATTAAAATAATTAAATCTCGTCCATAACACATTAATTCAAACTCATTAGAAGTTTACAGCACCAATTCAGTTAATTACCTATTTTTCCTCTGACACTAGGCTGTTTAAATGTTTGTATTTTCATAAAAACAGAAATCATAAAATTTACTACTGGTTAATCACTGCGTTGTAAATAACTGAATTAGTAGGTATATAAAATGAAAAATTGATGAAACCAGATTATTCTTTTGTAAATAATAAATATGTATTATAAAAACTTGCTCAGCATTCGTTGAAGGTGGTCTCTACTCTCTGGGCAAGCACTTCTTTCATTACCCAGATTTTCATTTATATGAGCGTTTGAACGTTGTATTATATACGTATATACAAAGGTACCACACATATTTTTTATGCAAATATATAATAGTTTGATTAATATTTTTCATTAAAAAAAAAAGTGTTCCGCTAGTATTTACGATTTCCTTCACAATTTCCTAATTTTTTTTTTTTTTTGTTTACACTCATATTTCATTTTCAATTGCAAAATTATTTTTTGACTTCCCCCATATATATGTTCATCGTATAATTTGTGTTGTTCGTATTATTCGAAGTCTAAATAATTTAAACATATGTTTTTATACTATAAATTTACCTATTTATTGCTGGCCTTTCCCAAAGTTAGTCTCTTCTATTATTTGTTTTAGAATCAACTGCCAAGTTGTTAACACATTTTGACACTGGTCCGAGCACTGGTCGTAGTGGTCGACATCACTGATATCGACACGTACACGTAATTCTCTTACCATACCTCGTATCACCGATTCTCTGTTCTCTCGAGGATACACCAGTCACCTCTATAAACTTCGTACAAACCTGTTTAGAGCTTCAGTATGTATACTATACATGTTCACAAATCTGTACTTAATCATATTCATACATGTTTATAATTATACTATGTTTTGTCAAACAAAAACTGAATAATGTATTAGAAACTAAAATTTAAATATTTGAGACAGGCAACAGCTGACCGTCACAAGTGCACACATAATAAATGTAGAGATTATTGGTTACTTTGTGGAGAATGCCATGTTTTACAGATTTTAGTATGCGATTTTCACACAGACCTTAAATACAGATGGTATTGTAGTTTTTTCATAATATTCACTATTACGTGACCGTTTTACTACTCAATTATGTGTCACCATTTGCTCCGATACTAACATATATGTTTATATGTATGTATAAATATTATTTATTTTTCGAAGTTAATATATTATTACATCTATGAAATATGAATTATATTACATGAAAATGTTCATAATATATTATATATCTATAGCACAGAATAGTAATTCGTGACTACAAGTTTCACTAATGCGAACGGTGCTATTGGCGCTTAAGTACGATACTTAGTAGGTTATATATAACGATTTACATGAAAAAAATCTGATGGTAGAAAATTCAGAAATTTGTGAAAATTGAAATTCGCTCGATTTTAGTCATAAACTTAATGGATGAACGAATGTTATTGATGTTTATAAACATTGTCTAACGATTTCTACGTTTTTTGTTTTCCATCTTAAATTTGTTTTTATTTATTTACGTCATAAAATTTACAAAATTTAAGTATATGACTATATCAGGTACCGATAATTTAATAATCCAGAATTAAGATGATGTAGTCTTATGATAAACTATTACCTATATAGGTTATAGTTTCTTATGTTATAGTTTCTTTTATTGATTTTTCGTACTTTGATGATTATATAGTACTAAAATAATTAAATATTATTTCAATTGATAATGAATTTTATTCTATAAAACATTAGTGGTATTATAATATTATCGAGAATATTACAAGTGTGTTCATAAAAATTCCAATTAAATCAAAATAAATTTGAAAAAAAAACACAAATTTGTTCTACAGTCCTTCAAAATTTGCCAACTTGAGCTTTAGTCCTGGTTAGCCTAAAGTAAATAGTTCCTAGTCTCGTTCCTAGTTAACAACTTCGCCGAGATTAATTAAGCGTAACACTGAATAAACTTGAGGTTCAGGATGGGGAGAATCATCCCACTCGGCATATGGCACATTTTGTACCTAGGTATAGTCAGACTGAGAATTGGATACCCCTCTATATGTGTCATCGTCGTTTTTATACGGTATACCTACCAGTGGCGTATTTAGGATTTTTTCAAGGGGGGATCAAAATGCAAAATTTTATAGGGACTCCTTAATTAGTATTAAGCTTTAATGACTACTGGACAAATGTATGATTTATATACCTAGGTATCTACTGAATTAGTATAAATTTGAGGACTTAGCTCCATGTCACAACAACAAAGTTACAAAAGAGTTACAAAATACCTTGAAGTATGAGATCACATATTTAAATGAGATAAATTACAAATAAACCCCGTTCTAATTTTGCATTTAAATAATTAAATATAAATCAACAGTAGATATGTTTTGAAAAACTTAATATAATTTATATTTAATATTTAATAGATATTAAAAAGATATTACTCGTTGATACCAAGGTAATAATGCATTGTATTTGTTAAAACCTTGTTTAAAATCGTAGAGTTGTCAAGACTTTAGTAATATCACTCTATGTTTACTGCTTGAATATATATCCTAATGAATTTAGTATGTTAATACCATACAATTTATGTTCATTGAATATAGTATTCTTATACTACCTAAGTCGTATTATAATTGTTACCATTAGTGTTCAGCTCTTTTCTTCGTTCACTATTAATTGAAATGAGTTAAAACTCGAAGAATCTTAGGTCCTTTTTGGGTGCTACAATGAAATTTCGCTCTCCCGACACTTATGTGTTTACGATTTTTGTATAATGTGTTTACAAATCATGTGCACGAACCGCAAAAAAGGTCTGGACCCACCTACGCAAATATTACATCATCCCATTTAATAATAACAACATTGCATTGTTATTGCATGTGTAAGACTCGGTTTCATTTCTCTGCTTTCGTCAAACTATATTTACGCACCACCTGCACCCACTCATGTCCGCGCATTAATCCACTAGATTGCGATCGCTCCAACCACAGTCGATATGCGGCCACCCAGGCATTGAAGTAGCTGTAATTTGGACTCCACGTTTTATTATGATATACACCCGTTACTCTTACGTACCGTATAATCCAATATCAAAGATATGAATTTTATTTCAGCTAATTAAAAACAGTGAAATATCTAGTTGGTATATTATAAAGTCAAAAACAATTATATAATTTATTAAAAGAACCTTTTTCAAAAGTCGTTAACTTTTGAAAGTATAGAAAAATTATAAAAATCAAATGATGAACATAAATATGTATTCAGCTATTTTCAACGAGACTAAAATATCGAGAATAATACAATATATGACAAATTGTCGTTGCAAGACTATTGTAGCCAATCATTTTAGCGTTATCATTGGTAAAGATACTTGTGTGGTGACAATCCGTCGATACATTTGTTTTGAAGAAAATAAAAATGTAATTGAAAAAAAAAATACTCGTCAAAATGATTTTTCGTCTAATATCGTTTGGAACTCGCGCTCCTTTGTGTGATTAGCGCCCGAAGCACTACCCTAGGCCCGGTGCTGTGTGTACGTGTTGCCCACGTAATAATAGCTGTGAAGTGTACATAAACAAATCGACACGCTGTTTTCAGTGCATCCGTTTCGGTGGCGACCGCATCTCTTACTGGTTGGAATTGCCGGGCGGCAGTGGCGGCTGCGGCTGCGATGTCATCGCCGCAGTTGACGGCGTTGCCTCGGCGGTGGCTGCGACGACGGCGGCCCGGCGAACGTCACGCCAATGATCGCACGACGCATTGCGCGCGCTCGTTCCATGGACACCACCGCCGCCGCAGCCACCTCCGGCGGCGAACACCAGCAACAGCAGCGGCGGCGCCGGCAACAGCAGCAACTGCAGCGACGGCGGTCCACAACTACGGTGTTGCAACATCATCAACAGCAGCCGGGCGTGGGCAGGAGGCGTATGATGCCAGTCAGGAGGAGCTGTTCGGCCGTCACCGACAGGGAAATGACCGCGGTGGCCGGTACGTGGTCGACCCGTCAACACTCGGTCGCCAAAAGGCCGTCCAAAGTTTACAGGTACACCTATTACTACAATCCAGTACTAACCACTTCTAAAACCTAGTATTAACCACTATACCAAGAGTACTTGGTACTTCTACTACTACCACCACTATTCGTTATCCGGTTTTCAGATCCCGGCAGTGAAGAGGGACATCAGATACATTTAGTACAGTCATAATTATAAAAAGACATAGACATAAAAGCATTTATGCGATTCGAAAATTAAGAAACGTAATAAAATTTGCGTCCGGAGTATACGGTAATGCCACTGAGTGTAATTATAGATACAGTAGTGTTTATACTAGATACACCTAAAAACGAACCGGTATATAACGATTTGCCTTCCGGGCAACTAAGTCTGTTGCACGCCGGATTATTACAGTCATGTTTTGTAATGTACGTCCAAAATGTTCGTACCTAACTCAAATATGTGTTGGACACGTCATGAGCAACAATAATTAATTTTTTTTTCGCATAGAGGAAACTATAGGATAACCTCGGCAAGATTGTTCAATCAAAGCATATCATATATGACTTTTATGAAAAATCAGTGTGAAATAATTCTAATAAACTTATTTTCTTCCGTAAAAATAAATCACGAAAACGGTTATATCATATTTTTAAAGCTCACTAAGGTGTTGATAAATGAAGTCGTAATTGTTAATGGAGAATTTGATGTAACTATAATTAAAATTCATCGAGCAAACAATAATAAATTATACTTAGTGTTTAATCATAATTTATTTTTACTAAATAATAAATATTTAATAATGAATAATTATTAACAATCTATTATCTGATTATATATATTTGAATATATTTATGAGTCGATTGAGGTGTCTATTAAATAACATAAATTAATCAAATTAATGAAAACGCAAACGATTAAGATTTTATTTGTCGAATCGGACCACTCCATAGTTGAACATTGTATTCGCTATTTATGGTATATATTTATAGGAATGAGGCCAATTTCAACTGTTGACGATAACCTGCTGTCTAATATAAGAACATATATTTACTGCTGATGTAAAACTAACGAATTAAAACTACTAAATTTTCAGTAAAAAATGAGTCAGTGTTTAAAATAACTTATATTATTCATCAATTGACTATAAACTGAATAAAACATTCATTATATTTTGGAATTCTCATCATCCTCACTTGTTATAAAATATAGAACATTAATACTTACACATTAAAGTATTCTCTAAAAAATTCTTTAACTATGGATAGCAAAATGAAAAAATAATACGAATAACATAACATTTTTCTGTTAAAAGTCACCAAAACAACAAATTAATAAAACAAAATAATTTGATGGATTATTTTTGTAATGCACTACATTGTGATATTAATGACGAGGTTAGGTTTAAAAAAAATACGTTACATGACAGTATTTAATATGTCTGTATTCGCTATCTATTATTCATACATTTTGTATTAATAACCAACTAAGCGTCTGTGACACATGATTAGACTTTTTTTTAAATATTGTTTTAAACCTTCGATTAAAAAAAAATTCTGATATAATATCACCATTATTAATTTATATGATAGCCCAGTTCAAATCTATGATTTACCTACTTGTTTGATTTGGGTTTGCAATAAATAATGACACTTTAATTATATAAATATTATATAAATATTTTATATATATTTATATATAAAATAAATTAAATATTAAAGATATATATATATATATATATATAAATAACTAAGTTATTGATAGTTGATGTGGCTGTTTAGTACACAGTGCTACTGATGTCTATAGAATATTATCGAATTTCATTTTACTGTTTTGATCTTTATTTCTAAATCCTGTCCTCTCCAATGGGAATATTACTACAGCATTTGTTTAATTTATTTTTTAATAACATTCTTTGTCCTTAATATTTCTTTCGATCCAATAATTTTATAAATAAACTCATCACAACCTCTAACCATGCTCCACTAATGGTAGATCAGCATATGCGTATTAAAGCCAATCTCAAATATATATTATAACGCCGTATTGTAGATTTCCACAATGTAGAAATACCATATTTGCATAGGCCATAGAGGATTTGTAAATTGTTGATGCGGTTATTTCAGATGTGGTTAAATTATTTCCATGTATAGGTTTTGTGATGTCCATAGTTGTTAAGTGGATACAAATGTACAATTATTGGCTGAATTAACGGACTTTAAATTTGCACGATTATCGTTGAAAAAATTAACATTTAAGACGGGAACTCGTAAAATTAAATCAATTCACGTCGGATAATATTCCCGCTATACTTAGGAATGATTATCTGCGATTTACTTGACTACGTATTGTTATTTGCTGCAATACCTATTATTATTTTTTCACGGACGCATGCTTGACGAAACATAATTTACGACGCTAGTTTTGTAATAAATTAATAATTACACTTCATTTCCCAGCGCCTCGTCATCGCATCATATTTTAAAGAGCTCCGCGTTATACGCTCGCGCTCAGTCCGAAGGAGTGTCTGACGATGACCTGCAAAACAATATTTAACAACTATTATGATGCTGTTTTTTTAAAAATATTTTTAAATAATATTATTATGTGTCGAGCGCACGACGTAATGTAGGTTTAGTATGTAAATTACGAACCTTACAGCCTGCAATCGCCTCGACGACTGTATTTTGAAGCAAACAAACCCGTAAAGAAACGTTGTGTTCGAATAGAAAAATAATAATAATAACTAACAGATGCTTACTCCAAGGCAAACAACACACACGTTCAAATGCCTATTTTTAATTCACTCTGACATCAGTTTTTGTAGCACATTTACGCAAGTTCCGAGTAGCTAAAACTCGCCAGACCGGACCAAAATACAATAATTGTATACAGAGTGTTATCTATTTTTTTCTTTACCAAATGTTTATAATAACAAGTATATTATTATAAAACACGTCGCCACTTCTGAAAGTAAGTACGCGACCAGTGCACTTTTTGCAGTTTTTCGCATTTACCCTCTTTTTTTTCAAAAATATTCGATTAAATAATAAAAGCAATAATAAATGCTTGTATATTATTATGATTGACGTGTTTACCACATTTTTCGACGTCTGTTTACACGTGTCTCTTATTATAATTATAATTGAATGAACAATTGGGAAAATTAAGAAATTATTCAACGTGTAATTATATCTGTGTGTAATCATATTAGTTCATCAATTTTGATTGAACTTCAACTGACGTCATTTTGAATACATTAACCAACTGAACTTTTATTAAAATAAAACCATATGCTTGGTATTTTAAGTCATGACGTAATTTTGTCATAAACATATTAACTAAACGATCAGGTAATATGCGACTTAAATTCAATTCATTCTATACAGTCCATTATTCAAAAAACGTGTTACAATCTAATTTATATATTAAAAGGCACGTTTAGAGTAAAGTTATATAACGAATATGGACATAAACTATAAAATAATTATATGCAAATCATCGAAGAAATGGTATAAGAAATCGAGCCAAAATCAGTTTCCAACGCATAAAAAATCTAAAGCAATGTTAATTCGACTAATTAAAATGTTATTGCTTATGTTCAACTGTGCAGTAGTGTTTTTTAAAATAATTTAATAAATACAAATTTTTGAAGAGATTTGACGGTGTAAAATCTGCTCATTTATCAATGTAGACAATGAAATACATAATTTATGTCCTGTCTTCGATGCTTTTAAAGTTTCAGATATTTAATTCGTAATCTATTATTTGGCTGATTTAGTTTATGGTCTTTTATAACTATTTTCAGTGTGTACGATTTTATCGTATTTTCCGTACCTAATTGTGATATTTGAATTTTAGAATTCCTGAATAATTTGTTTTAAAATATTTGAATAGTAATCGATTTGACACTATTAAATTTAAGCGTTCGAAAATTATTTTAATTGACACTTTGAGATGATAAATGATTCGTTTCATCGCGGTGTTATGTAGAAAAACAATTGAACATATACCGTATGTAATTAATTAGTATAAACCGCCGCTGTGAAGACGTTTGTCCATAATATTTTTTTCTTTTTCCATCGTAGGTATTTGCATTTAGGTTTTCCGTAAAATCGTCATATTTTCTGTAAAAATTATGATTGTACGAAAATCCAGTTATAGCTCACGAGGTCCCTTCAAACAGAGGATCTACCGTACGTAGGGATGGGCATGAAATCCGAATATCTGAATTATCCGGATATCCGGTTATAGAAATCCGGATTTGAATCAAATTCATATCCGGATATATGGATTTGCTTTTTATGTAACTCATAATTATTTTAAATGAATGGTAGTTTATGAATGGTATTTCTTATAATTTTTAAATAATTTTTGCACTGTTATCAAGTATTTATTTTGTTGATTTGATTTTAAATCAATTACTAGTTATTAATTTGTAATAGCCCTGTAAAATAGTATGTTACATTATTTCATTATTATTTTTTTGTTTGTTAATAAAACATAATAATTAATCTTTATAAATAAAATATGTGCTGGCAATTAAAAAAAAAACCATTAAATTCCATAGGTAATTATTTTTATTATTTTGCGCAAAACATCGTCCATTATTGAAATACGTTGGAAAAATAGTATCAATCGAACCTATATTCAAAAAAGGTTATATCATTTATTTTATAAAAAATATAAAAATAAGTCATTGAATAACAAAAATTATTCGGATTTCCTAAATCCGGATTTGACAAATCCGGATTATCCGGATATTTGAAATCCGGATATGCCCATCACTAGTATCAACCATCGTCAAAAGTCGATCGATATAATTGATTCAATAGTAAATTTAGCATTTTAGCGTTTATTATCAAGGCATAAATGTTAAATTTATAACAAGTTAATCAATTTACATCAAATGACATATTTTACAATTGAAAAATATTTTGGCTTTTATTTTTAAATTCTTATTTCATGACTACATCCAATTTTGCGCCCCCATTTTCGATTGACTTTTTGCGCCCTTGGCCGGTTCCCACCATGCCAGGCTCTCGGTTCAGCTCTGTCGCCAACAACCCGAAAGAACACGAATTATAATAATATGGTGACAAAACTTGTGATCAGAAGTCACCAGTGGCGGATCTAGCGGGGGGGTCATGGGGGTCATGACCCCCTCCAAAATTTAAACTTAGGTCTTAACGTTATGTTTATTTTACAATTATTACATACCTACATAATTAATTTTTTCTTTTTGCTCTATTATAATATAAAAATAGTAGGTACATACAAAATTATTGTACATTTTCTTTCATTTGACTTTTATAGCAGCATAAGTGGTGATAATTTTTTATTTTATAAAACATGACCCCTCCCGAGTGTTTCTTCTGGATCCGCGCCTGGAAGTCACAAACAATGTCGGTTATAAGTAGTCATCAATTTTTTCAAACAATTAACGGCGGAACATTTGTAGCACGTACACGCAATATACGATGTATAATGCACATACATGCTCTATAGTTAGTCCATTATTGAAATACGTTGGAAAAATAGTATCAATCGAACCTATATTCAAAAAAGGTTATATCATTTATTTTATGAAAAATATAAAAATGAGTCATTGAATAACAAAAATTATTCGGATAATCCAAATTATTCGGTTTTCCTAAATCCGGATTATCCGGATATTTGAAATCCGTATATACCCATCACTAACCGTACGTATATAACAAGCCTCATCGCACGTATAATAGTAGTCTCGTCGGTCTTGATAGATTCGGGAAACGGCATGAAGGGTACCGCGAGATTTAACTAGATAAAATTTTGATTGACTGTGTGTGTGTGTGTGTGTGTGTGTGTGTGTGTGTGTGTGTGTGTGTGTGTGTGTGTGTGTGTGTGTGTGTGTGTGTGTGTGTGTATGTGTTTGTGTGTGTGAAGCTTGCGGGCCGTAATCCGTCCTGCGAGCTTGCAAATGACGTATTAATTCCTTGATGTACCCAGGAAGGCTAAGGGGACTTCAGCCCTCAACCTACTGTTCGAATTAAAATTTTTTTAAATTACACACTATTCACTATTCAGTATAAATAAATTGGTACCAATCATTAAGACAAGACAGTTTTGTGGTAGAAATAATTTACTATTACCTGGAGACCAAGAAACTGGTTCTTCATTATTATAATGTGAAAGAAGCTCTTTTGTGGGTGGCGAACGAAGTGTTCCCCATACACTTCTGACTTTAATAAAAGATTTAAATGATTGATAAAAAAATTTCTTGAACATTTCGATAATTCTTCAAAAACTGCACATCAGTTTCAACGTCAAAATTCAAATAATTGAAGTCATTGATGGTATTATGTAAAAGAAGTAGATTGGGTTAAATAATTTTGATTTTGTTCCATAGGATGCAGTGCGTATCCAGAGGGATGTTATTACCCCGTTGAATACTAATATACCACAATATTCCCAGACTGAAGCTGGTGACTATTCGGCTTTGGGTGAATTTTCATTATGAAAAAAACACATTTAAAAAAAACTACTTTAGATGAATGTAATGAAGACATAATGTATGCATCAATTTACAGGTTTTTAATTATTTTAGCTTCTTTACCAGTTAATACTGAAACTAGTGAAAGATTATTTTCAACCCTCCGGCGAATGGAGGCTATCTGAGGAATACAATAAGTGAAAATCGACTTAACGGGTTAACATTACTGAACATCCACCGTAATATAGAAGTATCTGTTGAAGAAGTTATGGAAAATATTGTAAGAAAGAGTTGCCGCATTATACTGAAACTAATTGTATTGTTAATATTTACATTATTACTATTTAATATTTATCAAAAATTATAACAATTTATTTTAAATATATTTATTTGGAAGTTAAACGCATATTTTAATTTATTTTAATGATTAATTACAATACATTACAAGGAGAGTAAAATCGTTCACAGCGTACATTTTAATATTAAATAAAAAAACACCTCCCCCTTAAAAATCTTGACTACGCCTCTGTTCAACTGTTCAACAACGAGTTTACTGATATCAACTCATGCTAGCAGATAACAATATGTTTAAGATATGTAGATCTATAATGTTACATAATTATGGGAAAAGGTTGTAGGATCTGTTTAATGATTTTAATCATAGGCTTAGCAAAATAAAAAATGTGATATAAAAGCGATTAAAAACGGATCTGCGATTGACTATGTCAGAAAACCGACTTCATGGATTGGACAAAAATAAATAATTATAATTATGATGTTTAAAAAAGTATAATGCGTGTCACATAGGATGCACAACACAGTATCTATTATTCATATACTAATGTATTGCATCGTGTAAACAATTAATAAATATATTTCTGCAAGTTAAAATTAACGTCACGGTACCTAATTATCATTTACTTTGTTCAGCCCCCTCCGCTCATTGAAAAATTCTGGGTACGTCACTGACGCGTTCGATATAATGAAATCTCAATTCGAACTGGTCTTCGCGTTGTGCAGACTCGTCCTTCTCGGGAAAAGGGGGCGAGGGGGTCCTGTGGCCGCGTCTCAGTTAGCGTGTTCCATAAAAAAATTGTCTGCAGGTGGGTATCTCGTACCGTCCGTCCGATTCATTCGGCCGCACGGCGGAGCGCCCCACGCTCCGGTGAAAAGGTAAGGCGTGTGCGCACGGTGTATGTCTGTTTACCAGAAATATTCGGCCCACACGCGCCCGACGATGCCTGTGTAGGCATATTCCCGCCCGCCCGCCCACCCGTCACTTACCGCTCGTTGTAATACTTCCCCGGTCGGCCAACGCCGTCGCGTTTAGTCCGGCACCGATCGCGCAAATCCCACGGCGTCTCGCAGCCACACGACGACTTTACGCGAACGCTCGGTCGCGTCCCCGTTCGACGCGCGCGCGTGTGTTTACAACTCGGGTACATATAATATTATCATGATTCGCTGATATGACGTCTAATATTATTTATATGTATATATATATATATATATATATATATTTATACATAATCTTTTTTTTCAGGTGAAATACGTATTTGATCATAGTTGTTCTTGTATTGTATTTTTTCTCTCCATCGGGATAATATTCACTCATTTTCAAACTTGGTCTCTTCTCGGACAACCGGTTCTTTGCATTCCACTATCTCCCGATGATCAGTCAACGTGAACTAGTCTATTTCAATCCGCATATCATTACGGTGATTCACAGCGTTCACAACCGATCGCGCGTGCGTCGTGCAATCATTAGTTGCGTGTGTGACTCGTATTATGACTTCATTAAACGTATTATTTAAACCGGCAATCCCGAAGAATTTATTCACATGGCAAACCCTTATTCTTATCACATATGATAACTTGCGTTCGAAGGCAGCAATGACGGTTAGAAGATCACGCCACCTTTAAAAGGATATTCGTTACCTAGCCTGATCGTTTTAAATTCGCTATTACAGGTATTCAATAACAAACACGAGTTTCAAATGTTTTTTTGTTGTTTTTCAATTAATTTTGTTATGATTGGTGCTTGCTATAAATGTAATAATGATTGATCTTGGAAATTATGTTAAGGGTATTTTCTGCTTATATAAAACTATGTAATGTTAACTAAACGTTTCCAAAATCGTTGAATGCACTGTTGACGTATGTGATCCATCTGCATCTGGTTTTCACCAGAAGTCTTAAATGCTAAGGTGAGTAGATATCTATTATTCTTCATTGTCTATAATTATTGTTATTTTGTCAGAATATATTCAATAGATAAAAAAAGAAGTATCTTTGCTTTTAATTTCCCAAAATACATGTCTTTCTTGAATAATAAGAGTAATAATAGTTATTTACAATAGATTGTTGCTGCAGGCTTATTAATTAGAATTTATTTTAAAAAGAAGCGATACTCTCGTGGGTTAAAACTTAATGATGTGTTAGTATTAATCTTATGATTTCAGAAATCTTTTTATAATTTATAATCAAGTAATTGATGTTTTTGACGTTATATTTCTTTTTTTACTCTTCAATGAAACGATTTATGTATAAAACGATCTATTTTACTTGTCGGCTGTATTCAAGGTCCGACGGAATTGCCAAATACCACATTAAATTTGGAATATAGCTAAAAATATTCATGATGAACTTATAGAAAACTTTAATAGTCCAAGTCATGTTTACGATATCAGTAGATCACTGAAATTGTAACCTATATGGTTTCATATATGTAAACAAGAGGGGAGTACCTAGATTGGTATAGATTGGTTTAGATTTCATTACCTTAATGGTTTTTATTTTTTAGTTAATTCATTATATGTTGTTATTTATCATCAAATCTTGTGATGACAATTTTTATTTTTATAAACAGGTTTCACTATTTTAAATACTTATAATATATATATATATATATATATATTTTTAATAATTATTGAATCCTCTGATTTTTAAATTGTACTTTACTATTAGAATAATATTTTTCTATTTATAAATATCGTACTATCATCAAAACAAAAGGTTAAAACAAATTTGATAGTCTATGTTTCGACAGTTTAAACGTATTTATTAACTTTTTTTATCAATTTTATTTTAATGATTATCTATAAAATATAAAAACATACTAATTCAAATTTCTAAAATTTAGTTTTATCTATCTGCTTTTTCAGTTAGCTACGTTTAGTTTCGCTTTTCACATCGTCATGGGTATGAAGACATGAATCTTCATAGTGATGGATATCACCAATTTACCTTTTTTTCATTTACTCTACCTACTTATCATTTCTCCTCAAACGAATTTTAATCACTTTTTTAGTATATAGCCTTAAGCATACCTCTTGCCTGACTTCTCTTTACTCTTTACTCTTAACCTAACCTATCTTCTCAACTATGTTATTATTTTTTTTTCAACATATCGTTAGCCCTATAGGTACCATGTAAATCAGTCCACTGTTGTTTTTCTTACTATACCAACTACTTCTTAACTAGTTATTTATTTACATTCAATTATAAATCTATCCTATATTTAACCTAGTCATTTCATTCATAAACTTAAACAATCTCATTTCTGTTACTTCGACCTGTATTTCATCTCTTTTATTCAGTGTTCAACTCTGAAACCTATACATCATCGTTGGCATAAAAGAGCTTTTGGAAAGTTCCACATGTAGAATCAAATTTTTATCTATGTAAATAGTATTCTATGAGTTATTTTGACGATTTCAATCGATCCCGTCATTTTATTTATATTTTATTATTTATAACTGCATTTATCATTTTATTTGGAAGTAGTGTGATTTTAAATGACCAACTTGAATGTTAAATAAATAAAAAACAATAACTTATATTACCCTGTTTGTAATCCTGGACAAAAATTTCATCATTTGAATAATATTTGAAATTTTTGTATTTTAAATACTTAATAAGAGAATTCAAATTTGTATAATTGACAGTATATTATATGCTTTGTACTAAGATATTGATCATATTTCATAAATTTAAATGTACGTTTGTTCGTAATGTGTACGTATTATGATTTTCTGTTCTAAAACTTTAAGCAGCTAAATCTGAATTATAGTAATTTATCAAATTATGTAATTATGTATATTTTATTTTATATACCCTCAATATACTTATATAGGTACCTAAATAGATACTTTTTATAGGCTGTTAAATTATTTAAAGTATTGTGCTCAGTACCTACAAAAATTGCATTAAAATTATTATTTTGAATTTTCAACAATTACGTAGTTTTTAATCTGAAAGATCTCCGTATTTATAATTAAATAAGTATTTGATATTTTTGCGCAATAGAAAATGTAGTGTTTTTGACTTAGTTTGTTCGTTGTAAAGGTATAATTAATAAAATGCATGTAAATTATATTTGGCTAGTGACCCTGTCCTTCTCGAGAACAATGGACGTTTCTTGTATTTTTGTTTATGAGGCATATTTATGGGTCATCTAGTGATAGTTGAACTCGAACATAAGAGATCATCGTTTCATTTTTGCTTTATTTTATTTATTCAACTGTTGGATTTTTGAAAAACTGGTTAAAACAAATTCAGCATTTTCATTTCAAATTCATAGATATTAAATATCAACAGAAGTCTAAATCAGTAAACATTTGTCTGTCATCACTTTTATTAGGTTTGTTTTGTGGAAAAATGATTTTGGCTACTATCACTATGAAATGCTAGTAAATTAACTACACTATAATATTATATGTATCTTTGTATAAGTTAGAAGCAAATGATTTCGCGTGTTTGGCATTCGCTCAATAAGTAGTTATTATATTATGTATTTATCACGAAGTTCGCTAGTCATTCAGTAACAAGGAAATAAAAATTTAAAGTTCGGTTTTTTTCTATAACTATACAATAAACTGAACTTAAATTATTTACTTACAAAATTCTAGTATGAGCCTAGCTGTTTAAATGTTTTTTCAATATATAAATAAATAGTACGTATTTTCTTGAATTGTTTATAATTATTATTTGTTTGCTGTTGGAAAATCGAATTATAATTAAACACTGATTATTAATTACCAATAGGTTTACATTATCAAGCATGTATATTTGTTACGGGTAATTTATGAATTGCTCGGGAATATCTAGGAGAGCCCGACTCCATTGGGCAACGGCAATATTTTTTTCACTTTTACCAGTCTTTAGTTGGGTGATTCATGAATTAATCAGTGTTCATGGGCAAAATGAAATAAAAATTTAACTATCATTACTGAAATTATTTATTTTATTATTACCAATTTTTGTATTTATTTGATACTAATCATCAATTATATTAAAATTATTATTACATAAACAAGATTAGGTACATTATAATAATATATATTTAGTGCTGGTTTCTGTAGTGTAATTTTATTATGTTTTATTGTGTAAATTATTATATTTGGTATAAATTACGTATATTTGTTAATTAATATCGTATGAATCATTTTTTATAAGTTTTGATTTTTCTTCAGTCCATTATGTAGTTAACAGTGATGTATTTGAAAGTTTATCTTGGGGGAGCGATAGTAAATGAGATAGGTACTCCTCTAAAAATGTATACTGTTGACTCATTTTTAATTGTTCTATCTCTTTTTATCTAATTCTTTTAATTCTTTTTTTTCTTATTTAATTCTTTTAATTGTTTTTCTCTTTTTTCTTATTTCAATTCTTTCTCTTTTTTTCTCTATATTCGTTTTATTCTCAATTACTTTTGATATAATTATTGAATCAATTCTTACCTGGCTGCAGTTTAGTGCCCTTACGTAATCGACCAGGAACTCTGGTGAAATTCTACAGAGCGAAACTCTTGACCGACACGAGCGTGTAAATGTTTATGTTTTCGGAATGGTTTTCAATAATCTTTGCGTGAGCAAAAAGCACCACACACACAAAGATATTATGGAGAAATAAAAATCCTGTTGTTTTTGTTCTCAAAAATATTGAGGAAGCATCTACACAATTCTATAGCGAGAGTGTATGAAAATTCGGTATATTTGACTTGGTCTGAATACTAGTCACATCCCAAAAGCGCATGAGATCATTCACCGTGGCCTTTGGGGAGTGATTAGCAAGTGAACAGAGAAAAACAGTGACTGGGTGTTGATTTTTTGGTCGATATTTATGCTGTTATTTTGTGAGTCCTTCCCTTCTTTTTGTATTTTGGATTTTGAAGCTATAAAAATAATATTGACAATATTGAGAAGGGCCCAGTTTATCTTTTATGAGTATGCGGCGCTTGCTGCATGTTCATTTATATCGGCGTTTCCCAACCTGGGGGACGCGCCCCTCTGGGGAGGCGTAAGCAGTCATTACAAAATACAGTTTTTATTTATTAAATTATTTTTATTTTAAAATGTAGGGAAAATATGAAAAATTAATAAATTAATAATGACCGCTTATTGAGTTTTGATAAAGATTACAATTATTTAAGACCACAATTTAATCGTTTCATGTCGCCACATAATTATTATCATCAATAAAATTGAATTCATCTCGGATATTTTATAATTTCTTTGTAAAGTACACAAAAAATTGATATATTTTTCATGCTATAAAAGTGGGGGAGGCGCAAAAGTTTCAAAAATCTACAAAAGGAGGTGTATTTAAAAAAGGTTGGTAACCACTGATTTATATTAAAAAATTTCGTTTAAAAGATCAAGAGTTAGATTTCGTTGAATTCTTGGAAGCAAGGTGTATTGTTAATAATATGAATGTTGTTTATTTTTGAGATTTTGTATTATTATCTACTGTGGTGCAATAATATGATTCTTGCAGTACATTGCATGTATCATCACAAAAAGAAACTATATTATTAATTTAATTTAATTATGACCATGAACACATGGAAATTCTTGAAGTGAACAACTTAAAACTAGAAAAAGCAAGAAATAGCATAGTATATTGGCCTACTGAGGTCGGGTACTCCTAGAAATCGCCCACATCGCCTGCAGTTACTGAGCGTCGAGCTTTTGTCTATTTCATTTGTACCTGTATAGATATATGTAAACACTAGACCACTGTCATACCTTTTTATGTGAGTGAAATCATTAATGTGTAATTAATGTTATTTCAATATTTTATTCTATTTTTTATTGTTTTATGACTCGTTATAGGACGACGTCATTACAGATCTTAATTCTTGTTGACATGCACCAATTACCTATATTTTAGTATATTGCCATGAATTCGGTAGTTGACCTTATGAAATTATGTCATGGTGAATATTATCTCCTAACGGATGTTTTGTTAATTAACGAACGAAAAGCAATCGTTTCCAAAAACGTTATGTGTCTATATTTTTGTATTTCCTATAATATAGTATTATTGTATGACTCGTCGTGTTTTCTATTTATAGTTTATAGTCAAGACTCAAGACATTTTAAAATTTAAACAGAATTTCATGATGTCTTTATAAAATGATTAATGTTAAATTGCGTAGCTGCTTACATATTACACATTGATCACATAGATATACTCACATAAAATATACATTTTGATTTTACAATAAGAACAAACAAATTTAATTAATAAGAGTAAGTATTAATTCAATTTTAATAGATTTTCGATTTTGGAGTTGAAACTAAACGTTCAAGGAGTAATCAAAAAATTAAATGATTGAAATGTATACCTATTTATTTTTACTAGTTTTTTATTTGTCAGTAGTTAATTTATGGCGTATGATGAAAACATGCTAGAGTAGATGAGGGTACACTAATGTTATTAGTTATTCTTATTACGATGAAACAAGAGTGTTGTTATTAATTGCTGGGTTTTTGCGTTTTATATTTTTTGTATTGTATAATATTTCACAATATCGCGTCAATAAATTTATCCATAAAATACACGTAAACAAATACGTGATGTTTTTTTTTTTTTTGATTCAAATAATGTAATTTAAAATAAATAACTTTTTTTAGAAGTCTTCAGTTTTACTGCAAAATTTATCGTTATAACGACCTGCCCAATTATCTCTCGTGTGAATATTAACTGTGGTTAATCTCAAAATTTTGGTATGATATGAAATACTATTCTACTGCGAATTTACTTTATAGTTGAACAATCGCCTAGCTACTGAATTTAACAACACACTTATTTTATTTTATTTTTTGTGTATGCATTTACTTCTGTAGTTCAATATGATTTTACTATCATATTATGTATATGATTGCATATTTGCATGCTTATAAATTATTATGCAAATAGGTAGGTGATTTTTTTGTGCTAGTAAAATCGTCAGACTCATTAGAAATGAAATAGGTCTGATACCTGAACCCTAAAAAATAGTTGAAACAACTAAACATGAAACTCATATTAATTATAAATTATAATATTTATGTTTACACACATGGCTGTGCATTGTACAGTTACATAATTACGTAGACTGTACAAATAAAAAAAAAAGATTTGAATATCCATTGAAAACGAAATTAAATAACTAGGTTATAGAAACGTATTATTTGTACTCTTATGATTTTTTTTTTTATTATTGGAAGTGTTTAAATAAATAACCATACAATTTTTATGAAACTGACTGTGTTCACATCAATTTTTTGCTTTAAATGTGTAAAAAAATTGGATTAAGCCATCCAATCATTATGAAATTTTGAATTTCAGACAGAACAATATGGTTTAAATCTTTAAGTAAAAAGAAATTTATCCTTTATTCGGAAAAAATGTTTTTACGGTTTGATAAAAAAAAAAACCACAAACAGTTTAACTTAAAATAGTTAAATATATGAACAGCATATTTTATGCTGAAGGTTTGATTAAAGAATCGTTTAACTAAAAAAAACCCCATCACCACGGTAATATCCCATGGTGCAAAGTATGTTTGGCTTTTTAATTTTTTTTACTTTTAAAAATTGAAAAATGTTGGGTCACTGATTAATATGTTAATATTTTAAAAATCAATAGTTTGTGAACATACATTTGTTTTAACAGAGTGATAAACACAATGATCGTTTCCAAAAAAAATGAATAAACAAATAAAAAATATTTTGATTTTAATAATTTGGACTTAAGTACTTTTTATAATTTATTGAGTACCTACCAGGAGAAGTGTTTCTTCACTGGTTAAAGCTATTCGGATTTTGCACGAATTTATGTATAACTTTTAAATTTTATTTTGACTTTTCATCAATTAACAAATATTTATCCAAGACATAAAACATGTTTAGAAAGTGTATATTTTTGGTTTTTTATATATTTAGTAGTTTTTATAGAGCTACTTTATCGTAGGGATAATATTCACGATTACCCTTATCAACTTGTGCATATTACCTTGATAATATTAATATATTATTATATGTATATATAATGGGTATAAATATGAATGATATACCTTCACATACTATATTGTATAATAATAGGTATGAGTTTATCTTATCTGAGTCTTGTTTAACAGCCGTTGGTTATTATGATAACATTAATATATAAAAGTATTACGTAACATTACGAATACATATATACATATACCATAACTTTACCATACATACCGCAGTATCGCTGCAATAATATCTCCGGTCTTCGCGGTTTTAAGGTTGGTGCGTCGATTTTACGGGATTATCGCGAACACGCACCGTGTAATCATCATGTCGAAGTCTTTCGATGTACAACATCATCTAGAGAATTTATATAGCTTTATGAACCAACACAGTGATGCGATTCGTTGTTTTCAATGTGTCCGTTTTTTTTCGCTCTCGTGTTTTACATATTATATACTTCATAATTATTTTGTTTTTTGTTATTTCCACTCTTGCGCCTCAGTGTAATATTACACCGGTATGTTCATGCAAATATTAGTGTTTTTTTCGTTTTGCAGAGAAATGTGTTTGGCGTGGAACTCGCGTGTGGGCTCGCAAAACTCTAACGCGCCGGCCCACAGAGTCCAGGCGTTGTTCAACGACCTAGGACTGTACCCGACCTCCGCTCAAGGTAATTCAATTTTTTTTCTACTAAAATCGTTTTGTTCGCGCGTCACCGCGGTTCTTAACGACGTATTATTATTATATTTGCATGTGTTCAGTCGCCGAAATGATGCAATGCGTTATGAAATGTGCCAATAGAAGTTCGCCGGTGTACATGACGTTTGGCGAGTTCTGTTTGTTGGCCAAAAAGCTAAAAAACGGTTTGGACAGAGGGTAAATAATACGCAATAATTTAAAATTAATATAGTTTTACCGCTGTATATATATACTTTATACGAGCACGAGTTTACGGTCTCGATAATTGTTTCGGCTGCGGAAATGCACTGAAGGCCGGTTCATTTAAAAAAAACGATATGTATTTCTTTGTTGAGCATCTAACGGTATGATTCGATTCATCCGATTTAAATCAATTCAAATTTCAAAATAAACTTCCTGTTGTAACATTGAATTGTTATAACATTGAATTCCATTTATAAACTATATTATTACGTATACTCTTTCGTGCTGATCAATAACTTGGAAATCGTTTTAATCAGTGTTTCTTTCAGGCATTTTGTTAATAATATTTTATTAAAGATAAAAACACCAACTGCCTGGTAGCGCGATTACACCAATAATGTTATATATATATATATATATATATATATATATATATATATATATTTTATGGTTACTTATTATGGTAAAATACTTATTTACTAATTTATATTAATACACATATTATTCCTTTGATATTGATTTTGATTTAATTTTTTACAAAAATAATGTGTGATATGGTATATTAGTCCGTTATCACGTATGAGAAAAAACTAACATGCATTCTAGTGAGTTATTAGTAGACTATGACTTATGAGCCTAGAATACAATTTAATAACAATATTCACAGGTTGTTGAAATCACAATTATTCCGTTATATTATTAATTATTATAAGAGATGCATGAGTTTGTTGTCCTTCAGTGTTTAATATTTATTATTCGTGTGATTAATCTAAGATTAAAAACGAAATTTGTTTATTTAGTTAATTTAACAATACTGCAGATGTTGGTACATTACGTAGTTATCTAATAACTATCGGTCTTTCTGAATGTTATTTTCCTGCCCTGGAAGGCTCCCTCGTTCCACCTTAACGTATTGGTTGTATAATAGTGATTGACACTGACGTGTCTATTGACCGAGTTCAAAAAATATGACGTATGTATTATTAGGTAATAATTATTTTTGCTTACAAATGCCGCATATCAACGATGACATTATGGGTGCAATTTGTAATCGAATGCGACCATGATCTATATTCCATGATATTCTATGTAGAGAATATCCTTATTTATCAGTTGATCACCTTACCGCGGTTAAAATCAACGCGGAAACGATGAAATCGATAACGAAATAAAAACAAAACATGTTATTATAACACGTGCCGCGAATGTCGTCTCAGATGTCGCGTATACAAATTCCCAGCTGATTGACCACTTGATAATTATTATAAACGTGATGCGTAAACAAAATGTTTGGCGACGAACTATATCGTCCGCATACATGTAAATCGCTCCGCGAGGTACCACACGATTTCATGCGGTTCGTATCAGCGTACGGAGTTGTATTCAATATTAAGAAGTATGGACCACAATTCCGTATGTTTTTACCTAAGATTTTCTTGATGTGGGTTTTGTTTTTTGAATATATTCAGTTTATTACTTATTTGTTTGGCTATATCTACCCTGAAGAAAACTAAAAAAGATACTTACACCAAAATAAGATCAACATCTATAGATGACGTTACAATTAAATAGCTTTAATAAGTGTCAGACAAGAGTCAATTTGTATTTTTTATTTACCTATTTTTTATTTTATAACGATAAGAAAATTGAACAAATTGACAAATAATATAGAACTAATAAATAACAACGCAAAGAAAATCGTCAAGAATCATATTGTTATTTTTCGGGTTATTTATATTATATACACTCTATCTTTAGTTCAAAATCGTACGGAACCGTGCTCTATCGATATCACAATATTGAATTTCGTATAGGTAGACACGGTATAGGTATGCTACGCGATGGGAAGGAAAAAGACGTACACTCGACTGGGCGTTGTGACGACGGCGACGAAAATATCGTCGATTGACGACTAATAATAATAATAATAATTTTTGTCGCGACCTGCGTTGCGCTTCGGCAGAAACGACGTGTAATTTATTGTCCGGCGCGCCGGTCGGTCGGACGGTAGGTTAAGTTTTCTCGCGCCAAAGTGTTTATTTATAATGGTGATGTGCGCGCAGAACAATTCCTCTGTACAGATTTAGTTGGACCGATTCCCACAGACATTAACGTCGTGTCCTCCTCTCTCGGCAAAAGCCGATCGGCGGTCGTATGCCCACGCGCCTACGAGACACTGAAATCGCCTCTCGAACTTCAATAAAAACGCGCCATAATTATGTAACAAGTCTGCTTTTCTTATCTACTACGCCCGCTTCTCTGTTTGCTCATGCGGCGGTGGTTCCATTTTTTAGAATTGAGAGCGGTAATTTTATGTCTCTCTCTATCTATCTATCTATCTGTTTATCAATATCACACTCACAACGTATTTTCGTTTCAACGCACCGATCGATCCTTGTGATGCAATAAGGAATCTGAAAACTGATATCAATTTGTCATAAAGTATTCTTTAGATCTACTTCTCCACTTTTTTTATTTAGCCCTTTTAAATTGTATTAAGCGTATAAGTCATTAAACAAATCAGATTCGAAAAACAACAAAAGCCAATTTTTGGAATTCTGAAGTATGCAAATTTCAAAAAGCGGAAAATTGATCCTAGATAGACTTTACGACGAATTCAAATCTGTTTTGAGAATCCTTATTGCATCAATAGATCGATCGATACGTTGAAAATGAGATTTTCATCCGTATTTCAATCAGTAGCCAACTAGGTGACCATGTAGTATATTTTACAACTTACAGTCACAAAAACAGTTTACGTAACGGCAAATCATGATATTCTTTAAATACGACATTGTAGTAAATAGTCGCTTCCGATCTCTTTAGAACTCGAAACTCCGTATGGATAGAATTATAATCCATCAATGAAAATGGCATGGATTAACACATTTATATTCAATTATAATAATTATTATATGGGTAATATAATTTAATATGATTAATATCATTAAATAATAATTAACTTAAAAACTATAAGACATTCGCTATAAGTGCCAATCGCGCAATGACTGAACTTTTGAGTGCCTAGAACTCGTTTCTCCAGCATAATTATATATTTTATGATTATATCGTGTTATATTGTTACTTAATATGATTTCTCCTACATAATTCGATATAATTGTGTTAATTAATGTAATCTCACGTCGATTCATGCAAAAAAAAAATGTATTTAGTGGGGAGGGAGGAATTAAAAGTACTCATTTATAATAAATAAAGTATTTATTGCTAAATAATCACTGAATTTTCATTTTTTGTTCCAAAGGAAGCTTTGGATAACAAAAGTTCATCTTATTAAGGAAAAAATTACCAGGAGAGGAGAATACGTTTAAAACGTTTTAAACAAGTAGTTATGTTTTAAACGTTTTATACATAAACTATTAAAACGTTTTATTTAAGATTAAAAAAAAAAAGTTTTTTATCCTGGTAAATGTTTTGTACATTTTGAGATAATTTGTATGAATCGATAAGAATATTAGTTGTTTGTAAAATTTATGTGATTACATTTTTTTATTTTTCATTGATTAAAAGTTAAAACTATTTTTCATTTAAAATTTTAAACTCATATTACATTACCTATGTTACAAAATTTTAAATGCTAAAACTTACTATTTCAACTAATAATTACTTGCGGGTGTTGGAGAAAGACCTGCAAGAGAAACACTCGTCACCGGGTGTGAAGAAAAGCTCAAGTAAGTCCATCGACAAGCCGACAATAATACTTAAAGGTATGATTATGATGACTTTTATGATGATGATAACTTTTTATTGATTTTTTTTTTAATTTTACTGATTTTCTCGCTGTTCCGCCACAGCAACCAATCGACGAGCGGTCCTCGAAAACTCGACAAACGTGCACAGCTACGACGTGTTCCTAGGTGGCTCCTGCAACCCGACCACATGGCGCAAAGACCTGGCCGTGCCGTACCTGCAAGAGGCTGGGGTTACGTTTTACAATCCAGTGAGTGGTTTATATTTTATAAACTGTAACGCGAAATGTGACTCCAACACAACCCAAACACGTCGACTAAATATTGTCCCGTATAAGCGCAAACGTTTTCCTTTAACAACCCACAAGTGCAAATAAATTTTACTGAAATAAAGTTAGGTTAATTTATTAAACTCGAAGTTCTTTGAATTTTCATAGTAGTTAATTAAATTATATAACAAACAATTAAATTTGCTTTTAGTATCTAAATAAAATGTTTTCGTTAAATTCCACATTTTGTAATACCTAAAGTAATCATGATAAAGTTAGATTATAACCCCGTAACCACCTAAAATTCCTAGTTTAGTAAAAGTTTATCTAAGATTACTATAAAGCCATGGTTATTAATTGTGACTATTTAAAATAATTACGATCATCTATACAAGTCACATAGTTCTACTTGATTCGATCATCATGATTTTAAAAACAGAAATATGGAACACTTAAAAATTGAATATGACAAGAGTTAATAATTTTAATTCTAAAGGTCTTGTATTAGATGTTGAAATTTAATTTTTCACATTAATTTAATTTTTTAAGTACATAAGTGTAAAAAAATTTAACATTTGTGGGCTATTAAAAAAAATTAGCGCTTTTGGGTTTCACCAATGTTGTATAATGCTATAGAAAAATATGAATAGAAAAGTTAACAACCACGAAGCTTTGGAATAATTACATTAACCTATATTCGTGGAGATACTCTATACGATAAAATTAAAGGTGTAAAAATCGTGAATATATGAACTAATGCATAAATTGCATGACAGTTTGGTGCAGGGGTAGAATTCTTGGTTATGGAACCCTACAGATATAGTATACTAATAATTTGTCAATCACATATTACTATTCATCTACGGAATGCGATCAATCAGTGATAATCTAAATTGATTTTCAAAAGTCGTGACGTGAAATAACGTGAAAAAAGGCCTTTGATAATATCTATATATTATACTGCCCTGCGTATGA
This sequence comes from Therioaphis trifolii, assembly GCA_027580255.1. Lineage (NCBI taxonomy): Eukaryota > Metazoa > Arthropoda > Insecta > Hemiptera > Aphididae > Therioaphis > Therioaphis trifolii. The sequence goes on along the minus strand of CM050404.1, from coordinate 104,599,836 downwards.
TCGCTGAACATAGATTTCTGCTGCAGATGATGTACTGTATAAGGTGTGTATTTTCTATATCGTTTCTCATGTAACGAATGTGGTGTATGAATTATATTACGTATATGTACACGTGCGTGATCGGTAATTTATTCACATTTGTCCCTACAGTTGTTGTTATTATACCTATATTGTTTGTAAGTTGATCCTTTACGTGACTTCACCCCTATATTTTTCACGCACATCATTATTTTGATGTATGAAAATGTTCAAGTTGATAATCCTAAAATGTAGGGGAGACTGGGGGAATGATGGTCAGCGGGTAATACCGGTCACCCTGGTATCTAATAAACAATGGTATCTAAAATTATGCTAACCACACGAATACATTAGGAATGATAACAAATCCTTATTCTTATCACGAAGATATTATCATCAAACGTTTTCAAGTTCAAATGTGACTTTAATTTTTCTGTTAGTTGCTGTTGTAAAAATTTGTTTTTTTCGAGCACCAAGTAAGGTAAGTTTATTTTATAATATATGTCTAGTTCTTAGTTAAACTAATAAAAAAATTGTGAGGATTATGATTTTATACTCAAAACATGTATTGGTATAGTAGTTTTATGGTTATAAATATTTTCCCATAACTTATTAAAATGTGTAATACCGGTCAAAATGAATGGGGTAATAGCAGTCAATTTTTTAGTGACTGGTATTACCCCGTTTGGCGTTTACAAAAAGTATGGTTTATCTAATTTCAAATTTTAAGTTTGAACTGTTTTATATTGTTAATTTAAATAGATGCCTCGTTCATATAAAAGAAAGACTACTAAAGGAAGTTGGTTGCCAGAAACTCTTGTAGAAGCAGTGACATCAATCAGGACTAATATGATGAGTATCCGAAAAGCTGCCAAAACTTATAATATTCCCTTTAGTACTTTACAAGAGAGACTAAAAACCAATAACTTTCAACCAGCAGCATTAGGACGCCCATCTATTTTCACATCACAACAAGAGTCAGAAATGGCTAAACATATAATACATTTAGCGAATTTGTTTTATGGGCTGACACCACTTCAATTAAGAACTGTTGCATTTGAATTTGCTGAAAATAATAAAATAAAACATAACTTTAATCAGCAATTAAATTTGGCAGGTGTTGACTGGTTCTATAATTTTGTTCGTCGAAACCCAACTGTTACTGTCCGAAAACCTGAAGCTATCAGTATAAGTAGGGTCACAGCTTTTAACAAAACAGAAGTACAGCTTTTTTTTCAAAACCTGGGAGAATTAATGTTGAAATTTAAGTTTTGTCCAACTAGAGTGTATAATATGGACAAAACAGGCATTACAACCGTCCAAGATCCTGGTAAAATAATTGGAGCAAAAGGACAAAAACGAATTGGCAGTGTTACTAGTTGGGAGCGTGGAAAAAATAATACAGTAATTTGTGCTATGAGTGCTTCGGGGTCATTCATACCACCTCTATTTATTTTTCCACGTAAAAGGATGGACATGAAGTTGACCAAACATGGTCCACCAGGAGCTGTCTATGAATGCACAAAAAATGGTTGGACCACAGAAGACATATTTATGAAATGGCTAAAACATTTCAAACATCATTCAAACCCCACAAAAGAAAATCCAGTATTGTTAATTCTAGACAACCATGGAAGCCATATTTCACTACAAACATATGAATTTTGTAGGGAAAATCATATTATTATGTTATCATTGCCTCCACACACATCCCACCGAATGCAGCCCTTAGATGTGACTTTCTTTGGGCCACTTAAATCTGCTTTTAGAAGAGAATGTGATAATTACATTAAAAGTCATGCCATGATTAAAATAACACCTTTTGAAATTGCAGAGCTTTTTAATAAAGCGTATTCTCAAGTTGCAACCATTCAAAAAGGTATTTCTGGATTTTCTGCTACAGGAATTTTTCCATTGAATCCAGAAATATTTACTGATGAAGATTTTTATGCTTCATTGACCTTTAACCAAGATGACACCGTCCATGAAACTCCAATTATTGAAAATGAAACTCCAGTTGTTATTGAAAATGAAACTCCAGTTATTTTTGAAAATGAGAGCCTCACACCAACTGACTCTAATAATAAACATCATTCAATGGATACTTCACCAAGTGTTTCTATACAAGAAATTTCACCTATACCAAAAATACTTCCAAAAAGAGTTATACGGCGAGTGGCTGCAAAACAGCATTCTTCTATACTAACCGCCAGTCCTATGAAATCTAAGCTTGAAGAAAGAGAAAAAAAAAGAAAAGAAAAGAAAGAAAAAGAAGATCAAAAACTTAAAAAAAAAAGAATGATGACTAAAAAGAAGGAAGGAAAAAAAAGTTGTTAGTATTTATTATTTATTATTAAGTTATAACATATCCACAATTTATAAATTTAATTTATATTAACATATTATAAAATTTATCTTTATTTTCAGTACCAAAAAAGAAAATTTCTAGAAGAAAACTGTTGAATGAATTTGGAGAAGGCAGCAGTAAAACTCAAAATTACTTTAGTTCATCAGATGATATGAAATTTTCAAAACTGTGTGATGACAATAGTGATGATGATATTGATGATGGAGGAGAAACATGCTTGATATGTGAAGAGAGGGGAAAGGATGAGATTTGGTATAGGTGTACAATTTGTGGTTTTTGGGTTCACTCTGAGTGCAGTGGTGTAGATACTGCAAAAGACTATGAGTGTGACATATGTGTTAGTAAATTGAGAAAAGAGGCGTTCTTAAAAAAAAAAAAAATTATATAAATAAGATTCCTATATATTTTTGTTTATTTAAAAGTAGATGTATTTATAAACTATATGACTTATGTGATTTGAGAGTCTGATTAACTAGGTATATAATTAAACAGTGATATTGTTAATTTTTTTATTGTTATTGTTCTTAATATTGTTTTTACCAAAGATTTGGTTCCTATTTAATATCTATGTATTTTATTTAAAGTTGTACTTAAGTTTTAGGCAGATAATTAATTATTTTTAAATTAACATTGTGATTAGGTAATGTTTGTAATTTGAGAGACTGATTCTCTAGTTACCTATATAATTAAACAGGGATATTGTTAATTTTTTTTATTGTTATTGTTCTTATTTTTTTCTTACCAAATTTTAATTCCTATTAAATATCTATGTATTTTATTCAAAATGTTACTTAAATTTTAAGCAGATAATTAACTACTTTTAAATTAACATTGTGATTAAGTGATGTTTGTAATTTGAGAGACTGACATCTATAAGCTAATTAAATAAAACAAAAGTTTCTACTTAAGAAGTTTAATTTGTTTGGTAGGTTATGTTTGTAATTTTTATTGAAATAAATCAGTTTTTATCATTTGTCCTTTGTACTTTTAATCATTTAATTATTTTATTATTTCAATCATTTTTTTTATTGATTTTTTAAAAAATGATTTTAAACCTATTTATTTACATGCAATTTTTCATGACCGGAATTCCCCCTACCACGGGGGAATACCGGTCAATTGGGTTTTTTTTAAAAAATTAAAAAAATCGTACAAGCAAATTTTTTAAAAATTTGAGGCATTAATATAACAAAGAAAACAAGTTAGACTATCCATTCCTTCAAGTAGCATAGAGTTTAGAGTCATAGAACCTGAGATATAATAATTTTTGCTTAGGTGACCGTAGTTCCCCCATTCTCCCCTAATACAAGCTAAAAAAAAAATCGAAAAACTATAAAAACTTCACTAGATTCACACTAATTTAATTTTTTAATTATACCGTTCAAATTTCAATTTAAATAATTTTACTTGCGTCGAAACACTGCGTTTGGAACAATGAATTTCCTGAGAACTCTTTACGCGGGAACAGTGGTGTATTTAGGGGGGGGCAAGGAAGGCAACTGCCCAGGGCAGCACTTTTTTGGGAGCAGCAAATTTAACTGGGAGCTTTTTTTTAACAGATTTATAATGATTTAAGTAGTTGTAAAAAAAATTAGTAAAATGATGGTTAATTTTTTTTATAGACAAATCAATTTCAACAAAACGTTCTATTAATATCAACACAACAGCTATTTTGTGAAATAAATCTCCACATTTCATAATTAGCGCGCGTGTATTGGTTTGTTGTTTATCATCGGCTGTTCAAAAATAAAACACAGTACTACCACTCTTATGAATTTGCGTTTTTTGATACCAAAAGTATTACAAGCAAATCATGCATCTTTTTTTTTATCATACTATTTATCAAAATATTATTAGTGTCAAAAAATAATTAAAGATTTTGCATGATCAAAAGCGTGACGAAAAATATTAATTTAATGATGTTCGTTTTTCTTCTTTTATATATTTATATTCAATAAATGTTTTCAGTATTTGTTTTCTTTTGTTGACATTTTGTTCACTATTTCATAAACAGTTGGGAAAATAAATTAATACAATTTATAATTTGATTTGATTGTTTTGTTATCATGGGTATTATTGAAAGTATCTACGATGTACAACTTTCTAGGGCACTCGATAGATTTTTATACTTCATGATACTACTAGTATATATCACGTGTATTGTAAGTTTTCTTATGGGTAAGAAAAATTGCTACTATAAAAAACTTGCGAGAAAAAGAAGGCATAAAAAAATGTGTACCTGGGGCAGCAAAATCTTAAATACGCCTCTGCGCAGGAAATAAAAAAATTGTTCTATACCTAGTTTTTCTTCTTCCGCGTGTTTCGTGATATCTCACAAGTGTGTTGTTATAATATAAACTTAATTAATGTGTCTATTTATTTTATTTTAAGGTCAGCTATCTATTATTATTAATGCGCACTACGTATTCCTTTCTAAACATGGTATCGTATAATATTATTTTCATTATTATTATTTTATTCAAATGTTTACCTGCATGGCTGTAAATAATGCCGCTGTGTATCCGAAAGTTTCTAAGACAAATTCTGTCAAGGTCTGTCCTTGCCGTCCATATGTATCCTAGTAGGTACAACGGAATTATCGTCCAAGGTTTCAATTTTGAAAATATTGTACCTCTTAATAAACGAAAAAAATATCCGTGAATTCCTTCTTTTTTTCAATAACCTATACATGATGATGAAATAAAAACGCTTACAATCAAATATTTATGGCGCATCTAAATGGTGTATAATATCGTTTATTCATATACACCCGTTCAATGATAACCGATTTTATTTTTGTCATCTCGTCGTTATATTTTTTGTGGTGTTAATTGTATTTCTAAATGAACATGAGTTATGTGTAGTAGATATATTTCATTTAATATTTTAAACTAAGTCGGAAATTTCAATCTGCGAGCGTGTTAAATTCCTGGTTTCTAAACGTATTTTAATACAACGCAGAAATAAATTTTATATACAACGTTATAAGAATTTCGTAACTTTTATATTTTGATACCTATGTTTTAATATTGATTAGTATTATTGAACAAATATCTTAATATCAACAGTTGTAAGTATGTATTAGTAACTAACAGGCATAACCTATGGGTATAATATTGTGTTCGTAACTTGTGTTTAGGAATTTGCTAACCAACTGGTCTAATGTCCGAGTTAATGATTTTTTTTCTAAGTTTTATATCCATATAAGGAGTCAATGAACATTTTTTTCAATTCTAATTCCTTTATATTGTACGTGTAAAAAAATATAATGCAATACATGTTTAAAAAATCTGCTCTGTAAATGAATATATAGGTTATAATAGAAATTATTACACTTTTCATGTCATCATTAAATTTGCGACACGATTTGCTATCAAATTGTTACTACCCATTGAGAAATGAGATTTTAAGTAATTTAGATAGTGGTAGGATCTATCCTAAATATAAATTATAATAGTGTATATTTATCCCATGTCTCTTTGTTGTGTTACAGCGCCACATTATATTGCTGACGTATAATTAAATATTGTTATGGATAATTTGTATAATCCTTATCTAATGAACGTATGTATGTTTTTAGCAAGTGGATCACTGGAGTCAAGATCTAATTGAAGTCGAACACGCAGCCAAAAATAACGCTACCATACTGTTCTTCGTGATCGACAGTCAAACCAGAAATGTGGTCACTGACATCGAAACTGCCAATTTCGCCGGTAACCACACGAATCTGATACTGGTCATTCATCCGCAGGATGTAGTGAGCGGGTCAGAAGTCGCCGGCGAACGAATATCCTCCAAAGAAGCGGAAGACATAAAAGAAGCTCTCATGATGTTGCACAAAATTACTTTACATCAAGGAGTGTTGGTGTTCAACAATATACCTCAGGCCTTGAGTAAAATAGTCCAAGTAAGATCAATACAATTTTATTTCGTAAAACAAATTGGCTCGAGCGTAGATATATGAAAATTATACATTATTGTGCTTTTTATTTAAGATTTTGAAAGATAAAAACCATCAAAACATGGACACCGACGAGAAAAACACTACTGCGTACCGGTAAGTGTCCGTCATGATAATTTAGTTTTAGTTTTTACAGTATTATACTTAATTACGAAGATACACTCAACTATTACGATCGAAAAGATTTATTCAACTGTTCCTCCTATCCATTTTTTTATAAAATAAAATAATTTTTTACTGTGAAAAAATCCTTGCATATCGTTATTTTTTTATTGATGTACACAAGTGTTAGAAATAAAATCTAAAGATAAAAAGCCTTATTTGAAAAAAATTCAGATAAAGAGTCCGTGAAAATGTCTTTATAAGGTTGAATAAGGTGATTTTTAAGCATGCTCACTTTATTTTAACCCCGTAAATACTTAAAATCCATTAACTTATTACAATTTAATGTTTCAAGATTTTCAAAAAATATAAACAGTGGTTGTCACTAAAGAAAACTAAATAATTTTTTGGAATTTTATCACAACTGTATTATCATTTTGTATCTCAATATAAATCGAGTACTAGTGTATTTCATTTTAAGTTGTTTGATATTACAATTACTAAAATATTTTGAACTTAAACTTATAATTATTTTATGTATTTTTATTCCAAACGTCATATAAATTGTATAAATGTAAAAGATAAGTGGTTATAAAAGGAGGAGGATTTTGGGTACTACAACCTCCGGACCGGGTGATTGGTGAGCCCAGCAAAGCAAGAGACAGAGCCTCAAAGCAATGTATAAAAAAGATTTGTCCTGCGTGTTAATGTTTAATCTCTGTCGCTATTAAAATTAAATATTATTAGACAGAAAATTATGTAAATATATAGAGACACTTGTTTGGTGTATTTAGTTATAATATAAGTTCAATTTGCATACCCGTTGTGATTTGTGAAGGTTGATCGGGCGAAAAGTCTCTGGAAATAAGTCCTCAAGTGTTAATACTTATTAATACAGGATAGGTTATTACTTATTAGGTATAATAGTCGTTATTGCGTACTATATTAACGTGTGTACCGTTTTATTTCAGCAAGATACGCGATGCTTTCAACATGTTCGACACGAACACGTCGGGGCTGATAAACATTTCCCATGTATGTGGGTAGGACTCGAATAATCACATGACCGACTGACGTCGATACATTCGGTTATTGATTCGCCTGACATTGTTTTTTTCTCTCTGTGTTTTCGTTTAGGTGCGAATGGCCGTACGACTGTTGGCCAGTCTGAACCTGTCAGAAAACGAAGTGCTGGCCCTTAGGTCCGAACCTGCTGTCGATTCTAACGGTGAGTCGAACACGTGAGTTAGCTCAGCAGGAACGAAACTCGCTATGATGTTGATTTTTGCATGTTCTGTAAATAATAGGGCCATGATGATTTCAAGATGCATTACAAGCTTGTTTTGTGCACTGTATAAATTTTATTTTTTTCAAGTGCGTTTCATATTATTTTTTTATGGAATTTCATACGAAATTTGAATTATAAAATTCTATTTATCTCTCAAGACTTCAGAAAATAATAACATATTGATTTAGACAATTATATTTTTCCAATTAAGTCTTTACGATATATTCACGCCTACTAAAGTCAATGAAACTCTTATCGACTATAGATACATATCATTTATGAAAATTACCTATAGTTAGTATCATCTACTCAGTATTGATGGTGGATACATACAGTCACGCATTAATCGTCGTCGTCGAATGTATTAATTTTTATTTTTGAAATTCTCTTTTGTTTAGAACTTATCAAAAACATGGTATTTAATTTTAATGAAAAAAAAAATGATTTAGGATATAAAAGAATTTACTTGGTTTTTTTTCTGCTGAACATCACGTTTAATAAAATGATATTTATCATCATATGATAAAAACGTTAACTCGTTATCTGCATAGGCACAGTTGCCGAGGACAGTGATCGAGTGACTTTCAATTTCGATCAGTTTTATGCCATCGCCTCCAAGTACCTGCCGCCGTCGGAAGACAAATACGATTACAAAAATGGCTATGATACGGGTGAGTCCGAGAAAACTCTTGAAAATATTTGTATAATTTGAATTTATTGAATCTAATTGGGGAAGGGGAACGATATTACAAGGAAATAACATATTGTACTGCGGGATGCGAATTTCAGAAACGGTTATTTAAATTCGAATAACGATAGAGCATAATATAAAACACGAAAATGAACACGATGAAAAATTTACAATATATACTCGGATGGTCAGATATACTCCTCAACAGGCTAAACGACTTAGTTCCTTATTTATCCTCTTTACTAGAGAAGGTTGGTTTAAGGGTAGCGAAAGTGAAGTAAATGAAGAAACGGGTGGCGTGGAGGGCGAAAACAGAAAGAGAAACAAAAAAAGCAGCTGATCGCCACTTGCGTGAGATATTGGTGGGGAAAAAGATGCGGGTATCTTCACTTATATATACTATAATATATAATTATATCTTTACTATACTACTATGGGTATCTTTACTAGTATTATATTATACTTTATTCTTTGTTCATTCACAACAAAATTTTAAACAGTGTATCTAGTTTTGTAGGGAAGTATATAGAAGACGTGTTAGTGCTAGGGTATTCATTGTTGAAAAAAATTCATTAACAAATAAAAAAAAATATATATATATGTATTTACGAAATCTCCGTTTCGTTTCGCATAGGACGTGCTACGTATCGTCCGGGTGTCGGCGGTCGATCACCTCCGTTGTGCTCGATGCAGGAATGTGGAACAGTCGAGATGACCAGATCACCTAAAACGACGGACGTTTATCTGGCCGGAGATAGCGGCGACGACATCCGGTGGATGGAAGATATCGCTATTCCCATGATCAAGTAACCGCACGCGACATAGTTTATTATTTATTTTTACTGTCCGATGATTTTATCTCTCAATCGTGTCCACTTTTCTAACGACGTTGTCGTTTCCGCAGAAAATCTAAATTGACATATCACGCGGCGGCAAGTACGGACTTATCAGTATTATTAGACGCGCGAACTGTACTATTCGTGATTTCAAACAGTTCAAGATCTTTGGCCACCATGACAGTGGTAAATCAGCGTCACTAATCATAGTAATAATTAGAGGTCGGATTTTTTGGTGAGAATATATTTTTATTTTTTGAAGGCTACTCAATGGGGATACGAAATATGTACGTGATCTGTCAACTTTATGAGCGACATTTTTTTAGCATATACATATGCATATTTTGCGATCAAGGAAAACTTCAACATATTAAATTAAAAGAAAATATTTATAAATATTTCCTAAGTTTTCTTACATGAAAAATATGTAATAATTAATTGGTACACAAATAAAATTTATTTATAAATGATAATTAAATATTATCGATAGTATTCGTGTATGTATATTAAAAAAGAGCCGGATATACTTTTCACCATGAGTATTCTTCGTTCCTCGAAAAAGATGATAGAATGGGTGTATTGAATTTTAAAGAAACGATACACAATTTATTTAGTCAAACGATTCGATGCAAAGTTTCAGTGTAACATTTACTGTTCGTATATTTAACCATTTTTAATGGTCTATGTCGATAGGTTTTTTTTAATAAAACTTTTCAAACATTTTCTTCTGAACAGAGAAGACATTTTTTTGCCAAAAGATTCAAATAAATTATTTTATCTGTATCTTAAGGTTCATGATGATTAGAAGGTCCAATAATTTTTTATAGATGTTTAAATTATAATTTACTTAAAAGCTTATAAAAAATCCATAGTTACGTTTTTTTAAATGTTTTTAGTATCTTTAGCAAATTATATGAAAAAAATGTTGTATGACATTTTTAGAATTTTTTTTTTTTTAAATATTAAAAATGTTAAAAATACCAAAAATTGTTTCTAGAAAAAATAATGGACATTATTGTAAAATAAATAGATCCTTCATTTCATTCAGAATCCAAAAATTAGTACCTATTTTAAGGTTTAATATATTAGTATTGAAAAATAATATTTTTGAAATTTAATTAGCTATATTTATATTGAAAATATAAATATAATATAATAGTGTTAATCTAAGGGTAAATCATAACTAAAAAAATGTTTTTAAAGAATATTTTGATGTATTTTTCAAGAATATTAGCATCATATAAAATAAATTTCAGGGGAAAAATTAATCCTACCTCTAGTTATGATGACAATGTTGTGTACAATATTATTATTGTGATGGAATACAATGTCCTAAACGCAGTTACGTCATGTGCTTATCGGTTTTGCAGGCTGCTTATTGTATAGCCAAGAAACGCGACCAAGTGGTGTTGTGCATACAGAATCTCAACAATGACGACTGTGTGGTTCATGGCGAAAAGGTATGCGAAATCAAGTTTACATTAAAATTTAATTAATGTCTATAATTATCATTAGATCTCATTATTACTACTTGATTATGACTTATGAGATCGATTAGTGGATAGGAAATCGTTTGCAAAACCCTAAAACAAACTATAAGAAAAAAATTAATTTCATCATCAATCTAATAAGAGAGGGAGTGAATTTCTCGTGGTATAAAGGTCTGATTTTTTAAAGCATTTTCTATTTACTGTATACTATCATTTTATGGTTTTTTCTGCAATGTCTTGAAATTTTCTCGTTAAGAACGTGTCGAATTTAATTTTCAACCGGCAATTTTTGATAAGAATTTTAATGTTAATTTTCCAGGGATTATATTATTTTTTACTCAGTAAAATGATAGATGAATATCGTATTTGACTTGTATAATTTTTTAGAGTTTAAATTAGAGGAGCAAAGAAGTGTAAATCTTAATGAGGAATCCCCAGACGCTTTTCCTAAAAAAATCTTAACACCTAACTAAAAACATAATTCATTATATTTTTATTACTATATATATATATATATATATATATATATATATATATATATATATATTAAATCATAATTTTGATATAAGCTTTATGCTAATCAAAACATTCAGTAAATTATTTATTTTAAAAATAATCATTTGTCATTATGACTATTGAGAATGGCACCAAAATTTTTAATTCTCAAAAATAAGTTACATTGTGAAACACTTAAAAACGTTTGACCAATGAAGTAATACTAGAGTTATTAATTTATTTTGAAAAATTAGTTTATCTCTCATCATTTGCTGTTTGTTATTTCATTATTTCAATTTCGGTAATTTTCCATGTCATGATATATCATTAAAGATGTTCCATTTGTCAATAGGTACCAATACTATGATCTTTAATATTTTATTATATTTTCGTGATACCAATTAAATGATAGTTATTAATCTACCTTTTTGTTAATACATGTATACAATGGTTGTTATTACTTATTTTAGAAACAGGCCTCTTACAATATCTTATTTATTATACATAGTATTAGTACGTAATTAATATTTTCTCCGGTGTACCCATACCACATTCCATACTAATTTAAATCTTGAATTTTCAGTTGACACAAACAGCTATCAATGACTATAACCGCGGACGGATGTACCTTGCGGATCTGGCTGCACGAGAACAAGTGCCAGTTTTTGAATCCATCACAGAAGCAGTTGAATTAGCCATTCAAAAAAGCTTATAGCAATACTATTGTTATCTATAAATGATATTATTTATGTCAGGCATAGAAAATGATGACCATTTAATTTTTTAAGAAAACTAACAGCTATTTACGAGCAAACCCATTTTTATCAATAAAATTATTTCTTAGGTTTTAATTTTTTAATTTTTTGTTTAACTAACAGCTAAGAACTTATTTTTAATTTTAATTTTAGTTGTTATAATGATAGATACTGTCTATTTAAACAGGCATTTTAATAAACTTTAAATACTTAAAGCTATAACTGGGTATGCTGTTCAATTCGTTTTCCTGTAAACTATTATAATATAATATATTGTAACAATTAAACCGGTAATTAATAACAAACATAGTAATTACCAACTAAACGTAATTCAAAGACTAAACATTTTAACCTTTCAATAATATATTACTAATTTATATAAAATTATTTTAATAAGCTATGAATACCAGTGAATAGTGTTAATATTTCTTTTATCATGATTTTTTTTAAAAATAAACATTTTAAAATAATTATTTGTGATTTACAAATTGCATAACTCTTTGAAGATAAACAATTTTAAAAATATAACTTTAAATCTAGTAATGCATTACCAATTACCATTAACTAGTTTACTTTAAATTACAATGAAACATCTTATTAGCTTCACTAGTCTAGTGCAAAGTATAAGTTTAAAGAAATATATATAATGTATACACACATAATAACAATATTCTTAAAATTACAAATAGATAACCTACTTAGTACCTATTTAAAAGGTATATTATGACATTTTCTATAAATTTTCATTATTATTTTCCTAAATATTTCCTTTTTTTTTTGTCAATCAGCCAGCTTTTGAACAATTACATCAGTTGGTAGTAAGCTTAATTTATTTTTTATTATGAGTTTAATTTAACCATATATTCATTATTTATTCAAGTAAACTTAAAGTTATTCAGGCATCTAGAATTACAACTACTCAATTGTACAATAATTATACTATTCAATAAAAATAATATACATTAATCAAATATTTAGGTAGGTATGTATTAATACAGTATTTTTGTAATAAAGTACCAATAACAAAGCCTTGAATATTGATACATGATCACGTGGAAATCTTTAATAGTACAAAGTTCTTTAGAGGATGAAAATTGAAAACATTATATAAAGACACAAGAAAAATGAAATAAACTAAAAGTTTTTTATCAAAATTTACTAATAATTTTTTATTCATTGTACTATAAAAAAATTTAGATATCTATCATATAAATCAAAATAAATTGAATTGACAGTACTTGAAAAAAAAAACGGTATGAAATGGATTATCTCTAATTCTATCATTGAACCATTGCTATCTTCCGTGTATAAATGTTAAAATGAGCATCTTTGTCCTAAATTATCTCTAGAACTACTCATCCAATCACTATGCCACTGGAATAAAATGATTAATTTTCAATTTATTGAAATCCTTAATGTGACTAGTAGAAGTTGTAGACCTAATGAGTAGCTTGAACTAGATACACAATTTTAGATAAAAATAATATTTATGTGTTTTTGATTGTCTAGCATCCAATAATATTCAAATTTTCAATTTTGCCTCATGAATGATAAATAATTGATTCATAAAAAACCTCAGGCACAAAAAAAAGGCAATATGAGCTGCAAAAACAGGCCAGCAATGATTATCAAGACTGGTAACTATTCGAGTATGCACTGCAACATCCAAACAAATCATGCACGCTGATATTAAAATCTTGATATTTCTACTGGGTGATTCAGAAATTTCGCTATAGAAATTTTATAATTTAAATATTTAAAATTGAAAATATCGAAAAATATATGTTATGAAAATGTCTTAATTTAAGGAAATTTAAAATGATAAATAAATCCCATATTTTTAACTTCTCTTTGAGGGTAGTTTTGGGGGTTTCTTTTGGAAAATCAAATTTAAAACTTTATTTTTTACGTAAATTTAATGTAAACATATTTTTTTAAAGCTTTTTAGTGATAGAAGACAATAAATTGATTTAAAACTAGGTTTGAGAGCGATTTTAAGTTTCCGGGTATTGTACTACGATCACAGTGCAGTGCATATGTAGTACGATTGCATGTGAGATCATAATACATTATTTTCAACATTTTTTAAAAATAATTCTATAGTAATATGCTACAGTAAAAAACATTCAATGATTTTTTTTTTTTTCATTTGTAGTACATAAATTTGAAGGTTTTAAATTTTACTCTAAAGTTAAAATGGCTTGTTTGTAAACCAGACTTAAAAAAAAATTGGTAGTAAAATGCTTTATTGATGTTATATAATTTATTTATTTAAAATGGTTTTTTTAGCTTATTGGAAATTATATGAATTTCAAAAATTGTATTTATTTTTCCATAAAATATTAGATAAGAAATTATTGATGGACAGTATTATTGACATTTTTAAGAAACTAAAAATTTGTAGAAAATTAATGGATGAACCTTTATTTGAATCTTAAGCTTAGGGTTACCATATTTTATTTGGCAAAAACTGGGACAAATTTTTTTTCATTTTTTTAAATTTTTTTTATTGATTTTCTGATTATACAATATAATTTTTAACACACATTATATGGATAGTAATTAATAACTTTTGAAGCTTTAGAAATTAAAGAATATAATATGATAAAATATAACATTTTTAATGTGTCCGATGTGCTCTCCATAAGCAGAAAAGTCTTGAGCTGTTTGATACTTGGTTGAACTGTGTACTTTTTGTAGCAATGTTTTGCTGCCAAGTATTAACTGATAAAATTGACAACAAGACATGCTATTGTATTAATTACTAGTGAAGCCTAAACTGTACTTATATCTAATTTATCCCGTGATTTCGTCCATGTGCTATTCATTAATGAAAAAACTCGTTCCACTGCTGCATTCGAGCCAGGTAACGAGAAAGAAAGTTCAATGACTATTAATAGACAACTATATCTTGTATATTTGTTCATAATTAATAATTATCTCAGATTATCACTCGTTACCTTTTTCAATCAAATGTCTAATAAAAGATATACATAAATTATTGAAGTCTCATTCCGGGACAATATGCTAACCCGATACACATTATCGGGACACCGGGACGGCAAACTCAAAACCGATACTGTCCCAGCCAAACCAGAACGTATGGCAACCCTACTTAAGCTCCTATATTTTTTTCTAAAATCAGATTCACATAATGGCTATTTTAATTTAATTGTAAATTAGGGATGAAATATTTTCAATTTTGAAAAAAAATAATGATAAAGCATTATATTTAGAGCATAGTAACATAATACTTATTTAAAAAAGTAAAAAGATTTCTTATCATATTTCAGCTAATTTTAGATCATTTACAATGCAATTTTAATGTATCTATTCTGAAAAGTTAAAAATATTGTAAGCTTAAAAAACCACCCAGTAATATGTAAGTGTTAATGACTACATTTAGTACAAAATACAATATGAATTATACCAATGGCGACGCAATGTTTTTTCTCTAGAATAACCCATTTGTTCTCATGGGTCAATATCAACATTTTGTTTGAAAAGGTAGCATAATAGTTATAACACATCACTACATTATTATGTTTGTAACCTTTAATGACTTCATCCAGTTAAATACCTTACCACCTTTATTTTATTGTGAACGCAATTCAAAAATACTTTTCTCAAGGCCATGTGCTTCAACACGCTAAACTGGGTGGTACATTAAAACCTCACGAATCCGGACCTCATTAGCCCGGACTTTGCTTATTCGGACAGCCGTTTATAATATGTGAATTACGGTAATTTATGCCGTAGATTGAAATTAACATGAAAACGAGTTCTACAAATATCCAATAAATGCGGGTTATTGAGATTACATATTTATCAATACCAATTATCATAAACGTCATTTATTAAAGATCATCTAAACATAGTCATTAAGTACGTCGAAGATAACAACGATGAAAACATGCTTGCGTATTATGAGCATATGAGACATCTTCGCGGGATAAACATTAAAGAAATCACTATGAAAGGAAGATAACCAAAGATTAGCAATTTTTTCGAACCGGTAAGCGTGTCTAGTGTGAATAATGATGGTGTGCCTTAATACAACACGTAGGAATAAGTAATAATTGTAATAAAATTATGGACTATTTTTTTAGGTTTAATATTGTTAGATATATGTATTAGATTAAAATTTGTATGATAAAACATCCAATTAAATTTTCTTAAATTTATAATTTACGATTATGGTTATTTTGTTTAATGCGGACAACCCAAAGCCCCAGTTGGTCTGGATTAATGAGGTTTTATTGTATATTATATAATAATTCATTACCTAAACATTTCGAATGGAGTAAAATATACGATCACTACATACTCTGGTATGTTTTGTTTTAACATCAAAGGTTTTCTTGACTAAAAAAGTAAAAAGTATCAAACAATTTCAAGTAAGACATCAGTGTAACAATTAAATATTTATAATTCTGACCAGTGATTGACATAAGGATGATAAAATATTGGTTTTCCAGTACCTATTTTATCGAGAAAATGTATAAAAGTACTAAAACAGCAACTAATTACGAACAAAATTTAATTGATCAAATAATTATGAAAAATAATAATTAGGAACCCCATATGAGAGGGAGTCTTAAAAGCTGTATTAAAGGCTCTAGCTTATCCGAGGTTCTCCCAATTGCAAATTAAATTTGTATTTACATAAATATTTGTTTAATTTATGAATATTCAACAATATTTTGTATGTTGGGCATATTTTTAGCAGTACAAACAATAATTTTAGGTAGTCAACTAGTTGATAATCAATTACTGTAATTGCCATTGCGTTTACGAATTGCATTTAATTAAAATATTGTAATGATGGATATTGGGAGTAGTTGGAATATAATTTAGTTTAATTCTATAAAATATAATATTTGAGATTAAAGTTTCAAAAATAGTATGTAGGTACAAAATATGAGGAGAGCTTAATATTCAATAAGATATTCATATATTAAATTAACCTTAGTACAAAATTATAAAAAAATAAAAATAATACAATTTTTAAAAGTCAACATTTAACATAAAATTATGATGGATGACATTTTTTTTTGTGAATTTGCAAAAACCTATTTCTTGAGAAGCAATTATCACATGCATCACATTTGAAGTTTTGAATTTTAGGTCCTAGATTATGGCTATTGCTCAAGTGCTCTTTAAGATTGGATTTTTTCTTGAATATTTTCTCACAGTGAGTGCAACTAAACTTAGCATCATTGTGTCTTTTTAGATGAAAGTTTAATAAAATTAGGTTCTTGAAACAAGCTCCACAGTGATCACAAATACATTTTTGTGAAGTATGGTTAGATTTATGGTACCTGAAAAAAAAAATAAAATAAAAATAGTATTGCTCACAATTTAGTTATATCTTAACAGATATTTTAATCATTTACTGATAATCTTGATATATAATCATTGAGTGATAGCTAAATATATTAAATGCATTAGACTATATACTAAATAGTTGTATACATGAACCACAATCAATAGGTTATTATACATTAAAAGAATAATTTGATGTTTCCCTAAGTATTTTTCAAATAACTTACACAACAATTGCTATTCACTGGATCATAATGTTATTTGTATTTATTACGAAAAATTTGTCTTATAATTTTAGGTATAGATTTGCAAATGAAAAAGTTAAAAAATGAGTTAAATCTCCTAAAAATGAAATTGAACAGTGTAGAGTGGTCTGAGCAGTAACTTAATTACAAAAAGTTTGAAAGTAATTGAATTTTTTAGAGTACCTAGCGCATTAGAAACACAACTTAAGATTAGATAGGAATGATCTATTTCCTATATTTAGTGTCTTAAAAATTATTTTGATTGGACTATTTACTGTGCAATAATAATTTACAGATTGGGATGTTATTTTACTCTCTTTTTTACTTTTTATGGCGCATATTATCAAAATCTTCACAAATTCAATGATTAAATACATTGTTATAACTTCTCTGTATATGTATATATTACATTTAAAATATAGATGTACCATTATGTAAAATAGATAATTAATGAAATAAAATATACTTATAATCAGGACTAAAAAGGAGCAAGAAGAAAAACAAATAAAATATGTAAAGACAAATATGCTTCAAAAAAAGCATAAATGCATGTGTATAGTGTATAGTCAATAATATTGAAACATCTAATTCAAATTTTTATTATAAACTAATGGTTCATAATAAAACATTTTAATGGTAAAAAATGTTTGAAAAGTTTTGTTTTTCAATTGTAAAATGCACATACAATTAAAAATATAGTACTTTAAATTAAAATATTCTTAGTTATAAGAAAAAAAAATTGTAAAATATGGAAACTTATAAAACAGTAGTTCCCAAACTGCGAGGTGCACCTCCCTTGGGAACGACAAACATTTAGCAGGGGAGGCGCGAGGTAAATATTTTTATTTTTAGATCAGCGATCATATCGTTGAAACGTCTATCTAAAGGAAAACCTAGCGTCATCGTGCTGAATCACTCAAACCATAATGAGTAATGACTAATGACCAATAAATCATATATAAATATATATTATATTTCATCCCACAATAGAAGTAGTAGTAGTAGTCGTAAATTAGTAGTACGTGGGTGTGTTCATTATTGAGGTGTGTGTTCATTTATAAGTTACATTTTTACTCTTATATTAAATTGAAAAAATTCACAATATTACATACAAATGTCCAAATGAAAACGCGAGTAAAGAAGAAAATAAACGTAAGATTGGAAAATACGATGATAGTTTCCTTAGGTTTTACTTACATTAAAATAGTCAATGTGGAATGTCCTAAATGTGTTGTTTGTTTATAAGTATTAGTTGTCGGTATTATTCTTACAAATAATTTTAAACGTAATTTTGAAAGTAATCTTGGAACATTAATTGATAAAAAAGTACATATTCCACCCGATGGAATATTCTTCACTCTTCTGGGATGAGTGCATTGAATTTAAAAAAAAAGATAGGTCATTTCTTAAGTTAGAGCAATGCTTCAGAATTAAAATATACCGTTTGAATAGAAAAATGTCTTTAAATAAATATTTAAAGTTAAAAATTGAATGTTAATTTCATTTGAAACTAAATACGGTTTAGGAAGATTAAAATGCAAATATATTATTTTACAAGCTCTGGTTCAAATAAATATTATAATATATCATAAAACAGTATATTTGTTAATTTCAATTTTTAAATTTTTGTTAAAAACAACTGAAATTTGCAATTAGTTAAAATTAATAAATAAATACTCTACAAGTTGTAGTAACATAATTAATATATGATCGAAGCTCAACCCTAAAAAGAAGCATTTGTATTAATTTAGATAAATAATTTTTGATATTCTATAATTTGACTTTAAAAAATAGTTAAAAACAGATTATAGTCAGACTAATAGAAAGAGAGCTCTGGTGGCCGATGGGTAAAGTTCAAATATTGCCGGAGCCAAGGGTTTTTAGACTAAGTAATAAGTACTTATTGTTCTTTGTTGCCAGGAGGTGCAGGAATTCAGGAGTGTGTTACTAGACACATGATGATGAATCTTTTATGTTAGTAGCTATTTGGTGGACTCAATATTTTGTAAAGCATAACCGCATAACAATAAGCATTGTAAGATAATAAAATAAAATATGCATATCAAATTTAAAAAAACTGAGCCGTTGGTTTAGATAATCGCTTATTAAATATTAGCACAGTGAGCCTGACAGTAAAATGTCCAAGTGAATGAGAATTTAAAACATGTAAATAGTATACTATATAAATCATACTTGAAGTTTGATGGTTGACTTGTAGAATAATCACATTGGTCACAACAGAACATCACTAATTTCTTATGAACCAGACGATCATGTCGACGCAATGACGATAAAGTTGAAAAATATTTTTCACACTCCTTACAACAATGTTCTTTGACTAATGAATGAGCACTTTCGTGAATTTTTAAATTGTACATATTTGGAGCTTTATAACCACATTTTTCACAAGTATATAAACCAATATGAACATTCAAATGAGCATCGAGAGTCTTTTGATAAGCAAACTTCTTTTGACACAATTTGCATTCAAACAATTTCTCTCTATGAATCGTCTCATGTGTTATAAGACGTTCATTAGTTAAAAACAATTTCCCACACTTTTCACAGCAAAATTTCTTGGGCAAATCAGTGTGTATCGCCATATCATGTGTAATAAGATCATTGAACTTTGTAAAAGTTTCTGAACATATATTACAGTTATAAGTCTTACGTACATATCGGTTATATTTATTCAATGACTTTGACTGTAGATTTCCATAAGCTAGTTTTTCTTTATTATTCATCATGGTCTTCATAGAAATGGCTTTGGGATTTTTCCAGTGAGCTTTAGTATGAATCAAATGATTATCTTTTTTGTGTAATTCACTCTCCGCATTAGAAGATTCTTCATCAGATACGGTGTCAATACTTAAATCTTCGGGTGGCTGTACTTTTTTAGTATATTTTGGAACTACGGGAAAATCTGTACATAATGTATCAAATTCACCACTCCATTGTTGTAAAATAGTGTTATTCCACATGGAATCATTGTCCAAAAAACTGAGGCTTAAGTCTGACATTTGAGATGGTGTGAATCCCAACGCACTAATATTTGCCAATTCAGAGTACAACTAAAAACAAAAAGAATTTGTTTAAAACAAGTATATTCATTTACAATTTAAAGTAATAAAAATAATATATCACTACCAAATCAGTGTCATTTTTATCTCGTATGTGCTGCCGGACAAAAGCATTGGTATGATCACACAGTGCTTTGAATTTGGTCCAAGAGTCCAACATTAATATGCAATTGGCACATATATTGGTTGGCTCATCAGTGCCTAGTAGTACCTAAGAATATCAATAATAATGAAAGCAATGTCCTCAAAGTTAAAAACAAACATTTCTAAAAGTATTTTAAAATGAGTTGTAATAAACTAAACGTATTAAAAAAAAAAACTTAGATTTACCTCAACTTGTACACATTTTTGTATGGTCTCTTCGAGGCTTGGTTGTTCATATAGTGATATCATTTTACTAGTTCCGTCATCTTCACGAAAACATAATCGACAAATTTTTTCCAAATCAATTGTTAATGGAGCCATTTTCACATCTATCCTCTACGAATTAATATCAATATCGACAACCTGTGTAGAGAAACCAATTAATATTAAATATTCGAAGTTAATTTTAAGTCAAAAATTAAATTTGTTTGTCCTGGTACAACAGCAAGTTAAACATAAATAATATACATACGTGTATGCACTTACTCGATGTTTAATGTCAATTTTGTGAGTACTGATAGAAGAGAAAATGGGGGTTTTGATATAGTACGAAGAACAGTGATATGGCAATATTACATGTTTTAATTTGCTAACGCAATACGAAATTATGAATGAAATTTAATGTTTCTTGGCGTAAGAAATTAAACAATAGATAGATTTCATTTAATTAATACTGATAAATCGTATCTACATTCAAACCAAACTACATAGCACCATTGTTCTAAACTAGTACCCATCGTCGGAATTTTCTTAAAATTTTCACTAATATTTTTAATCGTCACAGGTTAGGTACGAAACCGAACCATTGTAAGTTGAAGGAAGTGGAACCATGACAAAAATATAAAATAGAACATTGTTGTCACTTAAGTAGTTATCACTTATCAATATTACGATCTTGGATTTGTGAACAAATAATATCACAACACCCGTACTTAAATAAAGAAACAAACTCTCTCATCTACATCGGTTTCCGTAGTGTAGTGGTTATCACGTGTGCTTCACACGCACAAGGTCCCCGGTTCGATCCCGGGCGGAAACAATTAAATTTTTTCACCTCGTCAACGTTGTTAGTCTTCATATTCGTTTTATATTTCCTTTGCCCACGAAAATTATTTATTATCAATTAACGGATTAAGACACTTTAAAACATTAGATCATTAGAACAATAGTACAGTTAGTGATAATTATTATATGACAGAAAATTTAAACTTAGAGCAGTAATAGTACACGACAATAACATACATTATAAAAATAATTATTAAGATTAACAGATTTGACACTAAGATTATAATATTTAAAATTATAAATAATTAACAGAACTTAATGCTATACAAACATCAAACATGGCATGACATAAAAAAGAAATCGATCTGATTGTTTTAATAATAATAATAATATATTTATAATTATAAAAATCAATAAATAAACAAACACCCCAATCCCCAAGGGGTAGGAATACAGTAATATATATATATAAGAATTATGAATTAATAATTATTAGATAAAAATGTAACATTAATTATTTGAATTATAAATACAAGTTTTTAACGTGGTGCATGAATCAAAAAAAAAAAATCTAAATTTTTTATTTGATTGCATAACGCTATGTCCTAGCTGGTGCGTGCACGCAATGCGAGGAGATGGTGCGATATTTGACCGCACCGCACCGAATTCTAGTACCCGCAACAATGGCAAAATTGACGCATTCAAATACGCGGGAAAACGCATACGATTTGTTGATTTTAAACTTATTTTTATACGTAACCCATCAGTACCATTCATGTATTTGTGCGGACAAGTATCAAAATCATACGTTAATTAGTTAAATAGTATTTAAATTTGTTTGTGAGTAATACATTTTAATTTACTATATTATGTCGTTAATTGAAGAACAACGAGGTTTAATCTTAATAGAAAATACTTATTTGAAGTATAAATTACTTAAAATGAGTAAAAAATCTAAGAGATCTCCTCCAAATGTCATTTATAAAGATAGATTTATATTTGGAGAATTTCATCAACTGTATCCACAATTACGAGCAGATAAAGTAATGTTTTAAATTGTATTTTGCATAATGTGATTATTGATCTTGAAAAAAATCAATCAGATATAAAAAATATAGAAAATGAAAATGGGATATTAAGTAAAAATTATTTGGATAGTATTCAAGGTGGCAGATATACTAATAGAACATCTCAAACCGTTCTAGAAATAAGAAATACATTTGTAAAATATTTTAAGGACAACAAAATATAATTTCATATTCTACTTTTATTTTATAATGTTATATTATGTTTAATACTTACATACGATCTTAGTTTATTATGTATTTATATTGTCTATTAGATATATAAAAAAAAAAACATCTACATGTAACTTATATAACCAATAATTTTGGTACATATTTAACTAATTATTATTTTTTTTTTCCATTAACTAAATTGTATTTTTAAAAACTACAATAAATTAAGTTTGAGGAAAGTTTAATAAAGCTATACTTACCAGTTATTCTTGTGGCTTTTGAAACCTCTGCCCATGCTTTGGCTCCTACAAGCCTATCTTTGTATTTTTTATGCTTTTTGTTCCATAAAACATTATGCTTTTGGACTTCAGAAATCAACAATTCTGTTTTTTCAAAATCTGTATACGGCATTTTGTACAGAAATGTAATTAACAAATAACAAATAAATTTAAACAATGTTGATCATCCACTCTCTATTGCGATGACGCATATCGCATGCGACGAAAAACAAACTATTTTGTATTTCAAACCTGCGACTGCGGTGCGATATCGTGAATTCAACGCACGCGTCGGCAATTAGGATAGTCCGATCTATTTCTGAATGTTTGTTATTATTAGAAATCGCATGCGTTCGCCGCACTGCGATTTGCGGTGCGTGCACGCACCAGCTAGGACATAGCGTAACATTGGTATACCAAACAAATAGGCGACACATCGGAAGTAATTAGTTTTCGACTGTGGTATAGCAAAAGGAGGATTATGTATTTATGTCTTGAATTGAAGGACGGTACTTTGAGACCAATTTTTTGTAATAGTTCAGGACAGTCAATTTCTCCATTAAAGATTTAATAAACAAAAGTAGCAACAAAAACTAACCGTCTGATCTTTAAGTGACTTTAAACCTGCAAATTTTGCGATATCATCCGTATGTTGGTTAAATATCATTGTTTTATATGCATAAAAACAGAGGAAATTTTTCTGTATTTTTTCTAATTTACCGATAAATTGTAATTGGTTAGGTAAACAGAAAAGGCTTATAAATACGAGTGAAAGTAATAGTACTACATTTATTTATGTTGAATGATAAGCAGTTTTGTTTACTCTAACTTACAAGCTTTTCCAAATTAGACTAAAAATTTACTGTGTCAGGGAGAGATTCTAATGGTGAAAAAATTTTAGCAGCATCGGCCAATAATAACAAGTCTACTGAAGAATTAAGAACAGTGGGTAAGTCATTAACAAACAAATTAAACAAAAGAAGGCCCAAATGAAAACCTTGCGGTACACTTGAACACACACTAAAATAATTTGAAATAATAAAAGAGATAATTTTACTGCTTCGGTGCGACCTGCAGTAAGATATGATTCTATCCAACTTAAAAAACTGTCCACTGAAACCAAAAGTAGTTAATTTCAAGAGAAGTAATTTATGATTAACCTTATCGAATGCTCTTTGGAAATCGGTGTAAATGGAATCAATATGAACATTATTATTGAATTAAGTTAAAATTATAGACTGATAAAGCAAGAGATTGATGAAAATTGACATATTAAGTCTAAATCCGGATTGATTTGAGGAAATATAAGGAGAGATAATTAAAGTTAACTTTTTTGTGATTATTACTTCAAATATTAACCCCCTAACGAAAGAAAAATCTGGAAAGTTAGTGGAGATTGTTTCAACTACCTCACAGTGACTTGAATATATTATGTCATTTATTGCATCAGGTGGTATATAAATACAACCTAAAATAATATTAATATTATTAATTTAATTTTTTTTTTTTATTTGCTCTATGCCCGGGACCATTGGAACACATAACCTTTCAGGCTGAATTTTATCACGAATGGCAACTAAAACTCCTCCGCCACGTTTTTCCCTAAAGAAAAATCACGATAATTTCTATAAATATTATAATTACAGAAACCAAGTTCCGCATCGAATACATCATTATTTAATCAAGTTGAATTTACACAATGTACATCAGTACATCACAATCAAAATTTATTAAAGAAGAGCGTAAAAAAGGTAATTTCGTTAGAAGACCACAGATATTTCGGTAGAAAATATTTAGGATAAAAAATGTTCTGATTGGTTACTAGGATGATTTTGCCTTGAGATTATAGTCGGAGTACCTTTTACATACTTTATAATCAAATCAGGGTTGCCTTTAAACTTAAGAGACTCGAGTTCTTCACGCAATCAGGCGCGGATTCAGAGGGGGGTGCTAGGGTACTATAGCACCCCCCTTGATATATTGCTACCTGGTTAAAAACAAACATTTTACGCTA
The DNA here is from genome assembly GCA_027580255.1 of Therioaphis trifolii. Lineage (NCBI taxonomy): Eukaryota > Metazoa > Arthropoda > Insecta > Hemiptera > Aphididae > Therioaphis > Therioaphis trifolii. The sequence continues at coordinate 104,574,503 of CM050404.1, read as the reverse complement.
TTTGTACTTTTCAGTAGGTCGGGTATGTTATACAAAATTGGTTACAAAAGAAAACTAATATTTGTTTTTATAAGTAATTTTCCCTCAACAATACTGAAACTGATTACTGATAAGTGAGAACCAGGAGTGACTGAAAATAGAACGATAAATCACAAATTCACAACCCTCTAGGTATCAGACATGAATATTGTGTTTTGTGTCACACTGTTTAAAGCATAGATATTTTCCACGATATTATATATAATATATTTCCATAATATTACCCGGTAGTTATCACTATAACTATAATTTTTTTTATAATGTTATCACTGAATACCGATTATATTATTTTAATTTAAATCCAGGGTATTATTTGTATGTCGTTTTGTTATCATAAATTTGAAAATAAAATTTTGGTAATTTGTTGCGTTATACTTATTATTTATTACTAACATTTGTAAATAACAGTACCTATAGTTCATTATTCATATTATAAATTATAATAAAAAATTAACAATGGCACAAAATAAAAGAAAAAATCTTATATATTCTTATTTCCAAAAAAAACAAAAGAATAATGATAGTGAAGTAAGTTTGAAGTGAATTATTTTTTTTTAATTTTTGTATACTTTAATAAAATCAATTGCTTTGCATTTAACGCTTCTGAAAATTTTCAAGCTGGTAAATGTTGAACCATTAAAAAAAATGCACTCGCAGTTGCTTTAGGATCAGAACATTCAGAACATAAAAACATTCCTCCTTCGGTAATAATTTTAACTTTTGTAGTATTTTAGTGGTATCATATTGATAAATTAATTCATTTTACATCAATATAATATATACAATTATTAATTATTTTATAATTTAGTATTTGCATATTATGCTTGTTGCTTGGCTTTTAAAATATTAGGTACTAGTTTGTGAAAATAAAACTGCTTCTGTCAATATGAATTCAAGTGATATTGGTCTTGGATCCACTATGTCTGAAGTACGTCTTAATGGTTTGGCCATGTTAAATATTAATAAAGAGATAGATATAAACCAAGTAGTTGACACCTTCGCTCGGAAAAAAAAGGAGGATGGAATTAGAAGATTGGTTAAAATGACCTAAAAATTGTTATTTATTTTTTGTTAAATGATGTGATATAATTTGTTTAAATTGTTGTTTGTTTTATTTATTTTTTTTTTTTTACTACAGAGATTTCCTTTTTTAAATAAAGATGATGTTTATCCATTTAAATATTAAGCATATTATTAGAACTAAAAAAAGGTCATGCCATCAGGATGTAGTACACAGAATACATTAATTATACCTTAACCTAAGCACCCCCCATAAAAAAATCCTAGATCCGCCACTGCACGCAATGATTTTATATAATTCCTTTGCCCTTTGGTAGATAGTACGATCAGAACTGATACCAATTGTAGAAGGCGGCTGTAGAGATGATAATTTTTTCTTCGATTTTAAAATGTCAAAGACCTCGGCGGGAGAACCAAATATGGCTTTAATAAGACGAGAGTAGTTTTGTCCCTGTTTACCAAGGCGTATTAATTTAATCGACTTGATAATAATATTATCTCTGTCCACAAATCACAATTAACGAGATTAATGTCGTGTGCAATTTTATCAGCGATAACACTTGAGCTAATTGATTCCGATACGTCATATTATATTATTAAATTAGAGGCTCTTGTAATTCGTTCATTGATTTCATTTATTATAAACTCTTCAGAACGAGCACAATAATTTTTGCCAGACGAATTTTTGTGCTCACTAATCTCGGCTAACAAACGTTGTATCAACATCTTCAATATTATGGGATTTCATGTAACCCATTACTGCAAGAGTCACAAAAATATTTCAAGTTTCGATTTTTCAGTGTTAAACATTTGAGCTCACTAGACGTACACTCCTGAACACTTATTGTGAATTAAATATTAATGCGTTACAACCATCGTATTTAACTAGAGTATCCGAGTATCAAGTTCAGCGAACATCAAATCACATTTAAAACAATTATTGGTATTTGACACAGACATTATTATAAAGGAAATAAGTTACTGAAATAGTGTTTTAAGTTTTTTATGATAAAGTAGCAGTGGCGGCTCGTATTAATGTGCGATGGTGCATTGGTGCGATCGCACTCCCTATGAAAATACGAAAATTTTAAAATAAAATGGAACTAGGTATTATAATAATTTTAAAAAAATGTTATCTTAATACGTCGGTAATCGGTATTCGGTATTCGGTATAGTCCGCCCAATACCCGCGTCGCCACGTTCAGTTCAAAATACGTACGATGATTTTGATTTGTATTGTAAAAAGAAAGTTTTTTATTATAAAAATATTATAAATTGACGTCTAATGACATTATTTAAAAGTAGGCAAAATTACTAAAGGCGAAAAAAATTGTCTAAAAATTCAAATTGATACAGGTACTATTGTCTATATATTTAATATTTAGAGTAGGTATTTTGAATCGGGTATTGTGACTTGTTCGTATATTATGGGGATGACAAATTGTTGTCGAATATTATGAATATTATGAACTCGTCGAATATTATGATCATTTTTCAATAAACTTCAAACGAATATGAGCAACATGAAATATTATTATAAATTTGCATCAAAATACGATTAATGACTCATTAAAAAAAAAAAAAAAAAAAAAAAAAAAATTAAAATGGAAATAAATGGGTCCAAATTATTATCCGTCTCAATAGCTAAAAATGTTGCTATAAATTAAATGAGAAATTCAAACATTATGTTTGATTATGTTGATTTATAATATCAAACATTACGTACTTATATCAAACATAAGTTATTAGGTACTCCTATTAATAAATTATAAATACTTCTATTCAATAAGTATTTCCAAACAATAGTTATATTTTTTAGGCCAGCGTTATTTTATACTATTATAGCTATTTTAAAACAAAGTCAAATGACTTGATAATATATGTCAATAATTTCATTAACAAAATTAATTTATGTTATATCTGCACACTTTTTTTATTTCGTTCTGCACAATCAACATTCCGTATTGCACTTCTGCACATAGTTTGTCATACTACACACAATTTGAGTCTCAGCTCCTGTTGCGATCGTTATGTTAAACAAATTCAACGGGTCACACTCCATATGAAAGGACTGGACGTGATTAATACTTGATAGTAGGTATTCGATAGATATCGACTTTTCCACGTGTACACTCAATACCACTGTATTGCATGAATAATTGTTATGATATTAACTAATAACTGCCGACTGAATAAAAATAAAAAACTACAAGTAGATAAGAATGGTCACTTAAATAATTTGTTGATTTTTAATAATACAGAAAAGTATTTTTTAGTTTCGACTTTTTTAAGTTTCGTGTTATCATTGATTTATTTTGCACTCTTATCAAAATAGTATTGTGATAATAACATGGTTTTTTTTATCTAATGGAATAGATAATACAACATATTTTCATCTTGTCCTTCACAGGAACGTTGTGACAATTTTCAAGATTTCACTGGTATTAAGTCTTGTTATTCTTAATTATGTTTGATTTTTAATAAATTTCCTTGTTTTGTTGTTCTAGAATTTACAAACGTAAGTGTCGATCATCATGGCAACTGCTGAAAGTGTCAAACAAGATATGCCACCTAAAGGTGGCTATCGGAAGATTAATGTTGAACGAGTATTTCCGAAACCATTTGCCAGTAGTAAGTTGATGTTGATAAAATTTAGATGATTAATTGTCCAATAAGTATTTTCAAACTTATGTTGATAAACTACAATTTTCTATATTTTTTTCTAATTAATATTCACATCGATTTGTTTGTATTGTTTTAATCAGGAACTAAAAATTTAACATTTTAATATTTTAATGACACACATACTTCTATTTAGTTGATCATTCATCTACAAATTTTCTTACACACTTGACGATTGTATTGGCTCATAAATAGTGTCATTTACTTCACATAATTAAATACATTTTCTTTTTAGTTTTTGATGCATTTAATAAAATGGTAATGATAGATCACATTTTATAAGATTTTTAAGTGTGTTATATGCTTGGATATTTTATTAAAATATTTTAAGCCATATATTGAGATATACCATTCATGTCTAGATTTATAGTTATAGAAGTCAGGTAGATAAAATCAAACTAGGTTATCTTTAGGAAGTAAATCACTTATATACATAACAATTTTGAGATGATTATAGGCATAGGTAGCTTGACAGCTGTTGGGATGTGCTAAATTAACCAATGTAAAACTACCCAAGTTAGGGTTAGTTAGTGTACCAATTGTTAATTTAAACCTATTTGTACCAATCAATTTCTAAATGCAAAATTACTTTGAATTCTTGTTCAGGCTTTAATTATTTTGCATAAAGGTTTAAATATTGAAAGCGTTGAAAGTTTACCGAATACAACTCATTAAGATTTCACTTCAATATTGGAAATCTGATTCGATACATATTTGTTTCTTTATACATGAAATCAAAATACCAAAACTTATATTACATATTATAAGATGTTAAACGTGTTAATATTTATTATACATATAAACCAACAAATTTCCATATTATTAAAAAATGTTTACTTAAATTTAACAACTTCAAAATAAAGAGTCAAGGCACAATGTTTCTTTGTTTAAATTTTAAATTACACTGTATTGAATATTGATGATATTTTTTTTATAACTGGTGCAATATTATTTATTATTTTTTCAATATGAGATTTATCTTGACCAAGAGCTTTCTCTGTTAATGTAGACGTTGCATTTCACAGCGCCATACCAGATTATTTTTTATTCTAAATATTTATATTGATATTTTTATTGTTTCTTGTATGTTCAAAGTTTATTTCTATATAATTATTAATTACCTAATTTATTTAAAAATTATTTCATTTTATACTGCATGTTAAAACTTATTTTGGTGGATATGTATAGTGTATACACATAGTTCTTTATTTTTTAATGCTTAAAGTTCCAAACCCTGTCAATAAATCTACTCTTATCTACCAACAGTCTGATGAAATATTAATAATTTATAATTTATGTATTATATATTCATTAAAAATCATTTTGTTTAAAAATTAATAATTTTTTGAATTATACATTAATTATCTATATCATTATTCTTTGTATGATACATTTTTAATATTGATTTTCATAATTTATTGTGTTTTAGCTAGAGCTTTGGTTGGTACATATGTAGTTTGTACTGGTGTAGGCTGGTATCTATACCTATTAAATGACAAACTCATTGACAAATATCAAGTTGAGTCCCGCAGTGCACTCATAGCTTTAACACCTCTGTTAGAGGCTGAATCTGATAGAGCGTGAGTATTTTATGACCAATCTATTTATTGTTAATATTATTTAAACTACTTGTTGAAATTACTTATAAAATAATATTTTAGATATTTAAAACAAATAAGAAAAAATCGCGAAGCAGAAGACGTATTAATGAAAGATGTTAAAGATTGGAAAACAGGTACATTATATGGTGAACGTGTATACAAGACAGTCCCTGAAAACGAATTCATTGAACCTAGTTTAAATGAGTACTATGTACATGCCCATCCCAAAACATTATTTGATCGAGTATATTGGCACAAGTATCTGTAAATTAGTAAGTATTATTATTTTAATAAATATACTAAATTGACTTTGTTAATATAATCTTATAATTTCACAAAATATGTTTTTATTCATTGCTATTTTTAATGTTAGTTAAATAATTAATCCGAAATCTTCTATATGTGTAACTCGCTAAAATACATAAATTCTATTTAGTTTGAATTAAACATAACAAATTAGGTTGTTCGATTTTAAAATTATCGCACCGGGTCAATATTGAATAATTGAACAAATTTTTTTTTTTTTTTTTGCATAAGGAGTTTATTTTAATTTTAATATATAATTATTAATTACTATTTTTTTAAATTTTACATTGCATTTTACCTGACTAATCGATACATAATAAGTTACTGATTATTGTTTATCATATTTTTCATTTGAATAGATTTTTTTCAAAATTCTTGTATTAGTTATAATTGTATTGTAAAATTTATTGCAAGTCAGTACAAAATTAACTATACACAGCGTTAATTATTATTGTTTCTGTTATTATAGTGTACGAAATGTACAATTCTAAGTTTTTCCTAGATGATTATTATGATGCACAATACAATAATACTCATGGGTACATTATTTGGATTATTAAAAAATGTTATTCTAGTTTCAATAAGTAGAATAGAATAATTATTTATTAATAATAAAAGTATTTTTGTGTTAAATCATCATTTTTAATATTTTATAAAAATGCATGATATACCCATACACACACACACACACACGCGTATATATATTTATTTTTTATTTTTTTATTTTAATACCTGTAAGAATACTCTAATTTAATATATTATTGAGTTTATTTCATTTCAATTTAACTCCATTAACTATTATTTTGAAAAACTAATTTTAAGTGTAATGAAAGTTATTTTAGTTATATCAATTTGTTTACAGGTAGTTAACAATGTTCTCAAGAAAGAAAATTATAAGAATATGTGTCGGCTTACAAACAGTGTCATGATTTTTTTTCCGTTAGTAAATTAATATGAAATAGTAATAATAGAGTTGTATATATCATATTTGTATTTTCTCAATTTAAAATGTCTAGTTTATAATTTCATTGAATAAAATAAATTGTTAACATTTCGTCTAAAAAAAAACAAGTGTACTTTACACATATATTATAAAAATTAATCCCCCCCTTCAATCCATTTAATATCCTGAATTTTTATCCTGATTTAGTGGTAATATAATATTGTTTATTAAAATTTCTATGATGAATTTTCAATTTGCTAGTAAACAAATTGCTAGTACTTTGACATGTTTAGTTGTAATGAGATTTTGAAGCAAACGACCTCGGGTGTTGGTTGTTGAGCATCCCCAGCATTGGTGTTTTGAGTTGAAGTCTGCTCCAATTAAATAAATATGATTCATTGTTGACAAAAATAAAGAAAGTTCATTTTCGGGAAATTTACGGCCAGGGGGGAAGTAAGCTGAAGCAATAGTAATAGGTATAGAGTTAATTGTCAGAGATGTAGCGATTATTTGTAGGTTGACTGACGTAGTGGGAAAAAAGGAAATGTGACTTATTTTGTTGGATATGATTAAAGCAGATCCGCCATGGACAGTGCCATTATAAGATGGTCGGCCCTTAGAATGTTATAACCAAATAATTTGAAGAGAGATTTATTTGTTAGATGCGTCTTGGAAATCATGGCAATGTCGACTTGGTTTTCATTTAGCGATAATTGTAGTTCGTTTGTGTTGTTTATTAAACTATTGACATTCCATAATAGTAATTGGTAATAATTAATAAATAAAATAATAATAGTGATTGCCGATTGGTTTACTAGGTTTGTTAACGGCCATCTTTGATGAGTTATATTTCTCATTTAGTGTCAATATTAAAAAAAACTTTAATTTCTCCAAGATAAATAGAAGGAGTTCAAAATTTAAATTGTTAAATTTTTAGTATTAAATAGAAATAGTAAATAAATTGTATAATATTCATAATTTGTAAAATATATTTTATCCTTTAATTGTTATTGATTTTAAGCTTTCCGAAATGATTCTATGGTACATAATAGTATTATCATAAATAATATTCCTATATTCTAAAAATATCAATAATAAAATAAAAATGAATCTTAATTAAAATTTATTTTTATTTAAAAAATGAATACATCTTTCAAGAAAAGAACAAATCATTTATAATATATGAGAAATATTGATATTATTAACCCTAGAGCAGATGCGTGGGGTACGGGGGTTTGAACTTGAAAGAGACCTACATGAAAAACTTCAATATTACAATATATACAACATACCTAATATTTGAATATTTATTTAAGTGATACTTTGTATCAACGTGATGTTAACACATTTTATCGATTATATCAAATTAAAAAGTTTAAAAACATGTTATAACCTAAAAATACTCATTAAAGTTGAATTTTTGTCATATTTATCACCACAGGAGTTGTAAAGTCATAAGTTTCTTTTTCAGTTAAGTATTTTTGTGAACATAAATTCAATCAACAAAAATAATTTAATGTAAAGATCTTGAAAGCATTGTGATAGCGACTCTTTGTGCACTAACATTATTTAATTGATGCTTTACTACAAATGCTAAATTATATTATTTATTTATATGTACGTTACCTGATTTTTAATAATAATTTTAAGTGTATCTATTTAATATTTGCTTTCGAACAGTTCATTAACATTTGCGTGGTTACTATCCACTTTATTTTGTAAGACAGTAAAATATTAATATTAGGTTTCTCTGAATGTTGTAGTACTTAAGATACTATGTTAATTTTAAATCTAACTTCAATTTAAACACACATAAAGTTATTAAATACATATCATATTTGAGCTCCATAAAATACAAGAAAAATCGACTTTATTATACTATATTATAATTAAAGCTTTTGTATATTGTCTTATTAATAAGATTCTGAATAATGGCAATTTCTTTGCAGAAGAAAGATTTAAAATTAACTTGATATTATTAATATATTTTTTAATAATATATTTAGTATTGCATTTAATTTTCAACGATTTGTTATTTATCAATATTTACATATATTAGAGTAACTAATTGTTTGAATCTTTTAATATAACAACAATAACATTTTAGAAATAGGGTATGATAGAAATTGGCGTGGATGCTCAATTTAATATTAAAGGAATACTTAGTTTTATTTAATTTAAGATATAAAGGTTGCATATTTTCTAAGGTGTTAATTTTGTACACTCAATCATTCAGTGATACAGTCATATAATGAGTAAAATAAATGCTTTTATACTTAAAAAAAAAAACTTTCAAAATTCAATTTTTATTTTATTATCATATTATGATTATAAATTTGGTTATTTATGCTAGTGAACATATCATTGAAAAAAATTGTATAAGTATGTTTTTCATAGATATACTTTTTAATATAATTATAAATTCGTAATGTATGTTCTATAAAAAATTAAAGTCATGTACCGCGTAAATATTCAATAGTCAAAAATGTAATTTTTCAAGACTAACATTGTAGGTAATCAAGGTACTTAACAATTCAATTTTATCAAAATTTTAAATTTAACTAAAAAAAATGTAGACATACTTTGTATCACTAGTATGCTTGGTTCTTCAGACAAGATACTGGTAGTTGGTGCATTACATTTTAAAGAAACAATAAATCATATCATAATCAAAATAATTCTGGGCAAAGTTTCATTATAATATACTTACGCATCTTGATTACATATTTTATCGTTTTAGTAAAATTATTGGTACTTATCGACCTATAAAATTTTGAAAAAACCCAAGTTCCATTAAGAGTCAATCAACCAATATTTTTTTTTTTTTTTTTTTATTAGCTTCTAATTATAAAAATTACTACAGCTCAACAATTACAATTCCTTGGGAAACAATAGCAAATTGGGAAACAAGAAATAAACAAAGAGAAAAAACAAAAATAAGTACATTAGCTGTGTTAGCTAAATGAAGATCATATTAAGAATCCAGCATTTTGTATAAAATTTAAAATAATAAAAATAATGTCTCTAGAAAAGGAGTTTAGAAACAATAATGTTTTATATTCAATTAAAGAAGACATTTGATGTAATTATAGTCTTTTTTATCAACATTTTAACTAGTTAAGCACTAATTCAAAAAATTTTAACTTATGATTTTTACATTTTGCTAGTATTGTTAGTGTAGTAGGTATATGAGTAAGGTTATCGATATAGAAATTTTAGGTTTTAATACAAAGTATTAATAATTTTATTACATAAAAACATGATATTATCAAAGCTATATTGATTAATATATGTATATTTAAATATATTATAAGCTTTATTAGCTCATAACTCATAAGCATCCAAATTTTTTTTTGAAACTTTTATCTAAATTAAAGCATTGTTGATATTTGATGAGAATTCCAAGTTTTTTGTATCATTAACTTTATATTAACTATTTAATTACTAAGATAAATTAAATACCTATATAAAAAAAAAAAAAATCATTTTCATTTTTCATTTTCCTGACATCACATAAGTAAAAACTAAATAAAAAGCAATGCAAACCTTGAAATTTTTACGTAGGTACCTACAGGCTGCAACTCCATTGTCCATATGACCTTGTACATTTTTTATAACCCACTTGCATATTCGTTAATGAATTGCCGTAACAGCGGTTATCGGTAGGTATCAATGTAAATGTAACATATTGTAGATGTTGCGATAAGTTATCTTTATTTCTTTGCCTTTGACGTTGTTTAAATAGAGGTTTAAATTAACAATCGGCACCTTGTAAACCCATATTAGGGAAGTATCTAGATAACTTAAATACAAACTTCATGTATTACTTCTCGGTTAATTTCCTTCAGGTTTCGTCTATGAGTAATTGTTGAATGAATGTATCATTTTACTTGAGTCATCTATTACGTTTTTAAACAGTAGGTATTGAACAAAATTTAACAAGGTGAATGTATACATATGAAATACGGTCAAGTGAACTTGTAGTACCTACCTAATTTTAAGGGCAAATATTAATATGTCAATGATTTTTAGACTGTGAGTGAAATGAGAAATGTAGGTATTGGTATATAATGATGTTTATTTTTTTTTCCTGGATTCAATTTTCAATAGGTACACTAGACCTCGTCCAAAATTTTCATTCAGCAATTCTATAAATATAAAATCGAATGTAGATGGTACTTCGAGGGTGATTTTTATCTGTTCTCAATTATTTCTCTAGGCGTAGCTGTGTAAGGAAAAACTGCTGAAAAAACGAATAAAAACGGTAAATTTGACTATAAACGACACTTTCATTAAATAAATTTTAGTTATTTAGTCATAACTTCAAAATTAATATAGCTAGAAACGTGAAACGTGCACCATATATTAATGACTTTAGTTAAAGTTTATCGCTAGTAACATTGTTAATATTTGACAAAATTTTCCGAAAATGTAATATCACCTTACTTATATATTTGACTAACGACACTGAAAAAACCTTAAACATCGTTGGTCAGAATTTTTTAAGCTGTTGCATAGCTTTTATCGCAGGTCTGGTGTAGTGACTGAAAAAAAATTTTTCGTAACGAAAAAGCGTGACCACTACCTGCGGAATCCCGTAGTCCACCTCTCTGTCTTCATATACACTATGGGTAAACTTATTACTTGTATACTCTTTGGACAAACGTATAGTCTTTATAATATACTCTATGGTATCCTTCGTCGTTTCTTCATTTCTTTGTATTCGGTGAAATCAAGTGCACTTTGCGATTATTTCATTAGCGTGACCCGGAGGACTCGCTTTACTTTTAGTTTTTCTAATGCCGACTAGAAAAGAAGCGAACTTAAAGCCCTTTTTTTAGTATGTACGCGCTCAAATCGACCATTAATTGGTCGAGTCACGGTGAAGTATTTAAAAATTATTATCCGTATTACATTAATTATGCAATCATATCATCGTTTTGTTTGTTATAAATTAACGTCATTTATCGTGGTCGTTGTCACATAGTTGTCGATGCGTTTGGTGTGACCGCGTGGAGTCACGGAACTAGCTAATATCATCATCATCATCACTGGCTTTTATAACTCTATTAGAGTTTTTGCCGCCAACACTATGTCCCTCCATTTCTCTCGATCTTGTATAATTTCCTTCCATTCTTTCACTCCCACAGTTTTTAGATCATCTTCTATTATGTCAAGCCATCTCTTCCTTGGTCTGCCTCGAGGTCTCTTCCCTTCTGGTTGCCATTCTATCACTGCCCTTATGGTTTCTTCTTCGCTTCTCCTCATTATGTGCCCAAACCACTGTAACCTTTGTCCCTTTATGTAGCTAGTGACTGGTGCTAGGCCCAGTTCTTCCTGTAATTCCTTGTTAAACTTTCTTCTCCAATCATTTGTTCTTGCGTCGCGAACTGGTCCACATATCTTTCTCCATATTTTGTTTTCGAAGGTTCTAAGTCTTCTTTTCGTCACGCTTGTTGTTGTCCATACTTCACACCCATAAGTGAGAGTAGGCCTTATTATTGCCGTGTATAGCCTTAGTTTTGTCTTCTTAGACAACGCTTTAGACTTAAAGAATTTTGATAATGCAAAAAAGGCTCTTTCTGCCTTTGCTATCCTCGCACTTATCTCTCGTGACCAATCATTTTTTGTACTAAGAAGCGCTCCTAAATATTGGAATTCTTCCACTTTTTCGAAAGCTATTGACTCAAATATGTCTTGTGATGGATCGCTGTCGAGAATCTCTAGAATTTTTGTTTTTTCCACATTAATCTGTAACCCTACTTTTGCTGCAGCGTTTTCGAGAGCCATCGTTCGATTTAAAGCATCCTCTAGTGATTCACCAAGGATGTTCAGATCATCCGCAAAACCTAGAATCTGCACTCGATGTTCATTGACCGCTACCCCACTTTCTGCATTTTGCATCATTCTTACTGCCTTTTCAAGTGCTAAGTTAAACAGAAGCGGGGATAGTGCATCACCTTGTTTAAGGCCAGTTTCTACTGTGAAGGCGTCAGATAGTATGTTATCTACCTTTACTTGGTATTTTGTCCCTTCCATGCACATTTTGGTGAGTGATATAAGTTTGTAAGGTATTCCAAATTCTTCCATAATATTGTACAGACTCTCCCTATGGATGCTGTCATATGCTTTCTTAAAATCCACGAATATCTGCCAAAAATTCTGACGATATTCATATTTCTTCTCAATGATTTGTCCAATTATTGAAAGCTGTTCCACTGTCGATTTTCCTTTGCGGAACCCGCATTGGTACTGCCCTAGGCACTCTTCTGCATATGGTGTTAATCGGCTCAGTAACACCTTGGAAAAAACTTTGTACGCCGTATTTAACAGTGATATACCTCTATAATTAGAACAATCGGTTTTGTCACCCTTCTTATGTAGAGGTATGATTATGGCCTCCTGCCAGCTTATAGGCATCTGTTCCTCCCGCCACGTCTTCTGACATGCTTTAAATATGAAATACCGCATTTCTTTCCCACTATATTTTATCAGTTCAGCTTGGATGTTGTCTGAACCGGGAGCCTTCCAATTTTTTAGGCTTTCTATTGCTTTATCAGTTTCCTCCTGGATTATATCGTCTATCAAAGGTTCAGCTTTTTGAACTAGCTAATATAAACGACTTATATTAGCTTTGGTCTATTGGACGAGGTAGAATATTTTATTCATCGCACTTTACTGGAGTACACTGTAGAAGGGTCAAAAATACTTGGTGGAAATTCCCATAAATTTCCACTTATCTTGGCTGGCGATTTCAACATCAACTTCGCTGATAAAAAATCAGAGCGACTAACAACGTTTCTCTTAGAAAAATTAAATTTACGTATAAATAATGATCCACAAAAATCTACTACAAAATATCGGACCACCATCGACGCCGTATTTTCCAGATATTTGGAGAATATGAAATCTCAAACTTATATGTTTCATATTTTAGTTATCATAGGCCTATTGTTTCTATGATACAAATTCCTGAATAACTAGAATAATAAAAAAATTTAAAATTATATCAACTTCTTATTTATTTAATATGCAATAGCTTTATCGCGGCAGTGCCCGAATGCCACTTGTCTTTTTTTTATAAGCATTTACTAAATTCTTACACCATTTTAATGGAATCAGCTGTTTTTATGGTACGTCAATCTTCAAGTTTAAATCTGTATAAAAAATTATTGGATCATACAATCATTATGAATATTTGGATACAAATAGAACATGTTTTGAATCTAATTGTAAAAAAATATTTTCTTAGCACATACCATTTTTCTTGAAAAGTTTTGAGAAAAAAAATCATCAATAGTTAGATGTAACGGTTAAATATATGAACAGTATATTTTACACTTTGCTCAGAATCGTTTAAATAAAGAAATGATTTATCGTTTCTTTAAAATTTAATACACTCATCTCCATTATATTGTCTTAGAAGCTAAGAATACCTATAGTGCAAAGTATGTTCATTCATTTTTGAAAAGTATTTTGAATAGCAGTTGTTAAAAAATACTTGTTATAAGTATCTTTTATAACGACGAACAAGATTTAAGTGTTCGTGTTGAGTTAGTAAGAAATGTCAATGTATAATAAATTGTTGACGAAATACGAGTGAATTCAATTTAAGTTTTGATCTCAATTCTCAAGTAAAATGTATTTATCCACATGTTTATCGTTTCCGAGCGTCTTACGAAGAAATTTCAATTACTCCATACTCCAACCTGTAGATGTGTTAAAAGTTTAAACGCGCGTACAAACACATATTAAGTTTAAGTGAATTCGATTTTGGTGTACAAGAAATAGGTAGGTAAATTTTAACATACAAATTTAGCCATCTGGTTATATTTAAATAGGTACCTACCCATTACAATCATTACATTACAGGAACTAAAAAATGTCAGAGGATAATATTATTCTTACGGGTACTAGTCGGTAAATTTCAACATCGTATCTATAGTACTTATTCGTGTTGTTGCCGTTAAATGTATAAGTACATCTTGTGTAAATGTCAACTGTTTCACTTGGTGTTTGAATTATCTGAATTTGTTTTTAACACGCGGTTCAAGTTTTTTAGTTGTTATTACGTTCGTAACTCATATACGTAGGTACCATACTATTATATCTATATATAGCTGTAGCTGCAGAAAATAAAACGGATTATGATATTAGCAGTGGCGGCGCCAAAGGCGGGCCCGGGCGGGCCATGGCCCGCCTTCGAAACCCCTGGCCCGCCCGTTGGCCCGCCTAAAAATTTTGATTAAATTTAAATAATTTAATACCTAGTTGAAATTATAATTTTTAAGTATTGTTACGTAAATAGAACATATCCCCGTAATTTCGTGGTCTGGTTTTCCTAAATCATACACACGTCACACACAGCTATAAATGGATATTATATAGATTGTGTACGTTTTATATTTGGTGTGGTTGTTCGCGGAAACGGCTTAGACGGGATTACGACAATATTATTGTATAAATCTAATTTTAGATAATTCTGAAATACCTATGACCGTCATAAGAAAAAGATTACAATCATCGTTACCTACACACCGAAATCCAAATAATCCAATGAGTCTGTTATGTGGCCATGTGGGCATGTAACAGCTAGAGACTACTGACTAGTGACTAGTGAACACCGATCAGTATGTATTATAATTTTATAGTGACCTTTATTGTTGTCGTCGCACAATTTTAGGTTAGTCGCATACTCTCCTATTTATTTTTATTCTTGTTATTCATAAAATATTAGTTATCAAAATATCTAAACGAACAATAAACGATTATGAAGAAAGAAAATATAATTGATTGTAGTTTTATGTATTTAATTTTAATTTTCTTTTAAAGGATAAATAACTAACCTAACTCACTCACCAAAACTCCTGGTCACTGAGACTTTGACTCAACCATCATTTTTCAAAGGGGGAGGTCAAAGATCTTAATAGATTAAATTAACAGTTTTTATTATAAAGGTTACTGTACTTATATAGTTAATATACTTATATAGTATATATAGAGTCAAAGGTTAGGTTAGGAACCTAGTATACCTTGGCTTTTGGAATTCCAAAAAAGGACACTCCGGCCCCTGTCAACTCCCCCCCCCCGTTTTTTCAACTACCATACAACCATACATCCAAACAACTGTGCCTGCCCTAATATATGTTGGCCTCCCTTTGGCCCGCCCTGGGAAAAATTCCTGGCGCCGCCACTGGATATTAGGTATTCAAATAACTGACCCTCGAGATAAGATTATGAAGAGTCTCATTACAGTGTAGTTACACACAGTGTCATATTATCTCGAGAGTAGATATCTCCAAAGTGTCTATTGAGTATAACCGTACGAGCACTCGTATCAATTAATTTAGCTCTTTATGAAAACCCATATGAGTTGTTTGAAAGTTTCGACTCAATGAAATAGGTGTGTTAACATATCAGTAGGTTGTAGTCAGTCGGCACCTAGGGCTCAAGACTTGTTGAATTTGCATATTAATTAATCTAACGATTGTAGAATAATCAAAATACGATACCAATTTGTTTTAAAACAATAATGAACTGAAATAAAACAATTTCAATTGCATATTTTGCTGTTTTTTAGACAAAACGCGTGCTTAACAAATTTTGGCAATTTAATTGTTATTTTTAGCATATTTATGTATTTTCACGTTTTACGTTTAGTAAACACTAAATATATTTAAAATTCAAATATTAACATTACTGTTATTGTTACTGTTACAGTGTTATGCGTCGATCAATATTAGTACGTATATAGAACAAGCCATCACGAGTAGGTACAAAACTATTTTAAATTCTAAATGAAACAAAATTTCTAAAATCGGGATTTTTTTTTTTACAAATGTTTAACTAAATTACTATACCTACAATTTTTATGGAATTAATTGTTTTTATATCAAATTTTAACTTAAATGAGTATACAAATTATTGGATCATCCAATTATTATGAATCTTCGAAAACTGATAAAACATTTTTTGAAAAAAATTCTCTTTTGTTCAGAAGAAAATTTTTAAATGGTTTTGATGAAAAAAACCGACAAATTATTGTTAAACTAAAAACTGTTAAATATATAAATGGTATATTCTTATGCTGAAGCTTTTTTCAGATATGTCTAACTAAAAAAATGATTTATCGTAACTTTAAAATTCAATACACCCATTACCATTATCTTTGCTGAAAAGCCCTTGGTGCAATGTACATCCTTTTTATTTCATTATTTTTTTTCATTTTGCTTGTAATTTTTGAAAAATCTCAATTTATGATTGTACCAGAGGAGAAACTGAAGAAAATGAAGTAAACCTTACAAAAAGTTAATATGTTAAAAAGTTAATATTGTACACATATTTATTATACTATGCTGTAAAAAAACCTATACTCAACAAAAAGAAACATTTTTAAAACTTTAAATGTAATCAATCGAATTGTTTTTATTGTTATTAAAAAAATATATCCAATTGCATACTTTTGACAGTATATTGTTCCTATTAACATTTTAATTTCCAAATTTAATATTATTTACAAACATAATAAATACAAAATTATTTTATTCAAAAAAACATTAACTTAGTTTTCCAAAAAAAATTAAGTACATACAGTAATTATACTTAAAGATTATTCAATTTTCAAATGCTTTGTATTAAAAATGATGTTTTTGGACGGCGTATTTTGCGTGAACAGGGACGATATTATGTAGTTTAGTTCAGTGTATATCATATCTGCATGAATATTTCTTGCCATTTGAGTGTAATGACTACTAATAAGTCCCGAACCCATTAATTATAGGTAACCATTTATTTGAATTGCATATCATAGTTTTTAAGTTTTGACTGTTCTTATCATGGAAAAAAAAAGAAAATAATCCGTCACGTATAGTACTAGGTACCATTTATTATTATTTTGATAAAAATGCATTGCGTCAATAACGTCATTGCGATAACGCGTAAGGGGAAAATCCTTTGAGTCACGCCGATTGTTCTTCGACCTAGAACAGTAGAACAAATGAAATTTTATTTTATCGAATCCGTCGCATTTAATCTACAATAAACTGGCGTCTGGAACCTAAGTGATTATTTAGACTGAACCCCGTAGATACGTGTTGTAATCGGAACAAAATATTTGCTGATGCAAACTGGAGAGTGGTGACTGTCGTCTGTCGTTGTTCCTCGTAAGTCTTAAAAGCTGAAAAAAAAACTAATTAAGATAGCGCGATTCGTAACGACCCTTACGTATACAGTGGCATGACATTTAAAATCTATCAGTATACACATAAAATCCGAGACGCGCGGCTTACTGTTGTTCTAAGATTTGTGTGCACGTAAGACGCGTGTATTATACTTATTACTACAAGTCATATAATCACGTTTATGTACGTATTTTATTTTACTACAGTGTAATATTATGAAATCGTGATTTATCACGCGGAATTGTGTATTTGACTTCTCCGCGCGAAACGATTAATAAACCGTATTTTATAGACACCTAACCTCAAGGCCACGGCTAGGTCGGCAGCGGTCTTATAACAAAAATATACTTATTCGAAAACAATATTGAAGCAAAATAATAGATTGCATTTAACAATATCTCAGGGTAAGTAATAGGTTGGTACCTATATACGTTGGGGTCGGGCGGAAGTAATGCTAACGCAATTGCCGCCCGGTCCTCGGTTCAAACACGAAAAAAAAAATGTATATACGTCACAAATGATATAAAAAATACTATTCGTTTCGATAGCTCAGCCGTGTATGTACACTATTATTTATACCTTTATGTGTACATTATTGTTTAATGTTTATTTAAACATTTTTGGTTGGTCGACATATAATATAGGTAGTTATATAGATGTGACGTAGACATACATGGTTCACCCAATCATCTGATCGAGTGACGACTACAGAACACGGTTTATAGGCAAGGCCAGATTAATAACCTTTTGGGCCTCAGGGCTGAAGTTACATATGCATGGCCTTTTCGACATAACATTTTAGACAATCTACAAAGCCGATCGCTTCGCACACGAACAAATACATATTCTTATTATTTCTCAAATTTAATTCTAAAATTATTAATTCATACGAATTCCTACAGTCTAAAGTAAAAGTGATTGCTCAAAGCTCGTGTAAAACGTACACGCTAATAAAAACAAACATTGTATAATTTTGCTTTATTTTAAAGACGAATTTCAATTATTCTTTTTTTTCAATGTACCTATAAGCAAGGAAAAAGTAGCATATAAGTTAATGCGTAAAACAAAAAATATGTTCTCAAAACTTTTTTCTAGGTTTATCTGGCTCTTAGTATTTGATAAATAAATCTCTAAGTATTTGATTTCAGTCTAGCAATGTCCATGAATTATTATCAAAATATTAGACCGAATGCACATTTATACGTTTTTATATGTTCGAATTGTCTTATACTCTTATAAGTATAAGACAATATATTTAATATTTAATATTATTGTTAATTTTGTGAAGACTCTCTCGGCCGAACATTTAACAGAAATTGTTTTAGATAAATATCAAACAATTACTAAACCTACAATATTATGTTTAAAATATTCTACTTTTCATGAATAATAATTTTTGTATATATATATATGTATATATATATATATATATTTTTTTTATAATAAAATAAATAAAAAAGTTGGAAATAATTCACATTATGGGTACTCTTTGGTACTCGGACAAGATAATGGTATTGGGTGTAGAGAACCTTAAATAAGCCATTTTTAAGATTGGCTCAAGTTACATGTAGTATGGTATTACTTAAGTTTTGAAATCAATGATAAATCATTGTTTTGAAAAACGATTCTGAAGGAAACTCGAGTAAAATTTTAGTATCAACTAATTAAGTTTTCGAAAAATTGAAAATACCTATGATAACAATTGATGCGATTTTTAAGTTTCAAATAAAATAAGTTCTGGAATAATAAAAATATTCCGTGTTGATTTAATAACATCCGTTAAAGTGCTGCTTTATTCTGACACTTCTACAGGCGCAGTTCCACGCGGAAGGTCATATTCAACGTTCAGAAGTATTCATCAAATATTAAAAATATACCGTTCATATATTTCATCAATTTTCGTCTATTTTTCGAACGATTTTTTTTTTTAATAACTAAAGTTTTTATGTTTGACAAAGAAGACAATTTTTTTTATAAAACATGTTTAATACATCTCGTTCGATCTGTTTTCAAAGGTTTATTATATTTGGATCGACCAATCTCTTTAAATACATTTTTAAAGTTAAAAATTAACGTAAAAATAGTTTATTACGTAATAATCGTATTATAATTTACTTAAACACTTATAAAAAAAAATCAGGATCACGATTTTTGAAATTTTTTCAAAATCGTTAGATAAGTGTATGAGTAAAGTCATATTAAATTTTCAAAAGTTTTTGTCAAATATTTAAAACTTTATAAAATTACTGATTGTTATTAAATGTTTAGGTTTTCATATCAAATACACATTTCAAATTTTATTACCTAGATAAATACTTCCAAAAATTGAATATTTTCATTATTCAATAATTAAAATGTTCTATGTATGAACCCAAAAATTATAAATTATTTTCGAAACTTTTGTCAAGTTTGTTTAAGAGTCATGTCGGTATTTGATTATTATTTCAGTGTTTCTTAAGTTTTGTATTTATGGCTAAATATCAAAAAATGTTAATTTCACTCGATTTTTGTGTAGTTTTCCTCATACGCTTGGAAATACTGATGAGAATAAAAGAATTTTCCTCCATGTTTCACTCAGAATATATATACTAGAGAGGGACTCCGAGACTGCCACCCCGGTTAGAAATCTTTTAATCCGGCTATGCTTTATGTAGTCATGTACGTACAACAATAATGAATAAAGCAATAACGTATTACTTTCAGTTTCACAAACGAATCATTATAATTACTTCGTGAAAATAATTTGAATAATTTTCAGGACTTTAATTATACACCGAGACCGAGGTATACCTACGCTAGGCACGGATTTGTATTATGTTCTCTGTACAGGTACCTAGGTGCGCACATTGACAAACGTGCTGTCCGCACGTGGAACACCGTGCGTATAGTGAATAAGTGTCATCTACATATTATACTTATATGAAAACACTGAAACACAAATGCACTCATATCGTGTATTATCTTTTATCCTTTCATACGCCCACCAGCAAACTGTATGGCAGGAAATAGGTACCTACATATATATACTTATTACTATGTACAAATATCTGTGTAATGTGTACCTGTACTAAATATATAGTCATTCCGCGGCCTGCACCCAAAAATTCTCAGCACGCCGTTACTGTTATTTATCACACTAACTCGTCGTTCCCGTCAAGTTTAAATTATATTATTAAAAATATACAGGCACTTACCGTATTAAATTACGTTTTTTGTTTCTGCAAATAGTTTGAGTGTTAAAAATATCTGTATGGATTTAAGCTTAGGACAGAAGTCAGACCAGGGGATCGGAATATAGGATGGAAGTTGGATCGACGCTGTATTTTTGGCTAAGTAGGTAGTTAGCTGTTTCATTACCGGTAATGCCTGTGTGAGCTGGAATCCAGAGAAACTGTAATTCAAAACCTTTGGCTTCGAGAGAGAATAGAAGATTTCTAATTAGGAATATTAGAGGGTTAGGTGGTGATTTATATATATATATATATATATATATATATAATATGGGTGTAGTGATTTCTCAAAACAGTACTTAAAAAATTTGACGTAGCCACGTAGTCTGCTGCACGTTCAGTTGTTTGTAGTTGAAAGTCGGGTAATCGTTCGATATATATAATAAAATACACTTCTGAATAATAATTATATATATTTAATCAATGTTTGTTAAATTTGAGGACAGAGTTTCAAGTCTGCCCGAGAATTTAGTCACTATTAAAAGTAAAGGGACTTTGGACTCAGATGCTCGTGGCGATGTTACTTTGGTGGGCAACGACGAGTATAAGTCCGTACACTTTGGAAGTTGTAACTAAAATCTAATTGTTGTTTGGAGCTATACCCGTATATATAGTCGGCTTTTGGCCTAGGACAATATTTTACAAGGTGTTGGTCCGACGTGTTCCAACTTTTAACTATTGACCTAGGTACGTGATAATGTCTTTTGGAACGTGTTAATTGACTTGTTGTGAAAAGAGTGAGATATAATATGCGAATAATAAGAAGATGTGAAATATCCTGTTGCGTACACACAATATATACATTAATATGTACGTAGGCTTACTACATGGGTATGTATATGTATGTGGTCTCTGGACTCTGATCCATGTGTAGGTACTGCCAGGGCCGGCGCTAAGTATTTTGCCGCCCTGTGCAGTTAATAAAATGCCGCCCCTTTCAATACTTTTTGCCATATAATTATTACATAGTATTATTAGTATTATTAATACAAAATTAATAAAATGAATTATAAACTGGGCTATATTGTAGGAGTTCAAACAGTGAAATAAATAATCAATTTATTTATTTACATTTTACATTATTACACTAAATATTTTTTTCACAAAAGTTTGTTATTTACATTTATAAAAATAAATGGTAGTTAATATTTACAATTAATATATAATTTATACAACAATAAAAAATCATAATTCATAAATGTTTTCTTGCTTTTAACTTTGCAAAATCGTCGACTAACTTTTTCTCTGTTAATTCTTGACCAACTTCGTGTTCAATTGAGATCATGGCTAGACCACAAAGTCGTTCGTTTTTCATTGTTGAGCGTAAGTATGTTTTGATAAGTTTCAATTTCGAAAACCTTCTTTCCCCAGTTGCCACTGATACTGGTAATGTTAGCAAAATTCGTAAAGCAATGGATAGGTTTGGTGCAAACTACAATGTACTAGGTACGTATAGTTCGATAGTTGTTACTCGTCACAAGTAAACTAATTTGTATCGCTGATAATTATTGATTATTGTATATACGTTTATGGGGATCTTTATCGTGTTTTGATTCGGTTCATGTTTGCTAATTGGAAACCACAAAGATAATCGCGAAACACAACGAGCGATAATGCTAGCGGCTAGCCCGCACATTATATTATCTGCTAATAGTGCTTACTTAGGTACTTCATAAAATGACACAGTTCCAGTTAAAATAATATAATGAGCATTATTTTTATTTTATATTTACAGTGAGTAATGTTGAAAAATACATATATTTTTATTTATTAACAATGCCGCCCCTAAATTTCCAAAAAAAATTGCCGCCCCGTGCGGTCGCACAGGTCGCACGTGCCTTCCGCCGGCCCTGGGTACTGCTAAAAAAACTGAAGCGAGATTGGCCATTTTAGAATTATTAGAACTAATTAATTATGTTTGCACCATTAGCCTTTGCATTTCAGCTAACATTGGTACTAAATATTATGCCTTTTAGCACCAGAAAATACGTATTAAATTGTATAGGTAGTAGGTACACATGCATTTTTAACTTAATATGACCAAAAAGTGACATAGTCCCTATTAGATTTGTGCCACAGATATATAAATATATAGTACTAGATTCCGCCGTGTATACCTTGTACCTACACAGTTCTGACATAAGAACTGTAGGTATATCAGTATATGGTATACAGTATATTATATAACGATACAGGAAAACTAAAGACAACAATTATGCATGTGTGCGTCGAGTCTATACGAATTACATATTGAAGTTTCACACTGTACCTACATATTAATACAGATGAAAAAGATAACTAAAAATGCCATTATGGCTGTAATGTAATTTTCTAATATATAAACTCACGCATGCATAGTACACACGCGGCTAACCGCATACAATAGCCACAGCTGACTGTATACAATAGATATAGGCAGTACCTACAATAATAGGTATACTCCATGAAACCTCAAAAATAGAATAGTAATTATTTTTAGAAATCTGGTGAAATTTATCACACGACACACACCCAATCAAGTTGAGATACTTATCTCAAGGTTGTGAGTGGTGACATATCTTGTACAGAAATAAATGTAATAATTACAATTGAGTGAACCTTTTGATAAGTAATATCATTTATATTTTATACCTAAAGCCTAAAGATATAACATGATATGATTAAATACTTGAGTTATGAGGACGTCACACATACAAAATAATCATAAGACAAAGAATTCAAAAGAAATAGATTTTTCTTTAAATTCTTCCTATAGTTTTTCTAAGTTCAAAAAATTGTCTTTATATTACCAAAATAAACTGTTTAAAATAATAATTTCTTTTCCCAGAGTGGCTTGATTTATTTCTATGAAATATGTATTTACCATGTTAAGTAGGTACTTACATAATTGGAACTCAATATTCAATATACGTATGCGGTATCCGGTAGAGTACCCTGAGTACCTATAATAATAGTGTTTCGCTTGACGCTTAATGTCTCTATTTCAATAATGATGATATGCACAGATTATATATATACCCATACGTACCGATTATTGAGGTGCTGCGGTGCTTTATCACCTCATGGTTCACTGGTGCAGAGCACCCCGTGAAATAATTAAAACACTTAAATATTTAAGGCCTATCTTAATATTATACGCAGGCCCGTACTGACTGCTCTTATGGGGCGGTTGTTGTAGCCTAAAAGGGCGCCTTAAAAACATTGTTATTATTGCAAAAAAAACTATTTTATGATTATTAAATATTTAATATTGTGTATGATTGGTGAACAATATTTAATAAATATTTTTTAAATAATGTGAATTAAATATATAATTTTGGTTCATTTCTAATAATGTTTATATTATCTCGGAGTAATATTTAAAAATGTATTTTCAATCAATTAATAATGTTTTATAAATATATATATTTTTAAATATTTAAAAAATAATCACTTTTTTTTTCATTTTCTGTAAACACTTTTTCGTATAGAAATAATGTTTCAAACTTTTCATCCAGCCAATCTATAGATCAGAAATTTGCTCTTGGTACTTTAGAGAGGTCATTTTTTTCTCCATTCAAAATTTTTTTCAGAAAATTTGTCTGCGCACAAGAGAAAAAAAATTGGATCGGAAAATTCTGATAATTTAATATGACTTTACTGACGATAATATACCTATGGAACAGACCTTTTTTTCATAGTCAATCGTTTTTTCAGAAGACTTGAAAAACTGCTGAAAATTAAGTGAAAACGGCGAAATTTTAAATATTGAACCAAAACTTCTGAACATTTTATATGTTTACACTTAGACTGATTTCTTTTAAGTTTATTTCTAATAAAGTTTTAAATATGGGCGCAATGTAATTCGTAATTTTCATGGGCGCATCGTGCATCTGCCCGGTTGCCCGGTGAGCCAATACGGGCCTGATTATACGAGTATAAATAATCATTTTTAGATAATATATGTATTGGTTTTTTGTTATTTTGGTCATGCTGTCGCCGTATATCGACGACGACTGCTACGACAACGTTCTATGTTTAGGTACGTAGTCTACGCACATTTTAGTACTCACATTTTTACATTCAACTGTTTCATCGTGCACAGTTAGCATTCTTTTTCTGCTCTTCGGTATTTAAAAAAATTTTTAATACCATCAACGACGTAAACACGACTTAATGATGTAGCATTATTAAATGTACATAAATGATTAGAAATAAATATTAATGATATTGCTAACAAAATTATAAACTCTACCAAAGTGAGGCAAAATACGTACTTATAAGATTTGTTTGGCAATGTATAAATATATAGAAAAACTTTTCATTTAAACATTTTCAATTCATTATTATATATAAAAATAAGATTGTCATTTGTACCTATACGCGGCTATACAAGTTATGATTTATTTACCTTACGCTGTAAAAATATCCAAAAATAATGTCAATAAATGTGTATTGCTTTGTTGATTTTTTTTTCTTTTATTACTAGTAAAATAATTTTAGGATTTTGGGCACCCCATGAAAATTGAAAAACCCGGCGCCCATAATCTACCTGATATCATTATATTATATAAAACAATGAATAGTTTTCATAAAATAAAATATTCAACAATACCTAAGTATAATACAAATTAAATATATGATAAAAATGTGTAACTCATGGAAAATGATAATATTAGGAAGTGGTTAAGTCTAACAAAATTGAGTGTACAATACCTAAACTACAGACTCTTTAGTTTGTGTAGGGTCTCAGTCTCAGTGAGCACATTAAAGTGTGGCATTGATTATAAAGAATAGATAGTGATGATGATGTAAGTAAGAAATTTCGATTTAAAAATTTTAATTTTAGAAATTTCTAAAATAGAAATTTTTGATCGTCTGAAATTTCCGGAAGATATTTCACATCAAAAACATATATATTATTTAATATCAATCACCATTCAGTAGTAAAATGAAAGATATTTTGTAAAAAGCTATATATTGATTTTGTTAAATTTAAAGTATTTTTTATTAATTTTATAATTATTGGTAAAAAATATTTAAATATATTTTGTATTCAGTGTAAATATGAAGATTATAAAGGTTGCAAAATATAAAAGAATTGAGTCAAACTAATAAAAAAGTATTTGAAATTCGAAAAATATTTCTAATTTTTATCATGCCAATACCCACAAATAAATTCAGTTTGTATTTTTAAAAAAAATATGTAAATTATATTATATGATATACATTTTAGAAATTTCTGAAAAATTAAATTTCTGAAATTTTACGTATCTTAGAATAGACAAAATTTTAATCAATATGCAATGGCGCAAGGCGAGGTAAAACATATAGGAAGGTATAAAATATACTCATTACTCAGTATAAAATATATTATAGACTGAAACATAGGCTTAATACATAGACTCCAGTTTTAGATATGCCTTTCATTTCTATTAACTACCCCCTACCCTGTCAAATACCCGCTCAAAAAAAAAAAAAATAAAAAAATAAAATATACATACAAATCATAAGTAAGTAGAAATATAATATATAATAAAAGTGATATACATTTATAGAATAAGTGTTTATAAATTGAAATCAAAAAAAGGGTCACAGTACCTATTTAGGTAAGTATGCGTTTTAATTTTCGTATTAATCCGTATTATATGTTTACAACATATAAACCTTGATACCTATAATACAAAAATAAACTAGTAGTCAATGTGACGGAATTCCATCCCTTATTCGAATACGCTATTGCAGAAGTATTGAATTGTGACAATTAGATCTACTACAATGTCGAGAACGAATGAATATATTGAATACAGATATATTTTTTAACATTTCATGTTTTCGTGATATAGTCCGTTGTAAATTATGATATGCTATTATGATACGTATAATATGTAAAACGTACTTATTATATAATATGACAGGCTATCGAAAACCAAAACAAAAGAACTCCACGCTTGACCGGGTTCTTTCATTTTTCTCGCCAGCCCGTTATCACTTCGTTTTATCAACGACCGAGCCGCAAGCTTCGGTGTTGGCCAACCTGATACCTGAGGAATGTGTTCTGCAGCCTCCGACGGAGATAAAACCAGTGAAAATAAAAACCAATCAATATATATGTAAACAAAAGAGAATTTTCAGTTTCATTTACTCGCGTAGAGAAATCCCCCCGTTTTGGTTTTGTTCGTTCGTTTCCCCATTACAATTTTTGTGCATGCCGTACGCCATTTGAATTAGCGGTTTACCGTGCGTCTATCAGCTGAGGTCGGTTCGCGCTCTTTATTCAGAGGCTGTATTTATGTAATAATATGTACATTGCACTGGTCGACTGACATTTTTCGCGGCGCTTCGAAAATCAAATTTTCAGGTATGTGTAACAAAATACCTATCCTTGTATCTGTTAGCAAGTCTAGTTTTTGTCTGAACAGTACGAATTTTTTCCTTTTAGGCTGACTCACAAGTTTGATTGTCAGAAAACGTGACCATTAAGCTGGCAGAAGCATTGGAGGACAAGACAGATTTGGAGGGGACTGCTCCAACCTCTCCAAATCATATACCTTCAGATCAATCAGGTACTTGGCTTTATATTGATTTTTTTTTCTTTAATGTTTGACATAGAGTGTACTTCAATTTAACTATGTTTATTTTTTTTGGGAATTTTTTAATTATTTTAAATATTAGTTATTTTTGTTTAAATCGTCATGCCAGTGTACTTACTACTTATTGTATTTATTTCGATTAAGAAAGTCTAGTTGAGGGGAGCGTTTTATATTTGTGTATGTATTTTTCTTAAAAAATATAATTCAATATCTTATTGATACCTTATCAGTAGTGCATGATTCAAATAAATCTTATCAATAAAATGATGCTACTACACTTAATTTTTGAAAAAATATAAATAAAACAAATAGCAATGATTAAATATTAACAAATTATTTAAAGTGTGTTTTACTGATAATATGTATACTATTCTGTGTTGACTTAAAATTAAACATACTTCATTATGTCTCTAAATATAAGAATTAACTTGTTAATCAATAGTCACTAAATGATAATAGGTTCTCCAACTCTATTAGAATAGATTGTGAAAATAAGAGAATAATAGTTTAAGTAAAGATTGAACGAATGTTGTGAATATTTTTAACATATTTGTATTCTATAGTGTTTCAAAGGTACCTTTAATGTACAGTAAAGTAAACAATTTATATTATAATTGTAGAAAATTAATTTTAAATGAATAATGATGTCATTTGTTAAATGTATATTAGGTAGTTAAAGTACTTATTACTCTAATTATTAATGTAATCTCAATAAAATATATGATATTTGAAAATACTTTATAGTATATACACGATTGAAAGTATATACAATACTTAGTAATGCTAAAAAAATGTTTTAAGTCTATTAATAGTTTAATGAAATTAATACGTTGTAGAATATAGAGATAAAAACATTTCCTCTGTAATAATACTGATGAATATGAACTTAAATGTTACCATGATAAATTTAACAATCTTAAAACAAAGAGAAATTTTTAAAAAGTGATGGTAAAGCTTCTTTTCTGGAATAAAATTAAAAAATATCAATCCAAATTTAAACTTTGTTACCCTCATTTTAGAAAATATATTAATATAGCTATAAAGACTTTGAAACCAATATTAAACATCCAAAACAATATTTAATTCATTTTAAGAAGAGTTAAGTATTCATAACAAATTAAAGAAAAGTACTTTTAATAATTTCTTTAATGTACAGATAGATTTAAAACATAATATTCTGCATTAACTTATTTTAGATATTAATAATTAATTATCAGTGTTATTCATAACATTTTATAAAGTCTACTAATTTCATTTTTAAACAATATTTTCTATTACCTTCACTAATTTATCTGTACCTATGTTAAATAATTTTTTATTTTATGTTGATCTCTCTTCGATGTTTTATATTCTGTTAGGATTTACATTTTTTTACAATACAATACTACAATCTGAACATGATTTTTGAAATCATTACTGGTCGATAATATAAACTAAACTTACAATGCTCCTGGCTAAATTTAAAATTTTTAATTTGTAACATATTTTTTATTTATTTGGGTACTTGTTTATTATACATGTGTATATATGAATACCTATATTTATTTATTTTCATTATTATTGAGATGTTTACTCTCAACATCTTGTGTTTTCATTTCTATATCATATAAATAAATTATTTAATGTATTTTTTATTATAAAATAATTAATATTAAAAAAAAAAAGTAATGCATTTATTTTTATATTGCTGTAAATGAAATATTTAATAATCTAGTTTGTATTAATAGTTGTATACAGCTTTTTCATTTACCTATATACAAATTAGTAGAATAAAACCGAAAACTCAAATGCTTATAACTAAATTTGTAAATAATTTGTTTTAATTTTGAAGACTTTTCATAACCTTTTTGTAAAATATTATCCAACAAAGAAATAAGGAACAGTGTTAACATTTTTTTACTAAGATATATTGTTGTAACTTCTATATTAAGTAATATTTTACTAAAATATTATATGGTAGTTCCAATACCTACTCAATTTTTAAATACAATTTTTCTTTATTTGAAACTAAAGTTTTGCGTAGTATTATTTTATTTATTATTATTATTTATTGTGTCTTCTTACGAGTAGACCAATATTTGATATTAGTTCATATTAACATTATTAGTACCTACTATATAGGTTTTTTTTTTTATTATAAAGAATGTTTTATTGGTTTTGGATTAACTACTATAGATAGATCATTTATTGTTGATTATATGTTTATTTTAGTTAATATGTCATTTTTAGAATTTATTTCCATGATTATCATTATAAATATTGACGAAATATATAGGTAATATAATATAATTATTATTTATTTATTTATTTAAAAATATTAATTTATATCCATTATTATTCTTTACTAATTTGATAATCAATTGTATCTCTATGTTTAAATTATACTCTATTGTTTTCATAATTTTCAGTTTGATTGTCATCTGTAAAGCTTTGAAGATATCATCTTAGTTAAATATCGGTATGCCATAATTTTAATTTTTTTTTTTAAAGAAATTAAACTTAATATTTAAAATATTACAATCTATACAATACGTATGTACAATGAGTAATATAAATGATATAATTAGACAAATGATAATGAGTATTTGGTGAGGAAGAAAGTTTCACATTAGAGATACCTAGGACTTAAGATTTTTTTACAATTTAAATGTTAAATTATATAAGAAAATTCATGTTATTTTAATTTCATACATTTAAAAGTATAATATTCAAGAGTAACTAAGTACCTATGTTTTTAATATTTGCTTATGATTTCTTTAAAAATTAATTTTTTTTCACATATATACTGAATATAAGTTTTGGATCAATAATAATGTAAATTAGTCAATGACCAATATCTTCTTTTATGTAATGGTTTCCATTATTGAATGATATGAGTGTTATTTTATAAGATTTTGGTATTTTAAATAGCTATATATTCATTTTATATTTGTCTGTTAGTATATTTTTAACAAATATACTTACTGATTAAAAAGTTATAAAATCCAAAATCATTTTTAAATATACTATTAAATATGAATTTAGTGTTGAAATATATATTACGAAATAATATAGTTTTAGTAATATTGGTTTCAATACCAAAAGATCCATGGACGTGACTAATTGAATTTGTTATTGAATGTTGCAAAAATAAACAAAAAATGTATACAAGGTGAGTCAGATCTATTTGGCACTTGCAATAACTTTTTTTCTATTCATTATTTTTAACATTTTTTTTTGAATAAATATTATAGTGCTGCGCTACAAAAAAATCTATTTAAATATTTTTTTCACTTATGGAACTCAAATTTTAAAATTTTAAAATTTTATTTTACAATTTAAAAAGAAATTCAAAATAGCCATTTTGTTAATTGGATTTTTAGAAAAATTATGGTATTAAAATATCTTATTAAAGTGTGGTCATTAATTAATTATAATTTTTCAAACTTTTTATTAGTATCTATATCTGAATTTCCTGACAATCACACAATATTAACACAAACAACGAAAAACATAATGGTTACAAATCGTTTGCGAAGTAACTGTTCAATGTTTATTCAAATCTAAACAATAGACACAAATTATAATTAAAGCTAAATCAATTTGATAATTCATTATATACTTTAACCTGAAATTTAATTTTTATTTATGTAGTAAACATTAACACTTTGTTGTATACTATTATTCTCCAGTAACGGAGAACTATTAGATACTCTCTGCAATGTATAATTATCGCAAAGATAAGTAAATATGAAAAATAAGAATATTTTATAAATACCTTTATGATATACATATACCTACTAATATCTTAAAATTCTACAAATGTGTTAAAATATGTTTTCTATGAATGTTGAAATTAAAGATAAACTTTTTTTGTGCTTAGTAAACATTAAAATAATATTACGTATTATACATGTTCAGTGGCGGACTGGACGACCGGGATACCGGGAAATTTCCCGGTGGGCCGGTGCTAGTATAAAATATAAATTTTATTAGTATTTACTATTAATGATTACTTTAGTACCTTTATGCAAATATACAATAGTTATTTTATTTTGTTTTATCATAATCAATTAAAATATTTAAAAGCTAAATTGTATTTACAAAAAAAAAATGTACATATATATATTTAAGGGGCCGTTAGTACGCTGAGGGCCTCTAAAATTATGATTTTCCCGGGCTGTTTTTTTCTCCCAGTCCGCCACTGTACATGTTACATACTTGTATAATGTAATAATGTAATAAATCATAAAATGTATAGTCAAAAATAGATCAGTTTCTTGAACAATGTAGTACATTTTGATTATTCTAATACTAATACTTTTTAGAACTGAGGATTTCACCAATCATTTTTGATAGGATTACATGCAGTAAAAATAACTAAACTAGTAATAAAGTTAACCACCAAGTTCTACTCAAAAATGCTTTCTTAATTCAATGATTTATTTTTGCTTTCAAATTACCACACAAATTCTTTTAGGTTCTTAAAAATACTACCTACCTAAAATGCTATATGTTTATGTATGTACATTCTACCAAGTACCCGTATCTTGTCTAGAGAGAAAATCATTGAAGTATGAACTTTGTCCCCCATTATCTTTTGTTATTAAAAAAAAAAATTAACACCTTGAATTATGAAAATGGTACCTATTTAGTCTGTTCATTTGATTTTAAATTGTAGTGTGATATTTATAAAAATGTCTGAATGGTTCAATTTTTAACTATCTACCTATTGAAACTGTTTTAAACATTGTTTATTACTGTAGATATAAAACAAAGTGTGTTAAAGATTACATTTTATTGAATTAATATTTAATGATTTAATCACATTTTTGTTTTATTTATTTCTAGTTGGGCAAAACAGTTTTATATTTTTATTTATTTTTAGTTCTTACCTTTACAGGTTTATTTGACTATTTCGTATTTTGAATGCTTGTGTTATTCCCTCAGTATAGGTACTACCTATATAATATTAATAAAAACAATAAAGGTGTAGTAGGTAATAATTATTAAATGCATTTGTTTTTTCGCAGTTGAACAAATATTGTACACGTGGTCGTTTGTAGTGTTTGTTCACTCGAAGCTAGTATTTTATTTTACTATGTACATTATTTTCTAACGCGCGTGTTGAACTCAAGTTATATTAGATCTCGTGCTTAATATTTCGTTATAGTATTATAGTATACAATTTATATGCGATTATTGGCGGTAAGTAGTTTTAATTTAGCTTTTAAGTTATTATTTCGTAAGTTAGTGTGTTCCAAATTATGAAAATAATTGGAACTAAAATATGTATTATTGGTTTCTTGAACACATTTGTTTTTAATTTAATTTAATTGTACAATTAAATTAATTATATTTAATGTATGACTGTGTACCTGATGGTTGATACTCCCATACTTAGTACTTATTTTTTTTATAGTAAAAATTAATAATGAATTTGATATTTCAATGTGTGGTAGCGTGTATAGATATAAATATATTGTGACTTCTATAAACTGCTTTGATTTTTATCAGTTATCAAGTATTGTATGATACCTACCTAAATATCAGTGCCGGTCTTAGATAAACATGTGGGAGGGAGAATTGAACAAAAATTAAAATTAATTTATTAATAGTTATAATAATCAATAATGTATATAATATTATAATTTTATTTATAATAATAAGGTGCATTTATTGTACATTTGAAAAAAAGTAATCGATCTTAAAATTTTTGGATGGGGGTTTTATGGCTCCTCGTGTCCGCCGTTGCTATAGGTTTATATGTTATTTTTTATAATTATTTATGATACCTATGTTTTACTTTGTTTACATCTATCTCGATATTGAGTTCATTAAAAAAATATGGTGTTAGTTATATTCTAAAAAATATCTTTAATAGTTTTATTGACGTAATAAAAACGCAATTTTGTGTTTGAATTGTGATACTTTTTAAACTGCAAATATCAATTTGGTTAATATAACTCTTAAAACAAGTGTTTTTATTATTTATACAATTTTTAAGTTTTTATTTTTTTTTTTGATGGAAAATAATTGTTAATTTAGGTGCAGAAATCAATTTTTTATTTTAAATTTAATTCTATATTGATGTTTTATAAACATTATTGGTTTTCAATTCCAGATAAGTTATTTTAATTAAAAGCAAAATTATTTTAACTAGTCAATGACAACTACAAAAACGAATTAAAAAAAAAAAAAATTATTTTTATTTTTTATTAAAATTTAAAAATTTGATTGATCAACAATGTGCCCAGAACGACATAAGCTCGTCAATTTAAAATTGAGCCATTTACTGTTTTTTGAATCTAATAATTTATTACATTGAACAAAATATGTCGTTACAATTTTTTTGTAATAACATTTAAAATAATATAGAACGTTTTGCTATCTGTCTGTGATTTTGGAACATTATTGATAAATTATGGGTATTAAAAAAAAAATTTATCGTAAATTGACAGTATTTAAAAATTATTTTAATATTGTTTAAAAACATTTAATATTTATTTGATCATCTAATTTGATAAATTATTTGATGACATAGAAGACATTACGATTTTCAAAATATTTTTTAAATTTGTGTTTGGGCTTTTTAAATTAATTTTACCAAAGCTATGTACCACGAATCCAAATAATAAAGTATTTGAACTATTTACGTAGATGCGTTTGTAAAATTCAACAAATTGTAATGTTTTATTTTCAAACAGAAATGTGTATATTAATTTATACTTTAAAGAAACAATTTTTCAATAATAATAAGTTAAAACAAGTTATCTATAGATTTAGTTTTAATGTGAATGGACGATTATAATTATTCATAAAGTCATCTAGGATCTCGTCAGGCAGTAAACCGTGCATTTTTATATGGATGTTTAGTAAAACTAACCTATTTGATCGCATCTCACTCATTGTATTACGTAGATATGATTTTAAACAACGTTATGTAGAAGAAGAGCGTCGTGTAGATGATTTAGTTATGGGTAATGTTACTAATATTTTTAGTAATAAGTGAACAGTTTGAAATAATTGTATCACATATAGTAACGATGAAAGCTTATACTCGTTTACTTCTAATATTATGAAAATATTTTAATCTTTATTGTCTTAATATATAAATTGTGTTTGAAAGTTTAATATAATTTTTCCTCTTTTATTATGACAATCAAAACAAAACGTTTTTGAATGAAAACTAAATGAACATTTAAATTTATAGAGTAAGGTTGTTATATTCAGAAACTATGAGTGTTTGTCTTAAGATATCGAGTGTTCTGGGATACTAACGCGAATATACTACACTTTAGGAACATCAATATGATATAACATAAATATAATTATTGAGGATCGACTATAAAGGTTTTTAGTTTTTCTTAACACTTATTTTACATTTCGAGTAGGTAT
The DNA here is from genome assembly GCA_027580255.1 of Therioaphis trifolii. Taxonomy (NCBI): domain Eukaryota; kingdom Metazoa; phylum Arthropoda; class Insecta; order Hemiptera; family Aphididae; genus Therioaphis; species Therioaphis trifolii. The sequence continues at coordinate 104,539,553 of CM050404.1, read as the reverse complement.
TATGTATCTAACCAGATATAGTATAGGTTGACGTACCTATGTGTAAGTTGATTTGAAAGGATACTATTGAGATCGAGTGATCGGCAATTGACAGCTATGGTGTATGATTATTTGAAATTTTATACCATTGATAAATCATTGCAATCGGATAATGATTATTAATGGAGCTCGATAAACTAGGTATGTCTTTTAAATTTAAAGATATCATAAATTAAATATACCGGAGAAAAAAAATTTTAAATGGCATTATTTTAAGGAGTAAATTACTTGTTTATGTTGATATTTAGTAACGTGTGTTTAGATTCTGAGTGAAATGAAGGTTCTTATAGTTTTACAATGATGTTTATTTATTTAAAAAAAATTTTTCTGGACACACTTTTGCACACCTCAACTTTGTCCAAAAGTTTCATCCAGCAACTCTTTAGATCGTAAATCACATGTAGAGAGTTTATTAAGCTCTCATTTCAATAGTTTTTCCATGTGTAAGGAAAAACTGCCAACAAATTTAGTAAAAACGGCGAAATTTACCGTAAACGAAACTTTCATGAAATCGACTTTAGTAATTTCGTCATAATTCCAAAAGTTATGTTTCTTGAAACTTGAAATTATCACTATATAATATGAGTTATGACGTGTTACTGCCATAGGCATGCGCAGACTTTCCACTGGAGGGGCCCACATTAAAAAGGTTTAACCAAAGATTCTTAAATCTAATACCAATAATTTCTTGTATTGTAAGTTAATCATTTAATTGTATAAAGTATTAATTTAATTCAATATGCAAATATATAAGTAAATCCTATTTTAAGGTATTAATAATACACAATAATAATAATAATCGTTACAGCATAATGATTATAATATATATAAAGAAATTATTAAAACTTAAACAATTTATGTATAATTAATATTTATTTGCATAGCTATTTACAGTTCCATTATTCTGTCCACAAGAGTAAGATTTTGTAATGTATCAATTACATTATCAATTTTTATATTATATGCAGTTTCTTGTTCAATGAATATAGTAAGCGACCATCCATTTATATTTGATGATATTTGGTATTAACCACGTGGTATTTAAAAAATAATCCGTTATAAATGAAATATTCTACCAAGCCAATTATAGACGTATAATTTATTATATATCTATTTGTAAAACACAATAATCACCATAACTGATATCAAAGTGGATAGTATTCTGTGATAATAGTAAATCATTTAATCGATGACAAGTATTCATTACATTTATTCACAGATATCTAGCCTATTAAATTAAAACTTGCTTCACTTTTTTCATGCAAAATGCGATTAGTTCTCTACCTAGTATAGATGTGTGTGAATACTGCATTTATTATAGAAAAAACCAGAGACCTTAAGGGGGCCGCGATACTAACCAGTATGGTTACTGCATACTCTAAAAAAATTCCAAAAAAGTTGAACATTTTTGAGCTAAAAATAGAACGTTTAATATTCCTTGTATTTTTTAAGTTTACCCCATAAAGTTTTAAATATTTAACCAAAACGTTTGAAAATTTAATATGATCTTACTCATAAATTTCACTAAAAATACTAAAAAAAGTTCAAAAATCGTTACATAAGATTTTTTTTAAAAGCATTTAAGTAAATTATTATAAGATTTTTTCGTTGTTAAACTGTTTCTACGTCAATTTTCAACTTTAAGAATTCATTTTTAGAAATAGGTCCATACAATCATAATGGAGTTCGAAACTATAATATATATAATATAGATAGAACAATAAGTTTTGAATCTTTTGGTTAAAAAAAAGTCTTCTTTGTCCAACAAAAGTACTCTAGATAATTTTGAAAAAAAAACCTACCGACAATTTGACGAAAAATGGTAAAAATATATGAACGATAAATTTTAATTCTGAAACTCGAAATCGTTTAACTAAAGAAATTATCCATCATTATTTTTTGAATTTAATACTTCCATTTCAATTAACTTGACCTAAGGGAGGAGAATACTCCATTGGGGTATTAAGTAGATACTTTTTAATTGTATGTTTAAAATTACAAATCGTAAAAATATTATGGGCCTATAATAGAGTAATTCATCATATTAACTATTATATTCAATTAAATATTATAAATGTTTAAACCAATATTATTCAACTATTTTTGTTTATTGAAGTACAATTATGTGTTATAGCAGTTAGGAAATAATTAAAACTGATCTCGTGAGAAATAATTTGGCTATAACTTTACTGGGAAATTAAAATTAACGAGAGAATTATAATGTGTAAGAATTAGAAAATTGTAACTATATAAATTATCCTATTAAAAGACATTTTCATAATCATATTCATATCTCTCGTTAGATATTATGTGTTTTAGGCATTCAAAGTTTAATGTGATAATAATATTTTAAAATCAAATTGAATTCTGGTTGTAGTGTGTATAAATATACGTATTTTTCACTTATTATTATTTGCCTTATATCTTCTGTTACGAACGTATAAATTACTATTGAATTTGACTATTTTTCCAGTAGTCTAATGTTCTATAGTTAGAAATCATTTTAGTTTAATTATACACGAAACCTGCCATATGGAAAGACCGGGCTAATTATTGGGTGCCGGGGTAGGTTGACCTAGTCGATTTTTGAAATCAATTATTTGAGTTGGACAGATTGTAAGACAACTTTTTTAATTTACATTGCATTCATTGTTCTATATCATCAAAAGAGTCGATGTTATTTTACAATTATCTCGTATTTTAATCTATAAAATGTTTTTATCAGAAGTGTGTTTTTTGACTTGATTTAAACTTTTCGTTTTCACACAAATAAAAATTGTTTTCAAATAATTCTTGCAGTTTTTTTTTTTTTTTGCACATCATTGTTTAGTAAGAAATATTCGTTATTTGATGTATTAAACATGAATATTCTCAGTTACAATTAATATTTTTTCGATAAATTATTTTGAAATTGAGAACTATTTGCGAACATTTCTGTACATAAGAATAGACATTTATTATAATGAGCTTATCATATGTTTTTACATAGTCAACCGTTATTACAGAATTGTTAAAAGTTTTGTATCTTCTCAATGTCACCAATGTTTATGATAATCTTTACGAATTTCACCTTAAATTAGTATTTTATTTTAGATTCTGAGTGAAGCGAAGGATATATTGGTTTTACAATGATGTTTATTTGAAATTTTTTTTTTCTGTGAATACTTTTTTGGGTAGTTAGAGTGGTCCACAAGTTTCATTCAGCAACTATTTATTTTATTATTTTAAATTATTCATAGGCATTTTACATTGATTTTTAGTAAATTGCATTGTATAAAAAAAAATAATAATTGCGTAGATCAAACTATTTAAAATTTTCAAAATTTCCTCCATTTTTTTGGATACACATTTCGAATCTCTTTATTATTGAGTTTGTAGATGAAGCTAATATTTTTTGACTAATATTTTTACACGCCGTGGTTATGCATTCCTTTAAATTTGCCAATGAAGTTGATTGATCTGCGTATACAACGTCTTTTAAATGACACCACAAGAAAAAATCTAGTGGAGTAAGATCAGGAGATCTAGGAGGCCATTTCAGTGGACCGTTGGTACCTAGCCATTTCAATGAAAATTTTTTATCTAAATAATTTTTTACTATTATTGCGTTGTGTGCATCTTGTTAAATATACATTTTCCCTCAAATTGCATGGATACTTAGAAAATATTATATATGATTCAGATTCCACAGACAATGATTAAAAATTAAAATTAATAAAACCTTTTTTTTTTTTTTTTTTTTTTTTTTATTTTGGTTAAGGCTTCAATTACATAGATTATCAGCCTGGTGTTATTTACAAACTAAAAGTATTTATACAATATTAATAGCGAGAAACAGAAACAAATGATATATACAGGAGTATTATAATTTATCGACTAAACCAATTTATTTAAAAAAACTGAAAATATTAGTGCTGTTGTTTAGATTGAGGGCTTCTTTGAGTGTTGTAGGATTGTTGAGAAGGTGACGTGAAGATGTGTATTTGGGGCATTTGATGATTATGTGTTCGATTGTAAGGGGGATGTTGCATGAGTCACACCTTGGTTTGGGTTCCTTGGTGATTAAATAGGAGTGGGTGATATTGGAGTGGCCTATTCTAGCTCTGTTGATAGTTATTTGTTCTCTCCTAGAAGCATTTATAGGATATGGCCATTTTGTAACCTTTATTTTATAATTTTACCCATATTTACTTAACAACATCATATCCTAGTTATGTCTAACTTAGGAGGAGTTAACTAAAAAATGGGAAGTATTAGTCCTCGGTAAAAATATAAGAAATTAACATACCTAACATAACCAAATCAATTAATGATAAGGTAATATAATGCTCACCAAAGTTTCATATTTTTAAAACAATGTGGTTATATAAAAATGTTTACAGTTAAAATGAACAAATTTATTATTTATAAATATACATATTATATACATTTTACAATCAGCACATAAAAGAAAACAGGATAAAATAGATAATAACCATCACTTACTAATAGTAATTAATGACTATTAACAAAATGAAATCATATTAAACATAAATATGAAATGAATAAAGTCCATATTTATAGAACGTGTATATTATATTATGATAATGTATTGACAAAATAATGATATAGTATTGTTACCCTTGACTACTGCATTAACTTCATTGTATGTAAAACATAGAGTTGGAATTACTTTTTGTGAAGTTATCTATTATATAAACTACATTCAGACATAATACACAATGAGACTACATAATTCCTTTATTTTAACAAGTATAAAGATTATCTAATTAATTGCAGGGGTCTTTAATATTATGTATTTCAGATAAGTAAACCAATAACTACCTGACAGTAGCAGATCTAGAGAAGAGTCCTAGGGGCTTTAGTCCACACTTTCTATTTTTATGTATATATTATAACAATTTTCAATTTTTTTTTTGCTTTGTACTTATTTTTTAAAATTACATTTCTCTGGATCTGCCACTAATGACATTGGTGTTTTGTGCAATAGTCAAAGGGTAAAAAAGAAAGAAATGTCAATATCAACAAACATTTTTTTTTTACAAAATTGACTACATTCACTTAACCAACTAAAAATATAAAATCATTTACAGACGGATTGCATTAATGCAGGGTACTTTTGTAGAGCTGAGTAGGCATATCTTAGTGACTGAAGAAACACACCCAAAAATTAAAAAAAAAAAAACCTCCATTAAATTACATCAAAATTAACACGATGAAAGTGGTAATTAATAAACAGGGCTCAGAATTTATAGAATTTACTTATATATATATATATATATATATATATATATATATATATATATATATTATAGAACACAGTGAAATAATAGAGTAAGCTACTACATTCTTTTGGTTTATACATAAATACATTTAAATTATTTAAAGTTTAGTTACAATATTTATTAATCTTTGTGCCTTTTTCTCAGTATAACAAAATTTGATATATTTTGTACTAAATAAATAATAACTAATATTATTACCATAACTCATAATAAATAAAATATTGTTTTTTTTTTTTGCTTAATTTCTGAATTTTAAGGTGATACTAGGTATAGCACATATGATGCTATAAAATCCAAGCCCTGTTAGTAAATAATATATTATTACATTAATTTAATAATGTCTAGAACTATGAGTCAGAAAATTTGTAAACAACATTCAAACGATATACTTTTCATTTTGTTTATTTTGATGGGTACTTTTGCTATGATTTTTTAGTTAAATTTTTTTTTCTATTTTGTGTACATTTTATTAATTTTAAATTATTAGATTATTTAACTATCAAAAATCATTGAACTAATATTAAATAACCCACTTTCATCTATTGAAAAATTAACACTATTTTAACACATTGATATTATACATAGGTACTCGGTGAAATTTTTTTAACAATCTTAATTTTAATCTAACTATAATGAATAAAAACAATAAACGTATTAAATTAGTTACATTGTAAATAATACACATACATTATCCCATCTTTTCATTTTTGTTATTTGAAACATCTAAACTCTGTCACTGATATATCATATGAATAAATTCTGAAACATTAAAATACTAAGTATTGTATTTTCACTTATAAATATTGTATTAATAATAGACAATAGTACTTACATTAATTCATGTAATTGAATGTCACTTTGCTAATTATATGTTATTCTTCTGTATTTTGTAAACTTGATTGACAGTTAAAAAGTATGATAGTCCACTAGTTTTTAGTGTTTCGCCAATGTGTTTCAAAAAGTTGTTATTATTTATGTTTTGAATTTTTGACAATAGTTGTTGAAAAAGAAATGCCTATTACATTTTCAGTGTTACTATTGCACTTTTCTGGGGAGGCTTAAATATTTTTAATAAACAAAGAGAAACAATAAGTATGTTACTTCGCACCATGGAATATTCTTCGCTTAGACAAGGTAATAGGAATGGATGTATTGAATTTCAAAAAAATGATATTACATTTCTTTAGTTAAACGATTCTTAGCAAAGCTTCGGTATAAAAAAATATATACCGTTTCTACATTCAACCGTTTTTAGTTTGATTATCAGTATGTTTTTTTTTTTTATCAAATCTGTTTAAAATGTTTCCTGAAAAAAGTAGACATTTTTATTTACCAAAAGATTCAAAACATGTTTTTGTATTTGTATCCAAAAATTCACAAATTTTCCAATAATTATTTTTTACATATTTAAAGTTAAAAATTGATGTATAAAATGTCAATTACGTAAAAATCGTATGATAATTTACTTAGACACTTATAAAAAATACTCTGAATCACGATTTTTGAAATTTTTCCTGTATCATTAGTTTAGAATTTGAGCAAGGTCATACGATATTTTTAGAAGCTTTTGTCAAATATTAAAACTTTTTTTAGAAATAAACTGAAAATTTATCAATCCATAAAAATCGTATAATAGTTAAACGCTAGTAAAAAAAAAAAAAAAATCTTGACTAAAGATTTTTGAAATTTTTTTATTAATGTTATTTAAGTGTATGAATACGATCATAATACGTTTTCAAAACATTATGTCAAATATTAAAAATTTCATTAGAGATAAACTTTAAAAAAGAATGTATTTTTAAATTTCTATTTTCAGCCCAAAAGTTAATAAAGAGTTGCTGGATAAACCTTTTGAAGCATTATGACTATCCGAAAAAGGTTAACAGAAAAAAACATCATTTTAAAACCATTAAATCTAACCATTCCACTTAAAATCGAAAAAATTGTTTAAAATAACGAATAGAACAAAAAATATTGCATTTTTCAAAAGGAGTATAGGTAGTGTAAATACTATTTTACTAAATAGCACGTTATAATTACGTAATTACGATTACGTATTTTAAATTATTTGTAACTTAACTTAAAAAGTATTCTAATGTATTATTTCATAAATTATCATGTAACTGAATTATAATATGTGAAGTATGTTTAAATGATACTATATTTATCACTTAAATTACGTTAAATATTAATTTTCGAAAATTGCAATGTGGTTTAATTAAGTATATTTCATCACCGCGGTAATTAGAAGCAATTTATATAATATTCTATTAAAATTAAAATTGCCAATTCGAGATGCAATTTTATATTTAATCTTATATAGTTTTCAATATTAAATTAAATAGCTTATTTTAATGACACATTCTTAATATGTGTATACTGTATTACTTCTAAACGCGTCTTTTTATAATTTGTCATCGTATATCATCATAAATGTTTGATGACGTGATAGTTATAATACAGTATACTTGTATAATTAAAATAAAATAAACTTACATAACTAACATATTTCTTTACATGAACTTAATAATATTTAATTAATAATATTATTTTACAATCGTATTTTTTCTAAATTTTGATTCAGAGTGAAGCAAAATATCAATTAATTTACTATGATGTTAATTTATTTATTCTTGTGTAATAGATTTTGTCATTAAAAAGTTATGTCTAGCCTATCTAAAGATCAACCCTTCGTCCTTTGTGTACTTTAAAGATTTCATTATTCTCTTTCCTTAAAAGTTTTTCTATCATTTAGGAAATTATCTAGAAGGGATAAAAAATGCCGTAAAAAGATTTTCATTAAGTTGATTTTAGTTATTATTTAATTATAACTCCTAAGTAATGTATTGTTAGAAACTTTAAAGTATCACCAAAACGACTCTTTTATACATTGTGACCACTTTAGTGTTATATATAGGTACCGTTTTGAAGATATTAATTTTGTCTAATAACATTTTAAATTCAGTCTTAGTGATCGAAAGGTCAATTGGTTTTACAAATAATGTTTATTTTTTTTTCTGATAACACTTGTTAGTACTGTTAACTTTATTCAAAAGTTTCATTCAGCAACTCTACATATCGGGAATTGCTTTTAGATGGTACATTGAGGGTTTATTGTTGTCTCTTCCCAATAATTTTTTCGAGCGCGAGGAAAACCTGTCAAAAACCGAGTAAAAACAGTAAAATTTGAAGTAAAATACACTTTCTCTAACTTTAACTAATTATTTACTTCATTTACCGACTTTATTTGGTTATAGATTTAGTAAAAAATCGGAAAGTATTGTTGCTTGAAACTTGAAAAGTTTACCGTATTAATAAAATTAATTGTATAAATAATACAAAAAAATTAGATATATATATATATTATAAATATTAATCACAAACTATATATTTTTTATAATATTCAAGGTTTCAAAATTTAACGTAATTCTACGTAAACACTTAACTGGGGTTCCAAAAAATCGTTATTCGTGATATTTTTTATTTACGGGATTAAAAGTTAAAATTTTCATACTTGTGTATTGCACTAAAGCTTTGTTCAGAATGTTTTTTAGGGAAAAATTCGTCATTTATTCGGAATTCAATACACCCACTATTGTATTTCATCTGAGGAACAAGAATAACTTTTGGTGTGAAGTATGTTCGACTTTTTTTGTTGTGTAAATTAATTCTTCAGTTAGTACACAATTGTTTATGACATTTTTTATATGCACATATTATATAATACCGTGTTATAGGTACTTATACGATTAATTAAAATAATTTATAATAGATCTAAGTAAAGAATACTTAACTTAAATTTCTTGTATTCTATCATATATGTTCTTAATCTTAACAAATAATTATAAATGATTATATACTTATCCATACTTATTACTTGGATCCCATGACCCAGTCATGTTCTAGATTTATTGTAGTTTATCGTTAAGGTGTATCTTTGACCAAAAATGGTAACAGGTGTATCCAAGGACAGTTATTAATTTCTTCATCTACCAGTGGTATACTTAAAAATTTAATTTGATGTGTGTAACAAAGTGTAATTACTCATATTCGTATATAACATATACGCTGTATAGATAAAATCTAAAATTAGGTACGTTTATTGCAAATTCCTCATAGTGTTAATTTAATAGTAGTGATATTTGAATTAATTTTTTGTGTTGATTTTTTGCAATAATATTTTTTTGATTTGTTAAATAATTATTTTGTATACATTTTTATTGAGATTTGTATTAATACATGTTTGATTTATCGCAATCATCTGTTGCATGAACTATAAAAATAAAATTATTTATTTATTTGAAATTTTTACCATGATAGTTAATAACAATTTTAGTAAAGAAATTTAAATAAATTTGTTTTTAGATTTCTAGTGCAGTGAAAGATCTATTTTCTAGTTTAACAATACTGTTTGTTTGTAAAGCTCAGTTGAAATAAATCGGGCTATAATCAAAATAAAATCTAAGTTTTTAAATTTAAATAAAACATTTTCCTATTTTTACAGTGGGTATTGTTAAGTTTTTTAGATTCTGAACGAAGTGAAGAATGTATTGATTTTACAATGATGTGTGTTTTTTTTTTTTTTTTTTTTTTTTTTTTTTGTGTCTGTCGACACGATTTGGGGCAGTAAAAATGCTTCGATTGCCTTATATAGCAACTTTTCTGAAAGGAAAGTGAATCTAGTTGGTACTTTGGGGGGTCAAAAGTTAAAAATTTTCAATATTTTTTTAACGCGCCGGGAAAAACCCTTAAAAAATGAGGGAAAAACGGTATATTTTACGCAAAACCAGTTTTCGACAAAATCAAATTTTTTATTTTGCTATAACTCAAAAACTAATCGATGTAAATACTTGAAATTTTCACCAAATGTTTAGATTAGCGTTCTCTATACACCGTTAAATTTTCAAAGTATTTTGACTTTTATTGAGCTAATTATAGACAATTGAAATTTTCAATTTTTTTTAAGTATTTTTTTTTAAAATAACGATAAAATTTTTTTTTTTTGCCAGAAAGTCTTGAAAATTTAATACAAGGTTTCTTATAAGTTGTTCCATAACTGATAAAAAAAAATCCAAAATCGTAAGTCACAATTTTTTTTTATAAGTGCTCAAAGTTCCAATTTATACGAAATATGTAAAAATTGCGAAAATTTGCAAATAATTTTGTTTTTGAAAAATCGTAAAATTTTTTTCTTTTATAACTAAGTTTTGAAAATTTGGTACAAGGTTTTTCATTAGTTTTTCTTCAATTATCTGCAAAAAAAACTCTACCGGATTCAGACAAAAAAATTTTATGAGTGTTTGAAATTTAAATTTTTACAAAAACACGTTAAACAACGGTTTAGCCTCAAACGATTTTTGCTATTTGTTTTTTTTTCAAAAAGTATAAGTTGTAGAAACTTGAAAATTTTATCAGTTGTTTATATTGGCATTTTCTTTATATAATTTTATTTTCAAAAGATTTCACTCATTTTTAATCAATTTATAAGCATTTGAAATATTCGATTTTTTTTATTTTTTTTTTTATAAATGTTGATAAAAAAAATGTAGCTCGGACGAAATACTTGAAAATTTAATAGAAGGGTCCACATAAGTTGTTCTAACTCCCATTCAAAAATTATAAAAATACATAGGCACAATTTTTTTTTATAAGCAGTTGAAGTTCAAAAATCGACAAAATTTGTCGAAATCACAAATTATGTCGTAGTTGAAAATGTATAAAAAATGTTCTACTCAAAGTTAAGAAATGAAAATGTATTACAAGGTTGTTCATAAGTTTTGCTTGCAAAAAGTATAAAAAATCTCACGATCGGTTCAATGAAAAAATTTTAACGGGCGTCTGAAACTGTAATTTTTACAAAAATTCAAGCGATTTACTATAAACATATTATTCACTGACAATTCATCTTCGTTCAGAATCGTTTTTTTTTTATAATATAAAATAATGTCCTAATCTATCCTATAATGCCTAATCTATCAATACATCTCGTGTATCCCACCCAACTCCTGTATCTCTACTCATCACCATAATCTTGTCCGAGGAGCGGAGCGACGATGGACGAACTTCCACCACCATTGTCTTACCGGCTTTTTTTATTTTAACTTTGACATTATTTTTCTTAAACTTAATTGTTAAAAGTTATGTTTTGAATATTTAATTAATATTTATATTATACGTATTATTCAAGTAGAGGTACAATGTAATATTTATACATATTACATTCTACCTCTACTTACTTGACAAATATTATTTTCATCTGTTTTTACTGAAATAAGTATAAACGTAAGAAAAAAAAAAAAAAAAACTCAAAATAATCATTTAACCTAAGACTATAAATTAATTCATTAATTTATGTACTATTCTCACATTTTATTTTTATATTATTTTTTTCATGTTAAATGAGTTAAAATATTTCATTTTATGCCAATTAACTTATAATAAAAATATGTATAATTTTGTAGTTATATATACATATGTTTACTTATGTCTTTAAGTTCAATTTAATGAATAGGTTACTTTCCAAGTTACGTTTTATTTTACTCGTAGTTTTGCAGAAAATTCTTTAACCTACAACGTCCATAATTTTATTGGCTTAAGTGTTATTATTTAGGTAGTATTAAACTACCAATTCGAACATTTCCTACATTTTGAAATTTTATATATTTTTATTAATTTTATAGTTGTGTTTTATTGTTAAAATTTATTTCTTCAAAATATAAAAATTAATGTTATGTTGAACAGTAAAATAAAGTTTGTTTTCTGGATTACAAATCTAGATTTTTTTTTGTTTTCAATACCTAGTTCAATACGTATAACTAATAATTAGTAATTATACTTACATAACACATTTTATGTGTTTTTTATATTTTATATATAATATTATGAATTATACACTTATTTGATGCATAAAAAGTATAGAAATAGGTATCGAAATAAAAATAACTTCATGATATTCAAGAACACAATTAATCAATAAAAAATGTATTAATGCCTCTAAATTTATAAAAAATAAGCTTCTTTCGATATTTTATATTTTTCACTGATATTGCTGCTAAGTTTAAGTAATCAAGAGCCCATTTACTGAGAGAGGACTCTTAGCGTGTGTTTAATTTGTAATTTTATTTATCTATTAATACAAATAATGAAATTCTATTCATATTTTAGATTAAAATGTTAACATGATGTAGAAATAAATAAGAATTTTGAAATAGTATACTAGAATACTGAATATATTAATATATTATTCAATTGTTTAAATCAGGAATTCTCAAACTGTGGGCCGTGACCTAATAGTAGGTCTCGTATCATATTTTTAGTGGATTGCTATTAACATTTTTTATTTTCATCGAGTATTTAAAAATGAGTTAAGCCGTATCAATTTTGGTAACTTTTAGTTTAAGTTATTGTTATTAGAGTACATACATTATTTTAAGTATAGACAAAGAGTTTTCATAAGTATCTATGGACGCTTATTGGCTCTCTTTTTTTTTTAACCATATTTGGATGTTTAGTATTCTATCAATACAATTTTGCGATAGTGATCGGTGATGTGTGATAGAATATATTATAATTGATAATTAATGATTTTAATAATGATGAGTTATGACTAGAGTTCAGATTTAGCTGCTCTATTAAACTATAAAAAAAAAAACACTTAAAACGAATTAAAAAAGACCTAAAAATTAAAAAAAGCATCGAAAATCCTAAAAGCACTCTAACTGCTAAAAAATAAAAATTTAAAAATATCTTCTCCAAATTTCTTAACGAAATCATGTAACCAAGAAGAATTTTTTTAAGAACTACAACGAAAATTAAAATTGAAATACGTATGTATACGTTTGACGTACACGCTGCACTGATACACGACAAAAGAATGACGCGAAACGATTAAACAGGTACTTTTAGATCTTATGATATCATTTCTTATTCAAGTTCAACATATCGATAAGACTAACCCATCAAATAGTAGGTATATAACGAGATAAAATATTTTGAGCGAATATTTACCATTTAAATACGTTGATATATTATGTAATAACATTTTGAAATAAAACTATTAAAAAAAAAAACTTAAAAATTGGAAAAAAGTGAAACCAGCATTAATTTACATTTAGGATATATTAACTATTTTAGTGACGTTATTTTTTAGACGTTGATAATAAGAACGTATACAGTTGTAAACTATTCAAGATTACTGATTGATGTATACCATTGGTATTAATAAATGAAATGATATAATGGAATTTTAGATTCTGATTGAAGCGAAGAATCTATTGATTTTACAACGATATTTATTTTATTTTTATTTTTTTCCGAGGAACAATTTTTGGAAAAACTTAACTTTGTCTAAACGTTTCATCTATAAATTATACAGATCAAAAATTGCATGTAGATGGTGTTCTGGGGGTACATTTTTTTCTACTCATAATAGTTTTTCCGAATGTGAGAAAAAATTACTGGAAAGCCAAGTAATAACGCTAAAATTTATCGTAAACGACACTTTCACTAAATTGATTTTACTTATTTAATCATAACTCGCAAAGTAATGTTGTTAGAACTTTAAAACGTTTATTGTATATTGTTACAAATTTTACGAAAGTTGTAAACAAAATTTGACATTTTTTAGACTAAATATAGAATTTTAAAATACCTGATTTTTTTTTTTTAATTTTTTAAATTTGACAAAAAGTTCTGAAAATTTGTTATGATATACTCTGAACTAACAATATTTCAAAAGTTTCAAAAATTATGATTCAGGTTAACGCTTTTCTACAAGCGTTTAACTAAATTCTTACGTGATTCTTACTGAATAGACTGTTTTTATATCAATTTTCCACTTAAATATGTGTGTGAAAAAATTATTACTTTATCAATCATTATGGACCTTTGACACAAATAGAGCAACAGGTTTTGAATCTTTTGGTAAAAAAAAGTGTCTCTATTGTGTAGAAGAAAATGTGTTAACGGTTTTGATTGAAGAAAAAACGTACAGACAATTAAACTAATAGCGGTGAAATATATAAACGGCGTGTATACTATATTTTTACACTGAAACTTTGCTCAAAATCGTTTGATTGATGAAATGATTTATCTTTTCTTAAAAATTTAATACACCTATCACTATTATCTTGCCTGAAGAGCAAAAAATATTCTATGAAGTGAAGTAAGTTCTTTTTAGAATACAATATTGAGTATGTTTTGAAGATTTTCAATTTTACAACTTTATTAATTTGGTTAAATGATAAACTAGATTGTGAAAAATGATTTGCATCTATTGAAATAGTTATAATTTTTTTACTCTAAAACAGTCATTATTCACTGTAGATTTTTTAGTGTTTCAATCCACGGGCCACAAATACAATTATTAATATTAATGGTTTGCACGTGGTATCTGGTAAATTACATATAATTTTTCTTATTTATTTATTTATATGGAATGCAAATGATCCGTAGTACTACAATATTTCCTTTTTAGTTAAAAGATTAAATTATTACTATACATTTATACCTATCTAATGTAAATAAACATTTCGAGGTTAAACCAAAACAAAATTAATACCACATTAAATTAAATTAAATTAAATATCGACTTCCAGAGAATCCAACCAGGCCACTGCTTCAGGAGTAATTTTGGTGAACTCTAACAAATCACCGTCGTATCTTCTTGATTGGCAGTTTAAAATTAAATATTACATCGACTGTACGCTGGCGCCGCATTTGCACTTTGGATTCTCTCTAAACTTCTATTTGTGCATGAGTTCGTTATTATCTTCTTTGTCATGTGCGTATTCGGTTAAGTCTAATCCAAGTTTTCCTAGGGAATTCTATGCGTATAAAACGAACGCGCAAGTTATCTACATGGATATTTACTTTTTCTCATCACTTAATTATATATACTATTCTGTGTAATAATATTATATGAACAGTTCTATTTTTTCTTCTTCTTATTATTTTTTTTTCTTTTTATTCATATTTTGTCTTCCATAACCTACCTGTAATAAGCTCGTGACAATATTTATAATAATGTTATTGAATGCAAAATCTGTGAGAATTTCCATAACCCAGTTAACTAAAAAGTTCTCACGATTGTTAGAAAAAAATCTCACTCAACAAATGGATCCACGTGCTCCACCGTTATTCAGTGGCCAGACGCCATGAATGATCTAGGCTAAGGTCGATTGTCGAATCAGTAGCTGTATTATAAACATGTGTGGTTAATAGTTTGTCCGGAACAATAGGAACACAAATTTCCCTGTATTGTGAAAAACGGTTATTTGTGAACGTGATTTGACTACTAAATGTGGTTAATATGGTTATTTCGTTCACCATTATGTTTTATTACAATTTTAAATCGTATAAGCACCCTTAAATTAAACAGGAGTGGGTATGTTTTCAGTTTTATTTCTTCGTGAATTATTAACTATATAGTTATTAAGAACTAAGTGTACTAAATGTATTTATTTTTTGTTTACATTAAAAGTTTAATGAATATTTAATATGTTTGATGGTAGTAATACTTGTATTTGTATGTGTTTATAACCTCGTAAACGTTTATGAAAAATGTAAAATATAAATGGTAATTTCCTTTAATTTAGACAATTTTTAAATACAGTTAAGTATTTTTTGATTTTTTTTTTTTTTTTTTTTTTGTTCATCATGTTGTACTGCTAATTGTTAGAATTCCAAAATACATATATGAGTACTAGTGTATAAACTTTTACAATAAAAGAAAAAAATTATAATATTAAATTTTCCAGAGGTGATTTTACCTGTTTTATTTCATTTTGCTGACACCTTGATTCATTGACACCATTTAATTGACACCAATATTAATATTCACTCCCCATCCTGGTTAGTTGCTAACTACTTATTTATCAATGTCCAGTTTTTGGATACCTATTGGTCTAATTTGTCTGTTGATAAAGCACTTAATAATTAAATTTAGTACTAATATTCAATATTTACTTTAATTTAACCATTTTTACGTGTTGTATTACAACATATACAATTCATGTATAATTTATCAAGCTAAATACAAATAGAACCCTATTTGATTATAAGTTTTGTTTAAAAGTTTAGTTAACAGTCAACAGTTATAAATTATTGGTGAAAAAAAATCAATTATTTTACTTTTGTTTGTAAATTATTAATTCCATATGTACTTATAATATGGTTTTACAGTATGTACACTAATAAATAAATACATTAATATGATTAGATTATAAAGCATCTAGAATTTTAATTAAAACTTTTATAAATTAAAGTAATTTTTCGGTATGCAAATAAAAATATTTCATTATCTTTTAATTTAATATCATAATCAAAAAAACTAAGTTAAAGAACATTTTAAAATGACGTGGTTTAAATAATTTATTTGATATTTTTTTGTCTTTTTACAATTCTTTAGATTTTAAAATTCCGGCAGTAATTATTTAAAGTTAATTGATCTTAAACTTTTTTGTGTTCATTTTTATAAGTTAGGTTAGTACAGTTTTTTTTCGTGTATTTATAATTAGGTTATTATTATTATTATTATTATTATCACATTGGTTGTAAACATTTTTGTGTGAATAATATTTTAGAAGTAGTTATTTGATCAATTTTTAATATGTATTTGTTTATGATTTATGAGTTATATATCATTGTGCTGAATAAGTAAAAATAATGGACATCGAAATAGAACCATTCTAACCATCTCAAAATAAATAAAAGCTTATGAAATATGAAATTTACGTTATTATTTTATCACTAAATGTATTATAGTGAAAATTATAATAAATTAAGCTTTCATAGGTGTTCAAGTGTTATACACAGTGTATAATACACTTAAAGAATATTATAGATGAAATAAATAAATAAATAAATATTTTTTTAATTTAAAATCTGAATAAAAATGTTGAGTAATAATCTGATTTTCTGTTTATATCATTGATTAATTAACAGAGAAGAATTTTATTATATATATATATATATATATATATATATATATATATATATATATATATATATTTAAACATTTTATGTGCATATCATAACTTTTTGGATAAATTAAAACGTATAATAATAACATAATATACCTTTAAAAATGATATTAGTTGTAATATCAAATCAAAAAAGTAATAGTTTACATTCATATTACACAATAATAATATTAAAAATACAAAAATGTTTTCTGTATTATAGCTTTGATTTCTTTTCGATAAGTTTTATCTTATATAACTAATAAAATAATGTATTTACTGATTAAAAGATGTATACAGAAGTTATTTCCAAGAAAAACGTCTGTGTTTGAAAAGCGAAAACAGATTGGCCAACATCATCTTTTATTTCTATTGTATGTCTTTAGATCTTAAAAAATAAGAGTATATAAACCATTGGAGTGCATGAATAGGCATACTGATTTAGGATTTCATTTTCAAATATAGATATTATTTTTCTTAGAATTTTTATTCAATGTTATTGCATGCGTACGTATATTTCAAAGATAAGTTGATGTATAGTTGTATGTAAAAAATATTTGAGGTTTATACTTTTCTCTAAAGAGTCCTTTTACTAATGGTTACTAAAATGAATAAAAAATAAATTGTTTTAAAAATGTTCAAATTATGATAACACATATTTAGCCAAATATATATATTTTAAGTCTATGTATTGATAAAGAGTACTTACCCGATGGTTTATTCTCAAGCAATTTTTTTTTCTTGTATTTACAATGAGTACTACAAATATTTTTGTATAGACGTATACAAATTATTGTACTTTTTCTAAATAATGAAATAAATAGAGACTGAAGAAATCGAGAAAAATTCTTCGGAAGTACTATTTTGTTACTACGTACCTACTAGTAACTATAACGGACTAATATAAAACTGAGACATAAAGTGCCTAAACATTTTGTTTGAAAAATCAAAGTATTTCTGATAAGTTATTTTCATAAATACTTCTATTTTCTAGTTTAAGATAAATATGGTATAGAAATTTCAAGTTTTTTTGTTAAACTTCTGGTAATTCTTAGAAGTTATGTATTAAGTTTCTTTGTGGTAATATTTAAGTAAGCATATTTTATTTGTGAAAATATTTTTACTAATTTATTATTAATATTAGCTTTTTAAAACTATGTTTCAGGTTAGTTGCATTTGGCCCTGTTTATCAAGCTCGGTAACAGGTAAAACAGCATTTGATCTTTCCATCAATTATTACTTATTAGTTAAATTACATTTTTAACTATACTTATTTAGAATATTATTTATATTTGACGTAGTACCTGGTACACAAACTGGAATTGATAACCGATAAACAATCATTATAACGTTATTTTATGGCTGACTGGCATCGGTTATTAATATGATATGTTCATATGTTATTTTTGTGCAGTAAACTTTTTATACTGATCAAATTTATCTGCTCACTTATTTACGTTCCTGAAGTGTGAAATGCTATTGAAAGTTCCAATTAAGGTGTTCTTAATTATTTTTGTATACCTATACTTAATAATATTGCGTGAAGTTTAATTGTGTTTTATGTACATTTTGCATAGATGATGGTTAATTTGGTTGGCCAATAGGCAACGAGTTGGTTAAGCAATACAAACTTGCTCTATTCGATAGTGGGAAATGTGAAAGGTGTATTATTGGCCAACTTTGATTTGTTCTATTTATTTATTTTGTTTTTATTATTTGTTGGAAATTGTTTGGCTTGAACGGTTATGTAGTATAATAATTGTATCCTTAATTTATTATTTTTTGACTCTTTTGTGGTTATTTAATGTCAAAAATTATAAGTCTTAGTGATTAATTTAAAATTTGATATATTTTATATATATATACTTCGGAAAATAAGTAGAATAGAAATCAAAAAATTATTAATACTCGAGTTTGTTTACTAAACTAATCCTGGTTAAAAACTATTTGACAATAGTGGTAACATTTTTGCGGCAAGAATTACTAAATATATTATAAGATTTAGATATTTTTACAGTTTGTTTCCAATAAGTATATCATAAAATACGAGTATTTACATGTCAATGCATTATTCATCTTAGAAAGTTTATTGTGTAATTTAGTAAATGTCAAATGTGATGTTTTACGGTAGGTATGATGTACTCGTACTTATATTTTTTCAACGAATTTATGAAATGAATGAAATATTTGTCTTACTCGTGGTATGCTTTAACACTTCAACATAACATAAGTATAATTATAATTATTTAAAAAAAGTTTAAATTAATTAAGTTAGCTGCAAAAGTTTTATCAATTATATTTATTGTAGTTAATAATTGTATATTTGAGAGATGGAAATAGAATTTCGTATAAAAAAAATTAATTGTACGTATTAAAATGTGATTTAATATACACCCAAGAATAATAATTTTGAATAGCCAATTTTCAAATAAACTATAAATTGTAACCTACTTTGTGGAACGTAAAGAGAACCACATGCTATGCTTTATACGCATAATATATATATTTTTTCTTTTTTTTCTTTTGGTAATTTTAAACACCAATAAAACTTTATCGGTATGAAAAAAAAGTTACATATTTTAATCTATGTAATTTTTTAAATAATATGTAGTTTTTTTTTTAGATTAAGCCATTATTTTCAACTATTTTTTTGAAAATGTTGTCACTGTTCAATTTTATGTTTTTAATCAATAATTCAAGGTATATTCATGTTGAAAGTTTTAAGGTTACATAAATATACAACTGCCATTACTCTGCTACACAAAACTACGCAGTTTACAATTTTAAATACTTATATTTATTAAATTATTAGTTCAAAAAGAAAACCTTAAGCATTAAGATTAAAATAAATATATTCTCTTGTCATATTAAGTTAAAAGTGATTATTGTTTTGGAAAATTTAAAAAATATGTTGATAAAAAAAAAATGTAGATAGTAACGTTTGTGTTTAATATTGCACATTAAAAAAGTTCATGCACGTGTGTGCCATTATTATATAAGGTTACAAAATGAGTAAATTTTCCAGAGATATTCTGTATGTTCTTGTATGTGTTGACAAGTATTTGACAAAAATGTGAGTCTTTTAAGACATTAGTTTTGAAAGTACCTATCAATTAATACATTACTTATAACATTTTCGAAACCTAAGGTAATTTTTTTTAGAGGTGCACTAAGAGGATTAACGATAAATGATTTGATTTGTTTTTATACTAAACAAATTATTATTTAAGGATATTTGGTTGTTAAATATTTTCCTTTAATTACTTTAAAAAGAAGTAATGATTTAAATTTTTTTAAATGCTAGTTATTTATTATTTGCTTGTTATATTGTGATTTTAAACTTTTTTAAAAATATTTATAGTTATGAACACATTTGAAAACTCGTTTTATTATTATAATAAAAACATATTATTAAAAAATATGTCTACTTCAAAAATCCACGTAAGTCTTAAATTTTGGTAATTTTTATTTTTTCATAATCGGTTAAATGTGTTCATTTTGCAACATTTTATTTTTATTGGAAATAAAAAATATTCCTATATGTTTAATATTCCTACATAATATAATATATTGTGTTAAATAATAGTTATCTAATGTGTTTTTGTGTAACAATGTCGACGGTATGTATTTAAATCGTACTAGAATGCCTTTACCTGAATTACAACACAGAATAGAGTTATAATATATATTACCTACATTCAGTGAGCAAGGTATTACGATTTTTTTAAAAATTATTATCAGTAATAAGGTCTAGTTGATTTTAAATTATAGTGAAATTATTAATTAAGATGGTATTGAAATACATGCTAGGATTCATTTATTTTGAGGTGGTGGAGGGACATCTGTTGTATAATATTAAATACTCCACCGTTTTTTATTATGTAGTATTTTTAATAAGTATCTGTATATTACATATGCAATTCAGAATACTTTTTAATGTGGATCGCAAGCTATGTCAATAGTGAAAAGTAATGATTCAAAATTGCTGTAAATTAGAGTCCATATGACTTGACAAATATTAAAAATTATATTTACGTTATAAATTATGATTAATGCCAATTTAATATATTATTCATAGTATAGATACTTTTCAAAAGTGATTAAAAAATGATATATCTCAAGGTCGTCATATTGTTTACAATGTATCTATCTTGTATCGGTGGATATATAGTATACAAATATTAATTGTGATTATTTATTCGTTATCACATAGGGAGTAATCATAATTAGTACTTTTGTATATTTTGTTAACACAATGCTCTCACTCCGGGGCATGGCAGAAACCTACGGGTGCCCCAATAGAAATTCTGCCAAACCGGCATCCGAACTGTAGACCCTAGGGTCTATCTCCCGGATAACCATGCCATACGAAAAAAAAAATATAAAAAATTGTGAAAATATATTAGATACTATTGACTGACTTCTTATGAATAACTTTAAAATTAATGAATCCTGATGATAAATAACCTGATGAATGTTTAAACTGTTTGAATAATAATATGTACAGAACATCAAAATTATGTTTTGTGTGTTAAATTGTGTACATATGTACTGTATTTTTCTATAAAAATAAAATAATATTATGTGTACATGTACCACCATACGTCCACGCATACACTTATGTGTATTTTATTTAAATTTTAACTTGTTTAAAATAAGCGTACTTGTCGCGTAAATAGTGAACAATGCAATTCCATTTTAACGCAGACGTTTGCATCAACTTTAAAAACAGAGTTCAAAAACAACATCTGCTGTGCGAAGCGTACGATTCGGCTACTGGTTGCTGATTTTTTTAAATATTGTTTGACGTTTGAGGATCTACTGAATCTATCGGCCTGATTGTAGTTTATACGCGGAGGTAGTATTTTATTCTTAAAAAATAAAAACAAAAATTGAAACGTTTCGTTTTAACCTAGTGGATTACGTGTGATGTGTATCGGCACTGATGTAGGTACCGATTATCATCAACCATCGTGGCCATCCGGCCAATGGGTCAACGGTGACGGGCTGTCGTGTATAGCTGTTAACTGCGTTACGAGGGTTTCGTCGAGTACGCTCGCTTGTACACACTCTCACAGTTTTACGTAATTTATACTTGCCTGTATAGTATGTGTGCGTATATGGCGTGGGCGATTGACCGGGTAAAAGCGTTAACACCACCTGCGGGTGATGTACCTCGGTGACCAGTGTTTTTCGATGGGAGGGGAGGAGGCAATGGAAAGTGTGCGCGCCTTGACCTACGTTTTCACGCGCATGCGTGCCGTCGTCGTTGCCGCGTTTAACGTCCGTTGGCGGAATTCAAAAACTCGCGCGAGTGCCCGCCGCCGCCGCCGCCGCCTGCATCAAGAGAACGAACTGCGCGGCGCAGTGTACCTACCGTCTCCGTCTTTTCCACGTCGACGCCGCAGTGTTGTCGTTCCCGCCGATCTGTGCGTTCCGCGTGTTTCTCCTCGCCGGCGTTTACTTCGCGGTCCGTGTCCGTCCGCACTGCACGTGACGTCTCGTCGTGTTCTCGTTTGAAATAATGTGTTTTTAATAGTTTTGTTTTTATTTTTTTATCAATTGTATCAAAAGTTCATTTTGTGCCGCGAGAGTGCCGTTTTTTCAAACCGTTTCAGCGTTTCGCTTTACAATCAATATGTTATACGTATAAAATTATTGTACAGGTCTTTATTGTCATCGGTATTTAATTGATAAATTTCAATGCGTGTGAATGTGTTGTTTTCATTTTTTTTTTACTCGCGATTGTTTAGAAAAACGAAACAGTATGTAACATCAAAACACTAACCAAACACGGTACGTATTTTTATACATTAGATTTTATTAATAATATTATTTTTTATTTGCACAAAGTCCGATGAAATCTTTTGTAAACATGGGTCCATTTATGTTTACTCGTAAATATAAGTATTACTTCTATGCGATGGAGTTAGTCAGTGGCGCCGAACCTATATGTTAGGTGTGGCGGCTACCGCACCTAATTTAGGGGTGCTAATTTAATTTGCTACCCTAGAATTTGTAGTTTTTAAGTAAAAAAATAGTAAATTGTATGATTAAGATAAGAAGGAATACGTAATTCAACCAAACATGAGCTGATTAATGCCAAATATTTTGTCGTGTCTGTAGACACTGCATTTGATATTTCTCGAAAAGAGAAGTTGTCAATAGTGTTTCGGTACATAAATAAAAACACCGGTGATGTCAGTGAAAGAATAATAGCTGTCCGAGACACTTTATCAACTATTGGCCAACATTTGTTTACAATATTCAATGACATATGTGAAGAAATGATTATAGATTGGAAAAAATATCTAATTAGCCAATCGTACGATGGCGCAGCTTCAATGAGAGATGCCTACAATGGATTAAAAGAACATAACCCTTTTGCTTCATATGTCTGGTGTTGGGCACACAGATTTACTACTGTGTAGAGGTAGGTGGGTAATAATTAATGTCTATTGCCACACCTAAAAAAAATTAGTTTGGTGCCACTGGAGTTAGTGGAAAGTCAAGAAAATACATACAAGGACAAATCTTGCTGTCATTTTAGATTTATGATTCATCGATAAAACTTTTGAGTAGTCTACTAACTCATGTTATTAAGAGTAAGTTTGAGATAAAGCAGCTGAGGAACCTATAAAAAACTAAGAAAAATTTAACGTAATTAACTTTTTTTTCAAATATTTTTTATTTTTAGACAATGAAATCTCAATTTTACCCATTTATAGGTACACTTATAGAACTTCGAAGTGAACAATTATTATTTTTTTAATTTATATAGTACTTAAAACGTTTTTTAGTTTTTCTTTTCAATGTTTTGGTTTATAAGTAAAAAATGAATTATGTTTATGATTAGATTAGGCATATGAATATAATTTATATTTAAAAGATAACAATCCCTGAACGTTATGTAATCTGAGTATTATATTTTAGTACTGTGTACCTAATATAAAACCCTATTTTTAAACATTTGTAATAATTGATAAAAGCAAGTATGGGTAAGTTTAACTAAACTTTACATTTCTATACCCTATGAATTTATCTGAGGATAATTTTTATATTAAAAATCAGTGATGAGTATTTTGGTAAATACATTTAAATTTTAGTCAGGTATTGAATTATACTAAAAATTATCTTATATCGCCTTATATTTGAAATCAGATCAAATGAATTAAACGTCGAATTTCAATGTATCAGAATTTATTTACCTATATGGCTACATATATCGTAAATATATATTGTGGGGGATGCTAGGTTCTAAGTTATTATAGTCATAACATTAGGTAAATAATCTTTTTTCTTATTCACTACAGTTGCTTTTTCTAAAGAAATATATTGAAATGTAATTTACCTGTCTATCTGTAAGCATGACGAATGCTAAACGTGAAAATAAACACTGTGACAATTTCTCCGGTAAAGATAAAACTGCCAAAAGCATCTTTGTTTCCGGTACAATGAACCTACACATTTCCTTATTTTTTCAAACTTATATTCTTTAAGTGATATTTTGACTGAATTTCATATTGTAAGTGTTCACTGTTCGAATAAATTAAGTTAGATAAAACCAGAAAAAAAATAATACGAATAAATTAAATGATAAAAATATTTTATGTGAAACATTTGTATTAATTTGAATAATTGATAAATAGAATATAAGATGTAAGGTTAGGTATTTGATGTAAGTGTTTTTAGTCATTTTATAAAAATTAGGTAATGATTTTATTTTATTATTTTCGACTCTGTGATTGATACATAGTAGAAACAGTCTAAACAACTAAATGAAAGAAATAAATTGAAATTAAGTATTTTTAAAATTTTTTTTATTAATTATATTATTTTTTATCAATTTTTTAAAGTGTTCTCTATGAATTTGTTTTCAAATGTTTGTATCCATTTGAATTAATCAAAGTATTTTTAAGTATAATAGAACACAACACTCAAGTTGCCCTAGCAAAAGTAATGCCATGCTCATGCTAATAAAAAGTTTTCAAAGTATAAATAATCAATATTAATTGTTATCAATGTTTATTTATTTATTTTAATATATATATATATATATATATCGTTTTCAGTGTATATAATGACAATAAGACATATTTTACTGGTAGTATTACAAAAAATAAATAAAAACGTCATTTTAATAGATATACCATATTACTTATTTGATAGTGAGTTGAATAAATAATTGGATTTTTATATTTGTTAGATAAATTTTGCTTATTCAATTCATCTATTTTTTGGTAAACATTCGTACTTATTTATTTGTGTTGAAAAACTTTTATATTATGTACGTCATACATGTCATACTTAATACCGGTTTTAATAGGTTCATTTATTATATATATATATATATATATATATATATATATATATAAATATATATATATATATATATATATATATATATATATATATATATATATAATTTGAATGTCCTTTTTTTTGTATTTTGGTGAGTTTTAATATATTTATTTAATTTTCAGACAAATGAATATTCTAACTATTTTTATTAACAAATGTGTTACCTATGAAAGAACTAGATTTGTAGATACCTATATTCACCAAAGAAAACTTGTTACAAGAGAATATTATTAAATTGAAAGTTTATTACAAGTTTACTTATTTTTATACTTTTAATTTTTTTTAAATTTATGTTCATTAATCATTATTATACCTATATTTTCCGTAATAATTAATATAGTTTGTAACCAATTAAAACGTTCTAAAAATAAAAATTAAAAAAATTATTTAGGATTTGGTTTTGTTTGTAAAACGCCAAGTAATAGGTTAGTAAATAGGTAATATGTATCTATAAAACTTAATTTCGAAAATTATTTAAATTTATAACTATTTTAAAGAAAATAATGAGTGTTTCTTAAATATATTTTGATAAATTCGGCCTAAAAATCCGTGTGTCAATATTATACAATGTTCATCTTATATAGTATACAAACATGTTTAACTCTATCATCTTATGTATCAAAATTGAATAAGATCTTCTTCAAGTAACCATTCCACACCTGATGACTTGGTTGTTTTCAGACTATGAATCACCAAAAACTCATTGTGTTTTCATTGAATTGAGTGGACCACGCAAATATATTGTATAGTTCAATGAAAAAATACATCGAAAAATTACATTGCGGTCCCCTTGTCGCTCCGTTGATCTTTGCTGCCGCTTGGCTATCACGACCCCGGCGGTACTTGCTGTTCACGATTTCCATGTGCTGCTTTCTCCCATTCAAACCGTTCTTCAGAAGTAATAAGTTACACATGCTTTGTTACGCTTTTCTCGCGTGATATCATTGTAATGGTAAAAATGGTGTACATCCGTTTTCGTGTTATATTTCTTATCATTTCCTCTGCACGAGTTATTTATCGTTAAAATTATAAACATACCTATAGCTTTAGGATTCTTGATGGTTTTAAATAACTTACCATGAGAAAAAGTTCAGATTTTCTTGGTATCGCTCCATATTTGTCCTTAATATTTGACATTTAAAATACGTATTTTTTATGACGATGGTTTCATTCATGTGAGACAGTTTATAAATATTGGGATAAATATATTATATTTTATAGTCGTGCCCCGATCATTTCTGAACAAACATTATTATATTCTGAATACATTCGAAATCGTGAACTATTTAAAAACAAATAAGATATAGTAAAGTTTATTAGTAGGTATTCATTAATGTGAAATTTTTGACCAACGGATTTTTGTTTATTAATTTCATGTAAGTCTAAGATAATTTACATTAAAAACGTAAAATGCAACGTAAAATGGGTGAAAATGCCCGGGATAATTTAAAATGTCTTATAGTTTCATTAAATAAATATGAATTATTGTATACGTTATTAAAATCAAATAAAGACTATATAAAGTTGGGTGATGATTTTATACATTTTATTTCTATTAGAATTAAGTAATTGAAGTTTTCCACTGAAAAAAAAGACAAATGGTTTATTTCAAGGCCAACTATGAAATGGGTGATTATTTTTTTTTTTTTCAATGTTTATGGACAATTCATCATTAAAAAACACACTCCTTTTCCGGTTATTTTGTTGTCAATGCACTTTCTTTCAGAACTTTGTCACCATTGTTTCCTACAAGACAGAATAATTGACTTATGGATAAAACGCCCTCTACACAATATATTGGCAAAGGTATTGGAAAGGACCCTGACATTTTCAACGAAAAATTGGCCTATATAAATATTCTTCACCGTTCAATTCTGACATGTTGTATATTTGACCAATATTATCGATTATTTCTCTTCTTTTTTATATTATGTAGAAGCGTCCATTTTCTTAAGTGAGTGTTGGGTGTGGATTTAACCTCAATTTTCCTATTTTTCAATTTGTTTGATCGAGGTCCTTCAAATATTATTGTTTACGAATAGTCGAATTTAATATATTTGTAGGTTACGTATGCATGTATTTAATTCAAATACTTATGAAATTAAAAATGAAAATTGATTTTTTTGACTAACGTATGATGTATAGCTTATGATTTATGAATTATGATACTGTATTGAAACGCAATTTTACTACTAAAAATAAAATTACATTTCAAGGCAAAAATATTTTATTTACCGAATATTTTAAAAATGTATGTTCTTTATCTTAGTTAAACGGTTACCGATAGACCTACCTGTGGTTATTAATACTTTTCCCAGAGAGGTTTCAATAAAATGTATTTTCTTCTTTTAAAATAAAACCTTCATAACACTTGATAATTGCATCTTGTTTGCTGCGTTGACAGAGGTAAAAATGGTACCAATCCGGTTGTTACAGTCACAACCATAACTGGAATAACGGTAATGACCGCGAAAAGTCATTGACGTAACTCTGGGTTATTGAATTGCTTATTTCATTCGTATAATTGTAAAAATGTATTCTAGATATTGACTCGTACTGAAATATTTTTAAACATGGTGATAAATTACTACTTCAAAGACCGAACAGTGCAAATAACATTTTACGGTATTTTATTATTGGTTTTTTTTTTTTATAAAATCATTCAGAATTTCATATTTATAATTTACGGTATTACTTTTTACTAATAAAGCATGTATATGAAATTTATTATTAGGATTTATTTGGTGTGTTAATAGTAACTTATAATTTGGTTCTATTCTCTTATACATATTTGTATGAAAGAGTGTTTGATTTAGTGTTTTATCATTTATTGTATTTAATATAAGAATGTGCAAATGAGGATATTAATATAAATTTGAAAAAATTTGAGGAGCTTATCAAAGATTAGTGGTTTGTTAAAAATATTATTACTTTTTCTAAATGAAAATATAACATATATACTATTTTATTATATAGTACAGTTAGATAAGGGGTATACATATTAATTTGTTTGAAATCAAACAATAACAAAATTTTAGTGAAATGTTAAACTTACCTATATTACATGCTTATAGTGTTAATCTCTACGATTTAAAAGTACTTATATATCATTTTATTACGCCAAATGCTTTCAATTAATGTTACCAACTCTATTTTATAGTTACAGCTTTACACTATGTGTAATTTAACAATTATTTTTATTCAGTGAATGATTTTATTTCAAGGGAAACAACAGATTAATATAAATAGTCTGTGAACAAAAGACGTATGTATTGGTTATGAAAATGGCAAAAGATTTCATCGGGATTTTATATTAATCTTGCTTTAGTTTTATTATCACCGTTCATCACTATCGCTATTACCATCCCTTATATTATAAATCTTTTGAATCGGTAACTCTTCCTAACAGCAGCAGATACGTATTGAATTACTCCCTAAATTTCGTAATTTTCTATCCTATATATATAGGTATACCGTCGCCACGTCCGCCCTTTTATCTGCTGGTATAATCCTTCCGCGTTTCTCCTATTGTTTCATCGTCTACGACGGGCACAAGTATCCGTCATTATTGTTTCTTTGCTTGAACTAAATATATATATATATATATATATATATATATATATATATATATATATATATATATATATATATATATATATATATATATATATGTATATATAATATTATTTCGTATTATTTCCGCCCAAAAATATACGAAAAATGGCGATCATCAATCGACCTTGCAAATTCGCGATTTATCTATGTACATCTATCTATACTCTATCGTCATTGTGGTTTACCTGTGCGCGGCTGAAAATAAAGAATTTTTTCCATCTGTGAAAAATAAATTATAATTTATACAAGCTTTCGGCCTCTGATAGGTGATAGTTCAACAAAGGATGTGATGTGAACCAAGTGCTGCTACATCAAGAAGTGCACATGGCACCGTATAGTAGAGAACACCACACAGCAGTAGTCGCACCTGTTTCCGCGGTGTCGCCGGTGATCGAAGAGTTTGGTGGTAACAAAAAAGACGATGTCGCCGGTGGGCTGCCGCCTTATCCTAAGTATTCTGAATCTGGAAAACCAGCCGCAGGATATACCAGTGGGTTTTCGTTGCTCCGCCGCCTTTTGCGCTGGTGGCTCGCCCGGTTTGGTCAGAAACCGCTGGTTAAAAAAGGTAAAAAAAATCTCTTAAATTTAATACATGAAACACGATTAGTGTTATATTTCGTATCTTTTATTATATTAATTAAGTATACTTTGTATTACGTGCGTTATACGTTTATATTGTTATTGAGATTTATCAGTACAAAATTGTTAGTGAAAAATACACGTTCGTTTTCATTTTGTTTTTATATTAACGAATTTTTCGTGTACCGTATATGGGCTTATTATTATGTTATGCTTGGCACTCGTATATGGAAGATGTTAGATTAGTTTTATAAATGCATTTTATAAGTTATGTAGTAGGTATATACTAAAACAATAAAACATATAGTTTACCTAAACCATATGCGTATATGATAAATGATTGTCTAATAAGGTAAATAAATATAAGTACCTACTGATAATGGAATGTATTTGTTTTGCGTATCTGTTGTGGTTTATGTGTTAACGTTATGAGGGGGTTTCGAGTTGTATGTTTTGCAGCGAGTATTTTATCATATGCGTATTGAATTTTATCTATAGTAATTGCTGTTGGTTTAAATATATTTTTCCTCATATAATCATACCTGTAGTGGTCAAAATAAATATATTTATTGGTTAAGGATACCTTTGCAAAATAATAACTATTTCAACGTTAAAAATCGGCTAGTAAATATAACAATAGTCTCATTATATTGTTATGAGTCAAAGATAATGTCTAAAAAATTACTGGCTATATTATTTTACGTTTACATCATATAGTATTTTACTACCTAAGGTTGAAATTAATTATGAATTGTATTTTATCTATTGTAAATTGGTTTGTATGCTATTTTTCACATTTCAAAATAGATAACTTTTTTTTAAATATGCAGAAAAATTAAATAATTTATAGAAATATAGCAAACAAGCTCTTGTTTCTGCTTATTACAATTTGAATTTAATTTAATAATTAATTTTACTCGATTAGAATTAATTTAAATTTAAAAATTTAAAAAGACTAAATTCACTCATGTAATTTTTATTATTATTATTTTAATAACTCATTTCTTAAATAATTGTTTTGAAGTTTGCAAATCTTACAAAATTATTTAAATGTGCATGTTTAATATATTCCGGGTTAACTGTGAAAATCTAATTAAAATTGTTTAATCTTATTTCTCTGATATTAATTTTCAATTTAATTAGTAACGCATTAACTTTGATAAGTTTTTTACTATTACGTTTTTTCCTAAAATTACTTCTGCTACAAAATATTTACAATTAAAGTCAGTTAACAGAGAATCTTGAATAGTTTCCATCACAATAGTTATACTTAGTTGTATAGGTACAATTATATTTTACTTAGATAATAAACGTAAATAAGTTAAGCATAACTAGTTGTCTTTACATACATGTTATTAAGAACCTCAAACTTAATTCGATTAATAACCTTGAAAGCATTTATATTAATTTATTAAGTGATGAGTACTAAAAAATATAATCCGTAATATGGTATATACTCTTAATTTATTTGTTTTATTTGATATTTGTGACTTTTATACCTATAATATAATAATTATTTGTTTTAATAATAGACATTTTTGTATGCGTATTATAAATTAATTAATAATTATATTATATTAAATCATTTCATCATAAAAATATACACATCTTGAACAAAAAAAAAAAAAAGAAGATGAAATTAGAGGTTAACTTAACGGTTAATAACTTTGTTTAGTACAGTGACCGACTCTGGCGTATCCTTACAATAAACTATGACTCTAAATGACATAACCTTGATTTAGAAAGTTATAAATGTAGGTCAATTATGACCAATCATATGAAATTAAATAATTTATTTAGCTTACATAAAAAATTATTTCTTTTTCTTTTGGAGTAAAATAATACATATCAGAATGTATTTGGTTGATTGGATGTAATTAGTTTATAGCTATTTTAAGATCTACAATAAATTATTATTAAATTATGTATTAGCTAAATCTTGTTTTCATATAAATTATTTTACTCTTTTTTACTATTGAGAAATATTAATTTAAATAATATTTATATTCAAGTTAGGTTCAAATAAGAATTCATGTCTTCCTGTCGTGGCCAAGTTGACTCCATCTGCATAAATGCATTTATTCAGAGTTAACATGTAAATACTGTCATGTTCATATTACTATAGTCCAAAAAATATATTACCTAAATTAATATTTGATTGAAGCTTAAATATTCTTTGTAAATATATAATTTATAAAAAAATAATCATATATTTTGTATCTTATTAATTGTATTACTATTTTGAATCAGTAGCGTAGTCAAGATTTTATTTCGGGAGGAAGTAGAAAGGAGTATATAGAATCAGAATAAATGTAATTAATATTATAATATGATGTTATTTTACTAAATAATAAATTATGAGAGGGTGGTTTGGACCCCTAAACCCTTTTAAATACGCTTGCACTGGTTGATATTAAATCAATTCCAAAAATAAAAAATATTACATGTAGTAGATATGACTTTAATGGTAGACAATATTCTAAGCCAAAAAGAGTGGAGGTAGCTAACATATAAAACAACTGCCATGTTTTATAATTGTGCATTATGGTATACAATTTAGACAATGGTCGCGATAACTGTATTGTACTGATTATTGATTTACGAGTTCACGACATTTTATTTGTCGACTGACAACTGTTTTTAAAACACTTTTTGTATTTTAACATCAAAGTAAGTTCTTATATTCTTCTCCAGCTAGATAGTCGTTAATGGTGCTAACTACAAAAGCATTTATACAACAATAAGTATTTAATCGTGTTATCACACCGATATACCGACACACCAAGATAACTATTTAATTAAATTAGCATAATATTAACGTATTAATAGTTTGCATAACAGTTATTGTTTTGCTCTAAGCATTTTTTTCACATTTTATGTGTTTGATCAATGATTTTTAGCAAAAGATTGATTTAAGATTTTTTTCTATTATATAATACAATTTTCCTTAAAATCTCAATAGTTATCGATTTTGAAAGATATATACCTATTTTTCTAAATTATGTTTTTGAAATAAATTTTAAGACATTTTATTTGAAATTATCCAATTTTAAATTTTGATAATTATAAGTATCAATTTAATTTATAAGTTTTTAGAATTTATTGAGTTAATTTCTATTATTATGTATATAGTTGTGATTGCTGATTTGTAATCAAAAAACGCATTAAAAATTATTTTTAGTGTAATGTTTTGTTGTTAAGTTTACATGGATAGCAAACTTACGACTCATATATTACTTTTTAAGACCGGCTCATAATATTAATATCACCTAGTCTTACTCTGTTGGGATTATGTTTGATTTTTATCTTTTATCATTTTATTGGATTTTCCAATTTTTCGTCTAAATTATAAGTAGGAGTACCAAATCGAGAGTTAATATTTTGCCATGTTTTGTGTGATCTCCGGTCCTCGAAAGAATATCAGTTCATAGAAACGAGTTTTAAACGTAACCCACCGCAGTGGATCTTATCAATGATCCAGCAATTGCTCAGTACAGTATAATATACATAATATACATGTACTTCTGTACACAGAAATTCATTTAAGGTTAGCTATTGAAATTAACTTGAGTATAACATTCATGTTTAAATGATAAGTATTAAATACAATAGTGCTTATTGAACCTAAATATTAGTGATGGCGAACGATATCGATATCGTGACTTATTTTCGATATCGATATCGAATTAAATGTTATCGATATAAACCGATATTGTAAATAAGTATTTAGCTTTAAGTGTATAATGGATTATCTATTTTATTATAGCTATTAGATGCCAGGTGGTATTATAAATATTAAACTTCACTTTTGGATCTTATCTTATAGTAATAACTAGTAAATATAATTGAGTACATACGCCATGTATACTAGTTTATGTAAACAAAGTTGGTTGAGAATATTGATGCTATTTGTTGCATTAATTTTTTTTATTGCTTAATAAATGTATAATTTTGTATTGCATGGTCATTGACTTGTAAACAGTGTTGTTGGTGGAATACAGTTGTTTTTTATTTCCCGTTGGAGATATTAAATTTGGAACACCGGAAAATACGCTATTATACGAATTATAAAAATAATGAGTAATGTCTCAACGAACTTTATAACGGGTAACGTTTTTTTCTTGAAAAAACCACAAATATTCATATTTAGGTTTTAATAAGTTCCTAAATTAGAAAGAGTGATTATAATATAGAATTTGTTATTGGCATAGTTCTAATATTTATCTCAAAACAATTATAAAATATCTCGCGATTTTATAAATTTCATTATTGTCAATATATTATTTTAATTTAGATAGATATAATATGTTATATATCATCATGAATCGTTTATTAAAATTAAGAAAACATACCTTTAATTTTTAGTCAATTATAAGTTTTTTTTTTAATATTGAAAAAAAAAGCATTATGAGATAAAATATTACTGTTTTTCAATAGTCACCTTCATTCGACTAATTAAAATGCATGATCTACGTATGCAAAAAGTAGATAATATCACAGAAAGACTTATATATTTCCGCACATTGAAGCGAAATCATGTTTGTAACCAAGATAAATAAAAACAAACTAACTGAAAGGTATAAAGTTTAGTGAAAGCCACGGACAGTATATTATTCTGGCATATTGATTATTATTTATTTATTTATTTATTTTTTGTATTTATTTGTGAATTTATTTAGAATTTTTTTTTAAATAAAATGTATGGATGACGCGTTTAAAAATTGCACACATGACGTGTCTCCTGTTCTCAACTAGGTTAATCTTATCCAATCACCTAGGTTACTTTAATTCTGACTGTACATCCGAATAAGCGAGTGTTGTATTGGCCATTCGAAGTTCCGGTTCTCAATGAGTCCACTGCGTGCACTTCAAAGTATTGTTGCATTTGTAGCTCTTGTCGGATTAAATTGAATATCGATGTTTTTAATTTGATTTAACTCAGTTCTTATTAAGTATCTTATTATTCAATTTTAATTTTAGAATTCAATACAATAATGAAATAGTGATACCAATTTTTATTTGCCAGCCGCTTATTGTTGGACCCCTTGCCACCGACCAATTGTTTAGACATTCTTATTATATTGCATGTAATTCGTTTGTTCGGCTCCAAATAATACGATTTGTTCTGATGAGTTCCGTTATACGTAAAAAACAATGGCTACAATGGACGACTACGCTTATGTTATCATGTGCGTATTACAGACAGTGTCGCCGCAAAACCTTTTCGTTAGATAGTCGG
This sequence comes from Therioaphis trifolii, assembly GCA_027580255.1. Lineage (NCBI taxonomy): Eukaryota > Metazoa > Arthropoda > Insecta > Hemiptera > Aphididae > Therioaphis > Therioaphis trifolii. Next base: position 104,504,475 of record CM050404.1, on the reverse strand, counting down.
GAGAAAAACCATAATCAGAAAAAAATACATAATATTATGTAATACCTAACTAATAACTTATTCGCAAAACGATATAAATATGAGCGCGTGCTCAAGATAGATAGCAGGTTTTTCTTTTATTATTACGAAATTGAAAATCAGCAAAATAATGCATACTTCTAACTTATATATTATAGTAACACAGTAAAGGACTATATACGATCGTTATTCCATTATGATTGTGTTGATTGAACAGTGTAATGTAATGTACCTATAGTTTGTGCAAGTCGTGTAATAAATGTACGACGTATAATAGGTGTCTCCATTGGGTATGGTGTTTTGGTTGAATATTCATCTTTGGTCGTATTCGCGTCACTAATATAAAATAAAAGCAATTCCAGCAGTGTACTTTATTGTATACTTAAACGAGAAATCCTCAACCAGGGCGTCCCGAAATTTATTTAGGGTGCCGTGAAATTATTTGAAATACATTTTTACTAAACTTATTTTTCATACAGAAGTACGATGGCAGTCTCGTGGTAAAGTTTTGTCTAGAGTACATGAGTTAAAAAATGAACTTATCGTGTTATTTACTCTTGAAAATGTACCCGAATTTCGTGAGTTATTGACAAACGAAAAATGGTTGGAAAAATTAACATACTTATTAGAAATATTCTCACACTGAAATCAAATTAATTCAAGTATGCAATGACCAAATGAAAGTATATTAACATTTATTAGTAAGTTATTTACTCTTAAAGATAAATTAAAAATCTGGAAAAAACATGTGCGAAAAAATCAATTTGAGATGTTTACTTCATTATCTATTTTTATGGCACAAGAAAGTTCCGAAGTTATGGCATTTGTGAAGGAGAATTTAACTGCCTTAGAAGAAAGTATAGACAAATTCTTTTCCGATTTAGATATTTTCAAGTATGGTCGGATAAATGACCCATTTGATAAAAATATAAGTTTAACTGAATTCAGCTTTGAATTAGATTAATTAGAAGAAGAGCTCGCTGAAATAATCGAAAAATCGAACTCTTTTTATCAAAATACAAAAATGTTCCATTAAATGAATATTGAATTCATGTTGAAAAAATTCACGATAAAATTGGCAAAAAAGCTCTAAAAATATTACTGCAGTTTTCGACGTTATATTTATGTGAACAAGGATTTTCCACTCTTGTAAATATAAAATCAAGTAAGCGGATGAAAATGGAGTTCATCGAAGAAGAAATGAGAGTATGTCTTTCAACTATTCGACCACAAATGAAAGATTTGTGTAAAAAAAAAAAACAAGCCCAAGTGTCTCATTAGTTCCATAAGTTCCCTAATTTTAAATAAATATTGTTAATCAAATAATAAATAAAAAAAATAATAATTAAAAATAAAAATATATACAATGTAATAATTTGTTTTATAATATGTTATATAGTATAGTATATACCTACACCTTACTACTTTTGTTTATACTTATGCACTGTTTAATAAAACCGAAGTAGTCTATAAAGCAGAGATTTCTAACCAGGATGCTATAGGGTATAGAACCTAGGGTGCCTCCGGATTTTTAGAACTCGACTAAGGATGCCGTGAGTAAAAAACTAAAAAAAGGTTGGGAACCTCTGACTTAAGCTACCGGTGAATTGAGTCCGTTTTTTTTTTAATATAGACCCAACGTACCTTAACGTTGTGTGTGTGTGTGTGTGTGTGTGTGTGTGTGTGTGTGTGTGTGTGTGTGCGTGTGAGTCTATATGGTGTTGGAGATGAAAGATATTCTTCACGTTTTCTTGTTACGTGCAGATGACCGTGCACATTTTCAACCTTGGTAACTGAACATAGACTTTTTAATGTGTTTTTATAGCTACTACATAGATTTAGTGCACGCGAATATGGTGTGTATATTATTGTACGCGAGTAAAAAATTATTTACGTGTATTATGCGTGTTTTTGCCTCTGCCCTCGGAAAGAAAATGGTCAACTGTTGTTATTGTGAAAAATAAAAAAAACAAGACTCAATAAAAATTCATAGTCATTAATAATATAAACTATAAGTGTATATTATATTGTTTATTTTTCGATTTAAGAGTTTTTATTATTATTATTATTATTTGTACTCGTAGTTTATGGGTGCGTATATATACCAATTATTGTTACAAGGCCCCCGTTGAAAAAAATGTAGTCGTTATTTTTTTTTTTATGTTGAATTTACCTCTAGAGTATCTAGTTTAATTTATTGTGTATCTTATGATACAATTACATAAACAATAAGAAAGATGACGGTTTAGTTTTAATTGCAATTATGATGCATTGACGTTTTATAAAAATTATAAATTTAGAAATAAGAAAAAAGTGTTTGCTGAGTATTATTATATAATTTTACTTAAAACTATATTTTATGTAATAATAACAATGTTTTTTATAATATAAGTATAATTTTCTATGTTTTTTCAAACATGTTTGTATTGTGTTGCATATAATACTTATACGAATTAAGTCTGACGTTTTTCTGGTTTTTAATTTTATTTTTGTTGTTTTTGCCAATGCATATTTTTTTAAACCAGGTTTTCTGAGGTGTTTAGATAAGTCAAATATCTGCCGTTGTATTTTATTACATTAAAAATAGGAACTGTAAAAAATTCAATGTCCCATTCGAACCCTAGCGGCGTACTTTTTTTGGCTCTCTTCGTCCGCTTGGCGTATTGGTTCGCTATTTTCATTGCGAGCACGTCTTTCGTTAACCGACAACAATTTCGCATCTACGCTCACAAACATATAGTCGTTTGGCCTACTTCCAAAATCCTCTCGTACCACATTTTAAGTGACACTAGGTCCTAACATATATGCGGCACATGTGTTCACTTCATTTGATAATTTTGATCAAAGCAAAAAAAGAAAAAAAAGTTTAATGGTTGTCCTTTTAATTGTATATTTTTCCGTGAAGGTCAAGACTCCTGAACTCGATGAATGGAATAGGGCAAACCCATTAGTGATGGCAGCCTACCATTTTTGTCTATGAACCAAAGAACATTTATATACGGTATATGGTCGGTCGATTTTTTTTTATGCGTTATAAGTCTAAATACTATTTCAATTTCATTCTTTTGCTACTTTTATTTCGTCCTGATGTGGTGAACCATTTGGAGGTCGCTGTGTACAACTTATGTACATATATACGAGGCGCACCCGGAACAAAACGTTTTGGCCTTGACTTCGTTCTCCAGAGCGGGATTTGACTGTGGACGACGGACGTGTGGTGGGTGTATGTATGTGCTGTGGAGAAAGAGTTGATTATCGCATGAAAGATAAAATAAAATTATTTAGTGAAATAGAATACCTTGGTGATTAATAATATTTTTTTAGACTATTGCACAACGAAGACAATTTATTCCCTGTTCCGGATGCTTTATTTATTAGCAAATCACTGGACTACTCTTCCTTTGTATAGTTTCCCTCGTAGATGACGAAGTTTTACATAAATTGTAATGCTCCTTGTATATGTATCTCGAATCTTAATCTTCAAAACCGATGTATTTCGATATTGTTATTATTTAAAGTTAAAAATAAGGCGTATTTCTGTTTCTAAATATACGTCCGTTATATGAAGGTATGCATTATTTAGAGGTTTCGCTGTATTAATATATGACTTTTCTGAGCTTATTGAATCACTATTATTATTATTATTATTATTATTATTTTCGTCTCAGTAAATTTCGTTTTGTCTGCTACTTTGACTTGCGTAAGTACTAAGTGTTTTACTTATTAGATTAATTGTATAGCATTTATAAAGGGTTGTAAATTACACTTAGAAAATATACTAATCTTGATAAGTTAATGTTATTTGTTTCTTGTAAGTTGTTTACTTGTTAACCGAGGTGATATGTGTTCGGATAAAAAAGAAACTATATTTTATACTCTTAGTACTGTGTTCATTCATTTTTGTCACTATATTAATATCATTATACTAGCTGTTATGTCTATTTAAAAATCTTTTGATAATAATTAATAATTTAATGTCGCATATCACTTTCAAAGTTACCTGCACTATAAATAAGAAGTGAAACAAACAATTATTTTAAAACTATATATCATTAAAAAATTGTGCAAAATAAATACGACGATTATCTAAATTACGCAATTTATCTTAATTGGCTTTAACCTTGAATGGCCTGTTGTAAGATGAAATTTAATTTTCGTTATTCTTTTGTTTTATTTTAATTTGCTCTATTTTCTTATGTTATTCAGTGCAATGTAGACGATTTTGACATTTATACCATCAAACATATTAATAGGGTTTATCTGTTGATTTTGTTACATAATATAAAAAACAGTCGAAAATAAAATATGCATACGTGAATATTTTTATCAAATATATTATTACAATAAATTTTTATATTTACACTTAAGAATGATTTATATTTTATACATAACAGCTAACAAATGTATTGAGTTGAAACTTCTAGTTTTTTTTTTTTTTTGGTATTGCATTGTTTAATTTTTTAATTTGTAATTTTTTTTTTTAAAGATATTATTCATTAAAATATTATTGATTTTAATTAATACCTGGATTTTTCGTCTACTTTTACATTTTATGTTCATATATTATTGTGTAAATGAAATTTTTTAATTTTGCCAAGCTACGGAGATAGTTAAATAGAGTATGCGTTTAAAGTTACATTTTTTTGTTAATAAAAATATTTAAAAAATAATCAGTGCTTATAGAATTAATCTGGGTATAATATTCAATTTGTGATTTTATTCGATTCATGTGAATATTGGTGGTGAATTAAAAAATGATAATAGTAGAAGTGGAATTTTGTTTTTCGTATCAAGTTACTAATTGATAAAAACAACTTTATTTACTATCCAGTGATGCCCATTTTGTTGTTCAAATTGACGACTTCACATGGACAGTTTCATTTAATTATTTTAATTTAAGGATATATTAATGAGTTTGCATTTAGTTTTATATTATGAGTTCGATGTTTAAACTAATATCTAAGTTATAGAATTTTTTATGAAATATTTGGGATATTATTCACTTACCTAATCGATTGTTGTCGGTAGGCTTTCTGTCAGTAATGGTTCTTAAATGGCGTTTATCTTCTTTGAAGTTGAACACAGTACAACTGAAAAAGTGAATTGTATAATATTTATAGTTGATATAAAACTCAAAGTATAGCTAAACATTAAAAACAAAATAAAATGTACATTTAAGAATATCCGTCATTCGGCAATAGTTTTTATCTCATGAAGTATTTACGTTTAAATAATGTAAATAATATTTATAATGTTTCCAATTACGAAAATTATTTTTTTGTTATTGACACTTATACACTGACGCATGAATAAAATTTGCATTAACGATTCAAAATTATAAAATAATCAAAGTAATGAAAAATCTTACATTCCCGTTTATTCGATCGAAGGATATTCATTAATATTCATTACTTTTTTTTGTCTATTCGCCTTAATAAGAAATTCGTGTAATTTTTTATTTTATTATAGTAACAAACTCGAAATCATGATCGATATATTGTGACTAGCACGTTTTGATTTGAACAAGATTCACTGTTCTTATATGGATATATACGAAATAAATCTTGTGGTCCTCTTACATTCGCTTGAAATTCAAATAAAAAACGTAAAAAATCGTCATAAGTTGACGGCTTTCATAGTTTTGCCATTAAAAATGCAGTCGTGCTCAAATTCTTTAATCTTTTTTTAAATTTTTTTTTTTATTTAAACTCAAACACAGACATAAGGTGAGGTATATACGAGTCATTAGATCATTTTAATATAGGCTTCTTCAGAAACCTATAACTCGATTCTTAAACTAATCTAACTAAACAAATCTAACAAATCTATCAAATCATTATTATGTTTTTAAGCATTTAAACTATTTTTTTAAATATTTTAATATTTTAATTTTAATAATATCAAATTTTCAATTTTTTCATGTTGAAAACTTATTATTCTCATACGAGGTTAGCCAACATTGAGATAATTACTTTTCTATAACTTTTTCTGTGCGTTTAAATTATTTTTAAGTCGAAAAACATAAAAATGTTCTAATTCTTTAATATATAAATCTTTAGTATTCATTTCAAAGTCAATACTCTCTATAAATATTTCAATTAGTGAACAATATTGTATTAAGCATAGTATTGTTACGTCTACGTATTATTTCCCCAAATGGTATTGAATTTTCAATGTGTCTATAAGTAAAGGGGGAATGTTCCTTATTAATTTCATGAAAATATGAAGTACATTTCTTGCTTCTTTTATCTTTTAAGATATACTAGTATACCCGTTGCGAAAATTTACAATTGATAATTTATTTATATAATAAAAAGTATAGGTGCAGCAATCGAATCAATACATAAACACATTTTAACAAATCAATAAATGAGTATAATACCGAAAATTGAAAGACATATGGAAATAACAGAGAGTGTTTATTAAAATATATGTTAATCAGAATACAGTATTGTTTGTGAGTTGTTTGTTGTTATTTCACTGGGTAAGAGCCAACGAGAATGTAGTATTTGGAAAAAATTGAAAGTAAAGTTGATTGTGCACACATAACTTTCTTCAAAATCAACGAATTTAAGCAGTTAATAGCTAAAAAAAGAGCTTGATCTACTGAGTGTTCTGAAAATAAAACGATCGAGATTCATTCATTAGAAGAGGTGCTATGAGAATTCGAATTGCTTGAGTGAATGTGTCCCATAAGAAATGTACAGGGAAGAATCGCGTTTGAGTATAATTTGAGTAAGGTGAGAGTTGAGTAAATTTCAATGATTTATGACATATCTGTGTCTAAATACCTTTCATTTAAAAAAAAAATGAAGGAAATCGGACGGATAGAATGGCTATACGGACTGACTTTAGTTTTCATACATTTTTTTAATATATAAGATTAATTTGTTTTTATGGCTGGTTTTCCTTTGTTTTACCTTTTTTCTCCGTTTTAAGTAAATACAACTAATATTTTCTTTAGGATTAAATTCATATTACTTTATCAATTTGACTAGTTTTCTCGTTGACGACGTTGTCAAATATAAATTTGATTTTTCATAGATTAAAACAGTATATTAGTATATATACAATAGCATATAATAATATATAGTATATACAATAAATTATATACATATATATTTTTTTTTGTATAGAATATATACAATAATATATAATTATCTTTTAACAATTTATAATTAGTTATAGCTACTTAATTGTTATGATTTAGTTATAAATTAAAAGCCCAAGCTACGGAAATACAATCGAGAATCACATGGAAAGATGTTTGGTAGGCTCTTGTAATAAATGGAACCCCTGTTTTATAATAATAATAAAAAAAAACAAAAACAAAAAATACAAATATCTTGGTGTTGGTAAAATATTTAGCAATTATGAATTCTTATAATTTATAAATTTAGTGTAGATAATAAATTGTTACTAATGAATATCATTAGACAATTTATTGTGTTTTAATAATGTCATTCAAAAATTGATACCTATTATAATAATAGAAAATAATTACTATACTATTATGTACAGTTAAACTCAGAAAGCAAAGATGGAATGATAAAAAGTAACATATTCATATTCATTACATAATTAAAAATGATTGGCTTAATCATTAATTTTGTTTTATATTTACATCAACCCTTTTGTTTAGATAATTTCTTTAGATTCTAAAGATTAATAGCATTTACATTATATACAATGATAACTCAAAAAATATATACTTTCTATTTTAAATAATAGTTTGGCTCATAATTTCGGGAATAATACAATCTGCCGTTAATAAATTATTAATGTTCAAAATATTTCAACAATCTCTTGGTTTATGTGTTACTTCCTTGTCTGTTTTTTTGTCGAATTTTAAGAGAAGTCGTTTATCTCAAAACTATTTTTAATATTCATTTAAATTTAAAAGCAACTATACTATAGTTATTTATACTTTGACTAGAATTCGTCACTTTTAAATAAATATAAAACAGTGAATACTTATTCAATTTACGAACGAACCTACAATTCAAGTTTATATTTTTACATTTATCACATTTTTACTAATTATAGGCACAATGAAGCGAATAGCGTTTTATTATTTGCACTGAGGTTAAAAATGTTAGAACGTTTTCAACCTCATTGTAGTTCCAGCACAATATGTATCCTAACCAACTCTTATGTAAAAATACCATTTATGATTATGGAAGCTGGTCATGTAGCAATAACAAATACATTTTGTTTTGTCTTTGTGTCATAATTCCCTTATTATGTTTTTTAACATTGAAGTATTATTCTATAACCAAGAACAGATATAATTGTTTTTAGTTAGTTTTAAAATTATATGTTTAGGTACTTAAAATTATTATTTTTCTCATTTGCATACTTTCAAGTAAAAGGTCGTTTTAGAATGTTCATTTTTAACTGTTTTTAGAGTAAAATAATACAATATTGGTGCTTTTAGAGTAGGATTAAAGTTCTAAAACTTAATTTTGTGTTTAAATCTATGCATTTTCTGTTAAATATTGATAGTTTCTAGTTAACAAATGGTTAATTTGAATTTGAAATTAATTCTAATTCATATCAAACTTAATTTATTTTACGTTTAGGCCAGGTAAAACTAATACTTATGTTGCGTATTTCAAAAGAAAAACAGTAGTATCAATTTAAACAAGGCAACAAACATAAAATTATCTTTTGTACATCACCTATATACCAATAACTATTGGCACAAAAATATTGATATTACTATGTTTATAGTTTTTAATTAGTCATCTGATGTATTCAATCGCTAAGGTAATTCAATCGCTAATGATTGACTGTTCAGTTTGGTTAAGTGGTAAAATTCATGCACAGATGGCGCGATAAATTGTGTGAAAATGAGTCGTGTAGTCTGTACTTATCTTTACAAATTTAGGTATAAAGTGAACACCTTATCTATTTTTCCAAACAGTTACACCATGAGAAACATGTAGTTATACAAACGAGAAGGCGTCGTAACATAAATGAATTACTATGCTGTTTTTGAGTGCATCACTCTAATTTTTGTCAGGAACATTCGCAAATTTTTAATGTTATAATGTGGGAATATTTCAATATTTTTCACTTGCTTTTATAAATTTTAAAATGAAAAAAAATATCAATTTTTACTGGTCAGTTTTTTATATATTTGAAATTTATGATTAGTTTTCTGAGGAATCGTGTATAGATAGTTATTCTGTATACTTAGTTATTACAAAACTTCATTGTTTTAATATTATTCGCTATCCTGTGAAAAATCAAGTGTAATTAAAACTGGGTTATCGGCCTTTTTCTGAGTAGTGTTGTTATTTGTCAATCAACTTTTACCATTTCAGAATCATATAAAGTATGAGTGCATATAAAACATACTTGAAATTTTAATAAGAAAATATATCAGTTCGCTTTATTTCTGTGTAAAAATATATTCAAATGAGAGCAGGATATAATCAAAGGAAAATTTTGAAATTTTTAACGATGACATAATTTATTATATTTTAGTCAATTACTTGTTAATTTGTACAAAAATGCTAAACATAACATAAAGTTATTTGTTTTTAATTTTTACATAAAATTAAGTGAAACTGTACGTTACAAATATTATATGTTCCTTAAAGAAAACAACATCGTTTAAAGGAGATATACCATTATATACTACGCATGTTAAATAAAAACAAATTAAAAATTAAAAATTGTTTTAATAAATTGATGGAGTGCACTATGTACACATTATGACTTGCAAGATAATTATGTGTGCTGTATGCGATAATCATTTGCTATAAGTTGCTTTAGTTATAACTTCTTCGGTAGTGGTAAAGACTAAAGATTAGAGATTGAAAAATTTTGCTCATCAAATAATGATTATACTTTTGATTAATATGCTATCCCGTCTCTTATATCAAACTTTTCGATGTGTACATAAGTCATGTAATTTATGTGACAGTTTGATATATTAGAGTGTCGTAATTGCTGTGTTAATATTATAATATTATCAATAAATATCCAAAATGTGTAGTGCTCTCGTGCAGTCTTATTTATTTAATCATCTTGAGTCGAAAAAATTATGTTTTTGAGTTCTGGCGACCGTCCCCCCCATGTTTTTGTACAGCACTGCTGCGTGTTTGCATAACTTGCTGTTTTGCTTAGGCATTACATCTAATTTTGCGCAATGGTCGTATTATAAAGGCCACAATACGTTTTTACGGCTTGTGAACTTTGATCTTTCGGAAATTAGAGTAAAAAAGAAAATATGTTTACGTAAACGGTATAACTGTCGTGTGTATAATAATAATAATAACAGTATGTATGTGTAGTCGTTTCAACGTGACTGAAGGTGGAGTACGGGTCAACGAAAATCATGCCCCGCGTAAAGACTGTTTTGCAATATTCTTTGTCTATTAAATTTATAATAATCCAATGAAACACGAAGTTGTCTGTAAAATTGTTGTTTTCATGGTTTTGTCATAGTTCGATCATTTTGACTTCAACGTTATGTTAATAATGCTTACATTTCGTTTTATCTATATTGAAGGGTACATTTTATTTATGTTTTGGGGTGTTTATTTTATAATACATTTATACGTTAAACAATTGTAAACCAATTTTGAATGGTTAAACTTATATACCTGTGTTATGATACTCGAGTACATTAAATGTTTTTATTAATGTATTTGCATAATTTGCAAGTATAATATAATAACTATAATTTTACATAACCTTTTTTTCGTAATATTTTATGTTGATTTGTTCAGTGTACACGTGATTGTGTATCAATTAATAAATCTTTATATCGACATCGACATGTCTTCTACACCTATTATTGTTTTATTTCAATAAAAACTTTATTAACCTTCGTCAAATTTAATGCATAAGTCTATATTAATGCTTCAGTTTTATTTGAAATTGATGAGTGTGTGTGTGTGTGTGTGTGTCTATTTAATAGTTTTATACACCAAGTCTGTTATACTGCAATGATGAAAAGTTATTCGTATTCTTAAATGGACTTCCAAAGTTTAAATGCTTTATATTACAATCATTGAGTTATACTTCTATTCACTATTGTTTGCTTAGTTAGGTTTTATTTTGTCCTTGCAATCTATAGAACACTTTATGAAAATATACTTGGCTAGAAGCCGATTTTATGTAACCAACGAGTAAATAGTTTACCATAAGTAATTTGTTTACCGGCTATATCATTTATGTTCGGTCTAATGGCATCGGTTAATTTTGATTCTTTATTAAATTATGTTTTGATTTTTATATAGGTAGTTTTGAGAGATGTTTTTGATTGAAAATTATATACTTATATACATATATATAGAGGAAAAATAAATAACTTTATTCTATGCTACATAGTTAATACGATTTGATCTGATTTTGTTGATCGTGTATAAAACCCTTTTAACGTCGACACGGGTGGCCATTACATTTAGATTTTCATAACTTGCTATATGATGTAAAAGCGAAAACAAGTTTAGGAATTATGGGGTAAGTTTAGGATAATGTTGCATTATATTTTTGAAGAGAAGAAAAAAGGATAATTTAAGTGTCTGTTAGTCAGCCGGACGACGTGTTACCAACAGTAGCAGTACTAGCAGCAAAAGTAGATACAGTAACCGTAATAGTTCTGTAATAGATGGGAGAGGGAGATCGTTCTTTCCAGGCCGTTGACATGACAGAGTATTTGATACTTTCATGGTTCATGAACGAGTTCCATACCTGCAACTACTATATACACATTAAACATCCTTCTTCCACACTAAAGCACTATTGTACCTTCGATTGGTTGGCGTAATATTGTTATAGGTACCTACGTGTAATTGTGTAATACCCCAGTTGATTAAGTGTGTGTGAGTGTGAGTGAGTGTGTGTGTGTGTGTGTGTGTGTGTGTGTGTGTGTGTGTGTGTGTGTGTGTGTGTGTGTGTGTGTGTGTGCGTGCGTGCGTGTGTGTGTGTGTGTTACGGTGTTATATTGTTTTATTGACGTCCGAATAATGAAATCTGCATGATATTTGCAGATATACAAAGTATACTACAAAATTATCAAGTTTATAAATAGTCTCCTGCAAGAGTTGAAATCGCTATAAGCTATTATTTTGTAAATAATAATAATATTATCTAGTATACTCGCCTATATAATATATATATATATATATATTAGTGATGTTACGAACCCAGATTTACGAGGTCGAACCGAACTCGGACCGAACTTTTCCTAACATTATCGAACCCGAACAGAACCGAACCCACACATTTTTATTTGAACCCATATCGAACCGCACTTTATCGATATTCAATCGCACTCGAACCGAACTTTAAAACAGTCAAAAGATTCAAAAATAAAAATAAACGTAAACACTCAGTATAATCGCATAATCAAATATACCTCAATCGAGGTGACTTGAAACGATTTTGACATACTTTTTGGTATTCCGAGCTTAAAAAAAATCGCACTGGGCTACAAAAAATACATAAATGTGTGCATACGTCTCAAGAATAGGATAAGACCTTTTATTCAGTTTTTTGACCAAAATTGGACTTATTAAAAAATAAAAAGTACGTGTTACAAGTCACCTCAATTTTTGGGTGACTTGTAACAGCTATGAAAAATTAATGTGATATTCAATTCAAACACGTTAGAGTTCACTTGTAACAAAATTTCTATTTTAAAAATTAACAAAAGAACATTTTAAATAAATATTTAAAAAAAACAGGTTGACTTTACCTTTTTTAACGGCATAAATATTTATTATAAAAGAAAATTAATATCAATAACATTGCAAAAACAAAATGTATAACTTTTTTAAACAAAAAACATAACATAATAACAATAGTAAGTACAAATTAGTAATAACAATATTAGTAAGTATTATTCAAATTTAAAATTGCCTCTTCTTTGGCTTTTTACAACCATTTTTTTAATTATTTGCTCTCTTGATATAGTTGCTTCATCAATTATAAATGGGAAACAATAAAAGCCAGTCATCTGGTTGTTTTTTCTTAAAAATTTACATGTATATTCATTATCTTCAATATCAGTCACTTGGCCTATGTACATTTCAATATTATTTTTAATTGTTTGAAATTTTACCATAACAAAATCATTAACATAAATTGTATCACATTTTTTATTTATTTTTACTTCAGTCTTATTCATATTATTATATTCAGTCTCATCAGTTTTTATCATGTAATCATCTTCATTTAATATATTTTTATCACTAATATTAATTTCAGTCTCATCAGTTACTATCATGTAATCATCCTCGTTTAATATATTTTTATCACTATTATTAATATCACCATCATCATCATCATCTATTAACATTCTTTCACCTTCAATTAATTCATTTTCTTCATTTTTTTGATCACTATTTCTTTTTTTAACTTTATTTTTTTCTTTTTTATTTGTAGTTATGACATTTTCAATAATTTCCCTGTTGAAGGATTTCATCACTGTAATTTTTATATGTTCGGCTACCAGGTATACGCTTGTATTTATTGGGCATTTTTGGTGTTTCAAGTCACCCTCAATTTTTTTCTGTAAAATAAAACTTAAGCTATAAAATTGGAAAAAAATATTTTTAGACTACCAACTACAAAATTCTTCTTTTGAAGTGTCCTTTAAAGTATAAAAAATATACAAACCTTTACACTTGACTTCAAACACAAAGATCTGAAGCACTTTTGAGAGCAATGAAAAAATCGCTGTTATCATACGAAATGTTTGATTAATTTTTTCGGAGGTAATGATAAGACCAATCACGTGGTTAATGATAACATTTATTATCACAAAAATTGTAAATTTAATTTTAATGGAGGTAGAATTAAATTATATCATTTTCTCTCGTAGATAATATGATATGTTTAAAGAAAAACCAAATCGTTTCATTTCACCTCGCAGTTCCAAGTCACCTCGATTGTGTACGCTAGTTTCGTACGATCTAATTTAAAATTTGAAAGCATTCAGGATTTATCTCGTGTCAAAATAATTTTGGAAGAAGTTATTGTTTTTTTTTTTTTTAACATGAAATTTATGAAACATAAATAATTTTAAGTTTTCGGTGATTTTAGTTTTGGAATATTGTTAGAATAATCCTTGTCGATTTAATTATTTGATAAAATGATTCAATTTGTCAGTATTGGTGTATTTAGTGCGTGTAAATAGAAATTAACTTATTAAATTTATAAAAATGTAATCATTTAGAAGTAGACATACGTTTAAGATTCCTGAAAATATTTAACTCTTAAAATTAAATATTGTGTATTTTATGACAAATAATATTAATAATATTAAAAGTAAACTATAATTTATTGATTTTCTTAAGTCATTTCAGTAACTTTTAGTACGTAAAAAATAATTCATTGATCGAATCATCACGTAACTTTTGGCGTATTAAGCAAAATAAAAAAAAAGTGGCAAATCTTTTCTATCTGATTCATTAGTAAATAAACTCATTTACTAGATTTAAAATGTAATATTTAAAATTTTAAACTGACAAAAACTTAAAAAAAAAAATGAACAGTAATATTGTGTTAAGCATAATTTTATCGCATATTGCATTGTATACCACAGTTAATTAAATGGCTGATCTTCAATATTTTTTTATAATGAAATTCGCATTTTTAAAAAGTTTTAGAAATAACCATAGTAAATTAATGAATAAACTTTAATAAGCTATTTTATTACCATAATATTTTTCTACAAATCTGATTTACAAAATGACTATTTTGATTGTTTTAAATAATGCAATTAAATTTGAGTTCTAAAAATCAAAAAAATATTTTAATACAATTTTTTTGCTGCGCGGTATTATAATTTTGATTACGAAAAAGTTAAAAATAATGAATAGAAAAAAAGTCCTTACATTTGTCAAGTACATCTAACTCATCCTGTATACAGTGTATTCCTACTTCTATATAAAAAAAATACAATTGTGAAATATACATTGTAAAACCAATGCACGTTACGCTCAGAATCTAAAATAAAAATTGTTGACTCGTTGCAAAATTTCTTTCCCTAATTGTTGTTTTTATTCGCGTTACATAACGAAATATTTTATACTACGCAGTCGAATTATGAGATATTAAGTCCTTAAAACGAAAAATATTTCCTTAGAATCAGAAAATTGTATATGTCTGTACTTCTCTCGCAAATTTAAATAATACACGATTTCTGGTACCAAAATCTTCTTCAAAAATTGCATTCTTGAGAGTCTTCAAGAATTCTCATCACAACATTTCAGATAATAAAAGACCATTTATTATTCACTTCTACATTGAGTAAAAAGTATAAAATCCCGTCACTGTTTAAGACATCATCACGTATTATTACTGTTGTACACTCACGTATATGTACATTGTACGCGTAGAGTGTATGTTCTCATTGTAATCTGTGAGAAATCACTCAAGTCTTATTTGCGTGAGAATTATAACGTGCTATCATAACCTAAATAAAATCGAGAAGCTTCTGAAAAAAAAAAAAAAACGTTGACATGTGTAAGACAAATTTTTAACTACTGTGACGTAACAATTCGTGGTTTTCAACTTAAATTATGGTATAGTGATATCCGATGTACCATCGAGTTAAATTATTTTCAAAACTAGAAATGAGAATCTAGAAAGCACAAATCACGTGGTTTCTGAATAACCTATCGAAACGCAAAAAACGTTTGCACTTTCATCGTTATTACAACAAGTATTAACAAAATATGTTAGTCTAAAAAATAACACATATTTTACATTTCATAATATACGTTTGACACACGATTTTTTATATTTCAACATAGATAAGTGTGTAAAAGTAACATCTATACGTTTTAAATTAATCGAACTAAATATATTATATCTGTACTTGGTGAGGTTTTTACATTTCTTGAAATATTTGCTCTATGCGAAGTAAAGAAATGGTATGGAGAAACGTAGCAACGTGTGCCAAACATTTGAATAACTGCCGCATACAAGTATTTTACATTTAAATTATGATGTTTGTTCCTTACGAAAATTAATGTGATAAAAAAAATGATATAATTATTGACTTGACAAATGTATCTACTAAGTATTGGCTGGCTCAAATGAATAGTGACTAATTCTTGTTTTTCAATTATGACATTATATTGATAGGTATTGAAAATATTTAATACGGAAAAGATTAAGGCCGGTTCTTACAATGTCCGGTTAAAGTTCACGGACACTTAACCTGCGGAATTCTGCCGGTAAATATCCCACTAACCGTCGGTTAACCGTTAACGGGCACTTAACCGGACATTGTAAGAACCGGCCTAAAATTGATTTTCCTGAAATCTTGGTTTTTTATGTCCAAGAGATTAAAGTGAAAACTTCAAAGTAATTGTACTTACGAAATGGTCCTTTGTACAGCAATTATTTAAAAAAAAAAGTAAGTTTATATTATAATTGTTTAGGAAGTGTTAAATTGTTTTGTTGACTGTCATGTCATTGGTGACTAAAATATTCATTTAAGGTTATATATTTTGGCTGTTGGTTGAAAAAAATGTTATTGTTTTCTTTTCACTATGAGCCGTATAGATTAGGAAACCGTATTTCATGTCAATATTGTCGTGTTGCGTTTATGTGTAGAAAGTCCAGCATTTTCATAGTTTATTGCCTAAGTACTTTTATTTTTTAATTTATTGATAATGAGCGGAACAATATTGATTTTCAAATAAAAATGTATTGTGTGTTCAGTTTTTAGATTTTTTATTTTATTTTTTGACATTCGAAAGTAGCGAAAACGTATCGATTATTTTTATAAGTATAATACGCAATAATTTATGTTTTCACTATTCACCCGTGTAATATGGTATATTTTGAGGTTGATAATAATTTATTTCTTAACTAAGTAATAAGAATTTAATGAATATTTATACGTATTATTATAAAACTCGCTAGGGAAGTTTTTAATTTTATAACTATAGCATATAAAGGATTTATAATTGTTTAGTTTATAAATATATATATATACATGTATTTTCATTTTGTACATTTGAAGATACTTTTGTGAAAACTAAAATTAAATAATTTTTTCGTGATAAATTATCGGTTCATTATTCTATCAAAATGTATAAGTGAAATTTCAATAAAGAATATTAAATTTTTTTTTAAACCTGATCCACATAAACATTATTGATATAATATGTTGCTATGGTATTTGGTATTTAATTATATAAGTTAGTTTCTTAATCTATATTTTTTTATTGTTTAAAATAAAAATCGGTTTTTAAAATATATTATCTACATGGTCTTCAATTTTAAATTCATAATAGTTATATTTATTGAAACATGTTCTTATGAATTAGATTATTTTATTACTTATAATAATTATTTTTATGCTGAATTATTATGATTGTAATTTATTAATTATTATTATTATATAATTAGATTGGAAAATAGAAGGGCAAACTTAGAAATCAATGAATAAATATCTTTTTTTTGAATTATATTATTCTTCCGTTATAAACTTAATGATAATAAATAATTCAAAATGAACCGTTATTGATGAATGTGATATTTAGGTTAACAAAAGTTAAATCTTGACGTGTTACCAATGTCTTATAAAAAATAAAAATTGTAGCTATGATAATACTCCAAGAATTAATTATTTATTTTTGAACAAATATTCATGAAATGCCTCAATACCATTTATATTTTACATCGTAATAATTAAAATAAGTTAAAATATTATTGAATAATTATCGAACCAATTATAAGATTATGTCGTGATGATTTTCAGTGACTACCTACTCTATGGATGATTAATTTTCAAATCAATGATCATTGCTACAAAACGATGTCAAGTTTGTTGAATCATGATGTTCACAGGTGTGTTGCGCCACTCTATGCAGCAACTGTAAATATTCATCAGTTACAGTACATTTCACGAATATTTAATGATGGGACATCAGTTATAACTTTCAACTATGAACCAAAAGCAAATCGCCAATTTATGTTATTTATAGAAAAATCGAACTCATCATAGTTTTGTGAAAAGTTACTTTAGGATAATAACATCCTACTGCCCAAATTACTTTTACATTCATAAAATATGTTTTACTCATTTTATAAAAAATCGTATTTATAGTCGTAATATTTTATTTTTTAGGTTAAATTAAAACAATTTCTAAAAATATTTAACTTTTTTTTTTCGTTTTATATATTTAGTAAATTTTCTATTTTTTTAAATACTGTATTGTAAAGAAATACGCGATGTTTTCAGAGTGGAATGATTAAAATCTTTTTTACGTTTATCGTATGGCATCGAAAAAGTTATCTTTAAAGATAAAATTGACAATTGATTTTTGCCGACTTGTTTTTTTCCCAATAATTGTATTAAATATTCTGAAAACTAAAACAAATCAGTAAAAGCTTCTGTCTATTTCACCTCTTAAATGCAGGGTATGAGTTATCTGAAATCTGAATAATTGATTTAATTTTGCCCTTTTTCTATTACAAAATCCCTAGCCATTGATGTTACATATAAGGGGTAAGTTTTGGATTCTGAGTAGATCGTAAAGGATCTATTGGTTTTATAGTGATGTTTATTTTTCTTATTTTTTTTCTTCCATCCTATAAACATTTTTTGGTACTCTTAACTTTGTCTTAAAATTTAATCCATAGATTCTATGGATCAAACATGGGATTTACACGGTAATCTAAGGGTTCATATTCAAAGCCTAAATATGAGGAATAACTACCGAAAAACTGAGTAAAAACGATAAAATTTGCCGTAAACATGTGATTTTCATTTGACAAGAAGTTATGAAAATGAAAATGCTAATATTGTTAATAATTATGGATGCATCATATTATGATTGTTAAGTTTACCTTACTGATACTTAAGTAAACCATTCATGATAAAAATTTGTGTTAATAAAGCCTCATTGTTGATAGAATATATGTTACATGCACTTTATTAAAAAGATTCATTTTTTCTTGCTTCCTAACTGTACATAAAAGTTAATATAACAGTTACCATTAATTAGTTATTACACACGTGCGCGCGCGCCGCACACACACACACACACACACACACACACACACACACACACACACACACACACACACACACACACGAATATAGAGTGATAATAATGCGTACTTCGAACTCAGATATAGTATTATGTCCAGTTAATCTTGATCTGTATACAAGTATAATTATTATCCTAGACTTTGACTTAAAAGATAAGATAATTGGTTGTGAATGTATTTTATTCATACGACAGAATAGAAAATATTATGTAGCAAAATTTTCTTTTAAGTAATGTAAAAGTAAATTCAGAGTTAAGTGTGATGCATAACTTGGTAAATAATGAAGTCACGTCTCGTTTATATGAGATGTCCAGTTTAAGTCTATTCTATCTAAGAATCATGCTGAAAATTGTAAATTCTATCAAGTTCAACTTATTGAAACTCATTAGTTTTTTCTTTGATTTTACGAGTAATATTGTGAAATGTAATTTAATGAATAAAATAATCTGTATGGTTTATTCATTATTCAATAGGACATGTTACATTTTATCTATTGTCATTATTAATATTTTTAATACATTTGCGTTAAATTTTTATCATTGTCAAGTCATAAATATGGACTTCATTTTTATGTATTTCTATGTATATGCGATTCATTGTTATCAGAATGTTGAAATAAAACGTAACTATGCTCATATCGAAAATTATGATACTAGCTTTTTCAAACATTTTTTATTTTACTCATGTTTTGTTTGTTTCATTTAGTGGCGGTTATAATTGACTTTTAAGGGAAGGAGGCGAAAATAAAAAAAAAAAAAAAAAATCGTAGGGTTAATAATGTTAGATAGACCTTTCCTCAATATTTTGAAATAAAATAAACACTTCATATTTTATAAATATTTTTTTATTAGTCATATTACATCAAATATCATTAAAAAAAAACTACAGTAAAAGCATGTGCCAATTCTTTTGTTTAGCAAAGCGTGTAATAATATTTTCTATATCTATAGAAATATATTTATGAATGTGGAGTAATGCTAGCCATTCAACCTTTCTTCGCCAATTGTTGACCTTAACCATGTTTTCAATCTAAGTAAATAAAAAAAAGCACACCACACATGCATATTATAATGTAAAAGCCATAGAAATACAAGTTAATTCTTCTTCTTAGGGTCAACAACCCGAGGGTTGGTTTGCACCTAGAAGAAGGTGTTACTTGGGAAGGGTTTTTACTGTGCAGTGGTGTCCCGTTAATTAAAGTTAATTAAAGAATAACATAACAGTTAGATAGAAATAAGTAAATATCTTTAAGCTAATCAAAAAAGCTGATAATACGCGTAGGTACACACGGTACCTATAAGAACAAAAATAAACTAAACGCACAGACATCTTAATAAATTGCGGTACGATAAAAATTAAAAAATAGGTACATTTTTTTCTCCTTTTTGTGTAAGATTGTACCATGATTTATAAGTACTAAATAAATAAATTTACAAAAAACGGCCCAAGGGGGAGCGATCCTCCTATCCCCCCCCTTATTACCGCCACTGGTTTCATTGTATCAAATAATAATTGTAATCCTTAAACTTATTTCTGTATTAAGGTTTTATAATATTATGATACTATTTAAACATTTTATATATTACCTTCATATTAATTGATTGTTTAGTATCCTTATCTTAATTTATGATACAATTCATTCAAGTAACATCTAGTAAATGAACATTTGTGTGTACCTTTTTAAATGTTGTATTAAGCTTTCTAATTTTTTTTTTTTAGTGCTATAATATTCATTTTGTACTCGTTTTGTATATGTATTGTACACCTCTGAATATATTTTGAACATACAGTCATGAAATTGTATGGGGGAATAAATGTATGTAGAATTCCAATTTGTTTTCCGTTATTATTATAAGTTCAACTATATATGATATCATAATTATCAGTTTTTTATTTGACATTGTAAGTTTGTAACATGATATAATATTTTGTGTTTTTATATTGTTTCAGGTGAGTTGGTGATTTATGAATTGTAAATTCGTAAGATTGATGGCTGACTAACTATGTCAATCGTTTAATTATAGGTATGTTATTCAATTACTGTTAAATATAGAATACAATTTTACTACCTGAAGTCATAAATATTGAAAGCATCATTTGTTATTAAATTTCTAAACATAAATACTTTTTGAAAACCTTTTGCGCTGTATAATGTGTATATAGTGTGTATAATCTATACTATCTATCTATACCAATATATAAAATTGTATGGGGTTTTCTACGACTGCGCTAACCGAGAAAACTACCGAACCGATTTGGTTGAAATTTTTCACTGTTATACCTGTATGCTGAAGGTTTCAATACCAATTTTGTTAGTAAAAAGTCCTCCGGTTAATAGGAAAATAAAAAAATAGTGAAAACCTTATGGCGCAGTGGTACTAATATTAATCAAGTACTTATAAAAATGTATTTTTGAATTAAATTTTATAAAAATCTATGTAAGATTCAAAAATCTGCAATTATATTATGTGTTTTGAATAATTTGAACGCCATTTAATTTTTGTGTTATTTTGAACCTATATTAATGAAAAAAAAGGTAAAATTATGTATAATTTTCATACTATTCATATTTAAAATAAATAAGACATTTTTTAGTTAATACTATTTTGTAGCAATACTGATGTATGCATGTTTATGATAACTAGTGTATACAATATAAATTAAAATGTATGTTCAATGAAAGTGAAGCACGAAAAGAACGATCGGAAAAAATGAATACTTTTATTTCGAATAGTAAACTAAAAATTATATCAGATATTTTTAATGGTCTTTAAAAATATTTAGTTATCATCAAAGCATAAGGGTACACTTCACTAAAAGTTGATGAAATCAATAAATAACACATTGAAAAAGGCGAACACTTCGTTGTAAAATGATGTTGACTAAAAGAATGAAGAGTGAAGATATGAGTGACTGTCGTGAATAAATTAATAGATATAAATAAGAGATTAAAATAAAGGATAATATGATTTAGTTTTTGTACTTGACTGTCTGTGCGTATAAACACAGTGTAAATTTTAATTGTATGCATAAAATACCCGTCTAATGTCTCTAAACCATATTTAAAGTTACTTTCGTTTCAAATCTAAATAGGTATTTCAATAAGACTTGAGTTAATAATAAAAAAAAAAAAATCATAGAAACTCACGTAAATAAGTTTGTACCTTAAAATCAAAAACGTTATTTTTTTAAAATGAGATAATTTTTATTTCGGAAAATATGAGTTTCATAGTTTTGACTTATTATCAATATACAATATATATATATATATATATATATATATATATATATATATATATATATATATTATGATATATTAAACATGTACACGTTACAAGTTTGAATTTTTAGTTAATCAATGATGTTTAAGAAACTACAAAGTTGTAAATACCTACTCCGTTGATAATTATATAGATGTTAATAATAGAAATATATTTGTAAAAATTATGAAGTAATTACAATTACGTAGTGATCCCTTCAAGGCATGTGTATAACTTCAAGTAAAAATGATACCGACATCAGATTGAGCTTAGCTATAACTATTAATTACATTTCATTTTTATTAATTTATTTTCGCTTTATTACTCTTGTAGTTCCTCTGGGTCTTATGTTTTTTACCTTGTACCGTCTTAACACTAATTACATTGTTAATTCAAGGTTAATATTGCACACGCCACTCTCGACACTGTATAGTTGTTTCGAAAATATCATTAAACATGACATCTAGTAGTGTAGGCTTAGTGCTTTCTGTTCTTATCCTAGGTAATCCTTAACTTTTATTTGCGTATATACTGTTATATACTTTCATACTGTAAAATTTGCTTTGCTAAATTATTTATTTCAGTTATGATTAATTCTTCGGTTATGGATAATTTTATTAGATCATAATATTATATATAGCCATTTAGACCTTATTATATTCGCAATAATTATTTACGGTGTATATAGGTATGTATATTATGGTAATCATAAAATATATTTCTTATATAAGTATTAACGTTACATTTATGCAATGTGCAGGACTTAAATGTTTACATTGTCGATATTTACGTATAGTGTATAAGTGTGATGACGATGAAATGTATGGACATGTTGATCAAGTGTGCAAACAGTCTATTAACTGATTATAAAGGGTCGCGGCGACTTTGTTCGGAAAGTGCTGTATTATACATGTCGATGTTCGAGTATAAGAGTGATACGCAGCACATACAGGCATGTATGATAAGTCTGACTTATAGACATACTTGAATGCACATGTGTAGGTGAGAAATATTATATAAAAATATGTAAAATGTATTGCGTTAGCATCTATAAGTCGAGAGGACGATTATATCCTGTTCAAACAAGTGTTGTAAAGTAATAATGAAATAAAACATTTGCATATCAATCTCAGGATCATTAATAACACTGGATTTTTCTCGCATTATCAAACTAATTATCGTTTTTCGTCAACTGCAGCATTTTATTAAATTAATAGTATTTCATAATCCCGAACTAACCCTTTTGCTTTTATAACATGTTTTGAATAATGCTCTAATGGAAGGAAACACCATTATAATAACTGAACAACTGAACATTTTAAAAGTTTATCTTTGCACTGTATAAATGCCAATTCCATTAAAAAAAAAAAAAATGTATAGATATAAATTTATAAATTGCTAAGTATGTCAATAGTTTATATTATATTATTTTGTATTAGTGTTAAATATTATGTTAAGAATACTTGAATCCATAAGTTAATAAACGATGAATTTAATATTGTTTGTATTTAAGTGCTTTCCGTATACATTATTTTTGTAATCATAACATATTTTATCGGATCTGTTGATAAATGTAACTTAACGTTTTTTTAAATCTCGAAGTAACTTTCGTACACTAAAAATATTAAGCATTCTTTGTACTATTTTAGATTCTGAACGAAGTGAAGAATGTATTGATTTTACTATGATGTGTGTTTTTTTTTTTTTTTTTTGTTTTTTTTTTTTTTTTTTTTTTTTTTTTTTTTGTTTTTTTTTTTGTTTTTGTGTCTGTGTACACCATAACTACTCGAAATAATGCTTCAATTTTGAACTTCAGGGTATGTTTTCGGTGGCAAAACGAATATCGGAGGTACCTTAGAGAGGTCACAAGTGAAAATTCCCAAAAGTTTTCAAATGCCACTGGAAAAACAAACAAAAAATGAGGAAAAACCGGTACTTTTTGTGCAAAACCCGTTTTCGACGAAATCGATTTTTTTATTTAGCCGTTACTCAAAAACCAAAAATTGTAGATACTTGAAATTTTCACCAAATGTTTATATTGAAATCATCTATACGTGGTAAAATTTTTGAACACTTTTGACTTTTATTGAGCTAATTATAGACAATTGAAATTTTCAATTTTTTTAAGTATTTTTTTTTAAAATAACGATAAAATTTTTTTTTTTTGCCAGAAAATCTTGAAAATTTAATACAAGGTTTCTTATAAGTTGTTCCATAACTGATAAAAAAAAATCCAAAATCGTAAGTCACAATTTTTTTTTATAAGTGCTCAAAGTTCCAATTTATACGAAATATGTAAAAATTGCGAAAATTTGCAAATAATTTTGTTGTTGAAAAATCGTAAAATTTTTTTCTTTTATAACTAAGTTTTGAAAATTTGGTACAAGGTTTTTCATTAGTTTTTCTTCAATTATCTGCAAAAAAAAACTCTACCGGATTCAGACAAAAAAATTTTATGAGTGTTTGAAATTTAAATTTTTACAAAAACACGTTAAACAACGGTTTAGCCTCAAACGATTTTTGCTAATTGTCTTTTTTTTCAAAAAGTATAAGTTGTAGAAACTTGAAAATTTTATCAGTTGTTTATATTGGCATTTTCTTTATACAATTTTATTTTCAAAAGATTTCACTCATTTTTAATCAATTTATAGGCATTTGAAATATTCGATTTTTTTTATTTTTTTTTTTATAAATGTTGATAAAAAAAATGTAGCTCGGACGAAATACTTGAAAATTTAATAGAAGGGTCCACATAAGTTGTTCTAACTCCCATTCAAAAATTATAAAAATACATAGGCACAAAATTTTTTTATAAGCGTTTATAAGTGCTAATATTGACAAAATTCGTCAAAATCATGTATATTTGCTATGTATTTTGCAGTTGAAAATTCATAAAATTTTAAGTATTCAAAACTAAGAATTGTAAATTCGGTACAAAGTTTGACATACGTTTTCCTTCAATTATCTGTAAAAAAATTTGCACTGGAATAAAATCAAAAGTTTTTATGAGTGTTTGAAATTACAATTTTTTCACATAATCGCGTAAAATAACAATTTAGGCATCATTGATTTTTGATATTTGTTCTTATTCAAAAAGTATAGGTCGTAGAAACTTAAAACTTTTACAAAATGTTTAAATAGGCATTTTCTTTACATAGTTGTATTTTCAAAATATTTCGTTTATTTTTTAGCTATTTATAGGCATTTGAATAATTCGATTTTTCTTAGATTTTTTTTTATAAAAGTCGATAACAATTTTTTGGCCCTACCAAATCGCTTGAAAATTTAATAGAAGGTTTTGAATAAGTTGATCTAAGAGTGATTCAAAAATTATTCAAATACATAGGCACAATTTTTTTTTATAAGCAGTTGAAGTTGAAAAATCGACAAAATTTGTCAAAATCACGAATATTTGCAAATTATTTTGTAGTTGAAAATGTATAAAAATTTTTGTATTCAAAGATAAGAAATGAAAATATTATGTAATATCACAGCTGATAAAGATAATTAAATAGATTAAGTTTATTATAATATAATCAGTAGCTGACAGCTGTTCTATACAAAATATTGGTAGATTGTAAACACAAGGTGTATAACGTACCTTTACATGGTTGAATAGAACGTTACTAACTTCCAATTTCCAGTTATTTTAATGTGTGTATCAGTTCCATAAACATGCGGATTTTATATATTATTATTAATTATTAATATTTAAATAGACGTAGCCACGGAGCATTCAGCATATATGGACGGCGGGGTCGGGTGGTGCCGTCACGATAGTGCATTTAGGCAAATAATATGGTATTTACCTACGCCCTATCTATGGACATCCTGGTTTGTCCAATGCTCACGAGCAGAAGTCACATGAATAGACAAATGTAAATTTAACCCAATCTAGGATATTAAAATAAAATATATATTACAATTTAAGGCTGACATCTTCATCTTCGTTCAGAATCGTTTTTTTTTTTTATAATATAAAATAATTCCAAAATCTATCCAATAATGCCTAATCTAGCAATGCATCTCGTGTATCCCACCCAACTACTGTATCCTGTACTTAACTTACAATGATTTATCATTGCATTCAAATGTAAAGTACCATACAACTAAACTATCGTAAACCAGGTGATCCCATGATAGAAAGTGCTATACACTCCTCACCATTATCTTGTCCGAGGAGCGAAGCGACGAAGGACGAACTTCCACCACCATTATCTTATCGGCTTTTTTTTGTTATTCCATTACTAGGTTTTGGGTGTTTTAATGTATACTTTCAATTATTTATACAGGTATTATTGCTTTGAAAAAATTAACAATAGAATAAAACAAATATGTTTTTAATTCATTTTTGATTAGTGAAGAACAATGGTCCATCAATTTATTTAATAATTATTTTATTTGATTTTGGCAGTTATTAACTTACCCATAATGATTCGTTAATATTATAAAATAAGTAATAAATTGCTTAATTTGTATTTGATTTTAATGTCGGTTAATTATGTTATTAAATTAAAGGCGCGTGTTATGTAATATAAAAGTATGATTAATTTACAATTTACGGAAATAATTGTTTCAAAAATGTTGATAATTATTGTTCAACAGTTTTGGTGTATTTATTTATGTATGAATAATATATAAATATGAGTACCTACGTATATAAGTACAGGCACGTATTCAAAATTATTTTTCGAGGGGATTTTAAAGTTCAAAAAACCTATTTTACGTGAATTATATTATATATATTAGTATTTTAATTTCTTAAAATTGAAAGTCCAGGAAGGACCCCTAAAATCGGAGTATATATATATATTTATATATTGATGTATAATATGAAAAACACATTTACCTGTCTATCAAAATATTATAAATAGTAAGAAAAAAAAGAGTTATAATTAATGAATCGTCGCGTATTGTAATTGCATTCGAAAATGTTTAAGAACAACTGCGATGCTAACCACATCCGGTTGTAACAATAACTACGGTGTTTGTATTCGAGGGGGTCCGTTAGTATGATCAGTCGTTTCAACTCTTTACCCACGGAAATGTGATCTTATTTTTTTTTTTAATGCTTCGATCGCATAAAATATTTAAACATTTTAACGTTACAGTATTCTACACACGCATTTGAGTGCACGTTTTTCTTAAAATTCATATGTAAGCACATTCGGGAGTTTCGAATTTAGCTATCGTGATTCACGGTCGTCGTATGTCAAATCATGTTTTACACACTACACCGCAGTGACTCTGAGAGTCTTGGATTTATATTTGGAGAAAAAAAAGAAGGGAGAGAGAAGAGAAAGATAGTGGTGAGGAAAACGTTTGCATTGATTTTGACATTTCAATCGTATTTCAAATTGATGTTGATGAGACGTCGACCGTGTAAAAATATTTCGTTGAAACGTCAAAAGACGAAGAAATATCTAGTGGGCGTCGATTAACGTCAAATTAAATAATAACAATGGTTGTGTGCAGTGTTTATACCGGGCCACAGGCATGATGGAATTCTTTTTGTAAAACCCCGTGTCGACTCGTGATGATCAAATTAATATCGCCGCCGCTTACCACGAGGAACACGAATCGTGTTAATTTGCTATCCTTGCGGTAGTATGCTTTTGTGTGTGCTCCAATATTGAATGTTCGACCTGGTGGGAATATATGTCTAATATGACGTGTGTAAATATATTAATTTATAAATACCATACTATTATTTACCTATGTATTTAATAATCCGTAGTATTTATAATCAGCGGCGATTTATACTGTATCTGCAATGTATATAATGTATATAAATGTATATATAGTAGGGTTTCTGTACTATAATCTGTAGTTAATATATTTCGATGGTGGTATATATTATTGTCATAAACTATATTCAAGCATTTAGCTTAATGTATTATACTTTTTGGGCGGCTTTATTATACTTCTATTCTTTAAGTTTAATTTACAGAGCATTTCACATACATTATTTATATCAAATATAACGCAGAAGTTGATAATTTTGAAAATGTTTTCATTCAATTAAATATTAAAAAATATAGGTTCATGTAACAGTTGATTAAAAAAAAAAATTATTTCCGTGCTTAGACCAGGCCTTTTTATAATTATTATACGTTTGTTTCGTTATTATATTTTACTGTATCATGGTATCATGGCCATGCCAGTATTTTAGGTATTAAAACATTAATTTTCGGCCTCATTATTTCAACAATAGTTGAATATTCTAGAATTGCTATTTGGTACGTCAATAATTTTATTAATTTTTTATTCATCACGTAAATTATAAATATTAATGGTGTTCTATTCGTGACTAATAGTGGATAAATTTACGGACCTGTTTTCATGAAAATGAATAATATAATTTAAATATATATATGTTAATTTATTTATATATTGTATTTGTGTAAAATATTAAGCATGCGGGTTATCTTTTATTGATGAAAATCTTAATTTATAAAACTTATATATTTTAAACATTTACATCGTCCTTTCTTTAGACGAATAATAACACATTATGTATTACACTATACCATCAGGGTGAGGTGAGGGGTCAGTAGAATTCAATCTGCTCCGACGGCTGCCATCATTATTGTTACCCCCGGAGAAATCCTAGGCCATTGTGAGTCACACCCGGCCGTATTTCGCCCCCCGATGCCGGGATTTCAAGGCACTAATATCGATGCCTCAATGACAAAAGGGACTAAGTTATATTTTTCGAGGTTCCAAAAAAGTGAAAAAACTAACTTTTTTAAAAAAATTTGAAACTGCTAATTTTTTAAAATTGTTTTTAAGACGACTTTTGCGGTTTTAATTAGTTTTAATTCTTATTGAAGTATTCAAAATACTTCAAATTTGTCACTTTCCAACACTAATGTGTTTTCCCTGCACTAATATTGCACTTATGCATTTATTATTACAATTTTAATAATAAAATAAGTCTATATATATATAAATAAAAATAAGTCTATAAGTTATAATAAAATATATGACCTTTAAACATCCATAAATGAACAAAACGTCGTCAGGTCTTACAACGCGTAAGTATTATAGAGTGATTAAACCCTGAAAATGTCGTTCTATCCCTTATTTTACAGCTAGTCCGTTGTCCTACTTTTGCGAATTTCGTACATTCGTTATAAAACAGCGGTTACGCCGAAAGTACAGGTCATTTACTTTTCCATGGACCCAAGGTTAAAGTATGTAACGTGTGAAATGTCGCTCAGTCCTTCTTTGCGTGGATCCGTAGATGTGGGTGCGCGTCGTGCCTAGGTACTATAATAACATTACGATTTATCATTACAACGGCGCGCGAACTGCATCATAAACGCGGGGCGCAGTGCACCGCGAGGCGCGAACGCACTAGGTCAGTGGACGTGCCAGTTTTAAATCGGTGCGCGTAACCATCCTACTCACACACTAAAACATAAACTCACACGCGCACACGCGCACACTCGCACGCAAACGCTGAGAACAGCTGATCGGTCGTGTGCACGTGGTCGATTCGGCCGTGCCGCAGTTTTACCATCTAGACGGTGCCCCCCCACCCCCTTTTTTGTGGCTCGTCCAGTCCCGTCGGTCAACCCCCCGTGCCACCACCCGCCTAGCCGCCGGACGACTGTCGACGCGGGCTGTGCGCGCCCCACCGACGCGACGTGAGCGGCGTCGTCGTCGGCGCGGCGGCACCGTGTGCTCGTACATACCGGCGTGGCGCGGTGGTGGGGAGTGACGGCGGCGGCGGCGGCGTCGTCGTCGTCGTCGTCGTCGTCGTCGTTGTGTACGTCCGTGCACCGTGTATACGCGGCCTTTGTAGTAGTCGTCTGCGTAGCGGTTTGTCGTCATCGCGTGTGTTTTCCGTCGTCCGTTCGCGAGAGACGCGCGCGCGCGTGTCTTTTCTGCTGCGTGTGTTCTTTCGTTGTCGCGCCGCCGCCGTGGGACCGACACTGATCGTAATAACATCTTATTTGTCGCCCACAGACGTGTACACATACACGCCATAGTATACGACAATATCATTACTATTAGTCCTTTATTGTCGTTGTCAATACGCACGGAACACGTGAGTACTCCCGACTTTTTATGTAAAACACACACGATTCGATAATGTTACTATATTATCGTACCGTTTACGAACGACGTCGTCGTGTTCGTATTATCGATACGCAACGCGCAAAAGTTACGTTTTTAGTGTATTATCACGTGTGTGTGTGTTTTCAAAAATATCGATTTGATTTAACAGTCATAATAATATAAACGAGCCGATGCTCGTTTTCATCACGTGCTCTTCCGAAACAACTATCGCTGAAGAAATTTGGAATGAGATAGATATTTTTTTTGATCTTTTTCGTTTATTTATATATATTGTGAAATAAATCGTTGAAAAAAAATCGTTATTCAATCGTAGCATACACACACACACACACACTCACGCACGTGTACCGTCGTTTCAATAGTTTCTTACGTGGACTGTATTAACACCAGTTTGTTACGATATATCACCCATTGTCTCGGCTCGAAAACAACGGCTTGCGGAACCGGTTTCACGAAATAAAAGGGTTCACCCGTTTAGTTGGCCGTCACTACCGCATGACATTACTGCAGCAGCAGTTGATGACCGGTGCCCTCTAGCCTCTGTGGCCAGACGAATAAATAGTAATTATTATTTAACGGCAGTTAAAAATACACGGGCTGTATTGTGTATTCGGTGTACTGTAATAATAATTATCGTGTACCTACTATATTGAATCTATTTCTCTGCTGGGGAGCGAATTCTCTAAACACATGCTCGCTTTCTCTGTTTTGTTGTAATGTAATAAAAATTCGTTTGTTGTTCTACTATGCCATCACCTACAAGAACTATTATAATTAATAATACTCATGTGATGTGTGTATACTCTTGTTTTCTAGTTTTTAATATTTGTGTGTGTGTGTGTGTGTGTGTGTGTGTGTGTGTGTGTGTGTGTGTGCGTGTGCGTAAACACAATAAGCCAAATTTAATCGTAATTCAAACATCTATTATATTATTATGATCGAAATGCCTCGTATATATTATTTATCGTTCTATTGATTTCGGACTGACGTGTTTGTCGAATTCGTAGCGTGTACATACATACCCTTCATCATATGCTAATACAACGAACTTGCGTGCCGATACTTCGACGGATTACATAAAACGTGTAACTACTATAATACCAACGCTGCCCATGTAATGATATACTGCGCTTGAGTTGCTTTCGAAAAATAATGATCCATTACAACGCGGTGTATCTACAATGGGCTATGTAGAATTAAATTGAACGATGGGTAAACTTATGCCAAAAATGTCCCTTTTTATTTCAACTTGGATTATACGTACATATCGTTTATTTTCCTCGTAACACGTGCTATTGAAACACTTGATGTTCGTGTTCGTGAACCACAGTGTTAAGTTCCTAATTTTAATAAAAAAAAAATTATAATTTATAATATTTATCAGGTAGATATATATATATATATATATATTATGTGCCTACACATCTCGCTGAATGTTCACTAGTGTACAGAACTAGTTTTCGTTTGTTCCGCAGTGGAGCGGCAAAATAATTATAAATTTTCTGTGTGTTACAACGTGTATTATTTACTATATTTAACATATTTTTTACAATTCATATTTTGTATCTGTTTCGAGCCGGGTGCGCAATAAATGTTGGATTTGGCCCATTTACATATTATATTTTAATACGCACATTGCTCTACGGCATATAACAATAACGCCTGATAGTTCTTTAAACGTGCTAAGCCCTATTCTAAAATAGATGTATTGGCTTTGTGTAACTATGAGCAACGCGCGTAACAACACTATCTTGTAAACTTCGTTACCTTTTGAATATTCATAGATAGAAATCGATCACATTTAAACGTATTAAAATATGTAGTACAAGTAACAGGGCATATGTAAGAGTATATTATGAAGAGTATACTTCCTTTGAATGTTTTAGGCCTATTATTGTTTGAAAATATTCTGATTCAGTTTTACTCGAGGTTTTTTTACTCTTTAGAAATCCAAACTATTGTTATACATTAGTAGTTATGCGTATACATATTCAATGTGAATAATTTATAATTAATTTTTATCGAGGAATATTTTGATTCTGTGATTATTGATATCTACTCTTTATCTTGTAAAGCATAAAGTAGTTATCTGCCTAATAATAATTACATAATAATGTAATCTTAAAAAATGTCCGTAAAATATGTACTCATAGTAGTATAGTCGTATAGCTTGTACCAGTGATATGATGACGTTTTGTTAACACCAAGGACGTTTACAAATGTTATGGCTTAAAAGAAATAATTGTAGCTAACTTATGTGTAAAGAGCGAATTTATAGGTTCTTAAAACCTTAAAATATGATGCTAAAATGCTTAAAAAAAAAAAAAAAAAAAAAAACCAAAGAAAACAAGAAAGTTGTATAAAATCAATAAAAATATGTAAAAACCTAAAGATTCGCTCTTTACACATAAGTTAGCTACAATTATTTCTTTTAACCCATAACATTTGTTAAAGAGTGAAAATATGTTTAAACTGAGTTGTAAATTACAATTGTAAACTGCAATAGTAAATTATATCATACCTATAAATTTTGATTAATATTACATTTTTAAATATTTTTTCTGTTTCTTAATTTAACCGGATATTTTTTTTATTTTTTTTTTTTGATAGTTTGATAATTGTAAATATCTATGTTGGTATCCTCAAAAATAATGTTTTATATTTGTATTTAATTTATGTTCTATTCTCTTATTCATATTTATAAGCAATTCGCCATTTCAATCAACTATTTTCATTTGTAGAGATTAAGGGATACATATTACAAAATATGAAGAAGACAAACCTTAAATATTGTACTTTTGAATTTCCTTTAACATATGTATAATACCTATCTATATCAAGAGACTTCAAAAAACGGTTTAGACACTGTCGTATATCTATTCGTATTAAATTTAAATGATAAATGCATTTAATAATTTATACTATATTTATAATTATATACTCACACAGATACTATTAGATGATTATAATTCTAAAATCTCTGTAATTCCATTAAAATTTCAAATATTTTGACATTATTGACTTAGGTTGTTATTTATTCAATATATTTCTGCATTAATCATTTTTGTTGTGTAGTTCATCGGTTCATGCAAGTTTTGATTGAGGTTGTACTACAAAACATAATTTATGAATTCTATCGTTATACCTATTGATTTTATTAAAAAAATTCAATTAATTTTGATGTTTCCAACACCTTGAACTTTTATATCTTTGAAAATGTGTTGCAATTTATAAAAGAGATTAAACGAGATTAGAGATTAATTATTATCATTCTAATTAGTTTCTTAAGTTATCACTAGTTTTTCTGTAATTTTCTTATGAATGAATCACAATAATTTTTATCTATGTTATCATTTTTAATTAAGATTTTTTAATCGTTTTGTTAGATATACTTTTATAAATATTTAAAACACTATTATTTTTTTAATTTTTAAACTAAAAATGATTATTTTTCTTAAATTCTTCATAATTTGTATACTTAGTTTTTGCCGTATCGGATATCACTGTGATACTGCAGCATTGCAGTTTTCAACTCAAATGTAAGGTATGCATATAATTTGTTGCATCGAAACCGTTCGTGAGAATCCATTTTTTTTTACTTACTGAGTTTTTACATAATTGTGCAAAGTACTAATTTTGTTGTAACTGTACTCCATACGAGAACTTATATAGTTTTTTAGTGAATCGTTGAAATCGATTTCAGTCATTGATTATACTCAGTTGTGGTTTTTCCCGCCATAGGTAACTATGTGTCCGGTTAAATATTTTTCAGATAGTTGATGACAATAACTTTAGTCTTCTGTAAATGGTTAATGCTTCTAAGATGTATTCGGATAAAGGTGATTTGTGAGTAAGAACGATGCGATGGCTATTGTTATTTTTAATTTTCCGATCTGTATGCTACGCATGTCATCTGTATAAATTACTGCACGTCTCATACCTCATCTCAATCTCATCTTCAGTTTTAGACACTATAAAGCGATATAAAGATTGCAAGCAATGTTATGTTAAGCAGTATTGACTCGTTTGTACTTGTATGACGTCAACGGTCAACGTATTAAAAATAATTTTGAACTCAAAATTTTATCGGCGGATTCGTTACATACAAAAAGTTCAACGATTATTGTGTGATAATTTTTATGAAGTGGATAAAAGAGTCTTGGACAGAATAATCGTCCGTGATTCATTTTAATACGTTGTTAATGTGCTAATTCTTTAGTATATATTTTGTTATATTGATAATACTTAACATATTATGTTATTAACAATATGTGAACATAAATCGTTGTGGTTGCGCAATTTTAATTTAATATTAATTCGTATTTAGATCAAAACAAATTAACATCAATATTTAATTGGTTTCATTATATTTAATTGAAGGTTTCTTTATTCTCTTCTTTGTATTTGGTTATTTGATAATAAAGATCGATCAAATTTGTCACTTCTTATAGTTAATATTAATATTATAATAGCATATTAATTATTAACATTTAAATACTATATGCACCTAGTGATGAAAATATATTTGTAGTCACTGATTGAATTATAGAAACACATTTCACATTAGGAAAAAAAAAATGTTTTTTAGTTTAACTCAGTTAAACATAATATTCATTCACAAATATATATATTCGCATGACGTTATATTAACACACATTAACAATAAAATAAATTATGAATATTCACAAATCAAACTTACAAACTATTTTATACCATTATAAATCATAATGACTGTATTAATTGTTACATATTTTCCTCGATATTTTCTCTTTGTCCGCATGTATGAGTAAATTATTTAATTTTGTTTTATATTCATAACTATGCAGGGAATTTACCAACGTAACATTTTAAAACCGTTTGAATAATAAATACAATTTTTAGTACCTATTATTTATTGTAAATCTTAACTAAGAAATATTTTTGGGACACCCTGTATGTAATAACGAAATTTCTTCTAAAGTATATATGTATATCAAGTTTTTTTAAGATATGGTTTAAAAGTGAGTCTTGTTCTTTGTGTGCACAATAGTATGTTTAAGAAATTATAAGAAAACAAATGTTACCTAAATAATACGGTTTATTCAGGATTTTGAAAAAATTCTTATACTGATAAAATGTACTTAAAGTATATATAAAAATGCATTTAGTTTTATTTTTTTATTCAGATATAACTTATTATAAGTAGTTATATAATAATTATTAATACAAACTTTATAAATATAACAAATAAATTGACCAATCCTCTCGTTTTTATTCTCAGATATCTTGAAAAAATATTATACGGTATAAGTATTTATATAGATGTTATTCGTTATTGTTTTTATTATTTTTTACACAGAATATGATTTGCGTTTTTATAACGTGCTCGTAAATTGATTATTAAATTTATAGATAACAAATACATGACTATAATAATATATATATATATATATATATTAATAATAATACATTATTCTCGAAAATAATGCTGCTGTGGCTGACCACAGGTTATCTATTATATTTATATAATCATACTTATAGTCTGAATATGTATTTATTCAGTGCAATAAAATTAATATCACCCGTAATAATCAATGACAGTTTTTGGTCTTGCACGGATATTTATTTATTTATTTTTAAAATTAAATTTTAGATAGTAATATACTTATATACAATAAGTCGTTGCTATGAAATAAAAAAAATATAGAAAAAAATATCGACTGTCTTGATCTATTGATGATAGAATTTTCTTCAAGAAATTAGATACAATATGTATTAATAAAATAGATTTATTCAAAGCCATATAAATTAAGAAAATAATGATTTAATAACTCTATGAATAATTTAAGTTTGATTTTTTCACAAAACGTCAAAAAAAAAAAATTGTCTCATATTGGTCGAAAGATTATCGTCTGATAGGTGTATATTATGACCGACCGATTGGCTCGATATGAAACCTACATGTATGTTTAGATCTCGGGTCCTGATTTTCATATTATACACGTACTCTATCGATATATTTTTTTATTTTTATGGGATTCCCGTTTTCCACAAATTAGGATATCAGGGTGTAAATATTGTCCCTATGAAAGATTAACGCAACGTGTTGCGTAACTTTGTAGAATAATTTCATAAATTTGAATTTTTCCTTTCGTTTACTTATATACTTCGTATGTTTATATTTTTATGAAAAAGAAATTATTTTTTCACAATTTTTTATTCCACAAATATGTTCTGTCTCTTCTCATCTATTCTTAACTTGAAATGTGCAGTCTAAAGCCTCGTCTTAAATTATTGATTAATTATTATAAAATTTTAAATATCAAGGTTTCCGAAAAAATATTCTCTTTCATTATATTCTCCATTAAAACTTTAAATTTAAAGTTAAAATAATGGTTGAATTTTGAGAAAAAAAAATGTATATATTTAAAATAACGTAGGTATATGAAAAATAGAAAATTGCTTCATAAAAATTTAAGTCTCTAAACGTTATATTTAGTGTTTTTTAGATTGTGCGTGAAAAAATAACATATGGTTAAATTCATGATGTTGTGTATATCTTCATTGGACATCCTGTATACATAAGTTTGCGCGTACGTTTCGATCACCACGGGCTATTGATTTCTGCTGCCGTCGTAATGTGTGGTGGGCGTACCTATATATAAAGGAGAGCTAGCCAACTTTTTTCTCCGAACACGCAAATGCAAACACCTGGCTCGGATAATCCACGTCATTGCTCGTGTGTCGTATACTATCATATTATTATTATTATACTGGACGAGGAAGTATTCTCGTCATAGCCGTAAAAATATTGCAGGCCACAAAAGGTACATACACGTATGTCTGCGCGTGTGTTTTTTGTGTCGAGAAGAAGTAAGAAAGAGTGTAATCGATTTGTGTTTTGTGTAATGATACATATTTTAATGTTTATACACACGAGGAATACAATTTTGTCATTCTTCCACGTTTATGACGTAATGAATACGTATGTCAATGTCGTCGACGGCGCGTGTGTGTTTTATGCTCAAAAGATGTATTTAATAATAATAATACGGTGTAATGTTTATCAATGTCGTTAGCATAACCTCGCTAGTAGAACGGTGACATTTTACGACCAGACCGTTCGGGTTTAACGACGGAGAGCCCGAGAGATTTTTCTGCACGCTCTTGTGTAGGTACCTTCGCGTACGTTATGCATATTACATAATGCATCTTCTGTGCTGCAGTAAAGCGATACACCGACGTCTATTGTTTTCAGAAAACGAATTCTCAAGAGACGTTAAAACGATTCAATTTTTTTTTTCCTAGCGTCGCCGTGCGTGTTATCCAATTGCAGATGTCGCATGCACGAGTTACGTGGATCAAAATAAATAATACATTATACTCATATATACGGTGCGGAAATAATATGTATTTGTTCGATTTTATTAGCACGGATCATTAGTTTTCAAACATATTTTTAGCATGAATGCGTGTTTAATTTTCTTTTTTTTTCAATTTTCCCGGTTCATCATCAATATTGATCACAATATGTAGTACCTGTTTATAATAATGTATATACTATAAATACACACACACACACACACACACACACACACACACACACACACACACACACACACACACACACACACACACACACACACACACACACACACACACACACACACACACTCTCACAGGTAGACTATGAATAACGAAATGGTAAATTGGTATTTATTTATGTTTTTAAACAGTTATGGTATTAGACAGTAATCGTTACTTTTGTGAACTAGGTTTTATCGCCTCGCGGAATCCTGTCATATACGCGATCTTACCCCCGTGTAAACACGTGTCCAAGACGGGCAGGATGGCTTGTTTTTATTCCGATCTCGTGTGTTGGCGCGTTACACTTTTTACGGCGAACAAAATTTGTTCGACATTTAATGTCGCGTGAAATACCAGGAAAAAAAAAGCGCAATATTAATTATATACGCATACCATAACTTCTCGCGAAATATACGTCCGTGGCGATGAATCTTCTTCACGAGATCGTGGTCCGACATCAACAATTATTTACAACGTATCAGACACGTACCTAGTTGTTTTCGCCACTGACGCCGGATGTTCGCGCGCGACCGTTTTATTTTCGCGTCGTTTCTAACTCCCATTCCCTCGTCGTTTTCTCCCGGGCCGCGCCGCTTTATTATGACATACTAATTTGTTTTCACTACGAACTTGTCGTACGAAAACTTTTCAATCGTCCGACCGTGACCGACTATGCACGAACACAGTAACGTAATAACGCGCACGGACGGCGTAATATTTTAGTAACGCGTTTTATACGACCGGCGAAACGCTTTGCAGTCCGTTTCCGTGCAGTGCATGTGATGTGTGCCCTCTTCGCAGGATTGCGCGGCTAAATAGCTCTTCCGATAAAGCCGCGATCCAGCGTCTAAAATAGTGTGTACACGAAGTATGTTTTTTGATAATCAAAGTGTATATAGTCTGAATTTTACATGTGTTAGCCTAGCATTTATTATAGCCTACACATCAATGTAGTTACCATTTCAACTTAAATTTTATTTTAAATTCGTAATCACATTGCATGTAAAGATGAAATCAGATCAGTCGAAACCTATTATCTATATGCTATTATGATATAAAAAATACCCTATCAGTTCGATTTTGTTTTTGAATAATTTTATGACCTGCTTTTATTTTTATTGTTTTATTTCAATTTTATTGATTTAAGTCGATGAACTTTTATTCCAACAGGCGTCGGGCATTATACATTATAGTTTCCAAGTTTTTATTTTAACTCGTCAAGAAAATTAATACACATTTAAATACGAAGTATATATACAGTTACTGCTATATGTTATAATGTTTATAACTATGTGCTATGCATTCGGAATTATCCTTTATTTATCTTATTAATTTTTTTTTTTAATAAAACCGATAAACTGCTTAATTTCTTAAAATATGTATTAGCATATTTTGCTGGTATATTTTAACAGTTTTATCTATAGACGAGATGAAATGTGCATTGAATAGAGTGTTTCTCTTAAGTGAAAATAATGAAAAGTGTGTGCTTTGTAATAGAATATTTTAGGCCCTGGCCTAGAAGTATAATTGTTTATTAACAATATAATTTGTATTATACATTTACATGTATTTCGGTGTTTAATTATCATGAACGACGGACAGAATAAGCCTAAACGTATAGTTCACTCACTGGACGTGTTGAGGTAATTCAGCGGCCATACGTTTGTAATATACGAGTATATATTACGCGAAAAACAATGACCCCGGGCTTAGAGAGTATTGTCTAATATTTCTTAAAATTTTTAAATTATAGGAAGAGATAAGCGATTACGTTAAATACATTTTTTTGAAACAATCATTCCGATGTGTAGTTTTTGAAATAATTGTAATTATTGATCCGTGGCATGAATAAAAATGATCTACGTTGTAATGATGCCGTTCGAGCTCACTTGAACGTAAATGAAAATCGTCCAGTGAAAATGTAGGTATGATAAAGACAGGCAGTGCCATTAAAATGTTGTTATTGATACATTGACCGCTATACGAATTTTGTGAACAATTTAAAATCGATTAATCGTTACTAAGAATTTATTTTTTCTTTTATGGAATATTAATAATTTAATATTGGAAGTCAGTTATTCATTTTTTAATTATTTCAAACATTTGTAGGTATCATTACATATTGTATGTATCAACAATTTTTGTTTTTGGAATCATAATATTATTAATTACTTTTATTTATTGGTCCTCAGAATGCAATTTCGTCTGTTGGTGTCTGCTTTATCAAATATTGGGGCGTAGTAAAAAAAAAAAAAGTTCTCCATTTTGTTTATACATTCTACCTATAGTAGAATTTCGTTAAAACTCAGAACTGGATAGTTTGAAACTTGATGAGCTGAATAATAAAAAATCCTCTTGAAATGTCTACACGGTAATGTATAACTTTTTTTTTCTTTTTTGGACTTCGAGTTCTCAAGATTCCAGTGTACCTACAACACACACACACACACACACACACACACACACACACACACACATCATATATGTATATGTATGCACTATGCAGATTTATATATAAATGTATACACTGATATGCAGCTATTTGCCTTGGCAATTACGTATTGTAGTTCATGAAATGCTTAAAAACAATTACGAGTTCAAAGGAGCATGTTCTTTTGATTTTATTCCTTTTAGAATCGTAAGATTTCCGGAAAGTGGTTTTTCTTTTAGACGTTTAGAAACGGGGCAAATATTATTCATTTTCTGAAAATAGTGAACGTTTTTTTTTTATGTTCATTTGTACAATGGTAATGAGAAAAAAAATTATAAGTAGTTTTGTCTTGAAAATTTTTCTTTAAGTAGGTATTCTGATTTTTTCACAAACATTTTATCTCTTAAAAATGCATTAAAACACTTATTTTCTTATTTAAAAATTTTGTTATTATATAATGCTAACATGATAAAATTTATATTAATTTATAACGTACTAAATTGTTTTCATTTACATTAATTTTATTTTCTATTAATGATATTCAAATTACTAATCATATGTATTCACAATAATCAAAATAAATTAAATATGATTATGAACATTGTTTTTTTGATTAATTACCTACTTATTTAATAAATTGAATATTTTGAAATTATGACCGTTCCTATTCATAGGCTGATGAGAAAAGTAACTGAATTATTTTTCTCGATCACCTTTTTCTTATTTATTAACCGTACGCTATTTAAAATTTTAAACGCTTCTTTCACTAATTGAAAAAATCATCCGTTGAAACGATACGAATAACTGTACGTCTTATTTATTGTTTTTCTCAAATTACCTATAGCAGGGGCGGCCAAACGGTCGATCGCGAACAATTTCAAAGTCGATCATGTTAGAATTTATTTTTAGGGACACGCGAACGAAAATTAATCGAGGTTGTAGAGAACAACAAATCGTTGATAAGTTTTATCTGTATAATTTTAACAAAAAAATTTTCTATGAAAGTCGATCCTCAAAGGTGAAGTATATTTTTAGTAGATCGTGACCAAAAAAAGTTTGGCCATCCCTGACCTATAATATACAATGTTTTGTCCTACGATTCGATTGAGTTTCCTAGACTACGTCGTTGCTGTTAATAATCGTTGTACTTAATAGAGTTATTATCACGCGACTGCAACGCGATGGGCGCGTTTTTGTTTTGTGAACAAAACAGGATACGCGTAATTGTCTTGAATAAAACGACGTTCCGTTTGCAGAAAAAATAACCAGTTATATACTTTTCGAAAATGTATATCCGTTATCCGCTTTTTTATAATTGTGCTTTCGTCGGAGGTCCGACAAGCATCATTCGGTCGGTATTATGTAAATCATTTGGCATGGATACATTTTTAATTGATTATGTTTATGTTGTTAATGCGTATATGATTGTACAATATATGAAAAAAATATAATGTGTTAATCGATTATTGAGAATTGTGAAACGCATGTTTTCCAACGTGTGTACACATAATATGATTAAATGAGGCTTATAAATTGATCAATAATTTCGATTTCGTTTTATTTTTCGAGTTTATTTGATACGCCTTCCGAACGTGTTAGTAGATACACAGTGATCTTATAAACCTTTCGTTCATTGTATCGTATAGTAAACCTGAGTGAATTTCCATATGTTTTATATATTCGATGAAACAGCTCAATTTTTATTGGTATGTACATATATGTTAGGTATGATATGAATATTAATACATAGGTACTTATTTTATGATTTAATATCTTAGTATTAATACTAAGGTCATATCTGAAAATAAATTTCGAAGTTGGTATTAATTTTTTTATATTCAAATAGTAAAAACTTTAAACTCTGATGATTAAAAATACAAATTTTTGTTCTAAAATTAAATTTGTTTGCCATTATAATTTTTTATATATTAAACTAACGCATGTATGCAATGATTCTGAGCAAAGAAAAAAATGTTGGTATTGGTTTAACAACTACTAAATAGTCATTTTTTCCGTTATTGAATTCGTAGTTCTTCATTATTTTTAACTCGTAAATGTGATTTAAAAATTGAATTTTATTCATGTTAAAAATGTTATCTAGTTGGTACATTAAATAGATCATTATTTGAAATTTTAAATTGTTTTTTCAAGCCTTAGAAAATCTACTAAACAACTAAATAAAATCGGTAAAATTTCTAATAAACTTTTCATGAAATTGGTTTTAG
Organism: Therioaphis trifolii; assembly: GCA_027580255.1. NCBI lineage: Eukaryota > Metazoa > Arthropoda > Insecta > Hemiptera > Aphididae > Therioaphis > Therioaphis trifolii. The sequence continues at coordinate 104,461,852 of CM050404.1, read as the reverse complement.
TTATTTATTTGTGATTCCAGAAGTAAAAGCACTAGAAAATACTCAACAATTTTCCTTAATACCAAGAATACTCTATTTTAGTTGGAGGCCCTAGTTAATAAAAAATATCTTACATTTTTCAGAAAATTGTTGTAATTATTACGTTGTTTTTATTTGAGTTGACATACTTACTGCATTGTAATTCGGTAAATAAAAAAGTCATCTGCGTCTCCTGAACCTGCCCTGCAGACTACATCTTTCTAAGAACTCTTTTTAATCCAGATTTTCCCTACTACAATAATTATTATTACTTAACTACTAATCATTCATTTATTCTATATTTTTTTTTAATTTCTAAGAGGATCCGGAACTCCGAATCCTTGAACCCTCTCTCAAATACGGCCTTGATCAATATAACAATGGATAATGAAATATTTTTTTAATATTGCGTTCAAAACTGTATCAACTATATATAATTTATACATACTTCTTGCAAATTTATTTGTGGATATAAAACGATTATTAGATTTGCTTAAACTCTTATAATGTGTCTACTCTAATTGTGTTTGAAATTGTTTTTCATATTTCTTTTCAATCTATTATACTCGAATATCGGATAATATAAAATTATTGCTTATGTACTATAATATGTATAAAAAATTATATTCTATTATTATTTAGAAGAGCAATTCCTATTATTTCAATAAATAAGTCTACCTGTGTATTATGATTTTGGAGGGATTAATTAGTATGTGACTTTTTGATTTAAGAAGGTGATCCTTTAATTGATGAATATGTATAATATATTTACTTATACAGACTATATTTGGCGAATAATAATGTAGGTACCGACGTATATGTATACATATGTAAATTTTGTTAATTATGTTTTCTTGCCAAAATAGAATAGTGAATGCATGGATTGCTTTCGTCATTGGGTGTTGTAAATACAATTTAATGAAAACAGAATCCACACATTTGCCAGTTAAATAGTTCTTGCCTCATTGTTTGATGAAATAAAATGTTGTACGAACTTTCCTAATAATTTTATAATCGTAATATTAGTAGAACAACACTAATTTAAAAACAAGAAAAAGTAAATTAAGATATTTTATTCTTCATGTATTACTGTAGTTTTTATTAATAGATTGTGAAAATATTCACATGCAATTTTAAAAATGTTTGATTGTTGTTTTGTAATATATTGAAGTAGATTATTTATTATATTTCAATTAGCCTTGAACTTGAGCTTTTGATCGATTTTTCACTGAAATATTTGTTTTTCTTGTTTGTGTTCAAAATGTATTTGTTTTATTGAATGAAAGTTGATATGTTGTATCAAATTGTGTATGTTATTCTTATTATCTTTGTCTTATTTGGCGTGTAAAAAAATATTTTATGCTTGTTCTTATGAATTTTCATCTTGAAAAATTTTCAAATTTACCTTTTTTCTATTCATACTGTATATATTTAGAAATATTTCTCTTGTGTGAATTATTGTGATGCATTTAGCATAATATAATATGATTTGTATGTGTATGTGTAAACCTTGTATAAATTGGAAATCGTTTCTCGTGCGTATAGTTGACATGGAAATCAAAAAATACTAAATACATTCATGATTAATCGTTTTTAGCGTTATAAATTGTTTTTTTAGATTTAAAAATGGTGACCTCACGATTGTAAATAGTTTTGGCGAGGTTTTTAAGTCTAGACGTCTCGATGTCGTCCATTTCTGATTTCCGAGTATTTACCATTAAATTAATTGCGCACATCGCACTACTTTTTCTTTTCTTGATTTTCAGAAGTCTTGACGTCTCGTTAACGACGTTATTTTGTCAGTATATTTCTCTTACAACTGATAATTATCGTTTCAAAAATTATTATTTCCGCTCGTCTATGTATTATAGGTATACCCTATTTGTAATGTATGTTTCAGAGAGATTTAACGGGTGAAAACCGCGCGTGGTTAGTAACGTCTTGAGCCGTTCGTTGTCATCGTCTCGTACGTATTTGAAATGAGCAAGCTCATTTGTGTATGCCTGGTGTTGAGTAATGTCAAAACAGATGCAGACTCTCATCATCGTATATAAATTTATAATGACAACACTTTCCGCCCGCGGCCTTTGTTATATTTTGACGAGTGGCCATTGTGTATGATGTGCGCGCGCGCATCGTCGCAAACAATTTTAGTGGATTAACATTTCTGGACTTGCGAAATAAAAGCAATATTCTCTTGTAATATCCATTATTGTACAACTTTTGTAGCTTTTGTTCCGTTTTTATTTGTTTTTTGACAATGTTCATAATGTTTTTTTGGTCGTTTGCTCGCTTAGAAAAAATCGCACAATTATTTACTGGTGACTTCATTGAAATCACATACATTTATACTGTACTATATATATATATATATATATATATATATATATATATATTCATATGTTATACATACTGTATAATGTTGCATTACATTTGTTTGTATATTAAAAAATACACGCGCTAGATATATTGTTATTGTTATTATTATTACTAGTATTAGTATAGTACACAATTTTTGCGTAGCTATGCGTGTGATTCATTATTATACTGTGGTTAAGTGTATAGTGTGCACTATACTATATCGTTCGTGAAATACAACATGTATGAGAAAAAACTAGCCCGTCTGCCTTGTTTGTAGTATAACACGTACGTAACCGGATAAATTACGATGAAAATAAATAAACAAATATATGTATAAATAAATATATATATATATATATATATATATATATATATATATATATATATATATATATATATATTTATAAATGTATATAACTTACGATAAATTGCATTTCCATTGTACGAATCAGTAAGTTACATAAATGTTATGTAATAGTAATTTAGATAAGATATCTATGATTATTTTTTGTAGGTTTTTACTATTTATGAATTGGTTTTTCAGTGGGCTGTATAGAAGTCTACCAATAGCCATAAATTAAATCGTTCAATAAATACTTTAAAAAATATATTCACATTGATTTATGTTGGTACCAGTATTTATTGTGATATTTGCGCATTACTCTATCGGCATAGTACAGAAAATAAAAAGGAAAGGAAGAAGTGCTTAGTGATAGAAACGTTGAAACGAATTGTCGCAGTCTATGTATTCAGATTTCATTTACGGGTTCATTTTTGTAAAAATATATCTTATTTATTTGGCATTGAATGTCTGCGTGAAAAATAGCGATTTCATATTATGATGTATAATTTCGAGGGATTACACCAGTTTTATTTTCTGTCAACGTTTTTTCTGCTACCCGCATTATGTAAAATAATATGTAAACGCCATCGTATTTATGGGAATTGTTATTATTATTAGGTTTTGTATTTTTATACACATATAGGTACACCATTTATGTGTATTTATGTTATGATTATGATTAATGAATAATAGTGTACCTATATACCTGAATTAGTAATTTCTGAGAGGCGTATTTATTTGTTATTATTTTTTTTGTACTCGACGAAAATACTAAAGAATAAAATCATTTTTCTTACCGTCCTCATGTACCTCGGTTCGGTTAATCGACTATTTCGGCATCTATTTGAAAAAATGCTGCTCGGAGTTGCGGTGGATAGCGGTAGAAACAGGAGATTTAAAATCCCATACGGCCGACGGTTAACCGTATGGGTTCGGCGCCACTGCTATTGTGGATGGCCGTCATTCGTAATTACATTGAAGTTGCTTTCTCAGTCATTGCCGCCCTTCCCCTTTGACTATGCCGTAAGTTGTCCATTATTGTTGTAATTCATTCCTAAATTTTAAATTTTATCGAATACTCGCTGAAAATTAAGTACTGATGAAAATCGTCGTGAGTCGTGAAGTACATACACGAAAAATACCAACATTTTTTTAATTTTTTTTTAGCGTTACAGGCCATTTAGGCCCTTTGCTGTCAACACTAAATTCTTCCATTCCTCTCTGTTATACGCATGGTCCATGTCTTCATTCCAATCTGGTCTCAGCTCCTTCATATCTCTTTAGACTGTATCTACCCAACGTTGCTTTGGTCTACCACGTGGTCTTTTTCTGTTTAAATTATTTACAAGTACTGTCTTGAAAATACTGTAGTCGGCTCTCCAGACGTGGCTTGCCCACTCCAATCTTGTACCTTTTACAAATTGTGTTATACTTCCTTTCCTATATAGCTGCTTTATCTGTTCATTTGACCTTCTCTCCCACACTTGGGTGTCAGGGTTATACACGGGACCATACATTTTTCTTAAGACCTTTCTTTCAAATATATTTAGTTTGTTTTCATCTCCTGCTGTTGTGGCCCAGGTACAACAAGCGTATGACATAGCTGGTCTGAGATACGTGGTATATAATGTTTCTTTGGCTTTCCTAGACAATAGTTTTGACTTGAGCAGATGTAACAGAGCAAAATAACACCCATTACCAGCTTTTAATCGAAGTTTGATTTCATTACGCATGCAATTTCTATTATTTATATTGACTTCGAGATATTTAAAGTCATGAACTTGATGAAAGGACATCCCGTCGACAAATCTAATTCGTCTTCAGCGCTGCGTACTTTCCTAATCATGTACATATATTTGGTTTTCTCCTGATTTACCAACAACTCCATATGCTTGCATTCTTTCATTAGGTTTGACATACAGTTTACAATATCCTGCTTTGTGTCACCCAATATTATTATGTCATCCGCATACGCCAGGAGTGTGTGATTTCCATTTACGTCCATTGGTTGTCGTTGTGGCGTTCTCCATATCACGCTTTCCAACGCCGAATTAAACAACACAGGCGATAATGCGTCACCCTGTCTTAATCTTTTCACAACTTCAAATGATTCTGATAATTCTCCTTGTACCCGGACAACACAGTTTGTATTACCTATTATTGCATAATTTTATTAATTTTACTATTTTCGTTGGGATACCCAATTTTGTCAGATGATTCCATAATTTGTTTCGGATTATATTATCATATGCTTGTTTAAAATCTATGAACACTAAATGAATGTCCTTATTATATTCATAATGTTTACTAAGGATTTGTCGTAGTGTGAATATGTGGTTTATCGTTGACTTCCCTTTCCTAAAGCCACACTGGTATTCACCAATCACTCGCTCTGATATATCTATTATCTTGTATTCTTTTTAGGAGAAACGTCGCTAGAACCTTGTATCCCAACATCTAGGAGAGATGTAAAAAATAATACCAAAAATACCAAAATATTCGTCAATATAGAACAAAAGTTAAATAGGTTTCTAAAGTATCCTTAATTGATACAATCAATTTATTTTTATATGCCAACTATTTCTGGATAAATAATCTCAAAATTAATCCATTGGATTCGACCCTTAGTTAATAAAATTTCAATCAAAATCTTTGAATAAATTACCCACTACTAAGTTATATCTATTTGAATATTTCAAAGCGAAAAACTTATTTTAAAACGATGAGAATTTAAAAAAAAAATACGATTTCACCTAATATAGGTAGTATGTACACTAGATTCATTGGTCAGGCTTATTATTATACATTACTCCATCTGAGAAAATCAAATAAAAAATTCTTGTTTAATCCTTTAGGGTTAAGTAAGATTTTGTTGAAACTGAAGGTAATTAATTAAATCGATTTTCCTGTTAAACCCCAATTTAATTCAGTTAGGATTAACACTGTAAAATCAAAATAGGTAAATTAAATTATAAAACATATTAAGTTCAATCAATACCGCCATGGAAAAACTGTTTGCTGAGGTTATCTTATAAAGATTATCGGGTAATATCATTTTGAATAATGGTGAGAGTTGATAATATGCCCTTCGTACAATAGTGCACGTACTTTAATTCTCTGAATATTAATTTAAGCCAGTCGTAATAAAAAAGTTTTAACTTGGTTCATTTATATTTGAAAAATCGATCTGTGGTTTGGATATAATCCCAAGGATATTCAAAGGATTAAACCCGCTGGATTAATTCGAATTTTCTTTCACTGTTAATTTTAAGATGGATGGAATACATGTATTAATCTATTTGTATTAAAATTGTTTTTATTATCACTATTAGAAAATGATAAATATATTTCTCTCGTTGTGGTTTCAATATAATTACGTTACGATTGAACAGCTAAACAGCTCACTATTACGTGTGCTGTGTATGTGTATTATATATTCGCTATTATTATTATATTCTACAGATTTAAACTATTTCATTTTCATTCCACTTAATAATAATGATGATACAATTGTAATAATCTGCGACTATAAGTGCATTCACTATACTCAAAAATCATCGGAATCATCTTATTATATTACTCTGTATTTTCTCAAGTTGCTTGTCGTGTATAAATATATTGTAAACTCGTTTTTATTTGGATTTTATTCAGTGTTTATGCGATATATACGTATAAACAGATCAATATTTATGAGCCGTATATTCACAATGTATAATGTGTACATAAATGTGTGTATACGAACATGACGTATGTGTGTGCGTCTATGTATGTGTGTGTGTGTGAGTATATTAGGTATAATATTTTCATACTATATTAAACAGTATACTTATATAGGTAGGTGCGTATTGCGCGTTTTATTTCAATTATTTGTGTGTTTCCGCGTGAGTTGACTTTATTGTGAGCGTGTGTGTACACTATGTATTATACGTAGAGGTACACACAACTGCTCGGAAATTTCACGGGGTACCACTAGATGTATAACTTTATTATAAGCGGTCGTTGTTCCGAGCGTGCCGCAATATCTTGGGTTCCCATCACGCACGCTCATTTCTTTATCAATAGCCAATCTGTACTTTAAAAATATTTCACTGTTATTATCCATAATAAATTATCGAGTAAATTATGTAATATATGTATATTATATTATTTTTACGTAAAACGTATAACTGCGACATGGCGTGTTTGGTTTTGATACATCACATCTATTGTTTTACGAAATTTTACAACATAATATAATATATAATGTATGTTTAACTTATATATATATAAACGTACATTACCCTTCATTTGGGAGCCGCTAATGCCGCCGCCTTCTATTGCACGCAGATAAAAAACAAAAAATTAAATCACTTGGTAATTATATGATGATTCATCGTCATTGTTCTTAAACTCTGCAGGTCTCTCCAAACGTTAAAAACGATATTTAATAGTTAAGGACATGTTTTATCATACAATTTTACTCTGAAGAAGTCGTGCGGTGTTAGTGCCGTGTTCTAAAACGATTGCATGCGTGTGTTACGGTTTTTTGTCGATTTTGTGTGCTCTACAAATATTTTCGATTGTGTCAGTAAGATCACTCCGCTACGTGTACAAAACGTCGTCAATCACATACGTAAACAATAAACATGTATCTATATATTCATAATTTATAAAATAATATAATATTGTTAATGTCAATAACCGCCGTTGAATTGTATGTGAGATGTAACGTAAATGCCATTGTATTTTAGAATTATCATACGATAATACGCCTAATTTATTAAATTCATTCTCACATAAATGATATGCATATGTGCATGTTTGCGTGCAGTGCCGGGTGAAGAGGGGTGTAAAGGGAGTAACAGCCTCAAGTGGATTTTTTGAAGTTTTCTAGTAAGAATGAATAGTTTTAAAATAAAATGTATACTAAATAGTAATAGTGATATTTGGCACACATTTTTTGATTTTAGAAACTTTAAATGCCGTGGAAGTCGTGATGATATTATTATTCCCGCGGTGGTGATGATAATTTGATACATTTAAAAGTGTAAAAATATATACCATCTACTGCAAAATTACTTCATCAGAAAGCTTTTACTTGGAAAGATCATATTATAGAGTCCGGACCGACGCAATTATATTTTCATTCGTATTATTTTCGATTTTAATGTAGGTAAACATATTGTTTATACTTTAAAATAGTACGCACACCAATACATAGTGGTATTTGTTACATCTTTGTACCATAGCCATTAAATTATTAGTTATTTAAATTCAAATTTAATAGTTTCAAATGTTTTATACTTATACGCTACCTAGCAATTGTTTTCATTGCTTTATAGTCTATAGTCTAATGTATGTCAAAATATGTTATGTGCGATTTACCGAAAAACAGACTATTTAATTCAACGTTAAAGGTTCTTTTAATAACTTTTCAGCGACTTTTTTAAAATTATGAGTGGACAACAAATAAAATCAAGTAGCGCTGCGTTTCGGAAAAAAAGTTGGTGAAAAAAAAGAAAGACGCAAGTTATTTCCCAGATACCTAAAATTCCGTTTCTTTTGATCGATATTTTATGTTTAATATTTTCTCATATTAGTTTAAAAATGTTACAGTGTTATTTGTAGTATTATTAATTATAATTATGATGAGTACAAGGATTGTAGGGGGTGACATTTTAAAATCTGCCCCCAGCCGCATATTCTTTAAGCCGGCAATATATGCGAGCGTGTGTTTTCCTATTAGCCTTGTATTATTTTCCACCTCTTGTTTGGGTATCTAAGACTAATGGTCTACCTAATTTCTACAGTAAGTCAGACACTTCTTTTAACTGACATTTTTATATCCGATACGACCTACAGTTGTGGCGATTTAGGCGTGTATTTGAGTGTTTATAGTTTTGAATACGTCGTTTGTAAAGTGATTATATGCATTATATATAAACATGCTCACGCGTGCGCCGTGCGCGCGCTATGAGTGTGTGCGTGTGTGTGTGTTGTTAGAGATGAGGTACCCATATTCAAAGATTTCATTTTTTAACTCGGTTTCTTGATAATATTGTACATATATTAAGCGTAGAAAATAAAAGTAATAAAACATGATGACGTGTAAACATATTTGAGATTTCTTTTTCATTCGCATTTTTTATTTTTTTTTTTATATAACGACAAAAGCAATATAAGTTCTGAAAAAATGCTGTCTGTGGTGTGAAAATTGGTTTATCGACGAAATGTCTGAAAATTACTACGCACTGCCTTTGTAGTTAATATCCATGACGCGTTTGAAAATAATTATTTTCAATTTTTCCGTATTAATAAAGAAAAAAACTGTCTGTATTTCCAAAATGTTCATCAAATTACCAGCCATAAACCGTTGTCCTTCATATACCACGCCACACTGACTGCTGCTGCTAGCCGTAAATCATTTCTCTTCGTTTTCGTCTTAAAAATATTTTGTGCCTGCTACATAATGGTATATATGCATTGTGCATAACGCTTTCGTATACGCGCACACATATAGACACGCACACGCACACTCCAGCAGCCGTTATTCTTTCAACGCTTTACGGTTTCATCTTTTTATTATGACGGACTTGACAACAACTACAGCATACCATATATACGAGCTTTGCCCTTGGATTGTTTTTATTTCTGTTTTCTTTTCTCGTCTATATACATCACCGACGCAGTATACTTTACTGCAGCCCTCAGCGGGAGTCTTATGTAGTAGTATAGTCAGTAGTGATCTCAATTATACCTTCGCCCACTATACGCTTGCGCATGACCAAAGTATAAAGGTGTGATTTTTTTTTACATCAAAAAAACATTTTGTTTCTAAGGCTACGCCACAAAAACAAAAATATGAAAATTAAATGTCGCCTTAAAATTTTCAATTTATAAAATATTTATACCGTTTTATTTGGAGACATTGTTAATATCGTAATATTTATACTTGGCTTCCGTCAACTTAACAGGCGATGTAACGAAATTCATGCAATAAACGTGTATACAGAACTGTGACGTTAACGTTAAAATATTTCCACAGTTTACCTAACACATACAACCGAGTCTAAAGAGAAGATATTTCCGTAACTTTTTAGTTTTTAAGTCATTGCAGTTTGGAGTTTTTGATTTATTAAACATAAACATTTATTCACTATTTAAAAAAATTAAGATTAATGAAATTAAAAAGAAACGTATATATTATACCATCATTTATGAGTACTTGTTTTATGTAGTGTACAGTAACGTGTTCGATTGACATCGTTTTTTCTCATTTTTTTTTTTTTTTTTTTTTTGTGAGTTTTGAGAAAGCTTATGATGAGTGACATTAGTAATATAGTCATTAATTTTCGTATTTTCAGTTTTTTTGCTTTGCTCGTCATTTTTATATAAGCATTTTCTTGTGTTATAAATATGTGTATACAGTGTTTTAGTTTCTGAAATTTAATTGTAAATAGCATATTTCGATGTTGAAGGCATGTAATTTTTATGTTAAAGTACCCTTAGAAAATGTATTATTTAATCGGCTGCCTCCTATATACGCTCATATGATGTTGTGAGTATACATTTATAACGTCACGTAATACGTTTCCGCGATGAGCTTCTTTTTTTTCCTTTTAAAGAGCGTTTCCAATTGTTTGTACTTCTAAGAAACGGATTCGTATGATTTAGCTGAAATACAAAAAACGTATCGACAAAGGAGAATCGTTGGCGAAGCGGTAAGGGGAAAAACGCGAATTTGCTGACCGATCTAAAGAAAAAAAAACTAAAATGTACTATTGTTTTTTTCATTATTATTATTTATATTCAGAACTCTTGGAAATAACCCTCCGCCGCCACATTAGCATAGTCAAACTAGAAAAATGATTACGTTTTATAATAACAAAACGAATAAAAACATATTATAACGAATATATTTTTTATGTTATACAGACATGCCCGTGAATTAAACACTTTTTGTTCATGTATGTACTTATTGTTACTCATGTATATAAATGGCAAAAATTATGTCTGTGCGTGTGCACGTATTTATATGCATTAAAATAAACAGTATACTCGAGTTATAATGCGGCATGTGTGTTTATGTTTGATATATTACTAAGTGTACTTTAAAAACATGTCATTTAGAAGTTTCAATAAAACGATCAGCACTTTATCGCGTTGCATGCAGTGTTTATTAATATATTTAATACAAAATGTGTGCCAGATTTAGTATTGACGGCATCATAATCGCGGGAATGATAGCAGTGCAGTATAGTACCGTAATAATCCTTACATTTCTGGAGTGACGAATGTGATAAAAAGGGGATACACCGTTTGCAGTGAAACATTACATTAAGAAAATAATCGAAAAAATCGTCTGGAATGCTTTGTGACGCTATTCATCTAACATTTTATTTTTATGGGTATTCACACTGATTTCAGTGAGTAAATTCATCATGAAACATAATTAATATATCATTGTGTCGTTAGGACGCTACAACTGCTCATGTGACGATATTTTTGTTTCTCACATTTAGCATTTTCTTATTATTTTATCTATTTCTATACCTATATGATATGTGTATGTTTGTGTGTGCGTGAATGTGACGTGTATATGTATTATGTTAGGGAGTATCAAAAGGGCATGCTAATAATTATACTTAGGAGACGGCTTACCGTTGGATCTCACCAGTAAGTGTACGTTTCTATATATATTGTATTATTTTTTATGTAACATATTTTATTTGAAAATAATAAAAATATTTTAGATTTTTGAATTTTACAATTAGTTCTTATTCAATTTTATATTTTTATACATTTTTAGTGAATTAATTAAATATTAATGAGCCAGACCGTTTAGAGTTGATTTTAAGTTTAAACCTTTCAAACTATCTTCTTGGTACGCGTACCATTGTTTAACACGAAGCCTTACATGCATAATCTAATGTGAAATTGAAATATCTGTACATAACCGCGCATGTTTATTATCGAGTATTGTATATTTTTTTAGATATGTTTGAGACGTAAAGTGTCAACTGAGAAAAATATATAATAATAATAATAATAATAATAAACATGCGGGTTGTCTGTTATTTTTAATTTATTTTGAAAATTGCAGTTTATAGTAACTTATTTATTATAGTTTAGTTACAGAACATTTTGTATTTTTTCGTAAAAATAGAATAAACTATCATATTATATTTCTGTCATTGAAGCGCATAATATTTGTGTAGATGCTATTGTTCTTCTAAAATGTATGTATGTATATACTATTTTATTATCATCGCGTCATCCTCATCTTCATCGTCGTCGTTGTCGTGTACACCACGGAGGCACAATTTATACTTAACTACTAAATACGAAGTCTTTTTATACATTTTTCTTTTTATTCAGTCGTGAAAATCACGAGGTCATTAATGTACGGACAGAATTTTTTTTAAATAATAAAATCTTTTGGATGTGTGTGTGTGTGTGTAGTAGTAGTAGTAGTAGTAGTAGTAGTAGTAGTAGTAGTAGTAGTAGTAGTAGTAGTAGTAGTAGTGCAGCGCGGATGAAGGCTCTAAGGGAAATAGACTCACCCTAGCTGGTAAACTACCATTATCTATAAAAAAAACACCCCCACTAAATAGGGGTACGCAAAAGCCGGTAGATGAACTTTACGAGAGGATGGTAGACACCGAAAGGGCAGAGACGGCCGCTTTTGAAATAATTGGACAGAGGCTACAGATCATAGTGGATAAGGCAAAGGAGGCTAGAACCACCCCTAAGGCGGTCCAAACAGCAGTAACAGAGGCATTGGAGGCATTTAGACGGACAAAAATAGCACGTATGGAACGACTTCTTGCCAGATCAGAGTGGATTGAAATAGCAGATCAGGGTAAAAAGGCCCTAGGCACGCAGGGGACCAACTCAGACTCGAACAATACCAGCCAAGACCGGTTACTTGCAGAAATTAGGAGGATCGACGCCCGACTAATAGAACAAGATCATAAAATTAGCACTCTCACCGGAAACGTCACCACAAAACCGCAGCACAGGCCAGCTGGTGCTGGACACCTGCTAGTTGAGATGGGGATGGACACCACCAACGTGGAGATGGTGAACACTGCCATCAAGAAGGCAGTTGGCGAAACCGCAACAGTATCGACGCTTAAACAGTCAGTAAGAGTTGGTGTGTTTGGTCTTGATGAGATAACAACACCTGAGGAAGTGGCCCAAGGATTCACCATTGCAGCTGGAACAGAGACAGAGGTCGAAGTTGTCTTACGTGAGATGCCTCGAGGGCAACAAATGGCAATCATCACAACCAGTGCGGAGGCGGCCAACAGAGTTGTGAAGCTGGGGAGAGTTCGTGTAGGTTACACCTCGTGTAGAGTGCGCTTGTGGCACGAAAATAAGCGATGCTACAGATGTTTATCAACCACGCATGAAACCAGGAATTGCCACGGGACTGACCGTTCTGGTTGTTGTATGGGTTGCGGAAAACCAGGACATCTGATCAAAGAATGTAATGAGCCAGATGAGGTGCGTGCCACATTCAGGGAGACGATATTAAAAGAAGAGGCGCAGCTCGACCCAACAACGAAATGATCCGTTTTCTACAGATTAATGTAGGGGTGTGCAGGTCTGCCCAAGACCTGATGGTACACACTGCCAGGGAGCGCAATGCTGATGTTGTCCTAATAAGCGAACAATACCGTAATGCAAGCGAAGATGTAGGATGGTATAGTGACGCAGCGGGGAGAGCAGCAGTATACGTAACAGGTGGAATAACTGTAGACGCTATTGGCCCACTTGATAATGGCTTTCGCTGGGTCCAGATTAATTCCATACGGATATATAGTGTGTATTACTCGCCAAACGTCACTTTAGCCGAATATAACATATTTCTTAACAGACTGGAGACAAGTGTGCGAGGATCAGATGGCCCGGTATTGATCGCAGGTGATTTCAATGCCAAACGACCAGAATGGGGATCACCTATAACCGATCAGCGTGGGAATGCCCTTGCAGAACTAGCGTCCTCCCTAGACCTCCATGTATGCAACATCGGTGACAGCCCAACCTTTGTACGAGGCGCATCCGAATCATTCATTGACGTGACCTTTGCATCGCGGGTGCTACGTCAGAAAGTGCTAAACTGGCAGGTACTGGACGAGGACTCGATGAGCCTACACCAATACATAACTTTTGACATCTCCCCGATAACTGACAGTGCACCCCAACCACCACCTACAGGGTGGAGTTGGCGTAAACTAGACAAGGACAAGCTGAGTGCGTTTCTGAACTCTAGGCCTACGACGGGGTTCGGCTCCATGGACCCGCTCGGACTACAACCAGAATCCCTGGATACATATCTGGCGGAAGCGTGCGACCGGTCTATGCCACGAAAATCGTACCACGGTGGTAAAAAGCCAGTCCACTGGTGGACCGAAGAAATATCAGAGTTAAGAAAAAAATCCTTTGCAGCTAGACGACTCTTCCAGAGAACAAGGAAACGCCGTGGCCTCGATGCAAGCAGAGGGTTAGAACAGGCATTCAGGGAAGCTATGAAAGCACTAAGAATAGCCATTAAGAAAAGCCAGGAGGACTGCTGGAAGAAGCTGTGCCAGTCAGTGGAGGACGACCCTTGGGGTTTACCTTACAGGCTGGTGATGAAGAGGCTGACCATCAGGCGTCCTATCCCAGGACTATCACTGCCTGGCCGTCTACAAGAAATCATACACGGACTATTTCCGAGACGCCAATTTGTGGATTGGCAAATTCCAGAAGATTCTGTAGTCACTGAAGAAGTTACCACATCTGAATTGGTGGATTTAGCCCACGCCCTGCCACAGGGCAAAGCACCTGGACCAGATGGTGTTCCTGATAAGGTGGTTAAGGCTGTCCTACTACAAAAAACGGCAGATGTGGCAAGCGTACTCAACAATTGCCTACGATCAGGTTGCTTTCCCCGTAGGTGGAAAGAGGCACGCTTAGTCCTAATAAGGAAACCGGGAAAACCTACAGAAGCACCGTCGTCCTACCGACCTCTGTGCATGGTAAATACGATTGGAAAACTTCTTGAAAGAATTATCAAACGACGACTAGAGACCCATCTATCAAGGAACCCAGAGGGAATTTCGGGCAACCAGTTTGGGTTCCGTAGAGGCCGGTCGACGATAGACGCAATCGAAAAAGTGCTCGACGTAGTAAACCGCAACGAAGCTAAACCATGGAGACGCAGAGAACTATGTGCACTGGTTTCAATAGATGTAGCAAATGCATTCAACACAGCACCCTGGGACAAAATCGGAGACGCACTGATACGAAAAAACACGCCATCATATCTAGTGCGGTTGCTTAGGGACTACTTCCGAGAGAGACCGCTACAGACAGAAGCTGGAGACCAAGAAGTCTCGTGCGGTGTACCACAAGGATCGGTCATTGGTCCTATTCTTTGGAACATTTTCTACGATGATCTCTTACAACAAAGGCTGCCCGAGGGAATTGAGATGGTTGCCTTCGCAGACGACATCGCTGTGGTCGGAATTGCCAAAAATACAGACTTGCTGGAAGCTGCTATGAACAGTGCGCTCAGCCTGGTAAGCGAATGGATTGCGACCAATGGTCTGACGATTTCAACGAGCAAAACAGTTGCAATGACGATGACGACTAAGAGACGATATAGACGCCCACAGTTCGTGCTGCTGGAAGAGACTCTGGAGCTCAAAGAGCATATCAAATACTTGGGAGTCGAACTAAACTCCAAGCTTGGCTTTAAAGAGCATTTAAAAATGGTGCGGGCCAAAACGCTGAAATCAGCAGCCGCCTTAACACGATTGATGCCGAATGTTGGAGGCCCGAGCCCCATCAGAAGGAAACTACTTACATCAGTAATAAACAGCCAGCTGCTGTACGCGGCCCCAGTGTGGCAATCGACAATTAAATTCCGAAACCATAGACAACTCCTGTTGGGGCCACAACGCACCATGGCACTAAGAGTGGCTAGTGCTTACAGGACAGTGTCTACGGCAGCAATCATGGTAGTGGCGGGAATAGTACCAGTACATCTCATGGCAAAAGGTCGGGCACAATTACGAAGACTCCAAAGGAATCATTCAGAGAACGCTAGGCAAATAGTAGACAACCTTGTTTGGGGATGGTGGCAGCAGGAATGGGTAGAATTAACCACCACCGGACAGTGGACAAAGCGTCTGATACCTGATGTATACTCCTGGGTATCTCGAACACACGGTACGACAAATTATCATATGACTCAGTTTCTCACGGGACATGGCTGCTTCCAGACCTACCTCTTGCCCAGATCCACTCGGGTGGAAAGCTCAGAATGTCTGTCTTGCGGTGACCCTGAAGACGACGCAGAACATACGTTTTTTAAATGCAGGAGATGGGCTAATAAACTCAGAGAACTTGAAGTCACAGTAGGAGAGGATGTCACGCCAGAGACTATCATTTCCATCATGCTAAGCAGTCGAGGGAAATGGGCTGCAGTTGATCGGTACGTCAAGGAAATAATGATTACCAAGCAGGAAGAGGAATTCCAAAGGCACACCAACGCAGTATAGTACGAGACTACAAAGGCGGCGGGCTGGGTAGCCGGCCTGGGAAAAGGACAACCATGATTATGCACGATAATAAAATAATAATATTGAAATTGTAATTATTTTAAACCAATAAATGATGGCGGACCGGCGGGAATGCAGAGCAGAGGCAGTACTCCCCCGGTTCGACGATACCAAGATAAAAAAAAAAAAAAAAAAAAAAAAAAAGTAGTAGTAGTAGTAGTTCAAGCTTGGTTTTAAAGAGCATATAAAAATGGTGCGGGCTAAAGCGCTGAAAACAACAGCCGCCTTAACACGGTTGATGCCGAATGTCGGAGGCCTGAGTCCCACCAGATGGAAACTACTCACGTCTGTAGTAAACAGCCAGCTGCTGTATGCGGCCCCAGTGTGGCAATCGTCAATAAAATTCCGAAACCATAGACAACTCCTGTTGGGGCCACAACGCACTATGGGTGCTCTAAGGGTGGCTAGTGCTTACAGATCAGTGTCAACGGCAGCAATCATGGTAGTGGCGGGCATAGCATCAGTACATCTCATGGCAAGAAGTCGGGCCGAACTGCGGAGACTCCAAAGGAACCATTCAGATAACGCTAGACTAATAGTAGAAAATCTCGTTTGGGGATGGCGGCAGCAGGAATGGGAAGAATCAACCACCACCGGACAGTGGACAAAGCGACTGATACCTGATGTACGCTCTTGGTTAACTCGAACACACGGTACGACTAACTACCGTATGAAGCAGTTTCTTACGGGGCATGGTTACTTCCAGAACTACCTTCTGCCCGGATCTACTCGGGTGGGAAGCCCAGAATGTCTGTCTTGTGGTGACCCAGAAGACGACGCAGAACATACATTCTTCTGATGCGGACGATGGGCTAAAAGACTCACAGAACTTGAAGCCACAGTAGGAGAGGACGTCACGCCAGAGACGATCATACCTAAATGCTGAGTAGTCGAGAGAAATGGGAAGCAGTTGAACGGTACGTCAGGAAAATACTGATTACCAAGGTTAGAGGAGGAGGAGGAGTTCCAAAGTCACACCAACACACCATAGTACGAGATTACAAAGGCGGCGGGCCGGCTAGCTGGCCTGTGAAAAGGATAACTATGACTCGAACAAACCAAATATATGTGATATTGTAAATAGTAAATTAGCACGAATCCGAAAGCTAGGTAGCTAAGAAAGCTCGTACTGTATATACCGCAATTTGTAAATCGCAGCCTATTCAACATGCGAAAAGCGCATGATGTTAATAAAAATTTGTAATTTGTAATTATTTAAGTAAATAAAACGATGGCGGCCCGGCGGGAATGCAGAGCAGAGGCAGTACTCCCCCGGTTCGACGATACCTAGATAAAAAAAAAAAAAGTGGTAGTAGTAGTATGAGTAGTAAAAGCAGCAGTTATAATTAAAGTGCACAAAAATAAATTGAAATAAAACTTGATATTAGTTATGGAAAAGAGATGGCATAGGTACCGTTATGTTATTCCTCATGACTCATGAGCGTTGTTTTTGTGTGGTTTTATTGGTATTAATGTTTATTTTTAGATACCGTACATATAGATTTACCTAAGAACACTGAGGAATTTTACATTTTTTTCTGTAAACACAGATCGATTATTTGTAATATTTATATAAATGATTGTCCTACGACACCTAAAAAATTAAATTATCTCGAAAACGACGTTTATTTTATGGGATAACTACGAAAAACGTAGTAGAAAAAAGACCCGAGAAATAGTCAATTTGTGCGCGAGTGCATATACAGAAACGATCGCGTTTTCGTGCCGTCGGCATTATTAACGGGCCTCACGACGAATACTCGTACGATAAATAGCGGCTACTTATAATATTCTGTATCTCCCCTTGCCGGTACATTACCCATGTACATTATAAAGTCGTGATTTCTATCGATAGATAATATTATGCAATATAATATTATATAAATACATTTTGAATGTACATTATAGTAAAAAAGAAATATAATTTCCTGTGCTCAGCACTACCAACGGTGTACGTCGTTGTGTCGTGTCCCTACGGACAATATTGTCTACTTGTGGTGTTTAGATATTTACTTGCAGTACACATCGCAATAATAATAGAAACAATCTATTCAGAGAAAAACAGTTGCTGCTATTGCTACTGTTGTGGTGGCAATGACGTTCTCGCAGCTTCCTCTATATAAGCATTATAATGTTACGGGTGGGCGAACGAAACGTTTCGTTCGTGGTGTGTTACGGTTAGTGACGGTGTTGGC
Source organism: Therioaphis trifolii (assembly GCA_027580255.1). Taxonomy (NCBI): domain Eukaryota; kingdom Metazoa; phylum Arthropoda; class Insecta; order Hemiptera; family Aphididae; genus Therioaphis; species Therioaphis trifolii. The sequence goes on along the minus strand of CM050404.1, from coordinate 104,443,343 downwards.
CGTACCGTACTTATTATGTTTATATACATATATATATATATATATATATATATATATACACATACATATATAGTACATGTATTTTGTTTTGTGTATATTCGTTGGTGCAGGTACCCGTTAGCACTACGAAGTTTGGCATAAATAATTATTGTCGAGCCGTTGACCTCTCTAGTTCCGACGAGACAACACGGGCAAACCACCGACACCGCTGTTACCTATAAGTACATTTACATAGGTACAAGCTTGCGCGTTCACACTCACCTACACACCTCATTCATTAGCTCATTTGATTACATTATTGTATCAATATACGTACACACACGTCATTGTTCGCGTGTAGATAAATAATTATTATTATTTCTTACGGCTGCCGCCTGTATATGAGGATGAGGCGCCGTGTTTAGTACATACTCGAGTACCTGTATTGTATAAATAATATGCTGTTTTATATTGTTATATTAGTATATATGTAGTATATACTCTACTTATTATGAGTATAACTGACTTAGATTATTATTTTTATTTGCTTATGCGAATACATTTTTCCGTGATTTATGCAAGTCAATTTTTTTGTCTACGCACTAATGATTCTCCCACGTATATTGAATCTCTAATCGCACGACGTCGACAGTCACGTCACGCAGTGCTCTCGAAATCGTGTTCGGTGTTGTCAAAAGGATTTTTGGCTTGCTAGAAGCACGAATAGCATTACGAGATATATATATAATATATATATATATTATGTAGGTATCTCGTGAATATGTTAAAATGAACGTGTACCGCACATCATAGTCGCTATGAACGTGTTTTCATAAAACGTATGTATAAGGTATCCAAATTACTTTTTTTGTCACTAGATGCTCATGGTATTAGACTCAGGTTTTTATTTGTATGTGTGGTTGTTTTTTACGCATCGGATGTACAAAAAGCGGGCGAAAATAGTTTTTCAACCGTACATTATAATATTCCATCGATATTTATCTAATATATTTGTTAGTTATATACGTGTATATACACTACAGAATGATTGTTTTGCATGGTGTCTACATTAGCCCAACATGTCGGCGATATATTTAAATTACTATGTTGTCAAACAGATCACACTGAATTCCTGTCGTTCGTTGCTTGGTGTATACTATGTTAGGATCATCTGAGTGAAATCATTTTGTCTACTATCCGCTGCAGAGTTTAACAGCTACGCATGATAATTGAGTTTTGACTTTTTTTTTTCCAATGACCTTATGAAAAATATATTTTACATATTATAATATGTTGTTTCCACGTGCCCAATTAAATGAGGTTTTTTCACGGTGAAATTTGCCGTTGGTATTATTATTACGACATATAATTATATTCTAACGAGCACAACAAAGAAACAAATGCGTGTTTTTGTCAATCGAAATATATTGGTAATATGATGCGAAGGTTTTAGAACCAGAACACAATTAATATTTAGCTTTATTTTAATTTCAAAATATTGTACAATTTATTAACAAAAATACATTTTGACGAGGGGATTGAACCCCCGATACCCTCTTCTAAGTACGCCACTGACATAAATAGCATATTATATATTTAAATAAACAAATGAATATTATATATATATATATATATATATATGTAAAAATACGAAATAATACTGCCCCCCCTCCTTGGGCAAAGAACCAAAGCTACCACTGGTAAACAATGTATCTACAACTTATATCTACTGGTGTACTTGAGGTGCAAACCACGATGGTGGTGGCGGTAGCGGCAGCGGCGATGCCAGTTTTGGCCGCGATAGTCGGCCGCGACGCGGTGGACGGATGGATGGACGGACGGTTTGTATAGTACGAAAACGAGCGGTCGGCAGAGAAAAGGGGCATCCTGTTGTCACTCAACAGGTCCACTGCTGCCGCCGGTTTTCGTATTCAATAGACCTCGGTTTTCACGGGCACATCACCGCCGCCGTCGTTGTGCCCGCTATATTTTTATCCTTAACCCTTTATACGCACATACACGAGGGATCTTCGTGATTTTCGTTTTTTTTATCAAACATTCTTAACCATCAAAACAACTCGATCACCTTGTATATTTTAATTGTGTCGAAATAGATGAACGTATAAAACACACGGTGGTTCGTTATTGTGCTTTGCGTCGTTCGCGGTCGTGACGTGTGTGCTGTTAGACTCACATTTGTGTAGGATTCATATTGTAGTATTATATAGCAACCAGCCATAATGCACGTTCCTGGTAGCATTTATATGGAACTACGGGGCGAGTTTAGTTTGCACGTTTTCTTTTCGTTCACATCTTCAATTTTATGCACTGGGTTTACATTGGTCTACCTATGTCGTTTTTCTTTCTTTATAGATTCTAACTTTTTTAATGTTTTCGTGAAGTTTTATATTTGCACACTTTTCGTTTATTTTTCATATAGCTCGCGCTAAATATTTACATAGACTGATGTAATATATGATTATGTAAGTAACATTATAATAAAGATAATGACATTCATTATGAAGTTGTACCTTTACATAATAGGTAGGTATACCGAAATCTGGAATTCCTCATTATCCGTGGTCGAATTGGAAATATTATCCATAAAATAATAATCCAAACATTAAAATTTTTATTGCTTAATTGCCGTTGTAATTTGTTTTAGATTATTTTTTTCATAAAGTTTTTTAATCTTTTCTAATATGTATTTATGCTAGGTATATTTAAATAGTTGATAAATTAATTGTATACATTAAAAAAAATTAGATAAATAGATAATAAAACAAAATTATATTATATTTTTAATTCGAAAACATAAAACCTAACCTCTTGTTTTACATTTCTTTAGGGTCTCAATGTCTCATTAACCATAATTTTCTTGTAAAGAAACTTCCGTGATTAACGAGGGATTACTGTATTATTATAATATACAGTAGATAAACTTAAAGCTTTGATTATTTTGATATCTCATTTTGTATTGAATTTATTTGTTTTTGTTAAAATACTATTTAACTTCTACGAGCTCTTATATGTGATTAGCGTCTTATACATTTTTTTAAAGTATTACTTTTACTGAAAACCATTTTCTGATTAATGGTTTGTCATCGCTTAAATGTAGGACAATAATTCATTCTTGTGTTGCCTACATGTAAGTGAAGTGAGACGAGTGCCTTATGCACCCATTTTCTGTACCTATTCTATTTTTACTTTTTTTTCATAATTTTTTCAATTTTTCAATTTGTTTTTGTGCAAATGAAACAATCCAAAATCCTATGGCATATGTGTACATAGTAAATATTTTTGAATTTTTCGGTTGTCCTATAACGTTTATGCTATATAGATACTTTAACTTAAATGTCTACATTTAAGTAATATTAATATTATAGGTTATCAAATGTTATTATCACTCGTGTAAAGAATAATATCCATTAAATTAAATGTGTGTGTGTGTGTGTGTGTGTATCGATGGAACTGCACTTGTATTTTCTATGGGTTTCGTGTGTGGTCAAATTAGCCAAACGAAATTCCTTCATCTTTTATGTTGATATTTTCGAAGACAGTGTTTCCCGTTGTTGTCAATCCAACTCATTTGTTGTCAGCAAATACAATTACTTGGTATCACAAAAAAAAAAAAAAAAAAAAATAAACAATAAGTCGATACATTTTTGAATGTTTTTACGGTTACTGTAATATATCATGTACAATTCATTGAAGTTATGTCTGGGTACACATGTATATACTTAAAGCATTATGTGAACGATAGTCTCCTTGGTAGCGAGCATTATCAATTTATTTGCCTTTTGATATTATTTCAAATGAAAAAATTCACTATCCATATTAATTCATGTCCCGTCGTTGTTGTACGCAGTATACAACTACCAATACCTCGTGTTTTTTCCCTTCCTTCTGCTTGCCGTTACTCATCATTGGTCCCACTCACGATCATGTTTCCTGATTAATATATTATCGTTTAATCATATGCATATTTTATATACACACACACATTCATTTCTTTCTAAGTGCAGTTATTAAATAGAATCAATAATTCCAGCGAAAAATAATCGTCTTATATTTACATATAAGTTTTCTTAAAATATTTATAATGACTGAGTTGAGCGCGTATTTATTATTCGCAGCATTAAAACAATTCGAATATTTTCTTTTTTTTTTTTACATTAAAGTTGTACAAGATTACAATAGGAATTGAAAGAAACACTTATTTTAGAATTCATAGCGATAAAAATTATTTTATTCGTGTGTTTTGTATTGTTTCTTTTTCTTTCATAAAATTGCATTCAGTATTTCGTCAACTATCTAAAAGTACCAAATGTATTCGTAGTAATGTAATTTAAAGTATGCTAATCGCCGACTCTGCCCTCACACTATACGTACTCGTCAGACTTGAGTATTAATGAAAATATTACAACGGGGGAAAAATAAAAATATTAAAACGTATAAGTTACATGACGCGTAGGTTGTGAAATATATATATATATATATATATATATAGATTTAGTTGTCCTTCACCTTTATGGATTTGTCCGGGTAATCGGATCCTCAGCAAATCCAATAAAGCTTCTTACCGTGCCAGAGACACAATGGGGTGGAAAATAATACTTACACCTGCAAATATGTCATTATTATTATTATTATATATTTATATCAAAAATATATATATATTTTTTTTTGTTTCAACTGTACGTGATAAATTAATCGGATGGGTTATTGCGCACACTGTAGTTTAATATCGTTATTTTCTGTTTTGCAGGTGTATTGGAGATGAGCGCAGCGACTGAAAGTGGTATCCGGTTGAGCGGACATACTCTAGACAAGGCAACCAAGGCGAAAGTCACCCTTGAGAATTACTACAGCAATCTGATCGCTCAGCACATCGAACGAAAACAGAGGTACAATATATTTATGTCTTTATGATTTATATGAGTACAATAATTATGTATTCTTTTGATGTCTGTATGCATGTATGTTAATGTATGTATGTATCTTTTAATGTTAAAGAAAATCAACTTTTTGAATAAAATGGTTTTATTTTGATTTCGCACCAGAAGTTTTTATCTGTGAAAAAAATATACTTATCCTTAGTTATAGTGTTAACGTTTATCTGACTAATATTACTCTTAAATTATGGTAAATACTAGATATATATCGAATATGACTATTTATAATAGTAACACTAAAACCGGTAATATGACATTAGATGGTCACGGACTCACGGTTGGTCCGCAATGATTAAATCACAGAATTATAATCGTCCATCGAATTGTATTATTATTACAAATTTTCAGATTAGATAAAATGCTTTCTTATAGTATTTTTTAATGTAGTTCTGTGAAAGAAACATTATTTTTTTAATAATAAACGCCCGTCGGGCATTGAGTACAGAATATATGAGTTGATTATAGAAATAAGTTGAACAAATATATCAGAGTAACACTTATGAAGAATAAATCTTCAATATTACGATACTATAAAACTGCTTCATGACTGAGAGACAGCCTGCAATGGTCGTAGGTATACAACATTTTCATAAAACAAAAAAAAAATTCTGTCGCAGAGATTTATATATATATATATATATATATATATATATATATATATATATATATAAATTTATTTATTTATTTATTTATTTATAATTGACCACTTTTGGGGTAAATAAATAAAATAACTTTTGAAGAATATTGATGGAAACGTCTCGTTTCAAAAAAAAAAGTCCATATATATATTTTAAACCTTGTAAAAATAAATATTGAACTTAAGATTTAACATATATTTTATCATATATGTTTCTAGTTTAAAATGATTGATTCAATGAGTTATTTTTTATCCGCATTTGAGTTAAAGTTAAAATTACAGATTAAATGATTCATTTATTATTAAAAATCATAATTCCTTTTAATTATTATTTCATTTAACATTAGGAATTTATATATTTTATAAGCTGATATAAATAAAATTGCTAAGCTACTATTTATGTATAGAAATTTGAAAAGAAAATATATGGCAAAGTAGATGTATTATTGTTTTAAAATTACGATATGTGTTTCTTGAAAATTTCACCAATAGTATATCTCAACGTTATACATTCTAAAATATTATAACTAGTGATACAATAATTCTTAAAAATCCACTCAACTTATCGTTCAATTTTATGACCCAAATAGTGTGTACAAAGTATACACGATTTTATTTTATTTATTTTATTTTATTTTACATATAAACGGGCTTGAGCCCAATTAATGGTACATATATAACAAGATAATATACAATATTCTCAATAAGACAATTATTAGATACAGTTTTAAATAATAATTATAAACTAAAGTAACTTATATACTTTAAGGAAATATTAAAAAAAGAAAGTTTTATAAAATGTTTAATTTGAGGTAAACATGTTTTTGAATACATGTGTGTGTTAAAAATAAATGTTTTAAATAATTCTATTATCTATTGTGTATTTCATGATAAAACTCATCATTCGATTAATTGCATTAAACAATACATAATTTTGAAATATGAATCATTATAATATTTACATACATTTACTGATAACCACGTAATTTAGAATTATAAATGTAAAATATGGCATTATCTTCTTCTAACTTCCCTTCATTTACATTATTTTAAAACAAATTAATTAATCTAAAATTTTAACGTATAAAAAAAATTTTTTTTTTTTATTAGTCGATTATGGATCATTTGTTAGGTGTCTACTCGTAAAATTATCAAGAATTATGCCGTAACCAATACTAAGTAGAAATGTATTTAAATGAATTTCAGTTGATGTTTATTTGAATTTCACTAAAAATTGCACTAAATAATGTATTTTAAAATTCTGTCAGATTTATCATTTCATTACTAAATACATTTCTTTAATGAAACAACAATGAAATTGGTCCATTGATCCTTTATTGCATAATTTTTTAATCCGTTGAAACTTAATTGTGTATATTATATATACATATATATAGATACATATAAAGTTAAAATAAAAATGATTCATTGAAGTGTCTTATGATTTTTCGCTTTAAAGAAAACGTAAAAAGTATATTGAACGGAAAGTTTTTCCTTTGCACTTCAAGTAAATTCTTCGAATATGTTATCGTTTATCAATGACGTACGTTTTTAGTAAATATGTGTAATGCCCTTTACTTATTGATACATCGAATATAATGCATAATAACATATATTATGTACAGTATATACACTGTAAAATAAGTAATGGTTTAGAAATAATTAGTGTTTATACTTAAATTTTCAATCATAGAATTGTAAATTTGATTTTTTATTATTTTATATCTTATATTTGTAAATTTTATATCATCATTAATATTATTGAAACTCTTACCTAAGCAATATTTTAAACCAAGTCATAAAATATCACGTGTTTGTCTAATTGACCAAATTATATTATCATCACGAAAAAAAATAGGGTCAAATGTTAATGGTATATTTGATAACTGTTTTAACACAATAACTTTATTTTTAATTTTTATATTCATGTAAAAAACATGTTTAATACATGATACAATTTTAAGTGTACTTTTAATTCAGCTTAAAAAGCTTCATAAAATTATTATATAATACTGTTAATTGTTTAATATAATTGTATTTAACTATATTATTTGTAAAGCCGTTATGAAAATGTATTTTTTAGTTTATTGTAGAAACAAGTTTATCGTAAATAATTGTACTTTTCGGTGGATAAAAATAATTTAAATCATTCAAAAAATAGTTCTTTTTTTTGAAAATTGAATTTTTTTTTCAATTTAGAAAAAATGGTATTAATAATCCCTCGTTCTAGGTGTATAATATCGAATATGTATTCGTTACTGATGCGATTTTTGATTAAAAGAAAAAAAAGAGTGAAATTAAATCCAACGGATCTCGTTATCAAACTGAAAGTTGAAAATAAAAGCGTATCTACTGAATAATGTCGTCATAAGAGATGACGCTGCTACAAAAAATTATTTCTGGTCCCCTGCAGAGACAGTTTTTCTCCCTTAATAATAATAATAATAATTAGAAAAAGAACACAACTGTATATATATATATATATATATATATATATATATATATATATATATATATATATATTACATTTATCTCTGATCTTTATTTTGGATGATAATGTTTACGTTTTATAATTTTTTTTTTACTTTTACGATACTTATGCAGTACTTAAATCATTTTCATTTCAATGAGAACATAATTTTCTCTTAAAATAAAAACTAAAAAAAATGCTGACTTATTAATGAATCCCAAACTTATAACGTCGAAAAATATAATTCTTCATCGTTTGCCAATTGTTTTTCTCATACTCGTTCTCAAAATGCATATTTAAAGTTTGTTTTTGTCTCTGTATAAAATCATTACTTTTTGTCGAAACTTCGTGAACAAAGTTCAAGCTCACAGTCCGTCCTTTGTGTAATGTGTATAGTTTTTGTCGAAAAAACTTTTTTTTTAGAAAATAAATCTCAAAAAAAAAATACGCTGTATATACCTACCTCCTAATAATATAATATATCGCCTTTCAATTATTCTCTCAGAACTTTTGGTTGTAAAAACGTTATGTACCAATTATTCATTTTGAGTACCTATACGTTAATTTCTTGTTGATCGTGCTAGCGATTTATACATTGTTTGGACGTGACTGTATGTGTGTGTGTGTGTGTGTGTGTGTGTGTGTGTGTGTGTGTGTGTGTGTGTGTGTGTGTGTGTGTGTGTGTGTGTGTGCGTGTGACATAATTATCTACACAAAATTCATTGTATAATTTACACACATAAATTTGTTGATGTAAATAAATATTTTATAAGTAGTTTATTCGTGTGTTCTTATTTCAGTTGTTTTATTGTAGATTTTAATTATTCACCTGATATCTGTGATTTAAATGTTTGATGATTTATTTTTGTGAAGGAAGTGAGGGCATATGGGGTAGTTAAATTATTTATTTTTTTTTTATTCTGTATCAAGTATTTGTCATCGTAACCAAATCGAAATTATGTTCTCTTGTTTTAAAACCCTTATAGGTGTTATAAGATAATAATTTAATGTGCAGTTGTCACGGTACATTATCATAAACGTGTACCTAATATGCCTATGATAAATATTCATTTTTAATAACCAAGTATAATATGCGTGTTTTTATGAGAAAAAATATAATTTTTTTAAAAACATCATGATACTTATGTAATTACCGGTTTTAATTTAGTCGATTTGTTATTAAGTGTTGGATATTCATATAAGTATAACCATTTTTACGCCTTAAATTTCATTGCACAATATTTTAATATGGCAACAACAACTGTACTTAGAAAACACCAACTCATTTTTTTTTTTCTTAACGCAATAGAATTTTTTTTAAATCACTATAGAAAACGTAAACAAAGTTCCTTTTATTTCGTCTTGACATAATATATCGTTTTATGTAATAGTGACGTTGTTATTATTCGATAAAATATTAAAAATCAAATGTCCAAGCGTAAAAGTAAATCTTACGTAATGTTTTAAAACTCAATTACTACTTTTTTATATGAAACATGGATAAAAGTGTCGAAAATAAATAGTGTTTATGAAAAAAAAAAACACATAACTTTTTAAGTATTGTAAAGTTGTTAAAATCTGTATTGCGGTTTTTGTGAACTTTGCGAACACACGTTTCGTATGACGTATATAGTAATCAATATGTATCGAATGTGGTGCAGCGATCGCGCATTAAACACACTACAACACACTGCCGCAATCATTAATAGGAAGTGCGTTGTAAGAAAAAATTGTTATGTCGTAACTTACCTTATGTATTTCCAAGATGGATAAATATTATCCACTTTAGTTTCCTCGATTGTTAATCTATCATACATGATCAAATTCATTGACGTCTACTTTTAAAATTATTATTCTGGACATTGAAAAACTATGAAAATATGTACATCAATTATTTTTAGAAGTGTTAAGTAATTTAAATAAACGTTTATTTATGAAATTTGTTTTTCTTGTTGATATCGTGCCATCGTGAGTGTATGTTATAAAAAATTCCATTAGATATAATTCAACTGAAAGTTAGTGAGTTAAATGTTTATTTATTGAATTTAATAAATTAAATCTATATTCAAGTTAGTTACGAGTTAACTTTTGCCTTTTTCAGATAACTTTTTTTGACATTATAGTTTACTTAAAATCAACATTTATCTATACAATTTATATAATACACATATTGCTTTGAGAATCGGCTGACTTATATACCAGAATGAAAATTGAAATAGAAGGAAATATTAATATGATCTGTTAATTCATTACAATTAGATTTCTTGTTCAATAATATTATGCAACTCTTAATGAGGTACAAATTTATTATGATGAAGTTTAAGATTTCTGGATTAGTCAATATTCTTTTTGATTGAAATATTTATTTTAAAATTAATCAAACATTTAGGTGCACATTGGTGGTACTTTTTTTAAATTTTAGTGTCTTGGACTCCTTGTTTTTTACAAATTAAAGATCAACATATTTTATTATCTATAATATTATCGCTACCGCCAATGTATTAAAGATTTTCTTTTAACAACCTTTATAATCAAAAATGAACTATAAAATTGGAAAAATATCAAAGGAGTTAAATAAGTTAAATAATTGAACTGTGTTTTTTATTAAAATAAAAATTATTGTTATTATTATTTTTGTATTGAACGTATTAAATTAAAAATAAAAGTTACATTACAAAATCTACACTGTGTGTGCAAAAAAAAAAAAGGAAAAGAAAAACCGAACATACTTCGCACCCAGGGTATTCTTCGGTACTCGGACAAGCTATTTTTTATTGGGTGTAGAGAATCTTAGATAATCCACTTCAAGATTGGCGAACGTAACATTTGGTATATTATTTAAAATTTGAAATCAATGGTAAATTATTGTTTTCGGACTTCAATAATTTTGAGCGACAATAAAACATATCTCATTCTAAAACATCAATCTAACTATATTTACCTGCGCATGAGTATAATACTTAAAATACACTCTGTATGTTATAGGTATTTATGCCATATGGTTTAATTATAAGACGTATATACGTACAAATGTGTATGTATATCATGGACTCGCGTAATCGACCATTTTAACGAGACTATAAACTTTGTGTACCGTGTACCCGCAGAGATTAATGAGTTTTCTTCTCGGTTGTGGCGTAGAATCGCCACCACCTAAGTTTATTGCTCGAGTCAAGTAAACACCGTGTTATTATTTTCATGTTTCAACGCGCATGCTCTCGCTCGTATACACACGCACACACACACACACACACACACACACACACACACACACACACACACACACACACACACCGTTTGCCCATATATTATTTACGGCTATGATTTTACGTGCACCGCGATTATTGAATCCGGATCTCGCGTACTGCACCTCCTCTTATTTTCTCGTCGTCCTATCCGATCACCACCGACCGTGTAATAACAATATTATTATGTCGGCGGTGACGGTAATTTCTTGAAATTACATTGTTCAGTGCTGTATAATAATACGATTGCCGCGCGAAAAATTTCTACTGAACCGCGACCACTGTCGCCACGCTGCACAGTTATACCTATGGTATAAAACGAACGCCTTGCAGGTGTCGGCGGCGGTGCTGTTTTACTCACCCAGTCGACATGTACCATCGATATAAACCTAATGTACGTGAGTTGGTTGAGAAACGTATATAATAATGTCTACCTGCTTGTTTTTTGCTTTTCTTCCTCGCGCTCCATTTTTATCGACACGCAAAAATATTTCTTATAGGTACCTGCGCATATAACTATTGTTTATTGCTTCGTCGTTATGTATGTCATGTGAATTCCGTGTGAATTTAAGCACGAAATAAAATTAAACACTCACATTGTTATATATAGGTACATATATATTCGTTTAAAAAAATATTTAGATTTGTTTTTTCCCCCTCGTCGTTGTTTTCCATGATGGCGTGTTATTTAATGATTATTTTAAGTTTGGAGCATAATGTATTATATTCACGTGTGCGAAAACTCTCGTGTACACTCGACGAAAGCGTATGTGTGCACAAATATTAGGAAGCTGAAAAGCGAATCCTCGAGGATGAGGTCACGGGGACGACGAGGAATTTTCCACCGTCTCGGCGATCTGAGCATCGTTGTTTAGTTGTTTAGTCAATATGGTAAACTTACCCACAATACCAGCGTAGGCTATGAAGCCTATAATCGCTCATTTGAACCGTAAATAAAATCAAGAAAAATAGTCCTGAAAAGAGCAGCATCCACGTTACAGACGTTCGTGCGGTAAATCGCTGAACCTGTGTTGTATAATTATAACCTCCACCCTTTCCCTATCTACGCCATCTGAATTGTCGCCAAGAGCCTGGAGGTGTTGCATGAACGGGTGATATTTTAATACGCTCATTTCATTTTTAATCCTGTATAGTCCATAGATACTTTTATTTTTTTTTTTTTTATGTAAAATTAAAAAAAAAAACAATATAATTACATTTTTATGAAAAAATAAATAAATTTAATAAATGCATCAAATTATACGTAAAAATATACCTACTCAATTAAGCATTATACTGGTTCAAAAAAGGGGGTTAATGTGTTTAAAAAATCATCCAGTAAATGTGTAATATTTATAAGCTGGAGAAACTCGATACGCGTTTGTAGTTTATTCGGCTCGGTTTTCTATCTTTTTATCGGTCCTGTGACAGTGTGACATCACCCCGCGCGTTATTATAATATTATTTATTCATACAGTTTTCAATCCTACCCGCCGGGAATACACCGGAATCCACTATGTCCGACTGAGATGTCTTTTCGCGTGGGCACCTATCCGTGTCCGTGAAAAAAACTCACCGAAATGCGCTCTGTCATGCGTGTGTAACTTTGCGCGTAGTCGTTATAGCTGGTTTTGATTTTTAGCGTTCCACCGCCAGTTATTCCATGCGTATATACTTAACGTATACTTATAATATAGTATAGACCAGGGGCGGCCAAACGGTCGATCGAGGACAGTTTCAAAGTCGATCATGTTGGAATTTATTTTTAGGGACACGCGCACGAAAATTAATCGAGGTTGTAGTGAACAAATTGTCGATAACTTTTATCTGTGTAATATCCTCAAAGGTCAAGTGTATTTTTAGTAGATTGTGACCAAAAAAAGTTTGGCCACCCCTGGTATAGACTATATACTTATAGTCGCAGTCGTAATATTTCTTAAATGTATGTATCGATGATTATTGATTATTGTCACACACGCGTGTATGACAGAAATTATTATTGCACATCATAATATATTATTCTAGGTATATCGTTTAATATTTTAATCAATGAAAACAATTATCAATTTATAATGTAGGTTGGTAATTTACACTATAGCTTAATATTCAAGTTATATTTAGTCTATGTTTAATATTTTTATTATGTTCTATTTCCCTAGATCTGTACCAATTGGACTTGAATAGTATAAATTAATCATGTATAAAATAGATCAGTGTTAGACAACTTTCTCGATCTCGCGGGCTGTATTTGCAAATTATGAAAGATTCATGGACTGGACTGAAATAAAAATATGCGTCTTTATTTATTTTACACTTTATAAATTGTATAAGAAACAAAAACAAAAATGCTTGACTTATTAAATGATCGTGACTTAAAATGTATACACCTGTGGCCATTTTATAAAAAAAATTGTTCAATTTCGAAATACATGAATATGAATACATGTATATGAAACTTAAGCGAGCTGTACGAAATATATATACCAATTTGATTTTATGATGAAATTTAGATAATTTATTTACATTTATTCATATCGGTTTTAACTATTCTTACCTTGATCATTTTTTCCTACTTAAGTCATCAATGACTCTTATAAAAATAATGCAAATCATTAAAAGTATTTACTAGTGAGAAATTATATTAAAAAACAATGGATACTTATTGCGTTTATAGAAATCTATATTTATGTCGATTTTTTAATCGATGTCGGTTCGGTTTACTTTTTAATTAATTATGATGTGTTGATAGTGTCAATATTTTCTGCATGAGTTCAGAGTTTGTTTTATTTTTTTCTAAGTGATTTTTGACTCAATTTCTTTCAATGCTTGTCAAATATAACGCTTTTAGTTAATATTTTTGTAACTTTTTACCGTGACTGTTTATAAAAAATAATTCGTGACTAATTTATTGTTGGTCGACAAAATTGATAATTATGATGGTTTATTAAAAGATATCGACTTAAAATCAGATTATCTATTTCTGTATTATTATTGTTATACGGCAAAGATTTGTTTTATTCATAATACGAACGTAGCATGTTTCAAAGGTCAAAAAATATTAAAATTATGTTATTTACTTTTTACATTTCACTTTTTCATTTGATTCATCAAAATGTTTCTTTGCCAGTGAGAATTTTGTTCATAAACTCTTGAAATATACTGGTAATATATTTAGTCCCATATAGCTAAATCTATTATATTATACTTTCCTATCGATTCATACACGGCCTTTAAGCCCAATTCTTATTCATGAAATGAGTAGACGTTTGACTTTTATTTATTACTGGTTATCAAAAAAGACCTGACGCAGCCATATGTTCTTAACAGTCTTCCATTTTCCCCGAATCCTCTTTGCTGCAACGTTAACCTTCAATTTTTAAAGCATTGTAATCAATCACACTTACTAAAATGATTTTCGTTAATTTATCCTAAGACAATGTATATAAAAGCTGTTTTCCGTATAGTAATATTAAATAACAGACGAAGACAATTATTGATTACGACTTAAAATATTATTTTTTTCCTTTGAAAGTCAATTATTATATTTTGGTTTTAAATGACGTCACCAGCATTATTAATTCATTATTATTTCTTCGTGTTTAATAAAATATTATATAACATTTTGTGTGTGTGTGCACGCGCTAATTAGTTGTATATATCGTGTGGTTTGTGTCATCATGAAAACATTTTTCGCGAATTATAAATTGTCAAATGCGTGTTATTTAGTTCTCGTGTACTAGCCCGCGGTAATAGGTGCTGTTACCAATGTAATTTTAAATAAATCGTTTTATTTTCGTTTTACACGTTATATTTTAATATGATTAATAAACTTCGAAGTATTAATGACTTTTTTCCTTTTTGTTCTATTATATAACACAGTCACTATAGTAGATACAACAAAATACATTTATTTTTAACTTTATCGTTTGTGAGGGCATTTCTTTGACGACTTTTAAGAGTTATGAGAATATTATTACGTTGCACGTATATGCGAGTCAATAATAATTTTCGATTTGTATGTTTTAAGTAAATACTATACTTACACTTTGGCGCTTATTCAATTCTTTCCGTATCAAGATTGGCCCATACTTTTGTATTTTTAACATAACAAATGTGTGCCCATTAATTTGGATAAAGTATCTAAAGAAAAAAAAACAAGTTTATTCCATGATGGCTGAAAAATATGATATTTTTATTTGAACAAAATATAAGTGTTCACGTGAATAGAGTCGTGTTGTTCATTAAACAACAAAATTTAAAAACGTGAATAAATAAAATATGTATCGAGTTTTCAGATTGGTGAATTTGATTTTTTTAAATGTAATGTTACATCTTCATCTATTATTGTGAGAGCACGTTTATATCTGTGGAGACCGTATGCCTCCTGTTTTACCTACAGTAGCGATCATCTACACATTCAATTTCAATTTCCTCGTATACCCGTCTCAAGTTTTCCTGTTTAATTTCCTGTCAGTTTTTTCCGTTTTGTATTTGACTATATAGTAAATTTGCTTTTAAGTGATTTCATGAAATGGCCTGATTATTTAAGTGGCGAACCTTGCGTAACGGTCCGTTTAACATTGTTCCTGCAGATTGAATGCGTGTCGTATATAATAAATGCTACATCATGATTCTTTTAGTTTTATCGCTAATATATATATATATATATATATATATATATATGTATATATATATATATATTTATATATATATATATATTTATATATATATATAATATTGTATTATTTGTGCTAAAAAAAAAATTTTGAAAAATATCCATCATCTGTTTTGATAAATGTATATCTCCGTCGATGGTTTGACCATTATTTTCATGAAAATCTAATTTCTTTTGTATTTTCTTGGGAAAAAATAGCCGCATAAATTTAAATTTATTATAACAATTATTTTCATCTTTGAAAGTACCGCTATTAATTTACGAATAGTGCACGATATAAAATAACTATTAGGTGGAAGTAATTGTTGTATGGTTATTAATTGTTTTTATTATATGTTCACAGGTTAGCGAAGCTCGAAGAAACTCTGAAGGATGAAAGTCTATCAGAGCAACAAAAACAAGAAAAACGACTACAACATGCGCAGAAAGAATCCGAGTTTCTGAGGCTCAAAAGATCAAGGCTAGGCGTAGAGGATTTCGAGCCGTTAAAAGTCATTGGCCGTGGTGCTTTTGGAGAGGTGTGCAATCATTGATTTATTTATTTTACATTTTTCATGGATATAGCTAATGTTCTAATTTGATGTATTGCATGATTAGTACTACTTTTTCATAATATTGTGTAAGAAGTTTATATCTATGATATACTTGTATATATTTGTGTACCTTTTTTTATAATTTTAATTTATACACTGAGTTAACTTCATTAATTGTAAATTAAATTAAGGAACAGTAAAACAGGTACATAGTATAAATAGTGTTAATATATAACTTGGCTATACTTAGTTATTTCAAATATTAATAATAACATTGATAATTGCGAATAACAATAATATAAAATCATAAATAACAATTTCACTAAATTTACTAAAATTCTAAAATGATATATAAATTTGTATAAATTATAAAGAAAAAGTAAATAAGTTAAACAAATGATATAAATTAATATAACTGAACATAAATCAAATCTAAATTCGTACAACTTTAAATTATCATTAGAATATTGGCTTAAGATTAAAACATATTCTGAATTATTTAACGTTAATTGTACAAAATCAACTTTATTTTTTGAGTATTTTAAATCAATTTTTTTTTTAATTGGTTGAATTTTGATTTTAATCTGAGTTTATAGTAGGTTTTATCCAATAGAATAATTCAAGAGGGTTGTTTATCGTATAAGATTTTTATAAATGGATTAATTTTTTACATCACCTTCATTTAATGTGATTTCTCTATATTCTAAATAAAAATTACCTAATTTAATGTAATTAATGTAAATTCATTTGTACTACAACTATGCTTATTATATATAACACGTCTCACATGTTATTTTAAAAAATGTATCTACAATCTACTATCATATGTGTACATTATTTTAATATTAATGACTTAATCATTTTTACATCAACAATTAAGTATACTATCGATGAATCATTTCCTTTTAAATTCAGTCTTAACTAATTATGCAAATTTCATTTTAAATTATATGGAACGGTTTTAATTGTAAAATATTAAAATAATATTGTTGTTAGATCTTGTCTGTAGGAATTATTTATTAGATTCATTTTATAACATGTATTTTGAAAGTCTTCTATATTGTTCATAGTTATGTAAAACCACTTCAAATTGTATAAGAATAAATATTGTATAATAGTGAAAAAGTGAACAATATAATTAAAGTAATAGTTTATATTTGCGTTCTATAATATTTTTTTATTGATAAATCAAATATCTAATTTCTACAGACATTATATTATAATTATCAAAAATGTATGTTATTTTTATAGTTGTAAAAATTACTTATGCTTCTAAAAATTATAACATACAATTTAGTAAATTAGTAATTGAAAAGTTAATAATTTCTACATATCATCCATGATACATTATTTATCATTTCATACAATCATTTCATTAAATTTGTTCGTAGTTTAATATGGTTAGTGCCGTGTCGTTTGTGTATACTGAATGGTAGAGTTAGACTATATACGTTTACCAACTAGACTGTATAAGGCCCTCGTCCCACTAGGGCAACGCGACGTGACGCGACGTTGACGCGATTTAAAAAAATAATTGCCAAGTAAAATATCGTACGACCTGACGTCATGATTTGTGCACACTACAGGCGATATTTCGGCAGTTGCTCAGTAGTCAGTAGCAATCATGACGTTTCTGAAGATGACGAGTTTTGTATTGTGTCGTATATTGGTATCGACACCTTAAAATTAAAAATTAAAGGAAATATTGGGTACATCCATAGATACAAAATAATATTAATTGTCGAACATTTGTTGCCGCTAATGAATTAATGCAAGACGATGTAAAATTTCAATCTTTTTATGTAATGTCCCTTCTAGTGTATTCGGGTATTTTGAAGTAATATAATCATGGATATGGCTCTACAGCTTCGACTAGTTTTCAACTAGTTCAGTTTTCTTCTTTTGTTTTTGCCATATTGTCAGTGATATTTGCCAAATAATAATAAAATTATGATATTACAAAATTTGTTATGTGGTTGACAAGGCAACTTTTATTAAGCGACTGACAGCACGAGTCGCGCGCGATTAGTTGCTTTCGTGTCGCGTCGCAGTCACGTCGCATCGCGTCGGTGGGAGGTCTCCGATATATTAACCCGTGTTTTATTAAACAAACGATTATCGCACGATATTTATTTATAATCGCGTTGCGTTGTGTCGCCCTAGTGAGACGAGGGCCTAATAAATATATCATACAACTACGAGTATAGTGACCATTAGGAATTTTTTTTTATATCTCGATAAACTTTTTAATCGTTAAATATACAAGTTTTTTGTTGCAATTTATTAAGAAAAGCGTATATATGTAAGTTTCAGTACAGTAATTAATATTTTTAAATTATCGAGCCCTTACAATTTTTTCGGCGTACTCAGTTAATGTCACATATTCGTTATGTTGAGAAGTTTGACACTAGTAAAAAAAAAAATTGTATCGTTTTTATTTGAATAAATTCGTAGATAGGTGTATACTGTGTATAGTATACACTGTATACTAATAAGTAATAACTATAGATTTGTGTTTAATATTCATTATGATAGATCGAAATAGACTAAGGTAGTAAGTATTTTATTTAATTAAAAGTATTAATTTTTTTGTTGTACATCAGAAAATAAAATAGTAAATATTTTGTTTTTCCAGTTCATACGTCTTTTAAAACACGTTTGTTATTTTAAGTTCAAAAATATCAAATAACGTAATAATAAAACATTGTGTTACTCTATTTATTTAAGAAATGAACACAAAGAAAAAAAACGTTGCACGTGCTTTTTCTTTATCTAATTTTTTGTTTGTTAAAGTTAAAGCTATATGATACATTTGTAATCAAAACAGAAGAAAATTGTTTTCTTCTATTATGTGATCTTCTAAAACCAGAAAACTAACACAAACTAAATTTGGCATTGACAACAAAGATTTCACTAGACATATTGTATTTTATTTTTCACAAAAAACACAAAGGTTAATGTTTACTATTTGTCTTATTTGGTATTCAAATGTGCATATGATAGACACGATGACGTCATTCAAACAATCTATATAGAAAAATATGAATACTGTTTATTGATCGTGTTGTGTGAGGCCTACTGAACTCTGCAGTCTATGCAAAATAATTTTAATTGATCATTTGAAATACTATATGAGAATTTACAAAAAAATATTCATTTCACGTCACGATATGAATTCGTCTTCAGTATTATATTTTCTGATTTTTATTTAAGTTTCGATATTCCTGAGACCGTGGAGTGAGAAATAAATGTGATTCTTAGTGCATCTTGAATCCACTCTAGTGGAAAAACTCATTTTAAAAACATATATACTACATATTTTCAACGATAGGAAATATCGGCCGGAGATGCGTTTTATTATAATACTTGCTACAAGTATTTACTTTTTTAGCGTTTTTCTCAGTATACATTTTTATTACTCGCTAAACATAAAAAGCAATAAAACCGAGTATACCTTTTGCTGTACCCTACGGTCTACGGATGATTTATATAATTTATTTTATCTATTTCAAAAACTTTTTTACATTTTAATACGTGGTTCTGAACGATGACATTAAATGGGTCTCGTTTCTAGGTGAGACTGGTCCAAAAGAAAGACACTGGTCATATATACGCCATGAAAATCCTACGCAAAGCCGACATGCTTGAAAAGGAACAAGTGGCGCACGTCCGTGCGGAAAGGGATGTGCTTGTCGAAGCTGATCATCAGTGGGTCGTTAAAATGTACTACAGTTTTCAGGTAACTTGCCTCGTCTGTGTTTGCGAAAGAATAATTAACTGTACCGTATGAGATCACTTTGGTGTGCACTATTGCACGCACCGACTGTGGTGCGGAAAAAAATATTAAAAATGAGCCTTTAAAGGGAGAAAAAACTCATCCACTTGACTTTTACCAGGATCCAATAAACCTTTACCTCATAATGGAGTTCCTGCCCGGCGGTGATATGATGACGTTACTCATGAAAAAGGACACTCTGAGCGAGGAGTGTACGCAGTTTTATATCGCCGAAACCGCCTTGGCTATCGATTCCATTCACAAACTCGGATTTATACACAGGTTTGACTGATCGTTCCAACTCGTTCTATGCGTGTTTGTGTTTTCGTCCGCTTTACGGATTATTGTGATTTCTATCTTACAGGGACATAAAACCCGACAATCTACTACTAGATGCCAGAGGCCACATTAAACTGTCCGATTTCGGTCTGTGCACCGGTCTAAAGAAGTCACACCGAACGGATTTCTACAGGGACCTGAGTCAGGCCAAGCCGTCGGATTTCAGTAAGTGTATATTTAAATTACTGTTGAAAGTTTAATTGAATGTTGTACTTACGTTTAGGTTTTTTCTGTTCGCCAGCGTCAAGTCCGATGGATAGCAAGAGGCGGGCAGAAAGCTGGAAGAGAAATCGTCGGGCTCTGGCGTACAGTACGGTTGGCACACCGGATTATATCGCCCCCGAAGTATTCCTCCAGACCGGGTACGGTCCGGCTTGTGATTGGTGGAGTGTCGGTGTCATCATGTATGAAATGCTAATCGGTGAGTAATTTTTGAGAGCCAACTAGTTTTATGTTCATATATTTATCAAACGCGTATTCATATTAATTAACTTCTTTGAATACAGCAATCTTTACGGATTTTCGATTTTTATTACATACATTATTATACATTAAATTGTCATTCTTTTGGAACAATTTTTTTGGTGTCCATTTATTTTTAATAAATAAATTGATAAGTTTGTCTTATTTAACCGCAGTTTTATTTTAAATATTTTTTTTTCTATTTAGAATTAATATTGTCTCCAAGTTAACCCTAAAATGTACATTGTTAATAATATTCACAAATATATTGAAATCAATGTGATTTAGCAATTTATGTAAATTTCAGTAAATTTGATTTAAAACATTGGAAAAAATAACTTTGGTTGTTCAAATAATATATTCCATTATGATACCTTTTGAAAAATTTTTGTATTATTTAATATTGAATTTATAATTTAAATTTAGACAATTTTTTCTCATAAAAGTTTTAGAAAAAATTCATTAGGCTTTTTGTATGAAAATTTTAATATGGGATTACAAAAGAAAAGAAACAACATGATTCGTCACAGTAATAATGTGTAATATTTGACTCTAGCTAAAACATATAAGTTTATAAAGTAGATACCAGCTATGTATCATGGTCTATTAGCAATACGAGTACTGCACTAACAGGACATTGTATGTCCTATACATTAGAAATACTATAATATTGTTACAACAGAGTACGAAAAAAATCATCTTTGTATACAATTAATAACCTTATGACTCTGTTGTGATGGTATTATTTACTATAGCAACATCATTTATTAATTTTTATGTTTAAATCTTACACATTACATAAATTATATTTTTTATTATATATTATTTATATTATTTATACACCAAATTAAATTTGTGATTGCCTTATTTGTTGATATGTATTTTGATTCTATTGATGATGAAGATTCTCTGTTTTGTGTCTTTGTAATGCCCAAAAAATATCTTACTATTTTAATTTGAATAAATACACTGACATTATTATCCGTATTTGTATACGCCCAACATGATTTTATCTTTACACATTTCTGATGTTTAATTTATATTATTATCAAAATATAAACCAAAATATTGTGTCGTTTACTTTATATAATTTATCACTCTTTTAAGTAAGGTCCAATGTCAATGTACTAGATTAGATTAAATAATAATTTGTAAAAATGTGTTTATTCTCAAATATCTTAGTCTTGTGATTTCAGATAAAAACAATTAACTTCCTACTGTTTGATGATAAGGAAATATTCATCAGTTTGCTATCATATACTATTTTCTAGGTCAATACCTATGTTCATATTACTATCAACTTTGTATTATATTATATTATTGAATATCGGTTCATATCGATTTTCATCCCTAATTTTGAATTGTATGGTACAAAAAGTGGGGATTAAAGCTCAATGAATCCAAATCCATCCACTGCACTTTTAAACTCAGACCAATAAACTGCCCCCCTATCACAATTAATAATCTATCTCTCCCGACCGCCCAAGATGTTCACTACCTAGGTTTGTACCTAGACCGCCGACTCACATGGGCTACACACATACGTAACAAACGGCTAGTTCTCAACAATCGTCAAAGACAGCTTAATCTTCTCTTCTCTTCCAAACATGTCACACTACATAATACGATTCTCATCTATAAGCTACTCCTCAAACCTATCTAGTCTTACGGAATTCAACTTTGGGGATCAGCCAAAGACTCCAATCTAAACAGAATTCAAACGTTTCAATCCAAATGCCTCAGGCAAATACGTAACTAAAGCTCCTTTTTATGTATCGAATGATACATAAAAAGATAAAAAGAGGAGATCTCTGCACAGAAATCTCCTCTTTCCGACAGTCAAAAACGTTGCAAAAAATTTATACAAACGCTTCTACCTCAAACTAGCAAATCACAAAAAATCCCTCATCCAAAACCACTCTTCCCGAACAATCCCAGGCAACCCTGGCCGGCGTTTAAAGCGCAGATGGTGCCGCGACTAGTCGACTAACCACCACTACCCACGCCATGAAGTGCTATTATTGAATAGTCTCTTCTATCAAGCCAAACGAGCCCTCGTATAATATAATATCATTTATTGTGCTTATTGTAAATATTATTTTTATATCTGTATTACAAAGTCAAATGGGGCTACAATGATAATAATTATTTTACTGAACACGTACGCTTAAAATAAGTAGTCTTAGTATACTATTGGTTTTAAAGACTTTATAAGATGTATAATGTTCTACGAGGTTTTATAAATACATTGCAGTATAATCATGTACAGTGTATATGCTTATATTTATATTTTTCTTCGTATAAAATGTAAATTACTAAAAGAAACGAAATTTTATATAAAAAAAAAAAAAATCTTAACTGCCTTTTAATAGGTATTCTTAACTATAGTTCAGTGGCGGTTATAATTGACTTTTAAGGGGGGGGGCGAAAATAAAAAAAAAAAATCGTAGGGTCAATAATGTTGGATAGACCTTTCCTCAATATTTTGAAATAAAGTAAACACTTCATATAGCATAAATATTTTTTTATTAGTCATATTACATAAAATATCATTAAAAAAAAAGTACAGTAAAAGCATGTGCTTATTCTTTTGTTTAGCAAAGCGTGTAATAATTTTTTCTATATCTATAGAAATATCTTTATGAATGTGGAGTAATGCTAGCCCATTCAACCTTTCTTCGCCAATTGTTGACGTTAACCATGTTTTCAATCTACGTAAATAAAAAAAAAGCCCACCACACATGCATATTATAATGTAAAAGCCATAGAAATACAAGTTAATTAAAGAATAGCCAAACAGTTAGATGGAAATAAGTAAATACCTTTAAGCTAAGCAAAAAAGCTGATAATACGCGTAGGTACATACGGTACCTTTAAGAACAAAAATAAACTAAGCGCACAGACATCTTAACGAATTGCGGTAGGATAAAAATTAAAGTACATGGTTTTTCCTTTTTGTGTAAGATTGTACCATGATTTATAGGTACTAAATAAATAAATTTACAAAAAACGGCCCAAGGGGGGGGCGATCCACCTATCGCCCCCCCCTTATAACCGCCACTGCTATAGTTTTATTTTTATTGTTCGTAAATATCTGTCACATTTATATTATAATATTATGAAATTAAATATATTTTTTTAAATTAATTTGGAAACATATTTAAAAAAATATTAGTATTAGTAGTTTTAAATAGTTGAGTAGTGGCTTTCGATTTGATTGGGATGTCCAGTTACTTTATCACTTTACTACTAAAAACTCAAATTGCTTATATCTCTAAAACAATTGGTCCAAGAATTAAAATTAAAATTGTACCAAAAGTATTTTCTTTCGAAATATGATATTAATGGTTCGTAGTGAGTCATTTCAAAAAGTTAAAAAATTAACAATGCACGTTGACCTTTTTCACAAAAATGTTGTTTTGCTTTTTTTTTTTAATTATGCTTACATACAAATGTATGCATCATACAGATGTAAAGTTATAGTGTTCAAAACATCGAGGGACAATTTATATTTTTCACTTACTTTTTAAATTTTTTTTTTTTTAATAACTTCATAAATTATTTTTTTTTATCAAATTCGTTGCTTGAATTGACAATATATCGAGTTGGATTCACTATTTTTTTTTATTTATTATTTTTTTTTTAATTAAATTTTAATAAATTTAATAAATGTATTGAATTCAAATTGAACGAGATCTGTAAATATATTTCCAAATCACTCCCGTAAAATTAAAATAGTCCCTGTTGTAAAATGTACCTTGTATAATTATCCGAAGGTCGAAATTCTTGTTGTTTGCACAAAAGTCGTGCGTTTTAAACTAGGATTGTAGACATTTTGAAATGGTATCTTAAAAATGCATTTTTAAGTATTTTAGTATTATATACTCAATAACAAACAAATACTCGTATTACGTGATTAATGTAAATAAAATTAAAGAAAAAACATTTTTTTTCTCTCGTCAACAGGGTATCCGCCGTTCTGCAGTGAAAACCCGCAGGAGACGTACAGGAAAGTGATGAATTGGCGGGAAACACTGAGCTTCCCGGCCGAAGTACCCATCAGCGAGGAGGCACGTGACGCCATCACCAGGTTCTGCTGCGAATCCGATAGGCGACTGGGCTCTAGCGGTCGGGGCATCGACGAGCTGCGGTCGACGATCGGGTTTTTCCGCGGCGTCGACTGGGAGCACATCAGGGAACGGCCGGCCGCCATACCCGTCCAGGTCAAGTCCATCGACGACACGTCCAACTTCGACGACTTCCCAGACGTTAAACTGGAAATACGTAAGTATAATATTGTCTTTCGATCGCTATACGTACACTCGACCAATCTTCTCTGAAGTCGCTGGTCCGACGCCGGGCTGATTTGTGACGCTTTCATATTTTTAATTTATTGTTGTTCACTTGAATGCGTAGTGGTTTTTTTTTGTAATCAAAAGTAAAAACATTCGTAAAAGTAAACGCGGAAACAGGTGATAAAAAAATTTACGCGGGACGATTTGTTGATAATATAAAACCTAACATATTTTTTCTCTGAAGTTTTGTCGTGGATAGTGTTATGTAATTCTACATACTTCCCGAGTATGTGTGTTATGCCTTTTTTTATGTATTAAACCTTTTTATTTAATTTATCAAAAGTCAGAGAAACCTCGCCGTTTTAAAGAATATGATACTGTGGAAAACTTTGATATTGCAAAAAAGTTGCAGTGATGTCACTTTGTACCTTTTAATTGGAAGTTCACTCACTGAAGTACTTGGGAATTTATACTGATTCCTGAGAGGCGATATGTATGATAAGATACGTATGCAATTAAAAGACAAGTGATATAACGTAAAATACAAAAATAACAGACATTTTACTATACTGCGGTTTTAATGTGTATGTTCTTGTTAGATATTTCTCTCGATTTTATTTTTTTTGAACTCTAAGTAAAATAATGAGGTAAAGAGAGAAAACAAATTTGCACGTTAACGTCGTAAATAAAAATTGTAAAAATAACTGGACGTGTTTAAAATGATAGCCATCAACTGCAAGTTCATGCGACTATCACTTCGGTATACCAGTAAATTATTTTTACTCGTTCAAAAATTCGATCAAGCTATTATATTATTCTTCTAATTAGTATTTTCAAAACTTGGTATCATGACCATTAGCCTCAATGATTGACTCTAATAATATATTACCAGATAGGTTATGTGCAGTGGCGTATTTTTAAATTTTTCCTGGGGGAGGGGGGGTCCAAAAAATATTTTTTTATATTCTGAGTAACCCTCTTCACTATTATCGCTGAATTACAAACTATAACATAATTTAATATAAAAATGTATCGTAATAAGTTATTTATGACTTCTAAATGCAATTTTATAGTATATTTTGTATTTGAGTCTAGAATCTTGTAAATGTATTTATTATTTTATTAAAAAGTACATTTCATTTCAGACATATATTTAATTTTGTTTTCTTCTGGGGGGGGGGGTCGAGACCCGGGGACCCCCTCGTAAATACGCCACTGGTTATACGTGTAGCGTGTATAAGTGGTATGAAATTACACGATTAAAACAAAATCTTAAAAACGATTCTGTGCGCTGTAGCGAAATTATCGCCGACCATTACATTTAAAACTTTATTCGAGTTCTATTATGTACCCGAAAGAGTGCTGATTTTTCTTTAGCGCCGATTGTTTCCCCGTTGAAGCGGAAATACGTTTTACGCAGGGCGTAATGTGACGATTTTACCCTCTCGTGTTATATATACGAAAATCCTGTTTTCGTTGCATTGTATTAATCACGTATCGTTTTATTGTTATTTGCAGCGTCGGCCCCGATATCACAAGACGGCGAAGTGATTTACAAAGACTGGGTGTTCATCAACTACACGTTCAAACGGTTCGAGGGACTCACACAACGGGGCATAGCCACCAAAAAGTGATACGGACAGTGTTAACAATACCTAGTGCAATGTGATATTTTATCTAACCTCCTATACGCTTGTATCCTTCCTCTCACCGTACAACAGCCGCTCCCCTATCTTACCTCATCCCACCGCTTCGTCCCACAATTATTACCACTAGTTGGCATGCAGATTATGATCTCAAGTCGAAAAGATTAAATTCTTTTCAATGACTAATACCAACTGAATATTCCAAAGACCGAATTTTTTTCTCTTATTACTGTCAATATTCTGACACTTTTGTAATGGGTTCAATTGTGGACCAAGATATTGCGTAGGTACCTATACTCGTCATCACCGCCGATCTTATAAAACGAGTTAATATACGTAGCGTCAATTCTTAATGCCGATCTTAATATTACTTCATGTATTAATTGTTGTGCACTAAAATCATTATCTCTTAAGCTTTGTCTAGTCATTTTTCTTAATTTTTCTCTCGAACAAATTGAAAATAAAAATTTAACACGTTCAAAAACCACAGCAAAAATAAATAATAAAAGTTTAATTATATTTTAGTAATATCAAACGTCTGTACATATACCATTTCTATTATGATTAATATAAAATGAAAACTATAAAAGTATACACGCACCTTAGGTTATGTGTAAAGTGTTGTACTACTTTATTATATAATTATGCTCTGGATGCACTGACCGCTGGTGCTCGGATGCGGTATTTACAGAATCACCAAAAAGGCGCTAATGGTTAACATGTGTATAAAAATTGCGTCTTTATATATGTAGGGTATATTTTATAGGAATATTAAATGTTCTAAACGTGTATTTTTTAGTAAAAATGTTTAAGTCTTGCCCCTTGACGAGTATATATAAAATTAAAAAAAAAAAAATGATTCTTATGCACTTAGCATGTTCCTAAAAATTAGGTAGTGGTATCCAATGATTTTATATCATCGGACAATAAGGTCGAAAGCGATTGACCCTTGGACAGGTTAGATATAAGATTTGTTTTGATTATTATTATTTTCGCGATCTGAATTTTTTTTGTTTACGGCGTAGACGTTATAGTTTTAACAGTTGTGATATTCGCAAAGTTAATAATTGTTTGTTTGTAATTTATATTATTATTATTATTATTATTATTATTATTATTACTATTATTATTACTATTAATTATTATTATTATTTTGTGTACATGACGCTGTTTGCTGTTTATCGTTTAAATGTTTGCGGTCTTCAAATAATACACAACTGCTGTCTTCTCAGTACCTTCACATTAGATCATAATTATCTAATTAGAGTCGAGCACTGTCACATATATATTATATATGTATGTATGTATATGTTTTTCAGTATGTAAACTTGACATTTGAAGCGTGTACAATTTTTTTTTCCATTTTTATTTTTAATTTTGTTTTTTTTTTTTTTGTTCTCGAAATATAGTTTAATGTTATTTTTTGTGTGTAAATATGATCGGAACGCGTGTGCCGCCGCCACTGTTCAAATTAAGTACCATCGTCTTTATCGTCGAAATATTATTACTATTATGTATTTCACGCGTTTGATAACGTATTATTATTTTGAACGGCGTGAGTGTTAATCGATTATTTTTTACGTAATTTAGTTAAATATTAATTTAATATTATAATGATTATTAAAAATAATATAATAATAAAAATACAATGTATTAATATATTATTATGTAAACAATGATGTTGTTTCGAATAGTACAAAAATTAGACGTACTGTCGCCAACCCCCCACTGATCGAACAGCGGCGTTCAAAGATATATCTATTTTTACTATCATTTGTATTGGCCTCACGATGTTTATGTATGGCTCGGTCGACTACTTATAACAGTCCCCACTGTTTCAAGTGTTGGCTATCAGTGCTTGTAAAGAAACATATATATTTAAAAAAAAAAAAACTGAAAAAAAAATATAAATATAAACGTATATCGTTATTATTATTATTAGTGTTTTTATTTTTATTTACCTAATTTGTTTTCCTCGTTCCTTTTGCGTTGGATGAAAATAATATAAAAAATAAAACGATTACCCAATTAGGTACGAAAATCCTATAGTGTGTAATCGTGTTTGATGTTTTATGAAAAAATCATTATGTATTATGAATGAAAAATAACAGCGAAATAAACTTTTAATCTGTCCATAGAAACGAATTCCATTCTGCGAAATATATTTTAAGTCGGAAGTGTTCGTGTTCCATTTGAGTGTGCTGTTGCAGTGTTAGTTGTGATATGTATTATATTACATTTTGTATTATCGACTCAGTAACCTTTTGACGGAGAGCCAGGATCGATTGTTTTTTTTTTTCATGAACAGTATTTACTGTAGAATATCAAGCTTTTAATCATTTTAATAAAGAACTTTTTACGTAACTAAACAAATTCAAAGTTCTCAATAATTCAGTATACTTCATATCGTTATAAATATAAACCTAACCATCGTGTTTTATTTTCATTTTATTATTATTTTTATACATAATCATAGCTAACTCGAATTAGTTCGTATTATGAAAAAAAAAATTAATTTTATAACTCATAAAATATACGAGTCGTATTATTTTTTATTCCTCTTGACATTCGAGTTAACGAGACTTGACTGTATGTATAAACAATCAAATATCATAATATACATACATTGAGTTGGCTCCACTTGCCATATAGTTCTGCATACGGGATTTCAGAATTAGATGTCCACTTCGAATCAACGTCCAGATGTTTCGATTTTCCGCGGCCGAGTGACGTAATGTGACGTAATGATACGTACTCTCGAGATGACTGATTCAACTGATTTTAAACCTATGGCAAAAATGTTTCGTTTACACCTATTTATAACTATCTTTTAATATTTACAAAGGTACATTTACATATAGACACGGATTTCCTTTAGGGATATAATCATACCAGGGACTCGTGGCCATTTTGAACTTTTCCGTTTTCTCAATTCCTCACTGCAGTAACTATACAAAATATGATAATATTGCCCGTTGCCTAACTTATTGAGCAATGCGCACCTGTTTATTTCCTTTGTACACAAATACACATGCACACGCATTAATGTCAATGCCTTTTTAAATATAATTTTCGATTCCTTGCCTTCGGATACCGTTTTGATGTGCGTCTGTACACTCGTTCAATCACACAGGCATTTGCGTTTTCTTCGATCGATATCTTACACATATTCACATTTATATTAAGCTATGAATAAATTATTCAAAGCCATACGTTATTTTTTCAAATATTTATCAGAGGGAAAAAATTAACTGTATCCGTCAGCTGGACGGGGGCTGTAGCCTGTAACGTGCTGATCAATTTACATGATGTATTTACTACAATATTCACAATAAATATATCCAAAGAAATAGAATAATAACTTAGTGCTTTTAATGTCATTTAATAATCCCGTATTATAGATAAAATAGTAATTTGCAGCAGTATCTATGATATCTATGCGTGAATGCGTGATAGGTATTATCTTAATTTTAAACCAGAGTATTTATGGATGAATGAAGGTTGTCAATTAAAATTGAAAAGTATTTTTTGTTTCATCAAAAATGTTTGAAGACATCCGTTGTATTTATGAAACGCGCTACTTTCTAGTTTATTTGTTTCATCATTGATTTAATGTAGGTATAATGTGCCAACACCTCACAAATACAAGATACTAATAAAACTAGGTAAAATCAATTTAATTCAAGCAATTAAAATGTGGGGAAATCCAATACAGATTAGGTATTTCTCCTAATTGTACTTCGTTGAAAACCCCTTTAATTATTATTTATTTATTTTTTGTTTTAAAGATCTTATTTTAATTATATTTCTCAGAAACATAAATAAAAACATAAATAAGCATACAATTCTGTAGTTGTATGTAAGCTTAAGTTTGTGTTGGAGTAAAAAGTTTAACGTTCAAATATGGTATGTATAATATGATACTTGATCTAAGTCGGGATATATTTTTATTATTATTATTAATTTATCTATGTATTATATATGATACAATATGACATAGGTAATATTTACTAAAAATAATATTTGTAGATAGCTTTCGACACTGTTACCTAATACCTCGAAGAAAATGGAGTTTAAGGAGAATAATATGAGGATAAAAAAAAAAACCGAGAAAACCATTACCGAATATGATTTGATGAAAAGAAAAACTACATTTTCAATTAAAATTTCGAGTTATTTTACGGAAATGTTGTTTGTTTTATAGTAACCCTGTGTAAATATGGTTTCGTATTGTCTATCGGCGTGA
The DNA here is from genome assembly GCA_027580255.1 of Therioaphis trifolii. Lineage (NCBI taxonomy): Eukaryota > Metazoa > Arthropoda > Insecta > Hemiptera > Aphididae > Therioaphis > Therioaphis trifolii. The sequence continues at coordinate 104,412,086 of CM050404.1, read as the reverse complement.
TAGCCTATTGCACGGCAACGAGAGAGATTCGAATGAATGTGATAATGTTTTATCGATCTCTAAAGAGGGCAACACTGTGTATATAGGACACGGGTGATGCAGTGTGGATTTTCGCTGCTTCCGGTGTGATTTCTCACATTTCCGTGCGGGCCAGCCGTTCGGTCGCGCGCGAGGTCTTGGCTACCGAGCGAACTCGACACGAGACACTATAGATGTCGAGGCCAAAATTAAGTAACATTTATTTTATATGGGGATGTGGGCCTCGTGTACCACGTGCACGTCCGTTTTTGGCACCACGCGAATGCGGACAATCTAATGTATTTTTAATGTGGGATTTTTTTCTCCCGCTCCCGATCTTGCTGTGGGAATAAAAAAAAAAAAAAGTAAAAACACATTATCATTTCAAAACTGCGGTGTACAAAAACACGACCGCACGTGATCAAAATTACGCTTGTGTGTCCGTATATTATAGACTCCCGTGAGACAGCTGGTATTATTACTATTGCACTTTTCGAGGAAAAAAAAGGACGATTCATCGATCTTCTGTGAAATTTAATATGATCCGTATACGTATAGTAACAGTGCCAGGGTGTTCCTGAGTCGAGTCAAACTTGGTAAATCATTTTTTTTTTTAAATTTTTAACTCGTCCGAACATAATGATGATCGACATTTAACTCATTCTCATAGATATTCTATACCAGACGTCAGACGTGTATGTTTTCGTGGAAACCTACCGTAGATCATCCTACAATAATAATATTTTTCCGTGCGGTACGCCACGAACGCTAGTCGCGTCGACTAAATAATAGAAAATTTGTTATGATGACCTCTGAACTGCGGTTCATGAACTGGCACGGAAAAAGAAATCGAGGAAAATTACCAGTATGCAACAATAAATATTTTCTTAACTTGGGAAAAACGTAATTAATACAATGACGGTTTATTAACTATTGGAATTAAAAAACAAAATTTTTTTAACAGAAGTATGTAATATGTCGATTAGTCGATTAATATAGCCAAAAAAATATTATTTAAGTTCATACATATATATATATATATAAATGTACGAAGTTAATTGTTAATTAACGAGACCGACTAGCAATAATTAAAGAGTTGAATTGTTCTAATGAATAGATAACTGTAAAATTACGGATCGTCCAAATTATAATACGAACTAAACGATTAATTAATTTATGTGAATGATTTACGAGTTTCGGTCGGACACTAATTATTGCAATACTTACGAATTACGAGTATAGAGATCTCAATAGTAAAAATGAATAATGTTGTGTCGTCGTTGATTAGTATACCATATGTCATGGCAGTGATTATCAAGACGTATGTTTAATATTATATACGAGTATACATAATACGTACCATATATTTTATATATCATATAATATTATATACCATATATTTTAACATAATTTATTATTCAAGCAATCTGCGTTACTATATATTGAATAATAAGCTTATTTGATAGATAATAAACAAGTCAGAAGTCTATGAGTGAAGGGGCCTCCTGGTGAATGTATTTGATTGATGAATAATTTACGTACCCTACATGCTTAATATATTGTAACAAAAATGGTATTTAACAAATTCTGTTTACAAAAAAAAAATCTATAGGTAAGAACCTATTAAAACTAATATATGCAAAGAACAAAAAATTCTAGTCTTTGAAGGTAGATGATTTAAAGACTATGATTTAAGACTACATTTTATTATTTAGAAATTTATTCAATGTAAATTTATCAAAAAATATTGACATTAAAAAAAAACCGCACATATTTTGCATCTCGTGTGTTCTTCGCTCTTTTAACAAAATATTTAAGTTAGTGCAAAGTTCATTGAAATTTGATGAAATAATAAATTGTATTTCTTTAGTAAAAATATTGGTTATAAATACTTAAGAACTTTAACGATTTAAAACTAAACGGTTCTGAGCAAATCTTCAACATAATGTATCTAAATTAAAATCATAACTTAAAACCCTAGTAAAAAACAATGCCGATCAACAATTTTTCAGATTTTTTTTTAAAATCGTTAGTGCTTGTTAAATTTTCATTTTTTTAAATATCAAGTATTAATAATTATTTTAGATCAAAAAATATAATCAAAAATAACTTTCTGAATTATTCAAACGTTATTTCTGATCTATGAACGAACTAAGTGTATTTAGGATGAAGTAAACTGCACAAAAAAGTGATTCCAGAAAAAAAAAGAAAAAATTAAATAAATCAAAGTAATTATTAAACCACTAGATGTTATATTATATTATATTGTACCTATTTTATTATAATATATTATTTACACTTCGCTATGAAACTTTGTTTTGTTTTGTTTTTAATGAATTAGTTTTATTCAACCAGTTTCACATATAACAATAAGAATAAGTGTCATGATATCGTTTACCTACTGGCAGGTATGCCAGATTTTCGTAGAAAAGGGTGACCAACGACCATCCCGTTAAAAGCGGCATTGTCTCTTTTTTGATCATTATGTCCCGTTGTCCCGACAAACTTCAAACGGGACTATATTTATCCCGTCTTTTTAAGATGGTCCCGTTTTAATCCCGTTATTTCCATATAATTATATTAATTATATGGAAAAAAATATTTATGTACGAAGCAAATATAAAACAGTTATATTATGTTTATTTAAAATTTGAAACAAAAGTGATAAATAACAGTTTTCGTGGAACGAACGTCGGGTCTCAATGATCTAATGAGTAATGACTAATGAGTAATGAACAATAGGTACAATTTAGCGATAAGAACCTAATAACTGATATTCTGTTAATCTTTTTTATTTATATTTGTTGTTTTCCTTTTTATTACTATTATCCGGTTATAATGTTTGAGATAAAATAATTTATGTTAAAATCTGATCAATAAAAAAATAGAAGCGATAAGAATGAGCCATGTTGTATGGTGTAAGCTGATAATATGTCGTTCTATGAAACAAAATATCATGACAAAGTAGATAGGTATCATCACAGTTGTAATAATTTTGTTTAGTATACGCATCTCTGGCTAATCTCCTTCACTCCCAGTCTATGTCTTAGTTCTCCACTTTTGATTGGTTGATTTTTTTTCCATGTTATCACCGTAGAACATCTGTGATTATCACTTACCTATTATTTTGTTATATTGAACTATTTTGTTTTGTTTCATTATGAACCTAAAGTTTGTATGGATAATGTTAATAGGTAATTTAGAATAATTTGATTATAATTATTAGGTAATAGATGTATTTTGGCATCATTAATTTATTCTGTGACAAGAGTAACATTGATAAAATTTTATTTTTACGCGGAATATGACAATGATAATGTTTACAATGATAATGTAATACAAATTGGAGAACTACGATGTATGTGAAAAGAAGAAATATTATAGTGGGGTGTGCGTATGAAAAATCTGTGATAATACCTTTCTATTTTGTCATGCAAAATATAATATATATTATAATATTGTCATTGATTATAAATACTACCTCGTATAAATATATTATTTATAATCAATGATATTATTTATCAATTTATTATCGATATTATTAGATACTATATGGATTCATTTTGGTTGACACTGTTGGCAGTCCATCAGTGAATTCTTTTCCGTGAAGTATTATTTTATTTTGAAATTAATGCGTACCTATGGATCGTTTCCTAACTTTAAAAAAATATGAGCCCAAGAGACAATATAGTTGTTATCCTAAATTAAAAACGCAGTTTCTTTTTTTAAGAGATGTCGATGAAATAGGGAGAGTTCTGTGTACCGAGTGTAGATCTATTTTCTCAATCGAATATGATGGGATATCCGATATCAAACAGCAGCTACGAAAACGGAAACTTGTATTGGCCATGTCTAGCATTTCTAATAAATTATCGTCATTATTGATCAATGAACGAATATCTGGACTATCGGATGAGAACAAACGTAATACGGCCGAAGAAGGTATGTTTGCTTTTCATACTAGCAAGCATATTCATTCGTTTCGATCAATGGATTTTACGTCCTCACTTATAAAGAAAATTTATGATAAAACATTTTCTTGCGCTCGAACGAAACGTGAATTGATTATATCAAAAATTATTGCCGCTTTTGAAATGGAGCAAGTTTTAGAAGCTTTAAAAAATACTAAATTTGCAACTTTTATGGAAGATACATCAAATTACAAAAATCTAAAACTTTGTTTTTTTAGGGAAGGGAGGGGGGTAATAACTTTTTCGTTTTTTAAATTTGTTTAATATTGTCACCCTATTATAGAACGCTCCCAATGAATTAAAGTGTTATGTCGTTTAACTTCCTATTAAATGTATCAATTAGCCATTAATAGAGCGCGGATTTTTATGCGCTAAAAAGTATCGAAATATTCCATATAATATGCAGTAAAAATCATGAAAATATGCAAAAAATATGCAGTTAATTTTTTCATTTCATTCATTTTTTTTTTATTTATTTAAAATTTACAAATTAAACTACTTATAATAATTAATTATTTAAATACCAAAAAAAAAATTAGGGAATTTTGTATTTTTAAAATTGTATTTATTATTAAAATGAATAATCATATGCATTTCAAGTTTTTCTTCAGTGAAGCTGTGACGTTTATCACTTAACATATTTTTAAATACCGAGAACGAACGTTCGACGTCAACCGAAGTTGTGGGGGCATATTTGAAGCAACTTAGTATTTATGGGCCTTGATAAAGATCTTCGAGCTGAACGTTTTTGCCAGATAGTACTGCATTTATTTTTCGTAGAATTTCCAGACCTTTGTTTTTATTGGAAATCTCATTTAATTTTGCAGTAAGTGTTGCACCTTTTGGTCCAGGAATAGAATTAATTTTTTCTTTCGTTTCGTCAATTATTGAAAAGCTTTCATGTAAAGTCATATTTTGAGTTTCCAGTTTTTTTATGACTATCACTAAAAATGCTAAATGGGTTGATATAAATGTTAAATCATTGACAATAGTACCATCTTCAATTATATTCATAATTTTTCTAATACTTTGTTATTTTTGTTAATTATTTTCTAATCGTCGATGTAACAGTGGTATTCCGATAACCGACTGTCACAGCAGAGCGATTAAGTTTACGTCATGGCCATAAAATTTATTTTTAATTTTTCTACTTGACAAAATATTATTTTATACATTTTTTTAAATTTTCGCTTCAATATGCAATAAATTTTGAATTTTGCCTAAATATGCAAAAATATGCAATAACATTGAAATATGCAGAAATATGCAAAAAAAAATTTCACCATTTGCTTCAAATTATGATGATTCGTGGAGATAACTGACAAAAGTTCAAAAATATTAAAAGGAAACAAATATGCAATTGCATAGAAATCCGCGCTCTAGCCATTAATAATGTAAATATTTCGAAAAAAAAATGTGGCGTGCTAAATAATTATGCGTCCCCCCCCTCTCAAAAAAAGAAATTGAAATGACGCTACTAGGACAGGATCTGTGCACATAGAGTCCAAATGACTTCTATTGCATACAAAATGGGTGTTTACAGTTTAACGTCCTCTTAATTTAGTTTTTCATGTTAACAAGTCATAAAACGTTTGTTTAGTCTCCTTTTTTTTCTCGTATAGTGTAGGACAATAATTTATAGTTCCAAAATTTTTAATTGTTTATATTGTTTACAAAGATTAAGATGACAGAATGTCATAAATGACGAAGACATGACGAACGAATGATTTGTTTTAACTTTTAAGTGGTGTCTAACAAATCAGTGACCTATTGAATTAGCGCAAGATCTTCCTTGATTGGTTGTGAATGTAGTTGATGAACTGACTGGTTAAGTAAAGCAGTGCTGAGGCTATTGTTGGTCTCATTGATTGAAGTTTGTTGAGTTAGAGAGCCGATGGCAGCGGTTTTGGAGATCTTTGTGGACAGGGTAGTCTTTTAGTGGTAAGCCCTGGGGTGCTAAGGGTACTAACTACTAAGCACTCTCAAATGAAAAATTAGCATTTCTAATATTTGTTCTATTAAGACAAATGTACCTCTAATTTATCAAAAACTATGGATTACTTTTATCTATAACTTCTAAAGGTTGAAGAAATATTGTTTATCTCCTTATATTTAGATAATTATTGATAACTGTATTGATTTTGCCATAATCTTGATTTTTTCGCAACCAGAGTTTCGTAGTAATTCGGTTTATTAAAACTTGCATTTGTAGACTTAATAAATAAGGTGTAAGTACATTATATCGAATAAGGTATATAAAAATTAATAAAAATAAAACATTGAGAAAATGTTCTTAGGAAAAAAAAACAAATTTTAGAGTTGAGATTTTCACTTCTTATTTTAAGAACCGATTAAGTTCGAAAATTTAGCAAGCATGTGCGATGAATTCAGTAAGCACACCTTTGATGAAAATAGGTATATAATATATACCTATTGACAATATTCTTAGTGTTGGTGTATGTATGGCAGTATTTAAAGCTCCTGATTAGTGGACTCGAGCTGATCGTCGTTATCGTTGATGTTGATGATAACACTGAAGCGGTTAAGACCTGGCATGTAACGGAGTGTATGCGTGGATATGTAATTCACTTCTCAAATTTTAAAAAGAAAGCATACGGCAAAAACGGGTGAACACATAATAACAATTGATTGATGCCAGTAGATATGTTACCGATAGTGAAGATTATCGTAACAAATAAAAACTTTTATTAAGTGTCTATAACCTTATAGGATACTTTATAAAATGTGTGCATTTGTAATTATTATTATAAATGTGTATTGTAATTATATGTTATTCTATTAGAATATAATTATTGAAGAGTGTTAATAATTTTCTGTAATAAAAGTATAATAATTATTAAATGCTTATTTAAGTTTTATGTAATTGAATGAGGGACATAGTAATATATGGTGACAAAGTTTCATCACCGCCTGTACATATGTTTAATATAAGATCTTAAGTATGCCTCCAAATAATTTTACAAATATATCATTGTGAAGGAACGGTTGAAAGGTATGATTCTTGGTGGTATCATCTGATGACGATATGGGTGCGTAGAGAGTAAAGATCTTTTATTAGTAAATTTCTTTCAAGTTGTAGGACTTTTTTTGCAGTTACTTATAAATTAGATCAGCGGTTCCCAACCTTTTTAGTTTCGTGGACCACTAATTTCGTAAAAAAATATGTGAGGCCCATCCATAGTATACCAATATACGTTTTCATAAAATTATAATATATATTATATACATGTATGTATAGTTATTAGGAATAAAAAATGAAGAAAAAAAAAACAATTGTTTGAAAAAAACTTAATTCAACTTTATCACAAGATAAACAATTTAATGTGATTTTTGACATTGCTTGTTCTTCACGAGAAAGTCAATATCTGGATTAAAACTTGTTAGTGTTAGTCCTAAATCACTCTCAACATTCAGTTTATTCCTATATTTATTTCTTTAATAAATTAAAGTAGAAAAAGCACGTTCTCATAGATAAGTCGTCGATAAGCCCATCAAGTTTCTGAGTGTAATTTTAGCAATTGCTGGATGGTCTTTTCGAACATTTAACGAGAATGGCACTAATTGTGTACTTTTAAAATACGATTTTAAAGTCTGACATTTGAATCAACGAATCTTCTTCACTAGCTGATATTTTAATTTAATTTATTTTCAAAAATAAGAACCAAAAAATATATTATTATATATCATTTTAAATATTAATATTAAATATTTAATATTATACCAATGGCTCACGGCCCAGTACCATGCTGCTCGCAGCCCACAAGTGGGCCGCGGCCCATGGGTTGGGAACCACTGAATTAGATTATTTATTAATAATCTAATCTTAACCATTCATAGTTTTATTTGTATTTGAAGGCAAGTTAGGCGGTGTTGTGCTAGAAAAGTGTTTAATTGGAGTCCAAAGGCTTTCTTGTGCGACGGTGCCTTGGAAGGGCTGAATATTTAAATATTTTAAGATTGACAATCTGATTTATAATTTAAGAAAATAAAATTGAATACTAAATTTAAAGTTCTTCGAAAGGGCAGTGGTTATCGATAAACAATTGGAAAGAGCTTTGAATCTGTTGTTGTTTGTTTTGCTACCTTATAAGAACGTAAAATTCCGTTAATATTAAGATAGTTAAGTTGGACATACGTAAAATGGGAGTAACAATATCGCGTGCGCGCTTGTCCTACTAACTTGACTAAGAAAATATCTGAAATAAATACTACCATCATTTGTAAATCAATAGAGATAACATTCAAGTTTTGAATTTTTACAAAGTTCTCATACCTGTAAATATGTATGGAGTAATAAAGTATTTAAAAGTATTTATGTGTATGAGAATTCTAAAAAATTCAAAATGGCACGTAAATAATTGTTTATGCCTTATCAAAAATAAACTTATTCATCACATTATATTTTTTTAATTTTGTGTGAAGAGAAGGATTTATTGGTTTTATAGTGATGTTCATTTAATTTATTTTTTGTCTGAGTCCACTTTTTGGGAATTTGATTTCTCCCGAAAGTTGCGTTCTGTCCATTTATCGATCAATTAATTCGAATGCGTATTATATTTAATGTTTTAAACGCTTTACTTGACGACCGCATTGTCCGTCTTTGATGAGAGTGTGCAAGCAATGTTAAAGACGCATCGAGTTCATATTTTCCGACTGTAGTAATTATTAACTGAGTGACCTGTGAAAATTATTTCTGTGAATTTCAAAATAGACACAATCACCACCAGTGATTCATAATACATATATATATATATATATATATATATATATATATATATATATATATAATAGCGAATGCGTAAGTATTTAATATGAAAAATCTATACATGTTTACAGGTGCCTTGCCGCGAGTGTTCCGATCAATAATTAAATAATATTTAATAAATTTATAAATTTATTATTTATATATTCATTTTATAATAATATTCTTTCGAATCCAAACCTTCTTCTAATGCAGGTGTTTGAAATTTTTTCATGTACAATATTGAAAGCTACATTTTACGAAAAAATTAATATTCATTACTATTTGTCATCTGATTGTTTTTTTAAATTTTTAATTGGAAACCACTATTTATAACTTCATATTCTGAGAATAAATATTTATTTCAAAAATATTATTATTGTAATTTTTAATTTCTTACCTACTAATACTTTATAAGAGGTACTACAGTTATTTAAATTTTAGTGTTACCGGGTGAAGAATATATATATATGTATATAATTCAATAATAGGTGATATATAATATTAAAAATTAAAATATAAAATTAAATAATACAAATAAAAAAAAAAAAACTAAATAATATTTTTATTCTAGTAAGATAGTTCACGGGCATTAAAAAATTTTAAATACCATCATTTGAAAAACCTTCACATAATTGTTTTAACCTATCGTCTGTTTCTAAATTATGACGAAAAAATCCTGCTCAATAATTTAATATTTTCACTGATGCACTTGAGTTGCTCATCTGTAGAGCTTTAATAAAAAGCCAAACAATTGTATGATTAATTCTCACTAGTGTTATAAATTTATTATTCTACCCTTCCGAAATATTGTTTGTTCTACCTATACCAGCTTTAGTTAAGTCAAACACGTTCCATGATTATTTGGATAAGAGGCTGACTTGGGGGCCTCACATATCAACAAAATTACAACTAGCATACCACCGCCTATCGATGCTATTTCCGATTTTAAACAAAAAATCGGTCATTCATAAAACATGTTCTATTTCCATTTATAAGAAACTTCTACTTCCGTTAATTACGTGCGCATGTCAAATCTGGGGAAATTGTTCGATTACACATTAAAAAAAAATCCAAATATTCAAAAATAAAGTGTTAAGAATTATTACAAACGCGCCGTGGTTCATACGTAACCGAAATATACAAAAAGACCTTCAAATAAATAATATAGTAGACCGCATACGCTTCTTATCAAGAAATTTCCATAATTCAATTCTAAATTCATCAGGCTCACTTCATTACAACCTCCAAATTCATCCACCAATCCAACGTCGATTAAAACGCGGACGGCCACACGACCTTATTAGTTAGTTAACCACACATCTTTGTATACTTGTTTTTGTTTATTGTTATTATTTTATTTTATTATATACGTACATTTTAAATCGTTTACAGCTAGTTAGATTAGATAGTAGTCACCACACAGACAATGTAGTAAGCATACAATTATCTTGTAAAAAATAGTTTAAAAAAATCATTTTACTGTAACGTCCATAGGTATACATAGTCATAAGTTAGAAATATCTTATTTTATATAAAAAAAAAAGTCGTATACGCATTCGCATATCCGTGTAACCGGACAGACTTCACAAGTTTATGTCCTTTGGTACTAGATACCTATAGGCAAATATATGCGTTCTCACGAATTACGTAACTAGCCCACGTTTATGGCTGTTAAAGTTTACATGTAAAATGATACGATCGTATGTGCTTAAAATAATATAGTAGTAGACTATGGTGTACATCTATATAAGGATTGTACGCCTTGCGGTGTACAGCGTAAAGCGTATATCATAATATTATAATAATATTTATGGAGACGCATCGCAACTATTGTCGTCACATTCCACTAGGGCGTTTGTTGTATAGCTCTGACTTTTAACGTTGTCTCGTAAAATAATTATGTTATCCTATAAACGAGATCGGAAACTGGCGGTGAGATCAGTTAAACGTGTCTACAGTTGAAAATCGCGTCCAATGAAATAGACCGGGTTGTAAACCCGCGTGTATATGTCGAGTGGTTGAACTTATAAAGTAGGTATATAATATTGTATTATTTTCGAAGGTGGGTATATTTCATGTATTATACGAGTATATACAGCTCAAAGCAGATTAAGAAGAGCGTACAATGCGCAAAAACGTACACGTGAGTTCGAAATTTTGTCTAATAATTATTTTTTCTCTTCCTGTGCGTGGTGTGCGTTACGCAGATGGCATTTCGATTAAATTTTTTGTAAATCAAGAGCTTCACGGATGACTTTATATAAGCTCATATTATATATATATATATATATATATATATACATATATATATATGTATAATGTATATATATATATATATATATATATATATATATATATATATATATATATTAGTGTTGGAACTATCCGAATACTCGGATATTTTTAAATCCGGATAAAAATCAGTTCAAATATCCGTAATCCGATTATATTCGAGTATTCGTATACTATTCGGATATATTCGAATAATCGTACTATTCGGATATTATACTATTCGGATATATTCGGATATTTTACTATTCGGATCTATTCGGATACATTCGGATAATCGTACTATTGTGATATTGTACGATATATTTTGTAATAACAACAATATTACCAAAAAATCATGGTATGTTATAACAAAATAAATATTATAAATTTAATATTATATAATTAGGAGAAAACGTAAGTCATTAAACATATTTTATTTAAATAATAAATAACAAAAATAATAGGTACAAAACAGTTGTACTTTGAAAAATACTCAATTTAAATCTTAAATATTATTATTTTGCTTTAGGAAAACTAGAGTGAAAACATTTTTCGCATTTAATCTATTACGTTTTGATGTGACAATATTTCCAGTGGTAGAAAAAACTCTTTCAGAAGATGCTGATGATGCAGGTATGCATAAAATATTTTTAACGACCTTTGCAATTGTTGGCTATATTGTTTCATGTTCTTTCCACCACACGCATGGATCTAGATTGTGGTTAATCTGAATTTCAGTAATATACTGTTCAAATTCATTATATGAAATATCATCTTCCCCAAGTAGTATATCTATAGCCGTTGTGTTTTTGCTAATTTGACCATGATCGTTTTCATATGTTTCCTCATAGCTTTGAATAAGAGATTTGACAGTGTGTCGAATATGTTCCTTAACGTTCTCGGAAGTTTCATGGTTCAAATTTTTAATTGATCTTCGAATAATCGAGTATATTTTGATATCCGAATTCTACGGATATTCGGATATTCGAATACAACGGATATTCGCATATCCGAATACTACGGATATTCGTATATCCGAATATTACGGATAATCGTGAATATTCGGATTTTGTAATTTCAATTATCCGGATATCATAATCCGGTTAACCGAATATTTTAAAAATCCGAATTTAAGTCCCACCACTAATATATATATATGTATAATGTATATATAGATATAGATATAGACTTTGACTTATGTATATTGTGTATGAATGGTGAGATGAATTCTTTTCGTAATATACTTTTGGTATTGTGCACATGACATTACATTACATACGTATGTGTAATATATATATATATATATATATATATATATATATATATATATATGTCGTGTTTCCGTGCGTTATTGTGTTTTGGTCCGTATTCTTACTAAAATTTTTACTAATAATATTTAGTTCATTCTAAATTTTTCGTCGTAGTGAGTATTATCTATTCATTATGTCAAATAAATGCTTCTCATGTAATGAGCAATTTGCAGAACTCGACAATCCATTAAAATGTGACAGTTGTTCTTCACTAGTTCATAATAAGTGCTCAGGATTATAATAACCTAACAATTTTGATCAAATATCCAATATTATTAGTAATGATCTAAATTTAAATTCTATGTCTATATCTGAAGATGATATAATTGAGCATCTAACATCACTTAATGAAAAATCTAGTACTGGTCCTGATTGTTTACCTCCTATTTTATTAAAAAAATGTTGTTTGGTCTTTGCTAATTTATAAATCACATAGTTAATTTATCTTTGAACACTGGTATTTTTCCACTTATTTGGAAAAAATCTTTTATCACTCCCATTTACAAATCTGGTGATAGAAATAATGTAAGAAATTATCGACCTAATTCTCGATTATTCCTAAAATGTTTGAAGCCATTGTATCAAAAAACTATCAAATTTATTAACCAATTATATTAGTCCCTCACAACATGGATTTTTAGCTAAACATTCAATTTTTACTAGTTTAATAACATACCATAATTACTTAATAGTCTCACTTGAACCCTTTATTATTTTTGATATTTATAAATGATTTACCATTAGTTCTTGAACCTTCTATTAAAATTCTCTTTTTAGCTGATGATGCGAAAATATTTTGTAAAATCAAATCAGTGGATGATCAACATAGTTTACAAACCAATTTAAATAAACTTTATCTTTGGAGTGAAAAAAAATCATCTTCCTCTGAATATAAATAAATGTCAAGTAATATCCTTCAGCCTTAAAACTAATTCCTTTAATTTTCAATATAGATTCAATGATTTTCCACTTCCAGATGTAAACTTCATTAAAGATTTGGGAATATATTTTGAAAAAAATCTTAGCTTTAAAACTAATCATAAAGTAATGGTTAATACATCATATAAGATGCTTGGCTTCATTAACAGAAATACGAATGATTTTAAAAATATTATCTGCCTAAAAACTCTTTATTGCTCATTAGTAAGATCGGTTCGTGACTTTGGTTCACTTATCTGGTCAAGTGACTATTCAACATATAAGGCTACATCCGAATTGGTTCCCATACCTAAATATTGGCATCCGAATTGGTTCCCGAGATTTTATGTAGCATACATCCGAATTGGTTCCCGATATTTTATGCATTCTATTTTCGTAAAATACCTTCGATATGGATTATGACTATGGATTCTCCCGGTCATACAGTTTATCTAATAATTTCTCCTATCTCATATATATTTATATAAACAAAAAAGAATTGATATTGACTAGATATTGCCGATTTGAGTGGCATGGTTAAATATCTAGTTGTTACTTGTTAGTCGTTTCCTGTACGTTACGTGATATACCTATACTTTTTTCAATATGGAATTTATGTATAGTGAAAAAAATAAAAAACTTGTGGCGTTATGAAATTAGTGGACATAATGTTCATTTTTGACATTTTAAACGGTTTTATTATTTGTCCTAAGATCTTGGCCTTAATAAATTTCCGTATTCCACGTAAAAACACGCGTAACTTAGATTTGTTTAAAATCCCATTCTACAAAACAAACATTGGTACTAACTCACTCCCTAGAGCCTTTTTTTAGCCAATATTATTTCTGCCACACTTGATTTTTTTATCATGTCTCGTTATACCTTCAAAGCTAATACGTTAATTATACTTAATAATAATAATTTAAATAGATGAATCATCGCTAATCTTGAATTTGTATACTGTATTAATATTTTTACATACTGTTCATTTACCAATTACTTTTATTGTTGTTTACTTATTATTAATGTTTTGGAAAACTACCCTAATTATTTTTACTTTGTTCTATTCTGTTTTATGTTTTTTATGAAATGGCTGTTTTGTCTGTTGTATTATTGTAATTTTTATCTTTTCTGTTAAGGGACTCATCGTCCGTTGAATATACATAATAAATAAAATAAATGATTTTAATACATGCCCTAGTAACTTACTGTGTATTGTTGAATAGTTCGTGTTATGACACTACACATGTGACAAAATGTACCTGTAATAAGTGGATTGATGTAATAACGTTGCACGTCACGGGTCCACAATTCTTTCCAAAAACGCCGATTCTATCGATTCCATTGATTGCAGTACCACATTAGTAAACACTATATTATATTCCCAATTTACTCATATGAGCCTAAGGTCTAATAATAAAATATACAGGACAGCATACCAAAATCTAAACCGAAATTAATGGGTAAAATGTAAAACATTTTATGTATTTGTATGTAAATAGATGCAACTTTTTGTAGACACATAACAGTTGGAAAATCAATGCATGTTCACGTGTCCACACACAGTTTTACTAAACTCTCGAGATATTTTGAATCGATATTTATCTTAAACATTTTGCTATTATTTTCATCACGTGTGTTATCGTCACTTATCTATATTATATTAATACGCGTGCGTGCGTGTGTGCACGTGTGCGTGTGTGCGTGTGCGTGCGTGCGTGTGCGTGTGCGTGTGTGCGTGTGCGTGCGTGCGTGTGCGTGTGCGTGTGCGTGTGTGTGTGTGTGTGTGTGTGTGTGTGTGTGTGTGTGTGTGTGTGTGTGTGTGTGTGTGTGTGTGTGTGTGTGTGTGTGTGTGTGTGTGTGTATAAACACCATGAGTTTATTTTACGGATTTTTCTTGTTTATAAGTTGAATATAAAGTCCAAACACGTATTTTAAAGTACGTTTACCAACGGCAAAGTTATTAATGCTGAAAATGCAAATAAATCGAATATCCATTACGTAGCATACATTTCCCCAGTTGGATATTCCACTCTTACAGCAGCATCTTCAGTCTCGTCTGCTCCTTATTTTATACATCATTTATACGAATTACTGTGCAGTTATTTTGTTGAAAGAATTGCTCAAAGTAGTGGGAGTAAAAATAACGCTCTTCTTATTTTGGCTTTAGTTTAGCGTTACTTGTAGTTAAGATTTCAGAAATATGGGCGTTTGTGTCTAATGTATATTATGAATACTGAATTTGTTTTTTTTTTCCATATTCCTAAGTATTTAATATACATTCATACACTTACATATTGTTTTATTTCATTGTTTATACATGTTTAAATATTTATTTGTTGCTGACTTTGTAATTTTTACTTCATAAAATGATATTAAATAAAAAACAATTATGTCCAGTCATAACTGTTAATACGTCTATGAGATCCAAATTTAAAAAAAAAACCGATAAGCCTCAAAATTAATAAATTACGAATGATAGTTCCAAATTATTTTTAATGGCTGCTTATAATTGTTTGCAATTATTACTTAAGAATTTCTATGGGTTTAAAAAAACCCTACGCCCCCACGCGGTTTATGACAAGTTTTTTTTTAATTGTTCATTCGCAGTTAGTCCTCTTGCAATCGTTTCCCCACTTTTATGACCGTCCTAAAGTTAAATACAGATGACAAAACGCATTGCATGGCATTAAGTGACACAAATCGTTCTCTACGACGCGTCACATGCGTACGCACGAAGGTTTCCATTGGTTTTTTCGTGGCACGAGTCTGTATAATTTCGTGTCTAAGGCCGGGCGCACACTGAAAGAGCAAAACTGCTCCGAGCTGCTCGGGTCAGCCCGGAACTGTTAGAACACAATTGGAACGTGTGTAAAACAATCAACGCGTGCACACTAATCAGTCAACATCAAAACACGGCAAGATAGAACAAAACATGATCGCTCGTGATCGGTCCAGTTCTATTTTTGCTCCGATCAAAATACGAAAATCAAAGTCACTGGTTTATTTTACGAATTTAAGTTCATGATTACATCACCAAACACCGCGTGAACACGTTATTTTATTCTTAATTCTTCTTATTACACCATTATTTTATTTTAATCTTTTTAATTTTGATAAAAAATTATATTATATTAATTTAAAGTTGTGTTGTTTTCTAACCTTTCTTTGTTTATTTCATGCATCCAAATTTTGCGTTTTTTATCATTAGTACTTTCACTATTTAATAAAAATTTTCACATAAGTGGTACAACGACGTTGTCTTCGTCAGCACTCATCTTGACAACTGGTGTTAGGTCACAACTGGTGTGACAAAAATTAATCCAGAATTATTGTCTTGTTCTGTTCTGTTTTGTCAGTGTGAATGGAATTTGTTCCGAGCTGTTTAGAATAAAACGTTCCGAGCAGCTCGGAGCAGTTTTGCTCTTTCAATGTGGGCCCGGCCTAAAAGGGCATGTAGTCGCGAACACGCGCGCGTAGACCGCAGGATCGCGTGTACGGGTTTACAACGTATTGCAATACGTGCGTTGTTATCGAAGGTTCTATTGCAGCCGTCGTCTTAGCCGCTTAACTCTTTACTTACAAATACCGTATCTGCGCCTCGGATATATGTTGCATTTTTCTTTTTTTTTTTTTTATTAATAAGCTTTTAGTACAACTATGCCAGCTCAAAAATTATCACAATATAATTAGATGTAACATTATAATATGTATTATGGTCTAGAACGCAGGGTATTAGCTAAATAATGTGTATTGCACAGAAGGACTCGGAGCGAATACGGATTATAATATCTGCAGCTACGGTGGCCCACGAGGATTCATTTACGTATTTCGATTTGACCCGATTTAAAGTGTGCATTTGAACTATTTCTTTTTTTTTATGCGGTTTGCCACTCTAATAAAACTATAATATTTTCATGAAAAATTGTCTTTTTTTTCTTTACATTTTTATTCATGTATTTTTTTTTGAGTTTTAATCTCTTATATTGTTTTAATAGAAGCCATCACTTATAAACTTCATTAAATCACCTAGGTACTTAAAAAGTTATTTTTTACTAAGCTGTTTTTTTCCCTATCAATATTTTAAAAGTCAGGTGAATATAATATTATTGAGAAATGCTGGTTGTCATTTACGTATCGTCTGTTGACCTGAGCTATAATTTCGTTGGTTATTTGCACACTTAAGTTTAAAATTCGAAATTCACATATAATAATTATAATAATAATAATGATAATAATAATAATAATAGTTATAATAATTATTATACATGTATTTACACAAACAATACAAATTAAATATAAATCTTAGTCCTATGTAGTTGACACTGAGAACGACGGCGTAAAAAAAAATAGCGGGAATCATTAGTTTCGAAGTCGTGGCACAATACAATTACGAGATATTTCGTTAAATTCATAATTTTTTCGATGTATTTTTTTTTCCTGTTGTATGTTACCTATATGATTCCGAGTATTTTAGATTCTGAGTGAAGCGAAGGATCTTATGGTTTTACAATGATGTTTATTTATTTTTTTTTATTATTATTTGTTTTTCTGTAAACACTTTTTCGTATAGAAATCCTTGTCCAAAAGTTTCGTCCAGCAACTTTTTAGATTTGAAACTGAAAAGAGGTCATTTTTCCAAAATCTCCATTGTTTTTCCAGTAATCAAGAATAACGATCGAAAAACTGAGTAAAAACTGTAAAATCGGTAAAAATCCGCCGGAAACGAGATTTTCACTGTTCAGATTTTAGGTATTTAGTCATAAATCGAAAAGTATTAAAGCTAGAAACTTGAAAATTTTATCCAATATCAAATACATAATTTTTTATATTGGACAACATTTTCAGAACAATTATAGCACTTTTGACTTAAATATAGAACTTTTAATTTACCAAATTGTTTGAAAGTTTTTATGTAATATAATTTTAAATATTTGACAAAAAGTTCTGAAAACTTAATATGACCTTACTCATATACCTACCTAATTATCCTAACAAAAATTCAAAAATTGTGACTCAGGATTTTTTTTTATACACACTTTAATATATTATTATACGATTTTTTTCGATATTGTCTGATTTCTTTTAAGTTTATTTCTAATAAGTTATAATTGTTATAACAATTGAAGTTTAAATGAGTTATATCTAATTGAATATTTTATGAGGGTTTAATTACAAAAAAACTCACCAAAAATTATACAAATAACCGTAAAATACGTAAACAGTATTTAAATAATAATATATTATATTACACTGAAACATTGCTCAGAATCGTTTTATACTAAAGAAATGAGTCATCATTTCTTTAAAACTTAATACATTCATTACCAACATCTTATCCGAGGACCGAAGGGACGAAGGACGATCTTGTACCGCCGTCATCTCACTTACCAGCTTTTTTACTTTACTAATTGTTCAACAGTTACTTGTGCATGGTAGTGGCATTGCACTACTAAAATGTATTTTCCTTTCAATAAAATCAAAAATGAAATGAAGATTTTTATCCTCATATTTTAGCAGTGTATGTATAGTTGCAAATTTGTAATGTGAATCGATGACCTAATTAAAAGCTTACGTTTCAGCGTCGAGTTTTCCGATGGCGTGGTGCTCAATACTCAATAATACACGTGAACTGACGTACGATTATGTTTGTATTTTTCCTGTTTGAAAAGGTTTTACGTATGAGTTAGTTATGATTAAATCATTTTAAAATTGAATCGTCGTTATTAAAAAAGTAATTATATTTAATAATTGTATCGATTTCACCTGAGACTCGAATGTAAAAGTAAATTACCCATACACTTAGTGTCTTCTCGCCATTGATGTTGATTCGATTATTTCATTTTTAATTAAAAATGAGTATCAATAGTGTATAATTTGACTTAAATTATCATTGATTCCATTATTAATAAAAGTAATACACTCTAATATCATTGGTTTTCTTTTATTTAATGTCTGTTCATTGTTGTATTTAAAATTAAAAATCAGAAACCATAAAATAATAGGTAAGTATTATTTATATAATTCAGCCACTTTAAAATTGTTAAAAAACATGAAATAAATTATTTATGTTATAATTTTTTAAACTAACTACTCACATAACATTGAACTTAATTTTTCAATTTTTTTTTGAAATTCAATGAATTCATTTTAATTTTATTTACATTTTGTCTTGATTTTACTGTTGAATCAACATGCTGTTAATAAATAATAACTTGTAATTATTGCTATCTGTATTACATTTTTGGGTTAAACATTTTATATTTTTAATAATGTTTTACACATTGTGTTTTGTACAATTAAGTTTCCTAAATATGTTGAAGTTTAACGGTTAACAATTAACCACATTATTTATAATTATTATTATTATTTTTTTTTTAAGTGTCTGAAGTACAAACATTTATTTGGAGCAGTTTGTTGACATAAATTTTCAAACCACCATAGAACAGTGGTTATCAACGAGGAGGGTAGAAGGAAAATGTGGAGCAGTGACTTTGGTTTTGGCAGTAGGGAAACGTTGAGTGTGTTTTGATTGAAAGGAGTGAGACGCAGATTCAGTACCGTAACAGCTTAATTTACAAAAAAAGAGGAATCGACTTGAGTTTTGAAAAAAAGAAGACTTACGGCTTACGTTTATGAATATCTAACCTCATGTAACCCACTGAAATTATTTTTTCATTCAATTATTAAAAATCACATTTTTAAAAACTAAGAATTTTTACATTTTTTTAGAGAAAACTAAGTTTCTTATTTATTATAAAAATATTATTTTTTTAATCGAACGTTTAAAAGGTCATTTTCCGAAAATGAAGTTAAGCTAATTTTTTAAATTGAAAATAAAAAATACACAAAAACATGAATAAATAGATCATTTTATTTAATTTTTTTTAAAGTTTTCAATTCATTATCACTCTTCCTATTTATACTATCCGTCTTCCAATAACTTTAACTTGGAATTCTCATGTGGGGGGGCGTAGGCGTTAAAAATAATTTGTCCCTCAGAAGGCGATAACTTTAAATAGGTTAAGAAAAACTTATATATTATGGCTTATAGAGTGGTGCTTTAAGATTATTTAAGAATATTTCAACCGCAATCTAAACACACATTTATTGCAGTTTATGTATGGAAAAATAGTATCTAAAGTGCGTAAAAAAATGATGTATTATAATCGAAATATTCTTATATAAAATAATAAAATTGAAAAAGGCAATATATTAAAAAAAAAAAACAGATTTAAACTGTTGGGCTAATTCCAAAGTTGTGTTGGCCAAAAGTACACCTTTTCTGAGACGTTGACGTTACATTCAACTGGCAGTTTCGATCTTAATACCCGACCAGTGGCGTTTGTGAGGCTAAGCAGAGCTAAAGGGTTATAACCCTTGGCCATGTTTTTTCAGAACTAAATAATTTGAATTGAAATACCTAATTAATGTTAAAATATCACTTAAACTATAAATAATTATTTCCCTTGAAGAACTGATTCTGATTAATTTTGTATTATATGATAAAGGAACTATTTTCAAAGCAAAAAATTCATTCGTTAATTATATTCATTTTAATTCGTCGTTTAAAGTAATTATTATCGAAATACAATTACTGTTAACTGATATGAGGTAAAAGTTATTTTTATTCATTTATTTATTTTTAATAAAGTTGGAAAATATATGAATGGCCAGACATAATATATATGTATAATATCCAACGTTATAAGAATTAAGAAGGTATCGTTGTTAAATATAGTATATAAGTATATAAGTTATACAGTACACAAGTATAGTGACAGTGGCCAGTGTTTAATACAAATACAAATATTGTAAGTTTATTTGTCAATAGTTTTAATGAATCAGTTATTTCAATTGTTCAGTAAGTTTTTTTTTTTTAATGTAAGCCTTCTCTGCAGTGACTCTACGCGACATCTGATCACGAAACTGTGGAAGTGGGAAAACAGACATATAAAAACACACGGATCAGAGACACTACGTATAGATTCCGCGTCTAGATACTGCTGAGAAAGCGAACTTAAGGATGCCAAAGTTTTCAAATAAGACTGAGTTTGCTGAACGATTTCGAAAAAATTATTTCTAGATTTCCCGTGTATCCAAAAATGCGATAACATACATAAAAAAAAAAAAATAATAAATCAATCAATCAATTCGATGTGTTCCATGGAATCTAAAATAAAATTTGTATATGACAATACATAGCATAGTTCATGTAATTGAATTATTCATTCGTGTTATTCATGTACACGGAATTATTTTTTCTCCTCTAAATAGCTTTTTCAGACATTTAACTCGAAAACTGTTCGGTTTCTACCGTCGTTGCGTCCAGACGTGCGTAGCGTACCGTTTAGTTATCTGTTATATAGCGTATTAT
Source organism: Therioaphis trifolii (assembly GCA_027580255.1). Taxonomy (NCBI): domain Eukaryota; kingdom Metazoa; phylum Arthropoda; class Insecta; order Hemiptera; family Aphididae; genus Therioaphis; species Therioaphis trifolii. Next base: position 104,390,456 of record CM050404.1, on the reverse strand, counting down.
AACATTACGTCGGTATTCTTTAAATAGTATTAATTAATTTAATTACTTCTGCTATCGCTCATCGGGCAACGTATGGCTTCCACCTCGGGTGGAACGGGCGGTAAGCCTAACAACTCTACATCTAAAATCAAAGTAAATCTCCAAAAAAACAAACAACTCTCGGAATGGCAAGTCAAGACAAAAAAAGGCAAGTCGTCAAATAATAGTACATCTACATCTCAACCGATTTCTCCTAATCTACAACACATAATGGACAACAATCCCCAACTATTACCATCAGGTACACAGTTTCATTTTAATGATTTTAATGAGGGACATATGAATAATAGTACTGATAATATCATATCGAATGCATCCGATGAACTTCACTCTGTCGTTATGGAATTAGATAATCCACCGGCTATCTCGTCCGATAATACCGAGACTGGTCACGCGATTGCCTCAAACGATAGTAGTCTCTCGTATACAGAAAAGTTAAATTCGAATTGCCGGGATCCTAATTTAACCGTATTTTCAGACAATTTTACAGGAGTACCTATCATTATAGTAGAAACAATATCGGATAAAATTAATATTGGAAAACTTCACCCGATGAAAGTCGGTAAACTTTTTTTTAATAAATTTAGCGGCGTTCTACGCATAGAACCAATTGGCGTTAGAGTAAAAGTTACGTTCGATTCTATTGTTTCCGCCAACACATGTTTGGCTTCGACCGAATTACACACCATGGGTTTGCAAGCGTACATTCCTTCGACGCTAGTTTATTCCTTCGGCGTCATAAACCTTGATGTCTCATTCCCGGAAGAAGATTTTTGGCATGGTTTAGAATCAAATATACAAATCGTCAATTTCCGTCGCATCCCATCTAGTATAAATGGCAGCCCACCTTCGCCATCCAAATTGGTAGAATTGAAGTTTCTTTCTCCGACTCTCCCGGAAAAAATTTCTATTTATAAAGTGTTGTTTAAAGTATCGCCGAGTATTCGATCTCCAGTTATATGCAAAAATTGCCTTCGTTATGGTCATACTGCGAAATTTTGTCGCGGTAAAACCAATTGTTCTCACTGTGGACTTCCTGATCATTCTATTATCAACTGCCCCACAAAAGAGGCAACTAATCCTACTTGTTTCCACTGCAAAGGCCCACACTTAGCCACCGATCGCTCTTGTTCAGAATGGTCTCGTCAGAAAAACATTAAGAAAGTTATGGCCACAGAAAATGTTTCTTTCAAGGACGCAGTTTACATCATTAAAAACAATATTGTTAATAAGTCAGCTTCTTTCTCTGAAACTGTTATTAAATCTAGTGATAATATTGTAAAAGAATCCAGCAATAATGTTGTAAATTTCTCAGATGAGAATTTCCCTAACGTTTCAGAGTCACATGCGAGTTTCTATAAAAAAAATAATAGTCATAATGCTCTTCGTAAAAAAAACAATTTTACAACTCTTAAACGTTTGCCTCAGTCATCCCCTAACAACAAGGAATACTCTTCCCCCAATGGAACGTTTCTGAAATATATGGCAGAGAACACATATTCTTACCCGAAAGAAAATTCTTGGGTAACATCCCTAGCCAACCAACTCTCCCTTACATTAATTAATGATCCCGAGTCGTTTTCATCACAATCTTCTCTTAACAATTTAATCGAGTCTTATGTTATTAATTTTTTCTCCTCCATTCAAAATGAGTCACAGAAAAATTAATGATCATTTAGACAAATTTACGATTCTACAATGGAACTGCCGTAGTCTTAGGGCGCGTCATAACGACATTTCTTTCCTGTTAACGGAAAATAAATGTCAATGCGCATTGCTCTCTGAAACATGGCTTTTCCCGAACTCACGTATATCGATTACTGATTATCACGTAACTCGTCAAGATAGAATAGATGGGTACGGTGGGGTCGCCATTGTTACACACAAGTCCATCAATAGTAAGCGTATTCCGATTAATGACAATATTAAGCACTTACTTGAACATTATTCAATCGATTTGGTTGGCATCGAAGTTATGATCAATGATAAGAAATTTTATTTATGGTCAATTTATATTCCTCCTTCATCTAATCCCTCCGTTGAAACTTTTAACTACATATTTTCTCTCATGAATCGTTCATCTTTAATAGGTGGTGACTTTAACGGACACCATCCAGGTTGGGGATCAGCTATTACCGACTTTCGGGGTAATTTGATTTTTTCTACACTTTCCGATTATGGTCTTTGTATACTCAATAACGGTGACGCCACAAGAATCAACCGCCCACCTTATCCAGATACTGTTGTCGATATTACTGTATCTTCAGCTAGTATATCTCTTTCATGTTCATGGTCTGTTTTGTCGGATCCTTTCGGCAGCGATCATCTTCCAATCATTATCACTTTACCTTGTAGATCTCCACTGGAACATTCTTTTCACCATGATAAAAATTCCCCTACCAGATTCAACTTTAATGCTACTGACTGGAATCAATTTACCTATCAGGTCGCTAGTCTTTTAGAATCTTTTAAGTTGGAGAACTCACCGCTCAACAATTATAATAATTTCGTGAATTTATTATTATGTGCAACAAATAAAGCTACACCACTCATATATATAAATAAGAGGAAATTTCCCCGTAGTCCTCCTTGGTGGAACGATTTATGCACCATAGCTGTAAAGACTCGTTCTTTTTATTTCCAGAAATTTAGAATTTCACGCTCCCGTGACGATTTTTCAAACTATCAAAAGGCTCGTGCTGACTCAGCTCAAGTCCTTAATAAAGCAAAAAAAGCCTCTTGGGAAAAACTATGTTCTAATTTAGACCCTTCTACACCACTTACCGATTTTTGGATTACTGCGAAAAAATTTAAAAACAGTGGCAATTCATCTCCTTCGTCCACCAACGACGAATGGTTTGAGCATTTTTATAATAAAATATCACCATCCTATGTTTCTTCTGAGGCCGAAAATTATTTCAATACACCGATTAACGATCAACAGCCTAACCACATTTGTTCTCATTTTTCCTCTCCTTTTAATCGTCAGGAGTTATCATTAGCAATATCATCACGTAATTCATCCGCCGCGGGCTTAGATGACATCTCTCCCAGTATATTTAAACATCTTCCAATCAGAGCGTTCGATATACTATTAAAGTTACTAAACGACCTTTGGTTAAATAATATCATTCCTGAATCATGGAGACAATTTAGAGTGATTCCCATACCCAAACCTGCAGCTAAGAATCCTTCGTACCGTCCAATCGCGCTATCTTCAGCTTTTTGTAAATTAACAGAATTCATGTTAAAAAACCGGTTAGATTGGTATCTCGAGGCTAATCAACTTATTCCCAATAATATATTCGGTTTTCGACGTGGAATTGGTACCATGGAATGCCTTTCTAAACTCACTGGACAAATTTTTCATACTTTCTGTAAACGTGAGTTTCTTACGGCTGCTTTTGTTGATGTTCAAGGTGCTTATGATGCTATACATATTCCAACTTTGATATCTCGTCTTGTGGATCTCAACGTTCCCGCTGGTTTTTGTAATTATATATACTCCCTATTTCATGTACGTTATTTACATTTCACCTCTCCTTCGGGTTCAGAGTTTATTCGCTCATCTTATAGGGGACTCCCACAAGGAAGTTGTCTCAGTCCAATTTTATTTAATGTTTATATGATACCCATATGTAAAGACTTATATTCTCATGATTATTCATGCCTATTCTATGCCGACGATATTGTCGTTTTCTCAGAAAATAAATCACTAAATAATGCAATTCTCCATTTAAATTTCGCACTAGATTCGTTAAATAATAAACTCTCTTCGGCATTCTTCGAAGTTGCACCGGACAAAAGTCAAACAATGATATTCACTAGAAAACGTTACGTTGATTTCTCCCCCATTTATATTGACAACAGGTCGATAGTACCGTCTAATTCAGTCAAATACCTCGGTCTCATTCTGGACCCTAAGCTCCGATGGGTCCCTCATTTCAATTATCTGAAATGCGCGATCTCTAAATGGTCTAATCTACTTAGAGCATTAGCGGGAACTTGGTGGGGCGCTCACCCTTCGTCACTTTTACTAATTTTTAAATCAATAATTCGTTCAAAAGTTGATTATGGCTCCTTTTTGTTCACTTCCGCGTCCCGAACACAGCGCAACAAACTGAACGCTTTATTAACCTCCTGTCTCCGTACAGTCATCGGAGCATTACGTTCTGCACCGAACATATGTCTGGAAGTTGAATGTGTATGTCCGCCATTAGAAATTCGATCACGTCAACTTGCAGGGAAGTTTTTACTAAAGCACATTTCTAACTCACATGATTCTATTTTTAAGATGTTTCTTTCTTTGGCTTCCAGCTGGCGATATGTCCTTAAAACCTTACCAATACTTGCTTCCATAGCATGTTCTATTAAGCCCTTGACTCCTTCTATCATAATTCCGCAGAACCGTCTCTATTGTTTCGATCTTCCGTTCGGAGCTCTAATACTGCTTTCCCGAGTTCATATTTTGAACCTTTTTAAGGATTGCAAAGACAGAAGTACCAGAGTGAACATGCCCACATTTTCAGTTAATCAAATTTTTAATGATTTTATAGAATCAAATTTTCATAATTATTGTTTGGTTTATACCGATGGATCAGTTTCAACCTCATCAGCTGGTTTTTCATTCTTCATTCCTAAGTTGAAAATAAAATTCTCCGATACCTTACCTCAATTTACGTGTTCTTTTACCGCTGAATGTTATGCGATAATGATAGCTCTTAATTATATCCAATCATTAAATATTAAAAAATGTTTGATAATCTCAGATTCTCAATCCGCTCTTTACGCCATTCATTCCATTTCGATCTCTGCTTCCATTTCTCCTCTCATTCTTAATATAAAAGCATCTCTCTTCCACCTTGCTTTACAGGATTTTATAATTGAATTCTTATGGGTCCCCGGTCATGCTGGAGTATCAGGCAACGAAGTAGCTGATACCCTCGCAACTTCTACCAAATACAACAACAATCCTCACATTCTAAAAATTCCTGCGACCGATCTTTTAAATTTACTAAAAAATAATATCAAACAGGCTTGGCAAAATAAATGGTCATCTGTCGACCCAAATTTTGCCAATTGGTACAGATCCTTAACCCCTACAATCCCTTCTCAGCCATGGTTCCTTAAACTACCTTTGGCTAGATCTCATATTGTTCGATTTTCCAGACTCAGATTAGGACATAATCTTCTTCCCGCACATGCCTTCCACCTCGACCTAAACGACTCTCCCATGTGCACTCGCCACGGCGAAGAAGTCATTTGTGACTTGACTCATATCCTCGTCAATTGTCCATCACTCCATAACTCCCGGTTAGAATTACTTAGTTTATTGCGCAAGAATAATATCATGTCGGTAGATCTTCAGATAATTCTAAACTCCTTCACAAGAGCCATTATTATTATCATTTTAAATTTTATACAAAATGCTGGATTCTTAATCTGAGCTTCATTTAGCTAACTCAACCAATGTTTTTATTTATTTATTATTGTTTTTGTTTTTGTTTTTTTTTCAGGTATATTTCATGTCAAAATTTATTTTTATTTTCTTTTATTCTTTTATTTTTTGTTTTTTTTTGTTTTTATTTTTCTTTGTTTAATTCTTGTTTCCTGATTTGCTATTGTTAATCCCAAGGATGTGTAATTGTTGAGCTGTAGTAATTTTTATAATTAGAAGCTAAATAAAAAAAAAAAAAAAAAAAAAAAAAAAAAAAACTCGAAAACTCTAGTAGAAACGGTAAAATTTACCGTAATCGATACTTTCACTTAATCGATTTTAGTTATTTAGTCATTTCTCTAAATGTAATGTTACTAGAAACATGCAATTTTCACCATATGCCAATGAGTTATGACTAGGGCTGATGTTTTGATGCAATGTCATTTTTTTCCTGATGTTCCTACATGTAGGTCCATAAGCAAATATGCATTTCAGGCGATAACGACTATATTAGTGTAGTTTTATTTTTCCTTTTTGAACAAATTTAACTTGAATTGCATTTTTAATGCATTTTTCAAGTTTGTAGAGAATTTTTCATGATTCAACTATAAACTCTTAAATATTAGAGGATTTGTTCACGAACTCCGGCGTCTGATCGCTCAAAACATGTAACTTTCAATTCAGCCGTATATTGCGATTTTTTTAGATTAATAAATTAAATTAATAAAACTGTTGAAAGAAGTTTTTTTAACAGAAGTCTATATCGTAACAGCGATAATTATAACATCAAGTAATGAAATAAATTAAATATTAATCTCGATATTAATAAAATTAAGTAAATGTAATTATTTAATAAATTGATTTCTATTTTATTATTATAATTTATAAGTAAAATGGTAATATGACTTATATAAACTATAATATAATTTTTAAATTGCAACAAATAAATGTTCAACTCATTTTTATAGTGCAATTAAAAAAAAAAAATTATTCATTTTAGCATTTTTTGTAAAGAATTTTTGTGATACAAGTATTTGGAACATTATAAAATCCCAGTTCTAGACATATTGCTTCATGATTTACGAAAGTTTAAAAAAAACTTTTGGTTAAAAATAGAACTTTGAAAATACGTCGTTTTTTTAATTTATTGCTAATTGCATTTTAATAATTTAAAAAAAGTGCTGGAAACTTAACATGACCATACTCATATACATAAATAAGGATACTGAAAAACTTCAATTATCGTGAATACGGATTTTGCTTTATATATAAGCGTCCAACTTAATTATCATATGATTTTTACGGGATTGGCTGATTTCTTTTAAGTTTATTTCTAATAAAGTTTTTAATATTTGATAAAAAGTTTTCAAAATGTCAATGATCTCACTCATAAAATTAACTAATGCTATTGAAAAAATTTCCGACACCGTCATTTAGGATTTTTTATAAGCGTGTAAGTATATAATTTTACGATTTTTACGGAATGAACTGGTATCAATTGTCAATTATAAATGTGAATAAAAAAATGATTCGACCATCTAATAATTATAAACATTTGGATACAGATGAAACAACATGTTTTGAATCTTTTGATAAAAAAAATACGTCTCCTTTCTTCATGAAAAATTTTAAACGGTTTTAATAAAAAAAAACCTGTGTGTCATAACGCGATTATAACTTTTATACAGTTGTAGATTTATATTCTTATCTGTGACTTCTACATATAAAATCCATTCGTTTTTATCGTGATTTAGATTTTAGATTACAATTAACAAAACGGAAGTCTTTGTGATGTCGCAAAATAAAAGTATATGCGACACGTTTTATTAAAATTAAATTTTGCACACAGGTAAAAATACATATTTTTAGACTGCAGCTTAACTTGGAATCGTTCAACTACAGAAATTATTTATCTTTTCATTAAAATTCAATAAATCCATCCTTATTTTGTAGTCTAAGAAACAAAGAATACCCCATAGTACGAAAAAACGTTCTTTTTAGTTTACTTTTTAAATTATACGATGATTATCTAAAATTTATACGAATATCACTTCAAAAAAAGATTTTTCATTTATAATTATTTCGTTCGATCGCTATTTACACAAATATTCGTTAATTTTTTATTTTTTTTTGCTTTTTATGCTCATATACCATTACAACAATGTACATGAAAAAAACTAATAAACGATTATCATTCACCCCATAATATCGTGGTACAAGAAAGCTGTGATGAGTCGTGCGTCAACTATGAAGTGTCGTGTATTCAAATATTAAATAATCATCGTGTTTACATATTTGCATTGACAGTGACCTCGTGAAATCGTTGTATTGCCATCAGGCCTTGCGCGTCCTTCGCCGGATATGGCAGTCTGAACGCGATCCGCGCGACATCGGACGACGAACGGAAAACGCGAGGCATAGATGACCAGCCGCTTACGCGCCACATATACTGTCCCCTGACACCTAGCCCGGACAGTCGCGGATGGATTATTTTTCATCGGTGATAATATTTCTTACGAGTCATTTACGTTTCGGTGAAAACAGTGACATTACGTTTTCTCTGCCTGTTAATCGATTTGCATAAAAAAAAAAGATTAATTTAACGTAACGTAAAAATTACGTCTAGCCGAATATAAATTTACTTTGACAAAAAAGTAAAATAATAGGTACACACGGAGACGTGTTTATGTAATATACATTCAAGGTGTATCTCAAGGCTTTTTACGAGAGTCGGATTAATGTTCAGAGTAACAGACAAACCAATATTCTTAAATTGCGTTTCATACACTGTATGCTACTCGACGCTGATTCGAGTGTTTGCCATCAGGTGTCATCATCATTCAATAATCAATATGCTCAATGAGTTAGGGCCACCGTAGATTTACGTCTAACTTTGTTTCGTCCATATAAGTCTGTTGAAACGTAACAAAAACGACGAAAAAAACCTGTAACATGTCTATGTGGTAAAGTGTACGTTTTTTTACGTACAGATAATGATAAATGAATTTTATTTTATTCGGCTAAAAACCACTCTAACCTCATTTTTAAACATATATACAAAACACCAAATAACAAATAATAATTCAAAATTTGACGCGATAGTTGTAACATAGAAAGAGAATTCTGTATTGTTCCAAAAATTAGATTTTATAACTTATGACATCAGTTCCGTTTCAGGGGGGGGGGGGTAAAATGAAAGATAAACAATATTGTTCTTCCATTAATACAATTTTATTTAGATCTATGAATAAAATGTCTACATAAGAGTTATTAAGTTAAATATGTTATATTAGATTCTGAACGAAGTGAAGAATGTATTGATTTTACTATGATGTGTGTGTTTTTTTTTTTTTTGTTTTTTTTTTTTTTGTTTTTTTTTTGTTTTTGTGTCTGTGTACACCATAACTACTCGAAATAATGCTTCAATTTTGAACTTCAGGGTATGTTTTCGGTGGCAAAACGAATATCGGAGGTACCTTAGAGAGGTCACAAGTGAAAATTCCCAAAAGTTTTCAAATGCCACGGGAAAAACAAACAAAAAATGAGGAAAAACCGGTACTTTTTGTGCAAAACCCGTTTTCGACGAAATCGATTTTTTTATTTAGCCGTTACTCAAAAACCAAAAATTGTAGATACTTGAAATTTTCACCAAATGTTTATATTGAAATCATCTATACGTGGTAAAATTTTTGAACACTTTTGACTTTTATTGAGCTAATTATAGACAATTGAAATTTTCAATTTTTTTAAGTATTTTTTTTTAAAATAACGATAAAATTTTTTTTTTTTGCCAGAAAATCTTGAAAATTTAATACAAGGTTTCTTATAAGTTGTTCCATAACTGATAAAAAAAAAATCCAAAATCGTAAGTCACAATTTTTTTTTATAAGTGCTCAAAGTTCCAATTTATACGAAATATGTAAAAATTGCGAAAATTTGCAAATAATTTTGTTGTTGAAAAATCGTAAAATTTTTTTCTTTTATAACTAAGTTTTGAAAATTTGGTACAAGGTTTTTCATTAGTTTTTCTTCAATTATCTGCAAAAAAAACTCTACCGGATTCAGACAAAAAATTTTTATGAGTGTTTGAAATTTAAATTTTTACAAAAACACGTTAAACAACGGTTTAGCCTCAAACGATTTTTGCTAATTGTTTTTTTTTTCAAAAAGTATAAGTTGTAGAAACTTGAAAATTTTATCAGTTGTTTATATTGGCATTTTCTTTATATAATTTTATTTTCAAAAGATTTCACTCATTTTTAATCAATTTATAGGCATTTGAAATATTCGATTTTTTTTATTTTTTTTTTTATAAATGTTGATAAAAAAAATGTAGCACGGACGAAATACTTGAAAATTTAATAGAAGGGTCCACATAAGTTGTTCTAACTCCCATTCAAAAATTATAAAAATACATAGGCACAAAATTTTTTTATAAGCGTTTATAAGTGCTAATATTGACAAAATTCGTCAAAATCATGTATATTTGCTATGTATTTTGCAGTTGAAAATTCATAAAATTTTAAGTATTCAAAACTAAGAATTGTAAATTCGGTACAAAGTTTGACATACGTTTTCCTTCAATTATCTGTAAAAAAATTTGCACTGGAATAAAATCAAAAATTTTTATGAGTGTTTGAAATTACAATTTTTTCACATAATCGCGTAAAATAACAATTTAGGCATCATTGATTTTTGATATTTGTTCTTATTCAAAAAGTATAGGTCGTAGAAACTTAAAACTTTTACAAAATGTTTAAATAGGCATTTTCTTTACATAGTTGTATTTTCAAAATATTTCGTTTATTTTTTAGCTATTTATAGGCATTTGAATAATTCGATTTTTCTTAGATTTTTTTTTATAAAAGTCGATAACAATTTTTTGGCCCTACCAAATCGCTTGAAAATTTAATAGAAGGTTTTGAATAAGTTGATCTAAGAGTGATTCAAAAATTATTCAAATACATAGGCACAATTTTTTTTTATAAGCAGTTGAAGTTCAAAAATCGACAAAATTTGTCAAAATCACGAATATTTGCAAATTATTTTGTAGTTGAAAATGTATAAAAATTTTTGTATTCAAAGATAAGAAATGAAAATATTATGTAATATCACAGCTGATAAAGATAATTAAATAGATTAAGTTTATTATAATATAATCAGTAGCTGACAGCTGTTCTATACAAAATATTGGTAGATTGTAAACACAAGGTGTATAACGTACCTTTACATGGTTGAATAGAACGTTACTAACTTCCAATTTCCAGTTATTTTAATGTGTGTATCAGTTCCATAAACATGCGGATTTTATATATTATTATTAATTATTAATATTTAAATAGACGTAGCCACGGAGCATTCAGCATATATGGACGGCGGGGTCGGGTGGTGCCGTCACGATAGTGCATTTAGGCAAATAATATGGTATTTACCTACGCCCTATCTATGCACATCCTGGTTTGTCCAATGCTCACGAGCAGAAGTCACATGAATAGACAAATGTAAATTTAACCCAATCTAGGATATTAAAATAAAATATATATTACAATTTAAGGCTGACATCTTCATCTTCGTTCAGAATCGTTTTTTTTTTTTATAATATAAAATAATTCCAAAATCTATCCAATAATGCCTAATCTAGCAATGCATCTCGTGTATCCCACCCAACTACTGTATCCTGTACTTAACTTACAATGATTTATCATTGCATTCAAATGTAAAGTACCATACAACTAAACTATCGTAAACCAGGTGATCCCATGATAGAAAGTGCTATACACTCCTCACCATTATCTTGTCCGAGGAAACAATATTGTTCTTCCATTAATACAATTTTATTTAGATCTATGAATAAAATGTCTACATAAGAGTTATTAAGTTAAATATGTTATATTTTCATATTTAATTTTCATTATTTCAGTTCATTATTCAGTTCGTGCTAGGTCCTGGTTGGTTACATACTTCATCGTCTTTTTTTTTCATATTTTTCAGATGCATTAATTTTCTTCAGAAAACATTTGTCAATTTTAATTTTATCGTGAATTTGTGAACATGACAAATCAGAATTTGCTTTAATATTAAGCAGCTCTTTTAGAACTGTTAATGACAATCTTCCTCTTTCAGCACTCCAAATAGACCCCATCATTGAAAAATACGCTCGGCGGGAGCTGAAGTGCCAGTTAGATACATGGCAAATTCTATTATTTTAAAAATATTCCAAAAGGAAACGTTGCTTCAAAAAAATGCACCAAATATTTCCTTCCATTATTCATGCATTTTTGGTGTTAATTCTTTTGGTTGAGAAGCCCATTTAGGTTTCATAAGTCATAGTACTTGGACTAGAGACGAGCGTTTATCAAATAATTGATCCATATTGATCGAATTCGGTACAATACTGACAACAACTATTGCACTAGCCAGTTAAAAAAAAAGATTTAATACTTGCTGTGGACACTGCTTGATAAGCCTTTTTGTGTCTGTCACTTTGACTTTGTACATGTAGTATATTATAAAATAATTCAAATGACGCTCTAAAATATTCCTCGAATCTAGTTCCATTGTCAATGAGGCACCTTTGAATTAAAGTACTGGAACAACCTTCCCTGCTTCGTTGACTAAACATTTCATCATTTCCATTACGGAAATTATTCAGTGCAATAGTATATCAGTAGCGATAGTTCTTCATCTGCTCCAAAATATTACTAAGCATAACCACGTCCATTTTGATGTACTACTAAACATCAACTGACGAAAATTTTCTATTCAAAACCACGCAGTCGTAAACACGCATCATAGCAAAACACTTCTATCACGCAAGCGTGATCGAGCTAACGCGCATCGCGCACCACTCAACCACGGATGCATGGTTGTAGGAAATCATGGCTTTATTACAATGTGTGTAACTTAGTTTATACGTTATTTCAATATATTTTTTACGAAAAAGAAAAATTGAATAAAAGTATTAAATTAATCGTCGTTGAAAATAATTTCATTTTACAATTGTCGAATTACTCATCAAATGCAACAAATTTCCGTGCTCTTCACACTTTAAAATAATTTAAATTAAATTTCAACGTTTTGTTACAGTTATGAGAAATTTACGTCACTTAATTTTCCAAAAAAATGTGCATAACTGGCACAAACCGTGGCGGGACAATACGATAGCGGCGGACTTACACGAATAGCGCAAAACGTGTATGTTTCCAGTGAACGTAATAATATAATTTTCGGTAATATTAATATATGATTAAAAACCAGTTGCTTTATCGCACACGTATTAGACTATCAGACAGTGGCGTAATTACGAGAGGGCACGACGATGCTTTTGCACAACTTAGCAAAATGTCACAGGTGCAAAGATTTGATTTTGCCCTGCTGAAATAATACTTTTCCAAATAAAAATATACGATACAGTACTGTTTTACGAGTATTGTTTTGATATTATTACAAAAAAAATGTATTAATAATTTTTATGTTTGTATTTAATCAGATATAAAAATGTAAATAGTACGCGAGTGAATCGAGTAGCGTTGAAAATGACTCAATTTGACTTTTTGATTTTTGAACCTATGAAAGTATTGCACATGCTAAAATTTTATGAAATTACGCTAATGCTGTAAGAGAAATAAAACAGTTTATATGTCTGGGAATATAAAGAAGTCGTTAAACCATCACACCACGCCGTGTTTTGCAAATTTTTGAACTAAAAATATGTATCATTTTTTCTAGTTTATAGGTCATAATACGCGTTATACTATAAAACATGTGAGGGTTTTTGTCAAACCTAAGAAATATTTTGAAAGCCGTTTTGTCATTATTATAACTGGTGTTTCCTATATAGTCTTCAAATGTCTATTCGAGAAGTCGAGTCACTTTGTTTGTAAACCGTCAAACGTGTATGTGGAACCGAAATACGCCGATGAAATTCGCCAGAAAAATGTATTCAGAACGCCACAAATTACGGCGTGGACCGATTTATCAACATTCAACGGTTAGTGATTTCTGCAGTCTAAAGGAAACGTTGTGAGAAAATGTTTCCTGATTATATTTTGTATAACTCATTCGGTCGATATGAGTCATGATGATTTTTGTGCATTTATATTTGTTTCAAATTTCAATTAAAAATTCATTTTAGAAAATCAACTATTTATGCAATTTCTCGTTGAAATGTTGGCGTGAAGGAACGATGTGTACGTGAAAAGGCATGGTGAAGTAAATAATGAATTAATAATGAATAAAACAATGGATTCACTTTCAATCTCGTCGAATATTTCCATCCTTTACGGATATTTGGAAATTAATAAGTACCATTTTACGCACACAAGTACAGATATGTTTGTTTGGTTTCAAATCACATTTTCTTCGAATTCAGTGCTCGCGTTTTGTTCGTCAACAGGGCAATAAAACAGTGCCCATGATCACGAATAATTATTTTTACAAAATAATACTGAATATATCAAAATATAATATAATAATAACCTTTGAAAAAGGTGATTATTTCTCAGATACAGTCAAAATCACAAAACAAATATCAAACCCACTCTAGACTTTGTAAAACAATTTTAATTAAACTATCTATAAAACGAAGCAATAAACCTCTTAAGTGCTCGTCGAACAGCCCGTAAAAACATTTTGATAATATTGTGTGTCTATTATTATAAGGTATTTACAGAGTGAAAATCGTATAACACTGAATCGAAAAATAAACACAATTTATACGTTTTACATCTGCGAACGGACGGTTAACGTTTTAGTGACGTCGAGCGTTTCATTCCGTTTCAACGTCGATCTCACTTCGTGCAGGTTTTGTACTGCATAGAACAGGGGGATACAGAATTTGCGAAACGGTATATCATTTGTCATAATATCCGACGCGCAGAAACTATACGCGTGTATTTTATTTGTAATCGATTGACGTCGTCGCTGGCGATTTCCATTGTTTCGACTAAATTATTTGTAGGTGCTAAAGTGTTGTCGTCGCGCGTCGTCGTTTAAAATCAAATGAAAATTACAATGCGAATACATCTTAAGTAAAACGAATTGCACGAAAAATATTCACAATAATCGATGGAATGTTTGTACGGTTGTTTGTTTTGTTTTTGCCGTCATCGGGTTATACTGTTGTCAAATGAAAAAAGAAAAACAACACGAATTCTGCCAATTCTGTGTGACGCGACCATGCCGTAGTTATATATTGTCGTGGGTGGTGGTATTTTACCCGATATATTTACCCAAAGTAAACAAATCTAGATCGAAAAAATAAACTTCGCACTGTTTTGCAACAAGTAGACAATAGTCGCCTACGTCCAACTATATATAATAGTGTTTTTGTACCGAGGAGATTGATGTAATGCACACGTGACGCGCTCAACGATGCCAATGATCATGAATGGAAAACAATGATTCGGTACATTACAATTAAAACTTAAAAGTATTTACTTGTGAATGAATTCGAAGACTAAATTTATACATATTATGTTTGCGCAAATACCACGGTATTCAGATACTTAATTTAGTATACTAAAATTAGAAAATTGGCATTACAACACATAAATGCGGTTGGTGTTTTGAATTATTTTCGGTTTCATTCAATTTTAAATTTCAAATGCTTTCATCCTGCCTTATTTTATTTACGAAAAATCTATTTTTGGTTTGTGTTGATCATCGTTAATAGTTATTAATGTTTAACTAAAGCATTGATAAATACTTTGAATTGTTAAATATTAAAATAACGTTTTACCAACACACACACACACACACACACTGCAAAAATTCTAGGAGCATTTAAAAGTAAAAGATTTGAAATCATAGGTAATCACATTACTGACGTGAATTAGTGAAATAACTCATACGATTTAATATGATTTGGTGTCATAATAAATTTAACGTCGACCCAATTTTGTATCTAGCACTGCTCGAACACGCATAATACAATTGACAATATTATTGTTTGAATGGTGCATGTTTTTGTATTCGAGAATTCGACAATTTCGTACTCTCGTACTAAAGTGAAGAAAATATGGCACACCTGAGTCAAGATAATTTTAATAATTGGAATCAATAATTTTAAACGCTTCAGAGGAAATTGTAGTTTACTAAACACATTAACTATGCTGTGTAGATAGAGAATACACGTAAATTAATGATATTTTTCAATAAAAACATTATAAAATTTAGAATTGTTAACCCGATAAATTGTTTTATTCATTAGTACTGAGTTATACTAGATTATTTATCTTTAGTATTTAAGCTTATGCATTTTGTCATTTCATATTATCTATTGCTGTTTTGTATTGATTAAATGTATTCAAATATAATTCGATTTTATAATAATTAATATTATTTTTATTTATTTTTTTAATTGTATTTTTACAATATTTATAAGCATTATTTTTTTCATAATGAACTATTTATTATAAAAATTATTTATTTATTCTGTTGTAGTATTATAGCTAATTATATTTCTTTAACTGGCACGGAATCGGTACATACCTTATTTTTTACCGGGACGGAAGTGGTATGAAAAATAATTCTTAGGACGGAACTTAGATGTAGCCCAATTATGTGATAACAATAATATGTTTATTAACATCAGTTGCAATAATTATTTAGTAAATATTAATATAACTACTATTATTAGAACTGGGATCTTAATTGATGTCCTACAAATTGCAAAAAAAAAAAAAAAAATGAAAATGCATTGAAAAATGTATATTAAAATGTCAATCTATAATAAGTCTTTTGGTAGTTTAAAAATGATGAAAAAAAATAATATTACGAAATGTATTTTGAAATCAGTGGCGTATTTAGGATTTTTCCAAGGGGGAGGGATCAAAACAAAAAATTTAATAGGGACCCCTTAATTAGTATTAAGCTTTAATGACTACTGGACAAATGTATGATTTATATACCTAGGTAGTACTGCGTTAGTATAAATTTGAGGACTTAGCTCTATGGCACAACAACAAAGTTACAAAAGAGTTAAAAAATACACGGAAGTATGAGATCACATATTTAAATGAGATAAATTACAAATAAACACCGTAAAAATTTTGATTATTTTTTACTCTAATTTTGCATTAAAATAATTAAATACAAAACAACAGCAGATATGTTTTGAAAAACTTAACATAATTTGTATTTAATAGTGAACAGATAATAAAAAGCAATAATGTATTTTATTCTGAATTATATTTTATTTTTAGTTTATGTAACAAAATTAAGTTTCCTAGATTTTTTAGATAATTCGTCCACAACTTGCTAATTAAAAAATCTGAATATTTCACAAATAACTATTTACCAGTGTCAAAGAACCATAGAGCTAAAATAAATATTTAGTTTTAAATAAAAAAAAGTATTCATCTTAAATCTTTGGGGGGGATCAAACCCAAAGACCCCCCCCCCCGTAAATACGCCACTATTTGAAATAATGTATTTTAATATTTTACGCAATGTGACTACTATATTTTATATCAAACAATATGATTGCTTTTATTATAATTAGGGCTGGGATTTCGATGCACTTTGCATTGTTTTCTAAAGCTTACTGTGCAATGGTTGTCTTGTCACAATAACCTAGCAATATACTAAAAATTATCTAGTTATCAAGTAGGCGCAGTGTTACCACTGGGTGACTTCTCCCATCAAGTTTTTCATGTATTATATTTTTCTATTATCTCATATTCTTATTGTTCCAAAAGAACAGATTGAATATTTCGAATAAAAATTTTAAAAAAATTAAAAAACTATATAAAATATGTAATAAAAATGATAATTAGTATGAAATAAAAAAATATTTTCTCTTTGAAATAATTTTAAATCGATACACTAATTGCTACGGTCTTGGTATAGTTATTTTATGGTATCATTTTGTTAACTATTGTTAAAAAATTAAAAATAATATAATTTTATTGACAGTTATTGGTCAATTAAAATAATACTAATAAAATGTAAATAAATAAATAAAATAAAATTAATAAAATTCGAAAGTGTACAGCGAAATATATCAAATACCCAAAACGAAATGCCGTTGGTGTTCATAATTTTAAATATTTATTTTCACGGAAAGAATTCACAAGTCACTTGTTTACAGCGTTTACACCGTGTAATAATATATAGGGCGTTAGTTTACAATAGTTCTACATATAAGTATCAAACGTCGGGCGTACAACCAAATAAAGTATGAAACGTTTCGGTCTGTGGAGATAATATTCGCGTGCTTGAAGACCAGTCGCACAGTACTTATTGCCGTATCACGTTTCATATGATGAAAATTATTGTTCTCAATGAAGTTTGCTAAGATTTATATCGTAAATATGAGTAAAATTCGTTTTCACACCCGATTTAAATTGTACCTGTTATCAATAACGACTCAAAAACACACGAACTCCTGTTATATATTTTATTTGAAACATACAAATAAATAATAATATATATATTATACCTATAGGTTCTATCGATGCGTATCACAAATTATCAACAAGCAATGGTTATACCGTGGTGCTATGACAATATTTTAGGTTTATCAATGAGATGTTAAACTTTGTATTTTTATTAAATGACAACCACTATCGATCATTATAACAAAAATGTTATCTCACTGTTAACTATCATTAAATGAAATTTAGTGACGACAAAGGTGTTATTGCATATTATAACAGTATTATCGTTTTACACTTTATTTTTATATATTCAGTGAGGATGTATCCGTATTTAAATGTGGACCACAAGCACGTATTCAGAATTTGTTTTTTTTGGGGGGGGGGAAGAGTTTTGATAAAATTACTGGTAATGACAACTAATCACCATAAATATAGGGAAGTTTTATTTTGCGTATCTATATAAGAATTTATTTTTTAAACTTTAAACTTTGAACTTACTTTTTCGGAGGAGGGGTTGTTACGGCAGGAATTACTTTAATAAATGGACTGTAATATTAATTGTTGTTTTTACTGATCTTAATGAGCCGTGGTTGAATAATTATTGAATGACAATGAACTGCGAGACTGATTATTCTTGCTAGACTGCTAATTTTAGGACTCCGTGATTGAATAACTGCCAAATTCCATATTATTTGATTGGCCAGTGAAAATCTGCCATACTTCACGACTGCTACGGGGAAAAAGTAAACCACTGACTGGCACTTTTAGTCGATCCGATTTGGTGGGCTGCTGCTTCAAGGCTGAATGCTGTTGCTGGCTGCACTCCTATTTATAACCTCGTTGCGTCAATATCATCACCCGGGTCGTTGCTGGTTGGTTCTAGGCGTTCGAGCCCACGCCCACCGATGTTCCAATTGGTGCCGTCCCCTCCATGCCGTGGTATGTTACGACGACGTGCGGAAGTGCGCGGTATCTCCCCTCTTCGTCTGCTATCTCTCTAATGCGTCAGGCCACGCCTACCGATGTTCTAATTTATACCATCTTCTCCGTACCTTATGATGGCGTGGAGAGGTGCGTGGTACATCCTCTCTTCGTTCGCTATCTCCCTAATGCGTGAGGCCACGCCTACCGCTGTACTATCGCCCAGCGTGCCACCTATATCTCACGACGACGTACCGAAGTGCGCGGCGCATCCTCGTATACTATGAAACGTGAATCCACGTTCACGCTGCCATCTTTGTTTGGATCGATCGCCACGCTTGCCGATACCCAACATCACTTAGCTCATCCCGTTACGTGTACAACGCATTACAATATAATAATTAGCCACCTAACTATGCAGGCAATCACCAATCAAACGCACGCTCAAGCAGGTTTATGTGTTGTGACCTGTCGCGATCGATTTATTTATACATACTGTACCTAACCTATTATATTATTTATATCGAATATATAGTGAAAAACTTATAAACCACAGTCTGAAAATTTACTTTGTTTTTCCGATAAAACTTAAATAATTCAAATATTACTGTACATGATTAACTTAAAGTTAACATTATAAGTTAAAAAAAAGGAAGTTCTTCGCACCATGGGGTGTTTTTCGCTCTTTGGACAAGATTTAAAAAAAAATAATGGATCATTACTTTAGTTAAACTACTCCGAGAATAGCGACTGTATAAAAAAAAAATATTCTGTTTTTATATCTAACCGTTTTTAATTTGACTGTCAATATATTTTTTTTAATCAAATCCGTTCAAAGTTTTCCTGTTTGATAACTGAGAAATTATTTTTTACTAAAAGATTTTAAACATCTTGATCTATCTGTATCCAAAGTTTCATAGTTATTGGACAGACCAATTTTTTTAACGTTTCCTATAAATATAGTAAATTCTATTAAAATTTTCTGATAATTTATACTTAAACATTAATAATAAAAATCCTTAGTCACGATTTTTGTAATTTATTTAGTATCGTTGTATAAGTGAATGAATACGAATAATATGATCATATTCAATTTTTAAAACTTTTCGTCAAATATTAAAAATCTTATTAAAGATAAACTTTAACAAAATAAGGTATATTTAAAGTTCTATTTTATTCCAAAATTGGCTGTTTTTTTAATACAGATGAAACAAAAAATGTTGAATCTTTTGGAAAAAAAAAAAGTTTTTCCTTTATTCAGAAAAAATGCTTTAATGGTTTTGACAAAAAAATTTACCAACAATTAAAACACGTTTAAATATATGGACGGTAAATTGTATACTGAAGCTTTGCTCAAGACTGTTTAACTAAAGAAATGATTTACCGTCAAAATTCAATACTCTCATTGCATTATCTCGTCTCCTAAGCAAAGGATACCCCACGGTGCGAAATATCAAAGAAAACATCCAATTTTCATAACTGTTTTTTCTGTTTATGGATTGATTCGTGTAAATTAAATATACACTGCGTGAATTATTTGAGTTTTTTGAACTTTGTAGTTTTCTACGTTTAAAGCAATTATATTTTTTCACATCTCCAAATCCAATCTTGGACCATTCTATAAATTTATTTTATAAACGGTTTTACAACAAGCTTGCTGTGCGCATAAACAAATTTAATACACTACATGACGCACATAGGCGTAGGGAAAGTGGTGCGCCCATCGTTAAACATTCTAGGTAAAGTGTATTGGAATAGCTCCACACTAACTTTAATTAGTTTGTGTGGACTGGACCTCCAGGTTAGATTCTCAGTGAAGGATTAACAATTCGTATTCGTAAAAAAGCAAGTGTTAAGAAATCAACAAAATTCTTGCCTCGGACTCAGATTTAGAAGCTGAGATCAGATTGGAATGAAGACATGAACAATGCGTATACCAGAACGGAATGGAAAAATGTAGTATTGACAGCAAAGAGCCTAAATAGCCTGAAATTCTTTAAAAAAAAAAAAAAACCAAAAAAAAAAAACCTGACTCACGTGACAAATTTATCGGGTTGTACGATAAAGTAATAATTGCGGTACAAGTAACGCCTGGAAATCGACCTTAGTGGATGTTTTGAAAAATGTTATTCATATGAGAGAAATTATTACTCTGTGAGACGTTCGTAGGTCGTTACAATATATTAGTTACGGCATTATTATGAAAAGTGGACATTGCTTCCCGGAAGAAGATGTAAATTATAATAGTTGATGTACTGGACACTACATTGTTTCGTTTCGCTGGTAATAGTGCACGCGGAAATATGATGGTGGTCAGTGTATTGTTATTTTAGATTTAAACGTATGACAGTTATTGAATTTAAATAACAAATATGTACGCGCCTTCGCACAAAAACATTCAAGGTTTATTATTAATGATCATAATCTAAAATGTGAAATACCTTTTGAAATCGTTCACGGGTAACATGTTTAACAAAAGTCATTTTAATAATAGAAGATTAGTAAATAAATTTCTGTACATTTTGAGCCAATAAGTAATTGAAATATTGCATCGTAATTTAGTTTTACCATGAAGATTACAGTAAGGTCTCGATAATCCGAACGAGATTGGGGAAAGGGGTCGTTCGGATTACCGATTTCTTCGGATTATCTATGACTTAAAAAAAAAAGGCGATTTTCTTGTAATTTAGAAATTTAGAAATTTATTTTCATTTCATAATTTTTTTTAAATTATACTTTTATATTACATATTTGCATTAATTAATTCGTAGTTAAAATTCGTAATTTAAAAAGACAATGAATGTAAAGAATTATTATAATCATACTCATGTGGGCAGCCAATTTATTTATTACGTATTATGAACCTTTTTGCTTAAAATATTTATAAATTTTTTAAACTGTAGTTTCCATAAAATGTTGATTAAACGCCTTGTCCCGCAAACGTCTAAGCTAGATACGTACATAATTTGTTTTAATACAGCGATGCGATGCGATATCAAGCCCATTCGGATTACCACGTCTTTCGGATTAACCTATGTTCGGATTAACGAGACCCTACTGTATAACTAAAATGTTCTGTCAGACTTTCTATCCCATTTCTATGTACAAATATATTTTATAACATTCCAAATAAATATTGAAATAGTTAATCTACAAATCTAACTTGTTTAGGATTTCTATATTTTGACAGTTTTCATACTTGGCTAGATGTTAGATATTATATTGATATATATTTGGTTCGATGTCAGATACTAGTGAATATTTTATGAACACGTTTTATCATTGGCATTCTTTAGATATACCAAGAGATACTTTTGTTATCTTAAATACTATTTTTGAACCACAGTTTCCATACCTTTAAAAAAGTTCCTTGTCACGATAGAATAATCTTTTATAAATTAAATATATATTGTATAAATTATACATATATATACATGTATATGATACTAAAATTGGTAAAATTGTAATATTTTTTGCAATTTCTTTCACCCTGCTATTTTCCTTGTCAATTGCGTGAGAAATTTTCGTCCTCATCTATGCCCTGCACAATGTTTTCAAAGTCTTAATATTATTATTTAATCAAGAGGTTGAATAATTTAAGTGGTATTGGCAGGAATAGATACTAATTTTATGTTTTTAACAATATATGCGTTGGATGAGCTGGACAATTGTCTAATTTTAATGAAATTTTTCTCTTTGATGTACAATCCTATCTAAATAAGTAATATTCGAAAATTTCTGAGATCATCTATGCATTAGCATAATAAAATAATAAAATAATCAATTTAATCATAATTAAATAATCAAAAGGCCAATATTTTACACTTTTAAAACATCTAGGCTGTTAGTTTTTGACTACGGCGAGTGGTTTTGCCTTGTCTGTTGCTGATATAGTGATATGTTTCCAGTGAAAACAATAGTGATTAGATATTTTATTTTTTTCCCTTCGGGGCTCTTTATTTTTAAACACCATACAGATATCCAATTAAATCCTATAATCTAGTTGCGTTTCATCCAAGTTTTAAATTTCTTTGAAATTTCAAAGGAAATATCTTTTCAGAACAGTAGATAAAATATGTTTGACCCACACGGCCGTTCTGCATAGATCACAATCTTGATTTTCTCCATTAAACTTTTTAAAGCTATCTTAAGACAATTTGTTCTTAGAGTTAACATTTCACCCATTTTCGTAGTCAAATCGTTTTTTTTTGAAGTAAAATTGCACGTTTTATTAGAACATAAATGGCAAAAGCCTGCATTAACCAAACGAATCGGCTTTGTCGGTTAAGTGGCTCTTACTTGCACGTTTTCGTATTCTTACACGAATACTCTAAGTCTAAACAACAGAACGAAGAGCCGTCATTCGATTTGAACATGTCTAGTTCGTAATATTGTCATGACTAATTTCTTATAGTTTTTAGTCACGACGAAGTAGATGTATATGTATACATATACGTATATATATTTATAAATATTATATACACATATATATTATGTAACTACAAGGTATGCGTTATGCGTCCGTGTCCATTTAATTACTAATTCAACATAATTTTTGGTCAACCGCGACCTTGATTTGTATTTTTCAACGTCCTTTGAATCTTATTAATATGTGTACACACACGCGTGCGATTCGGTTTAAAGAACTTTCGATGATGCACCGTATATTTGAAGGTCAACACACAACACTGAAGGGAAAATGTAGATGATCGAATACGCGCGTGTTTCAGGTGGCATATGATAATAGCATTTGAAATTTTTTTTTCCAAACTAAAAAATATTTAACACTATGCACAAGGTACATCGAGCGTAATTTATCAACGAATTAAACGGACGTGATGGACTTGATTAAAGATGTCAACACCCATTAATGGCACTTAATATGTTGAGAATATTTGTATAATATATTATAATATTGAATACGAATTTTACAAAATGTACAATCATTCGTTCGTTATTACATTCGGAAAGTGACCGTGGTATTGGTCTTTGGGTTGAGGAGATGACGACGTAAAAAACTAAAAAGCAACATCCGAAGAATACACCTATTATCCATTATATTTGCACCGCCGAGTTTCTGCCATCTGCACACACGCGCACGCGCGTGCCACGTCATTTCGCGCTAGCCTCCTATTATTCATTTATGTAAAGTAATTATTATTTACTATCAGACTAATTTAGCGAAACAATATAAGGACAGTCACCGTGCCGTATCTTCGCTCAGAACGGTCGGGACGATATTTCGAAGCGAACCTATAACACAATGACTTCAATGTGCGGATAATGTCTTGCGCGTTTCGCAGTGCACGCGACGTTTCAATACCGAACTACGCTTTTGGACGCGATTCTGATTAAAAGTTTTCACGATTGGCGCGTCGCAGGATCGCTCGCGTGAAATCGATTTAAAAATAATTTGTAATAATCGTAATAAATAATAAAAATCCGTTTGACGTGTCGGCCGGCCGACCGCGACGACCATGCGATTTTCAACCGCAAAAAAACGTGTGCCGTCTGGCAACATCATGTCGATAATCGTGACGATCGTTTTCGTCGCATGCGATTACGCCTCTGGATTGGAATCCGTGAGTATATTATAAACAACAAAAACAAAAACTGCCATCGCTTTATCGACGTTTGCTGTCTGTGTGCAGTTGTATATACGCGCGGGCTAAATTAATGTTAATTATATTTGAAGACGAAATAATACTGAGGTTTCGCTTATTCCGTACACGTTATCACGAAAATGCCCGGTTCCACTAACGAGCACTTTTTATAGTAAAATAAATATTATGCCATCGGTTCGCTGTCTTAGTGTTATTATATCGTGACATTTTCGGAGACTAGATACGATCTCTCGTAATTTTCGTGAATAAAAACAATCGGTTCGATTCGTTTTTTCAACAGGTGCGATGTAAACACCCAAATTCGCGATGTTAACGGATTGTTTGTACTTTATTGTATACGTTTTGCCACAGTTAATACCCGTGCAATGTTACGGTTAGGTTATACGGCGTACGGCATACGGCGTGCATGTTTGGTGTCCCGTGACAGACGAATAGAAAAAAAAAACGATATTCACTTTTTACAATTTAAAATTATGAAAGAAAATAAATATATTTTTTAAGTTTTGACATTTTAATTTTCTTTTTTTCCAATAATTGTTTAAGATACATAAACATTTAAAGTTTAAAGTATCTGATCGGAGAGCAAAAGTAGGTATCTTACTAAAATATTCTGTCACTGTGTTTTTCATATGAAATGTTATTTTATCAATGTTTTAAATTGTACTAGAAACATTTCGATTCGTTAATTACTATTGGAGGATAAATCACATTATTGGCTATTTCTCGTGATACACTTAATAGCATTTATCGATTTTACAGTAAACATTACCAGATATTAGTACATTGATAATGGACGTACTCTTTAGGTCTAAGGTTGTTAAAATGGATTCGTTTAATTTAATTGTGCGTGGTAAGCGTGGTTACGTTTGTTAAACATTTGTACACCAATAATGAATGGTATTCATGTATCTTCATACAAGTGTAGTAATTTTTTGTTAGCAGCGTGTATATTACGTATACGATAAATCAGCGAACCTTAAGGGTGGCCAGTTATAATGAGAAAATAGTCGCCTCGGCTGGGCGTGATTTATATATCGTAAAAAAAAATTAATCAACTTTATATATTATATTTTTGATAAAATTTGTTTGATATATTATATAATTTATATACTTAGTTTTAATTAAATTTTAGTCGACTCGATTGATGGCCATTAATTTATTTACACCTTCATATTAAAAACCATTAAAACATATTATTTATATTATTTAACGGGAAGGTACGTAAATTAGTTTTCAAACTAAAAGCATACTCTCGCACTAAAATAATTAATTATCGTGTATCGTATTTTATTTTGTAACTCGAGAGATTTAAAACACCGTTTTTAATGTAATCCATTCACAATAATATGCTATTTATAGACGCTCATTGAAGTTAAAAGTTTGGACGTGGAATATAATTTCACATTATATTGCATGCGTTTCAATGAACTATTGCGACATGGGTATACATATTTTTTCAACGAGATCAATTGTAGAACAGTAAGCAAAATTTTCAATAGAAAAACATTCAGTTGAAAGTTGACAGGATAATATGCCAAAATGTTCATACGAAATACGACATTCATTCGAATAGTTTTGGCATATTGTTATTTATTATTATTATTTTTTTTCATTATTATTGATTATTTTATCTATAATCACTATCCGAAACTCGCTTAAAACTCCACTTCATTATGTATTATATGTTATAACTATATGAGACATAATATGATGTCTTTAATAGTTTTCACGTTTGCAAACATACTTATAACTTAAATTATCATTCAGTCAACACTCGACCGGATATTATAGCATTGGCTGTAATATTTAATTACAATTTTGAATAATATTCTCATCTACCACACATCACAAAGATACATGAATCATGAATAATCTTCAAATAGATGTTGTATAATTTAAAAATGTTAAGACCATTATTATCGTACAGGTTCTATGATATTAAACTATCCAAACAAAATTCGCACAGTATAGTTAAATAGTATTAATAAATTTATGGAAAAAAAAATGTTGAGCATACTAAGTTAAAATATTTTATTATCTAATATATTACACAATATAAACACCTGCACATAATTATTTAATATGATAAAAGTTATGACGAATGACATTATATTTTACGTTGAATCCATAAAACAAAATTTCAACTTTTATTTTATCGAGGACTTTCATTTCAAAACGACAAAAAATACTTTTTATAAAATTCGTATTTTTGTTTATAATAAAGATTTTACCCTGCGTACTGTACGGTATATGTGCATATATTTTGTGTTTTCTTATGATTAGTCAGTCTCGTACGATGTTATTAGTATTGAAACCTATAGTAGCATAGTCAATTAAAATTAGTCCGATATAAAAACATCGTAATTTCGCGGAACCCAACGTTTTGTGGTCGTTTGATAATATACAATCAGTTTTCATTTTACGGGTAAACGTAGACCGATTTTAAGTAGCGTAATTATATCATGTCGATGTTTTGATTTGGAAAAGACAAAGCTGATCAAAGAGTACGGTTATCCGCTGAAGACGTATCAGGTGTGGACCGCGGACAAATACCTGTTGGGCTTGGAACGGATACCACACAGCAAACACGGCGAAGGGTCCGTCCGCAAACCGGTCTTGTTGTTGCACGGTCTATATTTGTCCTCGGCTATATTTACGTTGAAAAACTCCTCGCTAAGTAAGTACTCAGAACTGTATGCATAGTTGAACAATGGATTTGACTTTTTGGGAGTCTTTAGTCTTGAGTCGAATATATATTTAATTATTATTATTATATTGTGAGGAGAGAAAGAGATAGGTAGAGAGAGAGAAAGAGAGGAGAGAGAAAAAAGAGAAGAAGAAAGGAAGGAACAATTTAATGAAAATTCAATAAAAATAAATAAAATATACTATTGTATTAGTCAACGAATTGTTTTTGACATAGTATAATTGTATTAAAGTAAAATACATTTATTTTGTATGTTTGTAAAAATGTAAATGAATTTATTAATGGTACCGAAAGAAATAAATCAATCGGTTTTTGAGTGGATTAATTTATATGTTGGGAGACAGAGGGTTTTAATTTCACATATGGCCGTGTGTCATACACAGTCATGAACGTTTGCTATAGTAAAAATATCATATCTCTCTCCCCCCCCCCCCCCGGTCGTTTACCGGAACTTTACTCTCGGGATGTAAATATTAAACCAATAGAAGCAGACTTTTACGATTAATTAAAATTTATTTCATTTGCAAACGATTTTCAAACGAATCGCATATTATCATCAGAAATTATATAACTAAGCGAGAGTTTTTACGTTGCAGAACCGACTGAGGACTTCGACCAACATTTTCACGTAGTGAATACTACAATTATAACGCATACAAAGTACACACGTAGATTGCTAACAGTAAAGTTTGAAAATTTTTCAAAATAATTTGTAGTTAATATTAAATTATGTTCACCTAACATTTTTTGTTTTTAATCCTATCATTTAACGTCTTTATATTGTTACTTAATAGGCAGTTGCTTTGTATATACACATAGTTTTAAATTTATCCCATTAGCCGTCCGGGCATTGTTTTTTTTTTTTTTTTTTTTTAACACAGTTATTAACTCATAAATTTCATTTCACTAATAATATATATTTTATTTTTATTTACTCAATTTTTAGTTTACCTATAATTATTCAGTTTTTTTTGCGTTGAACACGACTCATATTGGCCATATTTTATTAGTAAATAACTAAATAAATAATAGTGTATATTTTAAAGTGATAATGTGGGAGGGATTGTGTGTTTCATATAATATACTAAATAATATGAATATGAATATAAATATATATATATATATATATATATTTATTTATTTATTCATATTTTAAACCTAGTAATAGTGTAGGTCGATTTGAGAGGCTAAAATGACTGAATGCGGTAAACGTGTCGTATGCTATGTACCAGCGTATACATCTACTAAAAATGACATTGTCTCATATGCTATCTACATAAAAAAAATTAATTTTTGCTTATACGTTTTTATTGGAACTTGTAGTTTTACAATTATTTTTTTTTTCATTAAAATTATAAGTATTTTATACAGATTTCTCTTTTGTGTCTCTCAATAAATGTTCAAAGACTTTCAATTTGATTGCCATAATTTTGATTAGTATTATGGGTTTAATTTTCTTCGTCAGAATTATTCTCTCAGTACCATCGAATTCGGTAGTATTACCATCAGTTTCTTCAATATCAACAGGTTTATTCCTATATCAAGTCTTCTTCTGTTGTACATGCGTTTTTCTTGAAACAAAAATTCCACAACGTCTCGATGTAAATGAACCAATCTGAAACTGTATGATGATCATTGATCTCTACTAGTTATTTGTTCAGTTTGTGCTCCATTCAATTCATTTACCCAACACCAAACAAACTCAATTTTTCACATAAACTTCATTCAATTTTATTCTTTCATTATTATCTGCATAGGTCAAATGGATTTTTGCTTCATATTTGAGATACGGATTTCCGTGTTTGACAACCTCATTTTTAGCATCACAAATATTTAGTTTGAGTTATTTGGCCGCTTGAATTTTATTTTTCGACTATTTTTAAAGTTTCAAGCCACCACCACACATATCACCCGCAGCATTAAATTTAGTACTTATATTTAAATTTGGTAATAATACACGTTCCTTTAAAATATCTACACAAGGTTCATCATAAAAATAAAGTATAAATCACCAAGATTAATCATTTACAATAATCTAACCAACAAAAACGCACACGTTTATCAAGCACCAAAAACATATTTATTGAAAACACAGTCTTAAAAAGTTTAAAGTTGTCATCGTATTCAAAATAGAATGAAAATCGAGTAGATGACTTCCTTCAATTTAGATTAGATTTAGATTCAATTTAGATACCATACAACACCAATAAATCAACTGTAGATAGCATATGACACGTGTGCCGTAAATGCTTGTTTGGTCGATGTATCCTAATAATATTATGTCATATAGTCATACATAGCGAGTATAGGGATATAGACTAGTCGATGGTCTTCCGTAGTAACTCAAAAAGGAACATAGGCCGATCAACTTGGCACATTGATTGAACCTTAAACTGGAACATCGATAAACGAAATTTATTTAGTGCGCCGAGTAAAAAAGTATAACGTGGAACTTGGTTACGTATATTATAACATCATTAATATTATTATTACTGAAATCGGTATCATTTTCAAGGCACCTATCTCAGATGAAAATAACAAATATTTTTTTCATTTATTGTAAATTAAAAATTGTTTCACGGCTTATTATTCAAGCAGATCAAATAATATAATATACATTAATACGAATGATGTATGGCCTAGGTTTCGTTCTATCGGATGCTGGTTTTGACGTGTGGTTATTTAACGCAAGAGGCGTGGGACTGTCGAGAAAACTCAGCATTTACAAGACGCCTAAATCACATCCGAAAATGAACCGATTGTCTTGGAATTTCAGGTTGTTTCTTTTGGCAATATAATAATACATACTTAATTATTGTTTTGTTTTTGTTCTATAAAATGATTTTGTGAATACGTCTACAAAAAAAAAAAAAAAGAAAATATAGAATATCTAGTATATCTAGTACATTTTACTTTAAAGGGCACATTGTTATGTTTGTAAAAATGATCTTAAATAATATGTGTCTGGCATAGATCAAAAGTATATTAACACAGTAAAATAACGTTCCATAATTTATTATATTTACACAATGATAAAGATTATAAACTAGATAGCGGGGTTCCTTATGTCAACCACTTAAACAGTTTTAACAGTTAACAGACCTAGCAGTTCACTCGTACCTTATCATGTCATAACGAATAAATTATTGTATTGAAGCTATAATTAAACATAATATATTTATATGCTAATTGTTGAATTATAAATAAAATTAACTTTTGGTTTATAAATAAATCATAATGGTTGTAAATAATTTACATAACGGATATATAACATTCGTCTGACCTACTCAAGATGACAGGATAGTAGTTCACCGTCATATCGCTATAGTTAAAAACCTAGATCAGTTATTATCTATAACTGTGTACGTCAGCGTTTCTTAAACTGTGTTCCGCGGAACCCCGGGGTTCCACGGAGATCACTTCAGGGATCCGCGAAGCTTAATGATTTATTTCAAAATTTCAAAATTCCAGTATTTTCCAAATGACCAATCGGTGAAATATAAAAATGAATTGTGAATTAAAAATCCATTTATCGTCAACACGTGACCTTCAGCCATGTCAGCAAATAAATATGAAACTTTTATTGGAATGACATTAGATTCATCGTTGCAAGAAAAATATAAATCGATGCCACTAGAAGAATTTTGGTGCATTTTCAAATATGAATATCTTCGACTGTCACAAAAGACCGTGTTGGCACCGAAACGGGGTTCTCCACCTATATACCAACAAAACAAAATACCGCAACATACTTGACGCTGAACCTCATATGATCATACAACTTTCATCAATAGAGCCTAATTTTAAGAATATTTGTAAAAATAAAAAGCCTTTTCATTCGTCCCATTAAAATGTGTCCTTGGTCTTATTAATGTAATTATTATTAAAGTATTATTATATATGTAAACAATTATTATTATTTTTATTTTTATTTTAACACACTTTTTTGAATCAAATACTTTTAAGACAATATTAGTATATGATTATAATTTGTTTACAAATAATCCTGAAAAAAGCTAAAAAGCTAAAGAAAATTAGGGGTTCCACGATAAAAGTGGACATCAAAAAGGGTTCCATGGAAAAAAAAGTTTAAGAAACGCTGGTGTACGTTATTGCTACTTGTGATAGCGATTTTGATTTGTCACACGTGTAAAATTAAAACACGGCCAAGATAATTGGCAAGAAAAGGTTTCAAAGACTTATCTAAAAATAAGAAAATAACCACCTTTAAAGTAAATACAATTTATTTTTCTGTTATATGTAAAAATGCACGTTTTATTTGAATACTATATACCTACACGACCCAGCTAGAACATTAATAGACGTATTTTAACTAATTTCGAATTTTTTTTTTCTTGATCTTTTTAAAAATCATAATTTATTTATCTTTTGTAAAAACATGGCTTTTTCAGTTAACTACACATTGATTAAGGTAACGCTGTACATTTTATTTATATTTAAAATTTAGTTATTTTTTCTCAGAATGAATGTTGAATAAAATTGTATGACAGATAAAAACTTTCCATGATTTACTACGTCCAATAAGTTAATATTATTACGATTAGTATCAGCTTTATGATGTTACTGGTAAACGGGAGTTCTGTGTATACAATTTTAGTACATTCATGTTGTACGCATTATTCTATTGCCTACGTTGTGATGGGTAACAATATTTTAAAATTCGGTATGGCTATGGTTTTCAAATATATCTTTAACTTAAACAATTTTTTTGAAACAGCTATTATTCAATAGGTTTTGTTTATCTCGTCAAAACAAAATTTAATAAATTTGAAAACAAATATTTAAAAACTGTTATCAAAATCACAAACTCTTTGCCTTTTTTTACTGTGCCAGGATTATTAAATACTCGTAACTAAGAAATATTTCAAAAACTTAAGACCATTCAAATATTTGAATATATTTCACAAATATGGTTATTCTATTTTTACAGTTTCCACGAAATGGGCGTATATGATATGACTACTGCCATAGATTTTATTTTGAATTATACAGGACATTCTAAATTGGACGTAGTAGGCTACTCTTTGGGAACCACTATAGCCCTAGCCGGTCTATCCGAAAGACCAGAATACAATTCTAAAATCAACAAGCTTGTACTCATGGCTCCGACATCAAGACTTACATCGACTGGCTTGCCAATCAACATGTTCAAACTGTTTTCTGAAACAATGATGGTAATATTAATATTTTAATTTTATTATGTTAGGTCCATTGAATTTATTGAAATTAATAACGAATTGAAATATAAAATTTAGGTCGTTCTGAATGAATTTAATTTCTTTCCTTATACTGAAGATCCAGATACAACGTTTCGATTGATAGGACAGCTGTGTTCAAATAATATTGTCTTCGTGTTTTGTAGAATGTTCATCGATTTAGCGCACGGGATCAGTTTACCAATTGATCAAGTATGTAATACTAAAATCAAAATTATTTGAACGATAGTTTTGTGACCGTATCAAACTATATATTATCACTTTGTAATACATTTTTTTTTCATAAACACATACCCACGAATTCGTATATAACTGAATGAATATTATATAAAATAATTTTAAATGAGAAAAAAGTAAGATATCATTAATTTTACTATTTTTCTGGTTTTACAGTCAAATTAAACATTACTTAAGAATTATTGACTTTCCATGGATGATTTAAATTTTACACTCATTATTCGAATTCATTTAAATATCAAAAAGCATAATCATAAGAAAATATATTTATTTTCATACAAGAATTTATACTTTTTCTTTTTCTTTTTACTAATTATTATTTATTTCGTTGATTTTATGATAACCATAACAAAATTGTTTCTCAAGGACATGATTTTAAGAATAGTATCAGAATTCCCACAACCAATGTCATCTAAAACACTGAAACATATGTTGCAACTAATAAGGACTGGTGAGTAAAACAACTGAGTTATACTCCATTACATTTATTATTTGGGAATATATGCACTAGTTGCATTATAAGTAGATACTTTCAAAGGGACTTATCAAACGATGAACGATCAAACTTTTTTGAATTATTCATTGAATCACTCAGTGGTTCTTTCATAAGCGTCTTTTCTGATATCCCTATATTTTCTCTCATACGCCTGATACTTTAACGGGCGTGGAATTAATGTTCTTTGGGACTTAAACTACTTGTGTTAATTCTGCAATGGAAAAGCCCAGAGAAAATTCCTATTCATTTCTGCATTCCATCCTGATACTTCTGGTGTTTCACATGTTCTATTCATTTAACCTGTTTTTCAACAATATGGCCTGCTTAGAAGTTTTTTTTTTATTTTTAACTTTGAAATATCGTTGTATACTTTTCATTCTACAATTTCTAATCCCAATAATTATTTTATAATTCTTTCGTTCTCCTAGCATATCGATTCTTCTCCCACGATCCGGCTTATTAAACCTACATATATAATATATATATATAAATGTAGAACCATATGCCGTATAATTATAGTTGCAAATTTATGGTCCTAATTTAAATATCTTTCTTTGTTTTAGGAAGATTTTGTCATTATGATTATGGGCCTCGCGAGAACATGTTACGTTATCAAACAATAACGCCACCAGATTACGATTTGTCCAAGGTTATAGCACCTACATTTGTTGTGTATTCAAAAAACGATACTCTAGTTTCACCCAAGGTAATTTTATTTCATGACTATCTTACAATTGAACGTAGGGGCGTCCCTAGACAGTTTTTAAGGGGGGGGCGAACCTATTTTTTAAATCGATATATTATTGTACCTACGTATTAATAATAATTATAATAATAATAATAATAATAATAATAATAATAATAATAATAATAATAATAATGATAATACATAAATAAATACAATTGTACAATGACATATTATAATTATAAAACTTATATAATAAATTACATTATCACACAGATAAGTATACACCATAGACCTTATACTACAGAGTAGATCTATCTATTCTGTACTCATACTAATAGACTGGTCTGTCGTACACATAGAACGGTCATTGATAGAGAGCGCCCTTCGTGTGTGACTTATGACTGCACAATGATTAATATTATTATTTATTAGTATTATATGTATATATATAAATATATACAGGCCCGGATTGGTTAGGCGAGCTATCGAGGAAATCTCGGTGGGCCTTCTCTATAAAAGGGCCCCGTTGTCTGATTATGGACCATCAAAAACTTTTGGTCTTTAGGCCTTCGGCTTTTGTAGAATATTATAAAAATTATGATTCTAATGTTCAAGCCTAAACAATAAACATAGAAGAGTTTAAACTATAATTTTTATAATTTTGGGCCCCTAAACATTATTTTCTCGGTGGGCCTTTTATGCCAATCCGGCCCTGTAGATATATATATATATATATATATATATATATATATATATATATATATATATATATTGACAACACTGATATGTAGTGGTGTTATTATACAGTATATTACTGCAGTTTATCTAACCGATGACAGACTGAAGCCACGAGCATAAAAATATGTGCTGCGTTCTTCTATAAACCTATACCCGCGTAAACTATGACGATACTAAATAATTAGTTGTTATTATCTTTTAATTAATTATCTTTGTGAGGATTCAGTTTTTTTACTTAGGTGTAGCAATAAATTAAAATTTTGATCATTAAATTTTATTGATATAATAGTGATTTTATACATTTACAAATTATTATGGGGGACGGGGGGACGCTCCTTCCCCCCTCCCCTTGGAGACGCGTCTTATTGAACGTATGTACCATGGTAACCAGTAGTGTGGTATGGAGATGGAAAAAAAATAATCAATTTGTCCCCCTTAATAAAAACAAATTTTGATTGTATCTTTAAAGTTATCAACTTCATCCATTTAGAACATGGTAAAATTGTCTAAATATTAAGAATATATATATATATATATATATATATATATATATATATATATATATATATATATATATATAATACAAAATTTAAAATAATTTAATAGTTAATATAATTAAAAAATATTTATGCTTTTTCAAATTTCATTCTTATTAATTTTCATCTGAATAATTATGTTTATTTATTTGTTAAGACTTTCCAACCTTTTATTTTACTATTTTTCTGTTTTATTATTTAAATTTATATATAATTTTAGTACAGTAATTTATGTTGCTTTATGGGAAAGTGAAGATAAAATGTGGATTATGATGTTTTATATGGGATAAATTTAAGTTAATAAATGTTTTGAATATATCAATTGATTAAATTAAAAATTAAGATGAGAAATTTTCATTGACTTAATTTAATTGCAATTAATTTATTCTTTGTATTATAAATATTTTTTGAAAATAAATTGATGACAAACATTCTCGTATATTAAATAATGTATAACAAATTTTCAACAAACACACATACACACATGTATACATTCTTATTTATTTTTCCAAAATGGTTATTTTCATAAGATATTAGTTATTTTAGGGAATGAATGTTAATTACATATTTTGAAAATAATTGAAAATTTACTCTGTGAAAATTTGGATTTAACTTAATTAAAAAAAGGAAATTATTCTTTAATATTAAATATATTTAACGAAAAATTAATCTAATTAAAATATAATTTAATGTAAAATTAATATTAAGGAAAGTTAAAAAGTTAAAATTAATTTAAACTTATTAATTGATTAATGACTTAGAAAAAACCTGTGATCATTTTGTATCTTATATTCATTATTATTGTCTGTTATAAAGAAAAAATACATCATAAATTAAATTCTACACTATTTACATAAGACATAAGTGCATATAAAATAATTTCTTTAATAATCAAACAAGTATAATAGTTTATTAAACTTATACCATGATATAGTGTTAAAAATAAAATATCTATATACAAAAAATATTGTGTTAGATGAGAATTTCAAGATCAGGAAAAATCAAAGCTTTCGTTATGTTGTACTTGAATATAAAAAAGCCCCATTTAGTGGTTCATGTATACACATACTTCTTATACTTTATGAGAAATACGAAGAGATAAAGAAAATAAAAATAAGTTATTTCTTTCACAGAAGCCGTAGATCTTACTTTTAGCAAGCGAATATATACATATTACCAGTAATATTATATTTACGTATAGCCATATTATGTAGCAAATGATAAAATCATAAAATATTTAGTTTACGTCATTTTAATACAACGCCACATTGCGTATTTATTGAATCGTAATAATTTTTCATGCTAGATATTTTTTCTAGATTTTTATAAGTCGGGTGAAATGGCGAAATATGTTCGTCAAGTAGAATTTTGAGAGAGGGATATGCATACATCAAATTTTCGAGTTCGAGAAATGTCTCAAAAGTTTTGAATGAATCTTTGAAAGATCAAGCGTTTTATCTTCTCGTCACTTTAGAGAGGTAATTTTTTTAGAGTTTTTTGAATTATTTTGAAAAATTTCGAGCATCTGAGAAATATTGAAAAACTAATAAGTATATGGCAAGCTTAGTTGTCATTATATTGATTTTGAATATTTTCGAACAATTAAAAAAATTGTAATTCCATTCACTTAAATTATTTACAAAGTTTCCAAAATGAGATAACACTGTGTATTTTGAATCAATTTTTATTGATATTACCTCAACATCAACATTATTTATTTTAATTAATATGTATTATATATTTATATACATGACATTTATATACAATTTAATTATATAATAAACACTTTTCTATTTTTATTGCAAATAGAACTTGAGTATTTTGTGTATTTTTCAAGCTCATATTTTATGATTTTTAGATTTTGAACTATGAAACACGAAAACGTATTATCTACATGACTATTAATTATTCAGTTTTATTTTAAAATTGGGTTTTAATTTTGATAAAATTGTTTATTTTTATTTTACAAGTAGTTGTAATTTTTTTTTTTTCTTTTGGTTGAATGATAACAATTTTTCGTTTGAACTACTAAAATTGAAAAATGCAGTAAAAATCAATCATGTATACATATATTTCTATATATGATTGAAAAATCGTAAACACAAAATATTAAAATCGTATTCAAATTCTATTTTTCTTGTAGAGTTACTATTTTTAGCGCCATCACTAAATAACAAAAATTGATTAATAATAATTACATTTACACCACATTTTACCCTTTCCATTTGATTTTTTGCAGTTTATTCATACGCTTGGAAACGATTTCGGGTAAAAAAAGAATTGTTTTATCAATGTACCGCGTACCTACTAACATTCAATCGTGGATATATAGAGTGCCTGGCCGTAATTTTGGACGAATTTTATCATCTGGAAAAATATCTTCAGAAAAAATAAAATAATATAAATATAATTGTAAAACCAATAGACCTTTCACTTTACTTAGAATTTAAAATGTTTATACTCATAAATAATGGGAATTGCAGACAGAATCACTTAAAATTTAACCAAACTTTAGGATATAATAATAGGGAGAAATCGTAGAAGATCCATCGTTTGCGCTTTATCGAAGTTTGTTGAACACATTCGATATTACTGACGGAAAATATTTAATATACAAATAAATATTGTGATTATGTTTCAACATTGACCATAAACAAATTATTTTTCAATGTTTCAATTAAAACGATTCTAGATTCAAATCATTGAAAGATTAATGACAAAACAGTTTCAAAAGTGATGACTAATAAAGGATTAAAAAAAAAAAAATTATATTTCATATAACAATCATGTACACTGTACATTATAATTTAATCTTTACATGAAAAGATATTTTGAAGAAGAAAATATTCTGTTACTTAAATGATAATTTTGTACAAATTTACGTTTGATAATCTACAATAATATCACGTCACGGTCGTAATTTTATTTTTCCAGGAACCGGCCGAAATAGAATGCGATTTATCTTACACTTATATTAATTATAGTGACATTTTACGTTTGTTTAATTTTTTTGAATCATACATGTCGTTACTGTCAAAAAACGATTATACTGACAAATATTGAGGCATTGACTGAATATTCGAATAGGTGCGTGGAATCAGAGCTTCGTGTACGGGAAACTTGTCTCGAAGACTGATTTCCATATCTAAACCCTCAGCCATGTATAATATACCACCCATAAAACATTGTCGGTCACACTTGCGACACTGTAAAATTCGACCTATATAAACACCGTGGAAGTTTGTCGAAGTCTGCGGATCGATGGGGTGGCGGTGGGGCCGGAAATGGCGTGGGCGAACCGTTTTTTCACGAGTACAGCTTTCAAATTTAATAGAAGAAAAAAACTATAAAATATAAACACACGACCATCGCGTGCACCGGGATGACGGCTGACGACGAAGAGCCGAATACGCCTCTTGTACACGTATGTCCTCGAACGACTCTCCTTAGATTTGGATTCTTTTCATTTTTTTTAAAAAATTTTTTAATATTTTTTTTTTTACGAAGTCACGCGTCTGACACCAACTCTACGATAGACGGCCACCGCCAAGCGTTTCGCCCGGTCAAGAGAACTATCGCGCTCGGTATCTTTCGAGGTTCGATTGTTCGACAACGCGTTCTGCCGTCAACAGACGTTAGCAGCTGATTTATTTGTAATGTGAACACCACCCACGCGTACTTACATACAAAAAACCTGCGATTTAGAAAAACAAATCGCGTTTCACCGGGATTCCGCATTGGACGATTCGTTTTACGATTGAACCGCCGCAAAAATGTTTTGCGACCTTTCACAATCTCACGTTTTCTTTGTGTGTTCATATTTTATCGTGATTTTATAGCGTGTTGTGTATACAGTAAAGTGTACTTATATTGTTCTCGTCGATTAAACCTATTTTACACAAAAGCCACAAGTCTTTCGTGGAAAAATATATTATTTCTTGTGGATTACAAAAATATAACTTAATCGTATGTGTGACGAGTATGGATTTTACATTTTTCTCCTGGATTCTCCCAGAGGCTTTTCGTAGTTTCCCGTGAAAAAATCAATTCACGTAAAAAATATCTGTCAAAAGTTTTGCCGTTTAAATTCACTTTTAGAATAGATACATTTCAATCTTTCCGTCCGTAAACTATAAGTAACAACTTTATCAAAAAAGAAACATATTTATAACTCACTTATCTGTTTGAAATTCTTACGCGTACCTAAGTTGTGTCACGCTGTTTTCGTTAATTAGTTGTTAAGTATTTATGATATGACACATAATAAATAAAGATACATTTTTGAGCTGTAATAATATCTGGTCTGTTATTAAAATTAAATAATTAATAGAATATATTATATAATTATACTTCAATCTTGTATCAGTTTTTTTATTATAATATAAGGTACTAAAAATAAGTTGGAAATGCAAAAGATTTCGCAAAAAGTGTTGATAGAAAACTGTGTGCGTAAAACATTTTTGTAGTTTGGAAAGTATCGTATCAAATACTCAAAAAAAAAAAAAATAAATAATAATAATAATAATAATATAAATATAATATAAATATAATTACTAACGTCGGAATACGAGTGAAAAATTTAAAAAAATAAATAGGTACTTAATGCAAGTATTATATTTTTAACGTGTTTCTAATTTTTAATTATTTATGTTTTAGGATGTAAGGTGGCTTATAAACAAATTACCAAACGTTAAGGACGTGAATTACATCGATGATATACCGTTCGGTCACTTCAGTTTTTCATTGAGTCCAATTATGAAAGAAGTCGTGAATACGTACATAGCAAATGTATTATTATTGAATTAAATTGATAATTACAAATCAATAAACTAAAAAAAATATTTAATTTTTTTTCAATGCTATTTTTAACCACTGATTTTAAATTGTAAATCATTGGTTTTGATTAACAGCGTACAAATTTAATGTGGCATTGTTTATACTGCTTAACGTTTCCAATGATTGTCCGTGTACCATTTATACTATCATTAATCTAATGTGCGTAAAATAAGAGAAGTTATTGCTTATTCTTAATGTCTTTGTTTTTGCATTAATATTGCGCTATTATTAAATAATACAACGGATTATTTAATATTCATTCACCGACGATGATCAGAACTTACAGGGTTTATGGTAACTCTTACTATACCTAAATAATTATATTAGGCATGCGCATTATTTATTTATTATTGTTTTTTTTTATAATTATTCATGACTTTCGGCATATTGTAACCAACTTAAATAATAACAACGAGTATCATTAATTATAATTAGGGAACGGATTTGAATGCAAATTGCATTTTTTTCTGAATGTCCGAAAACATTGCTTTCCAAGCACAAAGTTCATTTCATACATCTAGGAATTAAAAAATGTGACTTTTATTTTGCATTTTTTGATATTTTTAGTGCATTTTTATGATTTTATGTCATTTTTATAATGGGGTGGATAAAATTCGATATAAATGTATGAATATTCATCCAGAAAAATAAATATTCATTATGTTACGAATTTACGAAATAATTGTTGACACGTATTTACATACATACAAGTTACGACATATTACTACCCGCAATTAGGTAAATATAAGATAAGCTACATATTATATAAATTGTAATTTTGTATTGCACTGTTGAGTTGGACAGAAGGTAATTGAGAAGACAAGAGAAAGTTTTATTGTATTTAAATATTTTTATAAGATAAATTTTTCATAATTATGTGTTTTTTTATAAGTTTTAAATTCAAAATTGTGTTTTTATTGATTTTAAATACATTTTTAAAGTTTTTAGGGCATTTTTAGTGCATTTTTTATATTAAAGCATTTTTTTAAAGCATTAAGTCGTATTTTTTTAAGACATTTTTCTTATTTTTTATGGCATTTAAGTCCGTTCTTTAATTATAAGTATCAGAATGAATTTTATGAAAATTAATATGATCTTCTAATTAAATACACTCTGAAATATTCCCAGTAATTCCTTCTAAATAATTTATTAATAAGTTATATAAAAATTGATTTTTTATAAAAAAAAAAAAAAGAAAGTAGAAATTAGTTTTTTGAAATGACATTGAATTTCACATTATTACAGATAACTTCCGACGACTAACGAATAATTGAAAAAAATGACAAAATATTATTAATTTTTGATTTCAACCTAAATTCTACTACTAAAGAAATTTTACTTTTATTATTTTTCAAATTTTAAACACGTTTTATTCATACTTTTCATCTTATTCAATATACATAAATCGAAAATCAGCATTAACTGTCACATTTCGTTATTAAATAACATATTTTGAATATTTCTTAAGTATTCATTTTGTTGAGGAGAATTTCGTATAGAGCCCATAAATATTGATTACGAATCAGACATTATCCAGATATTCGCGTTCTTGAATTATGGCATTTTTGCATGGTATATAATATTTGTCTATGTACGATATTGAATATTAAGAATTATATATTCAAAATTCGTTGAAACATGCCATTCAAAATTATAATGATAAATAAATATCGTTTGAAATACAGGATAAAAATGTAATTGTGTATACCATTGACATTACAATTTTTCGATGTTAAAATTTGGTAGGTACCTATTTATAAAAGAGGTCAGTTTCTTGCGGTAACATTGGTATCGTGGGAATAGTTACTCGACCTTTAGAAACGATGCTTTCAGGGTATTTAATTTGTACGTAGAGACTATACTATCTTATCTATTCTTTATTGTCGATGTTAATTATGGACGAAACGAGGATTTTGTCATATTAGACTTCATATTAAGTATTTTGACCAAAAATGATCCAGAAAAAAATCAATTATGGCTATTTCAAGTCATGTTGACTTTTGGGTGACTTGAAATAACCGTTTAAATACATGCAACATTTCTATTCAAACTTATTATCGGCCATAAAGCAGCGTTTCTCAGCCTTTTTTCATTCACGTACCCCTGACCTCTCACCTCTATTTTACGTACCCCCAAATATCAATTTGGAATATTGATAATGGAAAATAATAATAATATTTCAATTACATTAAATTTCACTTTTCCGCCATTGCTCTAATTTTTTTCGCGTACCCCTTGAGATCATCTCACGTGGCCCTTGAGGTATGTGTACCCCAGGTTGAGAACCACTGCCATAATGAATTAAAACAAAATATATAAATTAAAACATATATATATATATATATATATATATATATATATGTGTGTGTGTGTGTGTGTGTGTGTGTGTGTGTGTGTGTGTGTGTGTGTGTGTGTGTGTGTGTGTGTGTGTGTGTGTGTGTGTGTGTGTGTGTGTGTGTGTGTGTGTGTGTGTGTGTGTATTTTCAAATAAAAAAAAATGGCTACCTTACGGAAAAACATGTATACAATTAATGTTTACAATAAATACAATAAAATAAATTAAGAAAAACTTGTAAAATACCTGATATGTACACAGTAGGTATAGGTTAAACGTAATAATTATAACA
This sequence comes from Therioaphis trifolii, assembly GCA_027580255.1. Taxonomy (NCBI): domain Eukaryota; kingdom Metazoa; phylum Arthropoda; class Insecta; order Hemiptera; family Aphididae; genus Therioaphis; species Therioaphis trifolii. The sequence goes on along the minus strand of CM050404.1, from coordinate 104,347,953 downwards.
ATGACATTATAAATCATTAGTTAATTCATTATTGTATTAATATTGAAATAAAATACATTATTTTATGATTCCCACTTCAAGAAAGGCGCATGTTTGAAGTATAGCTGTTTTAAGTCACTCAATATTTTTTTTTTTTTTAAATAAATCTTACGCAATAAATCAGCATGATTTTTTTACATACATCTTTTTACAACATTACACTTTTAAAGTATACGCAGAACTATAAAAAATATGCAAATCTTTGAACTTGATAATTTTTATATTACTCTGTGATACTTTTAAAAGTGTTAAACGAAAATACTGTTTTGATGAAAAATGTTTATTATTTTCATCGGAAGGTTTTGATAAGGAAATCACTATAATGGTAAAAATATTGATCATCATAAAAATAGTAATAAAATGCGCTCAGTCCCAAATAAATAATATTGTATACCTTCCATGATTTATCGATATGATTAAACAATAACCGATATAATTCAAGTCACCTCTTAGTTACAAGTCATCTTGATTGACGGTATCTCGAATCACGGAGAACCTCTGAAACCCGAAAAAAAATTATGCAACCTGATTGACCAAACGGAGCGCGATTCGTATATACCTGTTTTTGGGATGCAACCAAGGTGCTATACTATATATATTGACCATCCAGTTCATAACTGCAATAACTCAAAAAAGAATTTTTTCAGGATGCAATTTTAAATTGTTGTTTGATATAAAACATGAAATAAATAAGTTATGAATAATTCTGGGTAAATATATCGTATGACTATTCATATTTAAACTGTTACAGAAATTATACAAATAAAATGGTTCCACTTTTGAATGTGACCTAAAAACTAAACACTTGTTGTTCTAAAACGAGTTCTCAAGTAATCAATTATTGAAAAAATTTTTGTTGTGTTTATGAATCGAAATTGTTTTGAAAAAAAAAAATATTTATGCAAATGTTTTATTTATTTTTTTTAGTTGTCTCAGTATATACATGTTTGAAAAACCATCAATAACTTTCAAATTTAATGTTTATAGTAAAATATAAATTGTTGTTACTAAACAATAAATTTGAATTATAATAATTTTTAGTTCTTATCAATCAATGGAGGGAGGGGGTAGTCCAGATCACAAAACAGCCCCCTTGGGTACGCCCTTTATCTTGGTACCTTCCTAATGCCATTCATCACAAAATAAAAATATTATAAATAATAACGTAAATAACAGCAATACTTCAAAAATACTCTTAATGGCCGTAAATAATCGAAGAATCGCGTTTTAATCCGTACGGAAAATGTATATTTAACGTTTTTGTCCTTGGGTATTTGAACGTTGATGAGTTCCTATAAAAACCATCGGTAACTTGACAGTGTTCAATTAAATTCAAATATATTCGGGTACATTGTGCCGATCGCACGGTTTTCAAAACGTTTTATTTCGTCATGCCCGTGATACATTTTTGTTCTAAATGAACGTTATACGAATTGTTTTTCACATTTGAGTATTTGACCAACAAATTTTTATACTAAACCTTTTTTTTTCTGTAAATGTTGTACATAAATTCCGACAAACATGCTTTGCTTGTTAAAAACGTTCCGATTCTTGTTGATATTCACCACGCTAATAGGCCTCGTGAAATGCAACTCTCTATCATTGAACACCGTAAGTACTACAAGCTCATTATTTTGCGCACTGAATAACATCTACTATAATCTCACCGTTGATCGAATTCAAATGACGAAAACATACAGGAAGAGGCGGTGACTCAAATGGGCTATCCATTAGAAAAGTACAAACTCCAAACTCAGGATAAGTTCATATTGGGCTTGGAACGCATACCCTATAGCAAGTATGGTGACCGATCCGTTGGCAAGCCCGTCTTGTTGATGCACGGGTGGTTTTTGAGTTCCTACGCGTTCACCATGTCCAACAAATCGTTGGGTAAGTAATCTCGGCTTGAGACGGAGGAGTGGTTTGAAAACGATAACTGTTTAAAATCCGATGTGGTATGTGAACTTTTTGACGTTCGTTTAACTGCCGTAGATAATAACTTCAGTTATTTCTAACGTGTGCATATTGTTGTAATTCTTTTTGAACACAGTGGTCGGAATCGAAAATGATGTGTATGCGTTGTCGCTTATTAATTATATTGATCAATTGATAAATATTTAACAGCTTCTGATTACCGTTTTCGTGCGTACGCCGATGAAATTATGATATATAATAAACAGTTGTTGATATAATAAAACTGAGAGGTTCGTAATGGTCTGTTATGGTTATTGTTATCAATATGTTATGTGTCTTTAATCTGGTAGTACAATAGTCTGATGAGACCAAACGTCTACTTCTCCGAATATTTAACGGAATTATAACCTCAGGTTTAGTATCAAAATGTTTTTGTACTTTGGCACTGAACTTTTTTTTATTATACCAGTGGACTATGCAGGGATAGACGTCATTTTCATAGCCCAAATTATTTTACGACCAAATATGATATAACTTGATTTTATGATTTGAAGAAATTTTTTGAAGAAACAAACAAAACTTATTAAATGTACCTAATAATTCATTGAATTAGGATACATTTATAATAAAATAGAAAAATAAGAAAAAAAAAATTATAGAAATGATATTTAACTCAAACGACACGACTTGTAAAAGTCTCATTTATTTTTGATATTGACTTTTTCAGTTTGTGCAAGATAACTCGAATTGAGTATAATACTGAGATCTCATTTTATATACTCATTATGACATAAGAAAGTAGACAAATTGTTGAGTGTACTTATCATAACATGATTGAGAATATTGTGATATAAAATGAAAGTTTTATATATATCATGCTAAAATAAAAAATCAAAATTTTAATTTTATTAGTGAAGAAAAGTATAATTTAGCAGTTATACACTAGTAAAATAATTTATTTATTCGTATTTGATGAAAAGCAAATATTTTCTTTACATTATGTGTAATATGCATGAATTTGTACAATTTTTAAGGTTGAACAAAACAATATTGTTAGTTTTCATCAAAATGTATTTCATGACCTTTACAAGTTGGAATAACAAATTTTATTTTATATATTTTTGCATACTTTAGGATTTTTACATTTGGTATGAATGATATATATATTATATGAGTACAAACTTTAAATGTCATTCTTACTCAAATTTACTAAAGATCATAGATAAATATAATATAAAGACTTTAACCTGAACTACTTTAATACCGTTAAAGAAAAAAACTAAATTACTTTAACTCTTATGGAATATAATATGTGAATGAAAAATCGTTATTGAGGATTTTTTTATATGCTTTTGAAGTTAGAATTTTGAAAAAAATCATTATTATTAACACGTAAAGTAGAAATATTGACAATTTAAAACTATTAAATCGGTAAAAATTTTCTTTTGCCAATTTATGACATAAATAATTTATGTAGATACCAATTATTGTTATCTACATTCTATGTTTCATAAATATTAACTCAACAACTTATTTTTTACACTCGTTGCAAGTTTGAATTAGAACTAGAATATAATTTAGTTATCATTTGGGCTCATTCAGAATAATTTCCCTAAACTAATCATTGGTTCCAAATTTAAATTAATACGAGTAACCTAATTCATGCATAGTTCAAAAATCGTAAAAAATGGTTCCTAAAATCTTAATGCTACTATATTTTTTGAAGGCTGAAAGGGCGAAGGACAGAATTACACAGCCACCATCTTACTTGGCTTTTTTAAATGTGTATAACTATACTAAAATTGTTTTTCCTGCACTTAATGAAAACAAAATTACATTAAATAACAATCGCCTAAATTAAATATAAAAAGTAATTTTATTTTATTAGATTTCATTTCATGGTATATTTTGGTGAATTTCCAAACATGTTTAAAATGTTGTTCTATTGTGATAACCATAATAGTGACTGATAATAATTATACTATCGTAATGAATAAAAAATGAATAATCTATATCTGGACGCTCTACAGTATCACATATCACAGCAATCGATTTCAACGCGAACTTCGCTTTTGATAAATTGATAATATTCTGTCCGTTCGGTCGTTTAACGCACAGCCATTGTTTATCTGCTCACTTGAAGGTTATTCTCTGTCGGATGCCGGATATGACGTTTGGTTGTACAACGCCAGAGGAACGGGCCTGTCGAGAACTTACAGCATCTACTCCAAAGTGGGATCGCCACCTCGCATGAACAGGATGTCGTGGGACTTCAGGTGATTTCACACGTGCTCACAGAACACGATTATATCCATACACAGAGTGAAAATACGTTTTGTTTTCCGTGAAAATTAAAAATAAATAAATAAATAAAAGAGCACATCAATACACGTTAATAAACGCGCCGACGTTGACGATGTTGACCCTTTGGCTCGTCACTACAAGCCGGGGATGGTCAAACCACCTACATTATAATTTTATGCTCCGTGAAATGACGTGCTGTTTACTCATTTTAGCTTCGACGAAATGGGGTTGTACGACTTTCCGGTCGTCGTCGATTTTATCACAAACAAAACGGGACATCGCAAAGTCGATGTCGTAGGATACTCTTTGGGCGCGACGATATCGCTCATCGGGCTATCGGAAAAACCTGTGTACAATAGCAAGGTCAACAAACTCGTGTTGATGGCACCGTCCACCAGAATGATGTCATACGGATTTCCGGCCAATGCATTCAACCGCGGTTCTACGCTATTTAAGGTATAACATTTGACCGTCAACATAATATCAATTGCAAATGACTGAAATAACATTTTCAAAAACATTAGGTAACACATACATTTTATTATAAACAAATATTCAAAGTATTCAAGTATTATATTAAAATTTTTATAACATTTTCATTGTCCAATATTTAAATCACGATTGTATTTTTCTAATTACAGAGCTCGAGTTATTCGTTTGATATTAGAGTGCACTGTTTGTTGAATTTTAGATTTTATTACAGTACAGAATTTGTTTGTAGCTAAGATTTGATTTCATTCCCCGTATACAGTAGAAAAATTTTTGTTTTCGTACATTTTATTAGCATTGCAATTCAAAAGCAATTCCGACCGACATTGAAATCGAATAATCTTTATTTTTTATTTTATTCTATTTATTTCTCATTAGATTTTTCATGAATAAAATAATATTTTTATTCTTAAAAAATAGGTTTATTATTTTAATCATAGTTAATTTTGAATATTTTTAGTCAAAATTTTCTCAAAAAATTATACTAAACGTAAAATGTGTAAAAATAATAATTTTTTTAAATATCTCGTACGGACGTAAACAATTTTGTTTAATAAATTTACAATCAAAATGATTGGCATGTTTTTTTTTCAAGTACCTGATGAAAGAACAAAACTTTTTCCCTCCAACTCAAGACCCGGACGCTACACATCGGTACTTCAGATGGATGTGTACTTATCGAATATTTTATCCGTATTGTTTATTTTTTATTGCTTTTTCACAAGGCAATACAATTACCTACAACAAAGTAAGTAAATTCAAGTGCAAATAAATATCATATATTTATCTATTTATCGGTTTATTAATTAATAATCATATCGAATTCAGGACACCGTGGTAAGTACATTGACAGATTTCCCACAACCTACATCCAAAAAGATGGTACTTCACTGGGTTCAAATGATGTCCTCAAGTAAGTTAATATCACTACTCAATCATATCATAATAGCAACGTTTTTGGGTTGCAGTAATTCCATGGTTTACTTTAAATGCCTGTGTCAATTCGTTTTATCATTTTTCCGGGGCCAAGCAGTTTTAAAATACCTAATTATATGTAAATTTAAAGTCCATTTCATATTATGTAGAACGACGTAAATTAACTCGGTCCACGCGTTTAAAATGCTGCTTATACTAAGTATTAACTAAAATATGATCTATTTTGTGTATACTATTGCTACAGTTTAAATGTAAAGCTACGTACACATATCAATTGTGACGGTGAAAGTCGGTTTTTAATTTCGTGTTCATTCACTAGCACAGATGCGTACATTAATAGTCTAATTGTTTATTGTTGGAAAACAAGCTGAAATTTAAAGAAGGACAAATCCATTGAAAAGTGCCAAAGAATACCCGCAAATTAATTGTTCAAATGTGACTGTAAAAAAAAAATTATAAAAGAAAGGAAAAAAATATTATAATTATTGTTTTATATATTAGTTTTAAAAAAAACACATGGTTTTTTCACTTTTTGATTAATTTATGTTATATAAAGCCATAATAAAATATTCAATGTTTTAAAGCATATTTTTAGGTTATATTGTGTTCCGTATTTATGATTTTAGAAAAATTTTGTAAATACGATTACGGTGTAAGTGGAAATTTACGACATTACAATACAAAAACACCACCAGAATATGATTTGTCCAAAGTTAGTGTTCCTGCGTTCATTTTACACTCGAAAAATGATAAATTATCAGCGAAGAAGGTAATTTTTTGAAAAATGACACATATCACAAATTACATTATATTTTTTATTATTGAGTACACTCTCCAACGTAATTTATCTAAATAAATAATTGATTAATAATGTCAACTTCTCATCTAAAACATTACACGTAGTAATGAATTAAAAAAAAAACACTTATAATATGAAAATATATATTTATGTCTTTTAAAAAATAATTGATGACAAGTGGCAAAGGTAATTCTGTAAAGTGTACAAACTCTAGTATATGTATTCGGCTATTGTTTTGTCATATTGAATTTAAAACATACACTAGTATGTACGATTCGTACTTAATAAATAATTCTGTACTTAATAAATAATTATATTGTAGGATGTAAAGTGGTTGTCAGAAAAGCTGCCGAATATGAAAGGAATTTACTACATCGATAAAGTTAAGTACGGACATTTTAGTTTTGCATTGGATGCAGACATTGAACGGCTTGTCAATCAAAAAATTAAAAATGCACTGGCCACCAATTCAATAAAAAGTTAATAGTCAATAGTGTATAATACGTAGAAAGCAAATTTAGTTTTAGAACCAACGAATAAATAGGAATTAGTTGCATTATGAAGATTCAGTGTCCGTATAATAATTCATGCCACAATGATTAATAATCAATGAAAATAATTAATATTTTATTATTTGTCGTGTTTATTATAGTTCAATGCATTTTGTGCATCAATATGGTTTATATTTAAGGTTAGACGTTAAATATATAATATTTATGTAAAAAATGTTGTATGCTATTGTTAATGTTGAATTTTCCTAAAAATAATAAATTCAAATTATATGTTTGTTTATTATCATTTTGATCCAGTTGTAGTTTTTGATTTAATTAAATGACATAAAAATAACAAATACCAATGAGTTGCTTTTTTAAATGAAACAGCTTATTTATGTTTATTTTAATCATGAGGGATCAAGTTTATATGTCTATTAATTCAAACGAAGGTGAGTTATAAATTGTAGTACAACTTTTGTGTAGATCTCAAACAAATTCGTGTTTATTTTGAGAATCTCAAAATTCTTTTTTTTTTATGATTGATTTTTAAATAAAATTTGAAATTCATATACGTTTAAAGAATATATTGTACATTTTGAATTCACTTTCTGTTTAGTTCATCGATCACAAAAAATACTATTTCTGTGTATAATTTAGTCTTTCAAGTCTTCTAAATCATTCAAGATGCACAAATGTAATTTGTGTACCGATTTTTTTTCCGTTTGGTGACATAATTATGACCTATGTACATAAAATATAACATTGATTTCAACATTAAAATATTGATGAAATATTGTTTTAAAAATTAAAAAAAAACGGTCACGGACTTCTATGGTGATAATTCTAACAAGAAAATGAATAAGTGAAATTTATGAAATATTATAAATACATTTCCTTACTACCGCTGCACGTTCGGTAATAGGTATATACACTTAACTTGAGATATGCTGTCTGTGTTATATTTAAATGCACGTGTTACCTTTTTTTAAGCCTTAGAATATATAAGAAATGCAAAATGGGTAAACGTCAGCTGTGAAACCATTGTAAAATCTTAAGGAGTCTTAAGGTTATGGTTATATTGTAATACAGTATCTTTCATCTAATAGCTATTAAAAAGCTGACCTGCATTGCATCCACTTGTGCTGCCCTGCCAGTGTTGGGTTTAGGTTAATTTTAATGAATAAACCACCCCTGAGTTATTTATGTTTGTATCTCTTATACCAATAATAATTATATATTTTCGTGATAAGGGTGGAGAGAATAATGATGGTTTATCCCAGTGGTTCTCGATTTTTTTGAGGTCACGACCCCCTATAACCCCATATTCTCAACAATGATTATTATGATGATATTTTCAGAAACACCTAACTAGTTATTTATTATTAATACATACATATATATATATATATATATATATATATATATATATATATATATATATATATATATATATATATATATTATTAGTTATTTTATATATTTTCAACCCTAAAAAGATTTTTGGCGACCTCCAAGAGAGTCATGATCTCCAGTTTCAGAATCGCTGGTTTATACCACCCATAACTTAAACTTTCATTGTTTGATGAAATAAATAAAAATGATTCTACTCATTAGTTGAAACGTAATAACGACGTTGAGGATTTTTATACCATCATAATGTACTTTGAAAATTTAAAAAATTTAGCTAAGAACTCATTACTTATTCATACTTAGAACGCAAAAAAATATTAAATTAAAAAAGCAAAACAACGTTCTAAAAGTATACATTTAATAGGTTTTCAAAGATATTCTTTATACGAATTGAATATATACGAAATACGTTTATCAAATATTATTTTGTTTTTATGTAGCTTAAAAATAAAAATGAATAATGATTTATGTTTTTTAAATCTCTGTTTCTCTGGTTTGAGATACATATTTTAAGATAATATTGGAAATCACATTTTTAGATTAAATTAAAAATGCATTTTTACTATTCAATTTGTTTAAGTACTTTTAGTAATCTATAAATAAATGTTACCACTGTCTAACAATGTATTTATCTGCGATTTTGATTTAAATCTGTATACATATTACAATCACTTGGTGACTTTTTTCAACGTGTATAATCCATATTTGCAGTAGAGTGTAAAGTATGACATGGATAATTAAAAAATCACATTATTGTATAATGGTGCACTATGTTGATTATAATTATTCAAATGATCATGTTATGATTCAATAACTCACAGCTACTGCATTTTCATGTATAAAGTGTGATGATGCGTGCTAAAAATCACTTTCTTCGCGACGTTGCTATAAAGAATAAAAACGTTTTGGGTTTATACTCATATCACTTAAAAGATTAAATAATCTAATATTTTACGTGTTTTTTTTTTTTTTTTTTTTTTTTTTTTTTTTTAAAGTACATTTCAATTAAAGTTACATCACAAAATTATTTTCATAAATGCGTGGAAGATTTTATATTTAAGAGAATTTTTTGATTTTAGATCAATAACAACAGAAATATAAAATTAAATCTATGTTTTGCACTATATACTTTCTAATTTTCACAGCTAAAGCGACCCTTCTCAAATCCTCCCTCTTACGAAAATGGTTATTTCGATTATTTCGTCAGATTTGTGTACCAAATACAACAATATTGATCTTGATTGTGAGACGCATGCTGACTTTGTTTGTCCCTATTAAAATTGAATTCTATTTTCTTAACATAACGTCATAGAAAGTGAGGACTCGTCACATACCATTACTAAAAATTCAGGTTAGGAGTAAGTTTTAAATCATGTGGAACTTAAATCAAGTCCACTGAAACTGACATTGGAATTGAATGTAAAAACAATTCTAGTTGATATTGTGCATAGGGTTCTAAAATTTCATGAAATTCAATTTCTTGAAATATTTCGTGAAATATTTCATGAAAGTTTCATGAAATATTTCATTTACACGAAAAATAAAAATGTTCCAAAAATAAATAAAAAAAAGGGTTGTTTTCCAATTAATACATATTAGAGCTATTCAGCTATATTATGTAATAAAGATGAGAAAACACGTTTCAATTAGGTAGTATATCTATTCTATTCTATGAAAACATTGAAAACATAAATAATTTTTAAGCACAAAGTGCCCAATACCTATGTTTTTTTATGTTACTTTTAGTTCTATAGTGTTAAATTTTTTACTAAATTTATAATGTATAAATAAAAGTTATACCTAAATATAGCCTGAACCAAATTATATACACTTATACAGTTATACTTATACATAAAACATACTTACTATTCATTTTCAACCCTTACATTTGTGAATGTTATCTATACATTTATTTTCTACAAAACAATTTTATTTATCTATTACAGATTTTACTTTTTTTTTTCTCAAAATTATTTATGAAATGATATTATCTCTAAATAAGTACAAAAAATACAATATTAGACAGGTATCTAATTTGTAACTAGATACTTAAGATTTCTTTTGCAAATTACAATTTAAAACACAAGACAAGAAAAAAAAAATAATCATTACGAAATAACGAACTATTATCAAGTAAATAAAATTCTTCTAGCTTCAAAAATCATTAATAGTTACAACCACGGTCTTAGAAGATATCTTGTAAGATCGTGGTTACAACCTAAAATTTATAAAACTCAATGTGTTTTATTATTTGGTATCTGGTATAAAACATGGAGCCTTCACAATACGCCGTGTCCCATAGATTTTTATAAATTCAGTGCGTAGGTAACAAAATAATTATTAGTTTATATTATGGTCAAACTGTAAGTCTATAATCAAGGAATGATAGAATCTGATTGATAACATTTCACTAATACATATCATATTATTTATTTACCAACATCATGCCATGTATTTAAAAAAAAATTTATATTTCATAATTTCATTGAAATATTCCAAGATGAGTGAAATTTTCAATTTTGAAATATTTCAAATAAAATATTTCAAATTAAGAACCCTAATTGTGCACAGTTTAAGGAAAATTACACGGATACGGTGATAAATTTACTTAGTTCTTATTTTAGATTCTGAGTGAAGCGAAGGATCTTATGGTTTTACAATGATGTTTATTTTTTTTTTTTTTTTTTTTTTTTTTTTTTTTTTCTGTAAACACTTTTTCGTATAGAAATCCTCGTCCAAAAGTTTCGTCCAGCAACTTTTTAGATTTGAAATTGAACTGAGATGGTACTTTAAAGAGGTCATTTTTCCAAAATCTCCATAGTTTTTCCAGTAATCAAGAATAACGATCGAAAAACTGAGTAAAAACGGTAAAATCAGTAAAAATCCGCCGTAAACGAGATTTTCACTGTTCAGATTTTAGGTATTTAGTCATAAATCGAAAAGTATTGAAGCTAGAAACTTGAAAATTTTATCCAATATCAAATACATACTTTTTTATATTGGACAACATTTTCAGAACAATTATAGCACTTTTGACTTAAATATAGAACTTTTAATATACCAAATTGTTTGAAAGTTTTTATGTAATATAATTTTAAATATTTGACTAAAAGTTCTGAAAATTTAATATGACCTTACTCATATACATACCTAATTATCCTAACAAAAGTTCAAAAATCGTTAGTCAGGATTTTTTTTTTATACACACTTTAATAAATTATTATACGATTTTTTTCGATATTGTCTGATTTCTTTTAAGTTTATTTCTAATGAGTTATAATTGTTATAACACTTGAAGTTTAAATGAGTTATATCTAATTGAATATTTTATTACAAAAATTACAAAAAAACTCACCAAAAATTATACAAATAACCGTAAAATACGTAAACAGTATTTAAATAATAATATATTATATTACACTGAAGCTTTGCTCAGAATTGTTTTATACTAAAGAAATGAGTCATCATTTCTTTAAAACTTAATACATTCATCACCAATATCTTGTCGGAGGACCGAAGGGACGATGGACGAACTTGTACCACCATCATCTCACTTACCAGCTTTTTTTACATATTATGCTACCTACGACAGACATATTAAGTTGTACATTCCATAAACTAGGACTTTTTCCTCCAGATTCAACACGAGCTCGATTAAAAAAATTAGTACATTTAATGATCGTTATTTTATTTTACGAGTTTGAAAACAAACCCCATAGAAATCTTGGCGTCAACAAGTTTATAGTTCATGATAATTTAAGTAATTAACAAGTGGCGATAGGACAACGGAAATACAATTTATGATTGTTAACTGCAGATTAGGAGATTTTTAAACGAGTTTTATTAATTAGTATTTACCAATTATAATTAATATTTTGACATAGGATTCAAGAAACAAATCAAGAAATTTTAAAACTCAACTCTAATTTTGTTATGTAAAATACAGTCTTTTTAACGGGATATTTTAATTTGTTTCGTAAATTTCATGTATATTATATAGTTTAATGTATTTCAAATTGTTTTTGAATATAAATTGTTGCGTACATTTTGCAGTTACAGTTTTGAATCACGGACGAAAAATGATTTAACAAAAAGATGAAACCACAATATATTTATTTTAAGAAGAAATACAATATCGAATGAACAAAATAATAAGAAAGAATTTCAAATGATATTAATATCATATTTATACACCCATCAAAGATAAAATGCTTTTATAAATTCAATACATTTTATATGGCAATGCATTACTAATCTATGTGTTATTTCACAATCGTTAAATTGAAAATTGATTACCTTGAATTTTCGAGACGGAACCATATTATAGAAATCAATCTCCCAAATTATGTGGACACCATAGTTACTTCCATTTGTTTTTTGCTTCGCAGCATTATAATTCACGTTTATATTAATAAGTAATAAATCAGTTTTAGCATTAAGTTAATTTTTTACTTATTTTAAAATTTGAATGCCTATTATTAAGTCAAACGTGTTAATTTATGCATTTTAAATTTACTATTGCATTCCGTGAAATTAAGTTGTTTTGATATCTGATCGTGTTAACAGTTCGTGGAAATTAAATATTAATTTATTTTAATTTTATTTTAATTTTATGAATTAAATATTCAGACAATTGAACATTTTCAGAAAATATTAAAGTTTTCGTTTCATCAAGTACATTTTGCAATAGTTTTCCCAATACAATAATAATATTAATAATAGACTTTGTTTAAAGCACAATAACATCGTATTTCTACTATCTTTACCATAAGAATTTTTAATTTCAAATTCTGAGTAAAACGAAGGATACATTGGTTTTCAAATTATGTGATTTTTTTTTTTTTTTTATGTATGTAATTAAGTTTTCTGGTAGCAATAGTGTGGTACAATAGTTAAATTGAGAGATCGGAAATTCTGTCTAGTCAGTTCTTTAAAAAAGTCATTGTGAACTATTTTTCACGTAAGTAAAAACTAGGTACCAAAAAATGATCTAAAGATAAAAGATTTCTAATTAGGAATTTGGTAATATTTCTTCAATTTTTCAATTTTATAAAATAACTAAATTAAATTATAAACCAAGTGAAAATACTTATTCCCAGATGATAAAAAATCGTTATTTATTTTGATTAAATTATTTTAGTTGCTCTTGTCTGTATGTAATTAGTGGACTGTATATGAATGTCATGCTGATGAAAAATTGAAATTGAATATCCCAATTCCCAAGGTAGAAAAAATTTAAGGATTTTACTTGAAAACATTATGTCTTTCTCACTACAATTATATTTGTTTATAAATAGTTTTCAAAATGATGGGTTTTATTTGTAGAAATACTACTTAAATTTCAAAAATATCAACTTTATAAAACTATGATACTTCACACTTATTTGGTCACACGTAGAGTTTGGATAAACATTTGGGTCACCAATCTACGCTCTTTAAATGAATCGGGTTGATAATGTATAGTAGACATTTCTAAAATTAATTTGTTGCAAGATAAATTTGTGTATCAATAGATACTGATATGATTTGCAAGTTACCCATTCAAGGATGAATATAATATGTGGATTAAAAAGAAAAGTTGCACATTTAAAGTTCTAGTTTAATTTATTAAATGGTAATATAAATTCCTCCGAATTACTCGCAATGGTTAGTTTTAATAATCAATGGGCAAGGTCGAAAATGTGTTTTATCATTGTAACTAGAGTAACGTAATATTTTTTTCCCTGGTCTTTTCTTTAACAAATAAAATTGTTAGTCACATTAATTTATTTTTATGCCGAGGAAATTTCTCCAAATACTGTGTAGCATTAAGTCTTGATGGTCAATATTTTTATAATTATATAAGTATTGTTATATGATAATATTTTGAATTTTAAACGATGCATTTTGTAAATTTTTGATTGTATTGCTTTTATAGTGAATATTAGTTGTTTTTATATAGTTGTAAAAAATTTTATCATGGGATAATTATTACTTCTTATTTCTATTGTTCTAAAGTGTAAATAACTCTTAATTAATAAAGTAAATAAATGCATATACATATTATTATACATACCTTTATTTAAGAATGATAAAAAGTAACAGAGGTAATCAAATATATATAATACAATATAACTAATAAATAAAACAATTAGTTTATAAACTTCGTTTTGAAATAAATTAAAATTTTATTTTAAGACATGACATATAATTGTCATATATGATATAGGTAAGTAGAAGTTGAATAAAATCGTTAGTTAGACAAATTTTAATTTATATTTGACAGTCTTTTAATACCCTAGTATAACGATATAAGTACTTTTCCTCGACACACCAACATGTCAACATCTAACATATTATCATTAATAAAATAATAATAATAATGTACAACTGTAAATTGATGTGGCCACTTGCAATAATGTGTCGTATCTTTCAATCAATGGGTTACATTTTAAACGTGAGACTTATGACATCATATTGTTATTGCCAAGTGTTTTTTTTTGTTTTTTTTTTTTTTTATTATTAATGGGTTATACGTGTTTCGAGCGGATTTATTGCCTCAGAAACCCATCGATAATTATTAGTGGTATTTCCTCTCGAACACGCTCTGACATCGATTCCGCCGAGACGACTTTTAATGCGATTTTTAAGAGTTGGTGATTTCGCACAGACATTTGAAATTTTATGAAAAAAAACACAATGCTGCTTACGGCCATTACCGCTAAGTGCTTATTGCTGCGAATCGAATACACAATTTTGATATCCCTCGACTTATGCAGTGTTGTGGAACACTAAGGGTAGGTTAAAGGAGGACAATAGTGGAGAAAAGAGTAACTACGTTTTCAAGTATATATGACAAAATAGAGAAGTAAAAATGTCATTGGTAAGTTAAACAGTTGCATTTTTTGTGCAAGACCACTTCACCCAAAATGTTTTTTTTTTTGCCCACCGATTCTTTGCACCTAAAAATATTAAAACAGTTTTCCGTTTTCACCCATTTATTAAGTAATCATTTTTTCATTTTTTCTTGTTCAAGACTTTGGGTAACTCTAACACCATATTATTTATATGAACACATTTTTTGTTTAAAGCCTAAATGCAAAATACAGTACTCAGATAATACGTATCATGAGAAGGTGGTTTTTATTACACTTCAAACATTTTAATTTTTTTATTTATGTACATCAAAAGAAATATAAATCGAAAAATTATAATTTACCAAACCATTGTTAGTTATAACTAAGAAATGCATAGAATATTTAAATGACATTAATGCAATAAATTCATACCGATTAATTTCTGCTGAGGTGAATCATTACAATTTTCAGTAATTTCATACTCGGTATTAAATTTTTGTGTTTGAAAAACGGTGTTAAATGAATTTAGTTCGGTTTGAATTGAATTAATAACACTCAACAACAAACTTATTGATGGGGGATAAAATTATCGTAGGAACAGACGAATTTATGAATAAAAAGAAAAATGAATAGCCTCTTGAAAAATGTGTCATAATATGAATTATCGGTAACAAGCTGTTAAACAGTTTTATATAAATAATAAGTAAGTGACTGGTTTTCAAAATCTTGGCTACGAAAACGAGCATAAGAGAAGAAGAATATTCTTGGGTAAAAAAGAAAAACAATTATTTATAAAATATTACGAACAAAAGGAGACTTTGAGCGAAAGAATAATGGTCATTTTTTGGGTGAAAAATATCCCGTTCTTTTTTTTCGTGGTACGAGACTCGCAGGTGCATTTTTTCTACTCTCGACGTGGGAAAACTGCATCGCGAAGCAACTCGTCATCAGTTTTGTAGTACGCCGTACGGGTCTGACCCTGTGCGGACGAGATGGGTTATTCATTGGTATATAAAATACGGTCATGTCTGAACAGCAGAACATAATATATTATCATAGATGAGTGTGGGCCAGTCTTGACACGTTTATATACTGTTTCACAAGTTTTGTCCGAAACTGTAGTTATTGCCAAACATAAAGTTCAAACATCCAATTTTCGGAAATCTCATTGTAGAATACAGCGCAAACACCGTGAAAAATGACATTGGAACTGAAAATTCCGGGAAATATTCTAATGGGCCAATACATGGCACGAAAAACAATGTATCGGAAAATTAATTAAATCACTGAAAAAAAAATATAATGTAAAAGTTCTATTGTACGATCATAATAATAATCATAGTGATACCCGTCTTAAAATTCGAAAACCTGTGTTGAACGGTTGACATTTTTCGTAGTGGATTTTTTATCAATTTTTTCGATGGAAACACTGTTCGATAAATAAATTCGTCCAGTCGAATCAGCAGCAAAACTGAATAACGTTCCTTTTGGTCTAGTGTGACTCCGTCCCAAAAAGTTTTCACTGTGTTATAAAATTTATAATTACTATTGCGCGCGTGCATATTGATTGTGTAACGAAATAACAAATTATCTGATTCCAGTTTCGGCCATTCAGGAACGTATTCACGATACGTCGATACGATGGCTGATATTGATTCTGTTTGAAACAATACTGGATACACCACGGCTGTTCTTCCGAAACAACAATACGTTTGATTGCGCCGACCGAGACATAACGCAAAAAATCGATATGTACCGATGACCAGAACAAAATATTTCAACTGACGACTTATCCACTTGAAGTATTTTTTCCGTGAGAGGATGCCTTTTAAACAATTTTTCGTGATATTATGCGAACGACTCCAATACAATGTCATATTTGATTTCTGTTATTAACTAATTAATGTTATTAATTAATAAATAAGTATCTGCGTTGGGAAAAGCTATATCTGACCTGCAATATTTAGGTTCAGAAAAATCAATCGATATCCACTGGATTTTACAAACCAACTGTGTTTTGCTATATAAAAACGAATTCACAAATACCAACTAAGGAATGTATATAAAATATGATCAATGAGATAATTGGAATTTTTGTATCCTTTTGAAAAAAAATAAGAACTTCAATGTCTATTATATTTTTGTTCGTCCGAACATAATAAGTCAGTCAAATAAATATTAATTTAGTTGAATCATTGTAATATATTTTTATGTACAAATATTAATTTAATACATTTATTTTTAATCTAAAAATTAACCCGTTTAAAGGATTTATTATTAGTATTGTGTTGTTATTAGTATTGTGTTATTAGTATTGTATTGTGAATTATTATTAGTATTGTGTTATTTTTAGAGAACACTGAAAAATAGGCATTATCTATATACCTAAGATATGACACTTGGAAAGTCAATTACTTTGGCGCCTTTGTAAAAGGAAAATGTTTATCAAGTTATATGTTCACTATGCAATGACAAGGTGATAAAGTGATTGATTGTGTACTGTACTTGTAATCATATCACTCAGTAAAAAAATAATAAATTTGTAGATTTAAACTAACTGGAAATCATTATAGTAAAATATATACAAAAATATTTCTGAATAATAATGTTTACTAAAATAAATATCACGAAAATATGCTCGTGTGTTTTAGAGTATGCGTAGGCCTGTAATCCTATTATATTTATTTAAACAATAATTTCTTATATTAGGTACCAAAGTTAGAAGCAACGAAATTGTATACTTGCTTGTTTAGATTTAATTCAAACGAAATGAAACATGATATCAAATAAAATTTTATCCATGAAAACTAATATAAATCAATGCATTTTAATTGAGAATTTATAAATTGTAAAAATGAGTATCCATTCTGGATATAATTTTAAATAAATGAAAATCATAAAGAAATTATGTATATTTTTATTGCTCAATAATGAAAAATTATAATTAAATACCAACATTGCTCCTGTCCTTGACGACGGTTGTATCCATATGCGTAGCAAATGCATTTTATTTATTCTTATGAAGTTTTAAGTAGGTAGTTATAGTTATCCACTTTAATCATTTTGACATATTGTAAAATTGTTTATCACGAACAGCCATTGAAAGCCAATGTTGACATGTTATACTAAAATCAGCTTTATAATATTTTTTCGGTACAATTCATGTTATTCGTTAGGAATTCGAATTTATTTTAAGAAAATGAATATTTATAAGTCATATTTATGGATCGTTGTGACCATTTTGTATAGCACACAATATTATGTGTCGTCAAAAGAAACTGTAAGTAGTATATTATCATAATGTTGTTACGATTAATTATATGGTCTATTGACCCACTGGTGATTGGAAATACGACAGAAGTAGGGTAAAACGAATCGACAGTAATTTAAGGTACGATATTACTATATAAAAACTACATGACTATACTATTTGTTTGTAATAATCATTGAAAAAATTATTACGGTAAAGTTACAAATATTTTCTAGTGATATCAATATTTCCTATTTCAATGTTACTAATTATAAGATACCTAACCTATATCCTAAACAGTTGTCAATTGTTTAAAGTGGCAAAAAATAAAAGCCAGTGGATATCCACTCAAGATGTATGAATACCAGAGTGAGGATAATTACATGTTGGGCATGGAACGAATACCATACAGTAAATACGGCAACGGAACTGTCGGTAAACCGGTGATATTATTGTCTGGTATGTTCGCTACATCTATCGTGTATGTATCACATAACTTATCTCTTGGTGAGTAATTATTATTTACGTATTTTATAGTTATATGTACCGTATTCTCTTTGTTTCACCAGTGACC
Organism: Therioaphis trifolii; assembly: GCA_027580255.1. Classification (NCBI taxonomy): domain Eukaryota; kingdom Metazoa; phylum Arthropoda; class Insecta; order Hemiptera; family Aphididae; genus Therioaphis; species Therioaphis trifolii. The sequence goes on along the minus strand of CM050404.1, from coordinate 104,328,908 downwards.
GTAATACTTTCAAAATCGGCCAACAAAAGTATATAAATCTACACCAATGGCGTTAAAAATGATAGGATCGGGAAATAATATTGTAAAACATGTATACTATATAAGATATTTTCCATAAATAATCTTGTCTGATGTGTGTTTAAGTGAAATCACCTACCTACCAATTATGTAATATCTTTAATGCGTAGAAGTGTTTCAGTGTTATCTGAAAATCGGTTTAATTTACTAATGAAAAAACATTTTTCTTTTATCCAGTCTTCTCCTCCCTTAAAACACTTCTAAATACGCCCCTTTCTGTGTGTATAAAATGAGCTATTAACTTACAAAACAACAAAAGTATATCGTTATAAAATAAATTTATTATATTCCTATCATTAATGACGGAAATAATATCAATTTCATAACTTTTTTAAAATAATAAAATTTGCGTTTAAATTATAAAACACTCATTTAAATAATCCCAAACCTCTGCAGGATATATGATATATTTAATACTATATGTATTTCTCATGTAAGCAACACTAATAATACTATGACTCATAGTCATTAACCATTTGTTAGATTATAATATAGTCTATAGATTATGTGTCCCATGTTTTTATTTGTCAAACTAGAGATTATAAATTTTAACAATATATTATTGATATGCATGGTATAGGTTACTTGCTATCAGATGCAGGATTCGATGTTTGGCTTTTCAACTACAGAGTTACTGGTATGTCAAAAAAAATTAAAGATCCAAGAACTGGACTAGTTCCTAGACTAGCAAATATAAATTGGGATTTCTGGTAAGTATCAAATTAATTGTTAGATTTTATATATATATTATATATATTACGGTTTTCACTTGGTTTTTCGATAGTTCTTCTTCACCCTAGGAAAAATCTATCGAGAAGTGTATTAAACGTGTCTCCGGAAAAAAAAAGAAAGAAGACGTAACATCACTGTAAATTAATAGATCCTTCAATTCACCCAGATTCTAAAAGTTAATTTTCAATGAAATATTTAAAATTGTTAAAAAAAACTTAAAATAAATATGTTGAACTCTGTGAGTTAAAAAAAAAAAATAAATAAATAGATTATTACTATCTATTTTAATTTGGGGGATATCACCCAGTATACATTTTGGTGGACACTCTAAATATGAGTAATTTATAACATTGTGTATTTAATATATAATTTACTTTAACTTTATGAAATACGTTCATGATGTTCAACTCCTGAGATATATGTATTGAATAATAATAAAATTAAGAATACTATGTTGTATTTAAACATGCATTATTCGTTGTAAAATTCTGTTGAAGCAATTCAATAATAATGATGGTCAATTTCTTTACTTTAGTTAACTTAAGCAAACGATCATTTTTATGTTATTATTTTAATGTTTAAGTTTTCACGAAATGGGTGTTTACGATCTACCAGCCGCCATTGATCTTGTAATAGCTGTGACCGGGTATTCTAAAATAGATGTCGGTGGAGTTTCTTTAGGAGGAACCATACCTTTAATAACACTAGCTGAAAAACCTGAATACAACGCAAAGATCAGGAACTTACTATTGATGGCACCAGCTACTAGAATGGGAAAAGGATTTCAGGGTATTCAGTATTTATTTGCCAGAAGATTAATACGGACGATATTGGTAATTATAATTTTGAATATTCTGATGTTTGTATTTATTTAGCTCGGTCGTTCTCGAACGTTTTTCGTATTACACCCGTTCTTTCGTTTTTCATAACGATCCTACCTTGGTGAAATATATTTGTTCTTTCTTTACCTAGTCCTCCTTGTAGTCTTATAATTTAAAAGTTCGCTCGCTCAACTAGGAGAACCTCGACTGAAACCTGTAAGACATACACATTAGCTTTAGTTTACTCAGATGTAAATTATGTTACTCCTGCATACCTCAAAACACATATTGCTGTAAAATTGATATTAACCTTAACTCCTTCAGGCGTATCATCGCAGGTGAAGTAAAATCTACCTCCACTCAATGGATCCCAGTGTTATGGAACATACATACACCTTATATTCGACGCTGGACAGCTACTACAAAATAATGGTTTAAATACGTATGCAATGACATACTCCCAATACAAAAAGATACACCCATAAATCGGACTCTGGGAACAAAGTCGAAGAAGCATGCCTTCTTAACAGTCAATGATCTAATTAAAAACTAGTTCAATGGAGAGAATGATTGGAGAAAAAATTAGGGTCTATCAAACCCAGATAGTCATTGGCTAATCTAGGATTCATGATTCCATGTATGTACCTAGTTTCTCATTAGAGCGACGAGAATGAGTCATCTTAGAGGAAATCTTAAAAGAAACACAAAGCGGACACGGACAATTTTGGGAAACATTATTCAATTTGGATATGACAAACTCTCCTGCTTACGACTGCTGTCACTCAATTCCAATTATGGAACATAAAAGTATTGCCCGATTCAAGCTTTCCAAAAACCAAGTAACGAGATCTATAGCGTCACGAATCGAGCTCTAACCTAATTGAGATCACTTGATATCCTCTTGTAGAAAATCACCCAAATCACATAGAAGTTACCATGTTATTATACTAAGTTTTTAACTTTTTACATTTTATTTTATATTCATATACTATTTTAATTAAGATTATTTGTTATTAATTTTATAGTTGTAGTACCTATTCAATACCATACGATAGTGATAATAACTACCTCCACAAATTATTTGTCATTTTATTTACCTTGTATTAACCTTTTACTTATTGTATAAATACCAGATTATAGATATCTTTAAATACAAATAACAATGAATCGTACATTGATTTTTGATGGAAACAAATAACAATAGTTTTTGAATATCAAAAATTAACTACAGTAGATATTCTTTGACTTAGGTGATATCGCGTATCTTCTGTTGTTCTCAGTACAATAAACAAGTCCACGTCAAAATATTTTCTTTGCCTTTCGTATTCTATTTATATCAAGCTTATATATATTTTTGATGCACTAAAAATATATGCAAACTTTTTGAGTTGTTAAAATATACGCCACCTTGTTATTACAAATATTAAATACCAACTGCTTGTCAAAAAATTCATATCTGACCCTGCGATAAATATTCATGACTATTACTTGTGCTCACATATTTTCTCATTTTGTTTCTAGAAAACCCAATTCAAATCTACTTACGTATCACTTAATCCAGATCCAGATAATATTCCATTTGGTGAATTATGCAGGACGAAAATCGTCGGGGCCTTTTGCCTACAAGCAATGAACATGTTACAGGGATTTTACAATCCACTTCATATAGTATGTGTCACTAAAATATAATATGGTCTTTTTGGCATAATATAATTTATGTTTCGTTCTTTTATAGTTCATGTTTACATTATAAATTAAAAAATGTATTATATTTGTTTGAATTTTAAGGAGCCCGTTGTTGATGTTTTTACTACTTATCCACAACCTACGTCAGTTAAAGCGATCAAACATTATTTACAATTATTATTAGCAGGTACATAAATTAAATGTATTAGTGATAAAATTAAAAAAAAAAAGAGTAAAACAAAAAAAAAATGGTTCTAATTAAATATTCTTTCTAATCTATGTAGTATGTAGGTAATACTCATATATTTTGCTGTACCTACACTTTCGGTGCATTTATATTATTCTTATCAGATGTATCACTATAGTGATTCACTATACATACAAAAAATCCATTTCGCTTTTTAGAGTAACTATGTTTCGTGTACATTCTAAGTATTAGAAAATTTTTATTTACTAAACAGTTTTATTATTTAATGTCGTGCGATATTATTAAATGGACAGAGTAATTCTTGTCGCTCGCTCTCTTATAGCGTTGAGAAACGTTTCATCACGATGAATTGACCACTAGTCAGCGCTATACGTATATTTTTAGTTAATAGATTAAATGGAGAGATAATTGAAAATATTTGAAAAAAATCATACAACTTCCCCATTTTCGGCTATAAACTCACTAAAACCGTTTTCAGATTATTTCGTATTTCGGTAAATCATTTTTACATCTATGACAAATAAAGAATAATGTTATATTACTTTATTAAATAAAATAACATTATTTTAATAAATGCATCTTTGTAGATACAAATATAAATTATGTAGACAAAATTTTTGTTTTGTTTTAAACATGTATAGAGCAATTTGGAGTTTTTTTCTATATCAATATTTGATAGTTTCTCTATTAAATCAATGAAAATGGTTTGATTTTAATACAATTACATTTCTCATTTGCAATTACTAATTACTAATTAGAACGTATTAATTTCCAGGACATTTTAGTAATTTCAATTACGGTCCCGTCGGTAATTTAGCACATTACGGTTCTGAAGTCGTTCCAGAGTATAACGTATCAAAAATTACAGCACCAGCTATCGTTTTGTACTCGAAAAAAGACAATATTGTACCACCAGAGGTAAAAAGAATATTTTTGTATAATTTAATATCTAATTGAAAAAGAGATATTTTTGTGCATGTTTAACGTACGTATATTGATACATTTTATGGTAAAATAAAATTCTGTAACTTTAAGTCATATACATACTTCAGCATGCATTTTGTGTGATTTAATCGAATCCGTTTAATTTTATTTTCAGGACATTAAATGGTTATTGGACACTTTGCCTAACATCAAAGACACGCTATACGTTGACAAGACCCCATTCAGTCATCAGTCTTTTTTAATGGACAAAAGAACACATATAGTTGTTGGCCCTTATATAATAAAACAATTATTAAGAGAAGATTAGTGTACCTTTATATCCGAACAGTGAACAGATGTTTCATGATAATAACTTGCTTAAATTATTTTTATTGTGTATAGGTATAAATGTAATTTTTGAATCATCTGGCAAGATCAAAAATGCAATCAACATTGTAGAAAATAAAAAAATAATTTTTATACATTCTTGATGAAGTGATATTATTTATTAGTTATTATATTATTACTCGTTAATGTTTGAAAGTCTAATAATGAATTTTTAATTAAGGTGTAGTATATATGTATTTTTAATTTAATATCAACATAATATTAAGGTGTCCACACACTGCAGCGGTAGCGGTGGCGGTGGCGGTAGCGGTTACAGCAAAATGAAGCCGGGCACAATTTTACCGCCACCGCGGCGGCACCGCGAAAACCAAATAATTTTACCGCCACCGCTGCAGTAGTGCAGTGTGTGACGAACTTTATGCGTCGGGTATATGGCTGTTGATCGTTATCGAAATGGGCAATAGCCCGATAGTCAAATACCGACGATACGTATTTTTTATTTTTAGCAGTATTTGAGTAGTCGTCAGTCTGCTGTCGATCATTCTCATGATTGTGTGTAGGCCTAATTTTGTGTATATATATAATATACAGCGAATTTATATGCACTATTTGGTGGTGTTTATTTTTTTCGTATGATAATAGAATGGAAATAATATTATAATCACATGCAGTTTTCAGAATGGGATACGAACGAAATGCAGTTTTATAAATCCGAATGTGCGAATAAAACTTTGTGTATACGTAATTAATATTGCTTTTTTTTCGTTACCGTTTTAAATATGTCGAATGTGAATGACGACACAACCGTAAGAGTGTCTACTCGATCCCGTACGAATATGATCAATAAGAATGGATAATGCAGAAAATAATTTACGGCCGGTGTCCCAACCGATGGAGAACCGATAAATTAATTACTAATTATATCATAATTACACCTAGTACATCAGAAGAAAATCAAAAATGTAATTATATAACTAACACAGCTAACACGAACGTAAACCCAATCGATACGAACACCTTACTCTCTACTTTGATGGCCCAGAACACTATGCTTATGGAATTACTAAAGCTACAACAAGGTATGACATAACTATTGCACCAGACTTGAATAAATCTATTCCGATATTCAATGACTTAAAGACAGGTGCACAGGCTCTCGATTGGTTATAAACAGTTAACAGAGTTGCAAATCTACATCGTTGGCCCGATAATTTTAAATTACAATCTGTACGTGCCAATCTCGCGGGTGCCCCTCAACAGTGGTTCGCATCACGAGATATTGAAAAATGGATTGATTTCGAAATACAATTTCATAGAACATTTGTTGGTACGGTGATGACGGGTGATCGCTGGAAGGAAATGTGTTGTCACGTCCAATTTCAAAGTGAAAATGTACAGGAATATTTTCACGAGAAAGTTCATTTGTGTAAACTAGACGAAATGTCGTTTCATGAATCAAAAATGAAAATTTTGGAAGGACTGATTTCGAAAGATTTAAGTATTTATTTGTTAGGCCGGGACCACGAAGACGAAGATGAATTATTACGTGACATGGTCGAATACCAACGACTGGAAGAATCGCGTACTATGCGTATCCGTCAGTTAGCCGGTGTTAAAGATAGTGGTCAACAAAAATTAAATACGTCACAACAAAATAATGTGTTACCACCAGTACTACCGAAGAAATATTTCACAAAGACGACAGATCACGATGGAGGATTAATACGATCATGTTATAACTGCGGGTCAAAAACACATAATATATCGCCTCAGTGTCCAAAACCTAAACGAGAGACAGGAGATTATTATGAATGTGGTTCGACGGCACACCAGAAGGGATCCTGCCCAAGCTATGCACGTCGGAATGCCGAAGTATCGAAAGATAAATCATCAGGGTTGATGAGCATTGCTATACGAGTAGAATGTGATGATGACCTGCCTACTAACTAACTCTGATGCCGTACGAGGTGCCGTGTCAAATCAACGTTTCGGCAGAAGAGGATGAAGTTTGCAATGTCACTTTCAACGCGGTAGTCGACACAGGAAGCCCAATAAATTTACTGAAATCTGAGTTCGTTCCGAATAATCATTCTTTTGTTAAAACTGCGATAAAAAGTAGTTTCTCTAGAATAAACAGTGCTAAATTAGACGTACAGTAGTTCCCATTACAACGAAAAATCATGTTATAACGAAATTCATAGAAGTTCCCTACCAAAAAGCTATTAAAACAATGTTAAGTGTTAAATACAACGAAATGATTGATTTTTAAAAATCCCTATACAACGAACTATTTTTACAGGTTAAAATATGTTTTCCTTTCTTAATTTAATGTAAAGATAACAAGCATACAATTTTATGAAATAATTCAAGTCATTAAATTGTCATGTGTGTGACCATGTTATTCTGCGTCAATCGATAACTTGTCACAATCGTCACAACCAAAAAAATTGGGTGTATATCTTCATAAATCTCACACGTCGGTTATTTTTCGTATTTTACGCTAATTTATTTTACCTAACCTTCTTTATTGTACACGTGCACGTGATGGCTCATTCAGTGAAAAGAAGCAATTTTCATTGGAAGAGAAGAAAAACATAATTTCTGAAGTAGATAAATGATTGAAGAAAGGCGAGGTGGCAAAAAAGTATGGCATATCTCCATCAACATTGTCAACCATTTTGAAGGACCGAGAAAGCATCTTGAAACAACTGCAGACTTCTGTTTTTGTCCCGAGCAGGAAAATAATGCGTAAAGCACAAAATGAAGACGTAGTTACAGCAGTTTTCAAATGGTTTCAAGATGTTCGTTCCAGAAACGTTCCTCTGACCGGTCCTTCAATTCGAGAAAAAGCCTTAGAATTTGCTAAAATGCTCGAAGTTGAGAATTTCCAAGTGTCGGATGGTTAAATCGTTTTTGTGAGCGGTATGGTGTGGTGACTAAATGCATTTCTGGAGAGGCGAGTGACGTGCCAATGAATTCAGTAAACGAATGGCGAAATGGAGAAGTTGCAGAACTCATCACGAAATACAGCCCGAACGATGTCTTTAATGCGGATGAAGCTGGAGTGTTTTTTCAGCTTGAACCAAAAAGGTCATTAGCCCAGAAATGAGACAGGTGTGTAGGGGGTAAAGCTTCCAAACAACACATCACCGCTCTGTTTTGTTGTAACAAATCGGGAACGGACAAACGAAAAATTCTCGTCATCGGCAAATCCGCAAAACCTCGTTGTTTTAAAAACTGTAAATCGTTGCCATGCATTTATAAATTTAACAAGAAATCATGGATGACTCAAATAGTTTTTAATGATTGGTTGATAGATTTCGACAAAGAAATGAAAAAAAAAAAAGAGGAAAATTCTTCTTTTTATCGACAACTGCACTCCACATAATGAACCACCAAAATTGGATAACATTCGTGTGGAATATTTCCCACCAAACTGCACAGCTGTACTTCAACCTCTTGACCAAGATATCATCAGAGCTATAAAATCGCGCTACAGGACTTTTTTGTTACGTCAAATTTTATGTGATTTGGAGAAAAATATCCAAAGAAAATGATTGCTTGGGATGATATCAATCAATCAATAATAACTAACTGTTGGGGATATGCAACCACTACCAAAGACGCCAATACGGTCTCAGAAGTGGCCGAATATGACGAATCAAATATGCACGACATCCAACAATCTGAGTTAAAGCGAATTTGGATCATTGCGAAAAAGAAAACGTCGCTTCTTGACGACGTGAATTTAGAAGATTATCTCAGTGCAGATGACAACATTTCAACGTGTTATGAACTAACAGAAGTAGACATCATACAATCCATTAAAGACAGCAAAGATGAGGCCACCGATGAAAGTAGTGAAGATGAAGAAGCTTTGATGGAAGATGATGTGCGCAATGTCACTTCATCAGAAGCCTAATCAAGTTTGAAAATAATGCGTATATTCATTACATCACAAAGTGATGTACCAGACTCCATATTTACAAATATTCACCAACTACAAAATTATTTATTTTCTATTAAAACAGCAAATCTTATTCAAAAGAAAATTGTCGATTATCTGTAATAAAGTATTTTTTTTTTTTTTTTTGCAAATTATTTACATTTTAATTCACATTTTTATTATTTATTTGTATTTATTTATCGTTAATATTATAATAAAAACTATATTAATATTTAAATAATATAAGGTTTTTCATTTTTTTTTATTCGAATTTTCAAAATTTCGTTACAACGAAATTTCGGTTATAACGAGAAAAAAATTCGGTCCCTTGGAGTTCGTTGTAAGGGGAACTTACTGTATTAGGTATTTTCGAAACTGACATAATTTTTGATACGAGTAATAACCGAATGTATTTTAAATTTCATATTGTACCAAATAGTACCATGTCAGCTAGCGCTATCCTAGATAGGGTCGTAAGGGACCTTCTATCCAAACCGGGATTTAAAATCGAATTTGAAAATAATACGGTGAATATTAAACTGGTGTTTATTTCATTACTAATATAGTCATCTTAATGTTAATATTATAGTATCATATTATTTATAGGTAATATAATAATTATATAGATAACTATAATCATAATTATATTATTTCCTTAAAAATCATATGTGGCAACAAACTCACATATAATTTTAGGACTACATCACTGCTAATGACTAGACTAAATACACAAATCGTCTTAAAACGATTGAACTAATGAAACCTTAAGAAAACATTGCTAGTTCACATTTTATAACTACAAAAATAAATAACCAGATTATAATCAGATTTAAACTTTCTGAATATTTTAAATTCTGAAGTAAGTGAAAGATGTATTGTTTTTACAACACGGTTTATGTGCATGATTCTTGTACTCTGGAGCAAACGTAGGCGAGTTGATGAAAATAATTAGCTGTCTCAAGCTAAGTTAATTCCATTAAATTGCTTACTGTTAAAAGTTAAAAGTCAACAAAGAAAAAATTTAACTCGTTTAATTTAAAGTTTAAGTTTAAAGTTAAGATAGGAATAAAATTAACTTCAGTCAGTTAGAAAAAAGTTTTAAAAATGTTTGGCATAAAGCACCCTAGTATTTTCATTTATACAAATATGTACCAAGATGCTTAAAACTAAGTCAAGATAAAATATTGATTAGTATGATTGTAAATTGTTACCAATAACTTATAGATTACATCTTTATGTAATTTAAGATTACAAATAATTTAAGCTGAAGTGCAAAATAAATCATTAAAATACACAAAAACGTTCACTTGTTAATTTTTGTTACCAGATGCAAAAATACTAAAATCAAAATTTATGAACTATCTCATATAATCTCTCTAACCCAATCTTCCAATACCCCCGTTCCCCACCTACTAAAATATTATATACAATAACTATTGTTCTGTAGTATTATCAACAAATACCTATTTCGATTTTATATTATACCATTTATTATAAATAGTATTTATCAAAGATTATAACGAGATTCGAATAGGTAGAAGGTATACTATATTCTTTATTAATCTATTAATCTCGAACGACTATAGACATTTCTCCACTAGGATTGTATTTACCATATATTATTGATATTGCCCATTTATGGACTGATATTTCTTGTCACGCGGATGTAATACTATGGTAATTCCCATCCGACCATCGATTCAAAAATAAAAAATAAGAAAGACCAATATATTTATTTTTTACCAACCTACTTATTTTTAGATCTACGTTTTTGAGAATTTGACGAAAAAAACTATCAACCTAATTGCACGATATTGATATTTAGTTATAAAGATAAATAAAATAATACAATTTTTAACTGAATAATTTACTATGTTAAAATCAAAAATAATAACCAGTCAAGTTTAAAAGCTTAAAAAAATTATACTTTTAACTTAAATTAAAATTTTTAACAAGTTAATACCCACCTTTGGAGACATTCTTGAACACACTAGACTTTGTTCAAAAGTTTCATCCTCTAAATGTATAGATAGACAATCTCATTATGATAGTGTAATATTATGCTATCACATATCAAAAAGCTGGTAAGTGAGATGATGGTGGTACAAGTTTGTCCTTCGTCCCTTCGGTCCTCGGACAAGATATTGGTGATGAATGTATTAAGTTTTAAAGAAATGATGACTCATTTCTTTAGTATAAAACGATTCTGAGCAAAGCTTCAGTGTTATATAATATATTATTATTTAAATACTGTTTACGTATTTTACGGTTATTTGTATAATTTTTGGTGAGTTATAATAATTTATTAAAGTGTGTATAAAAAAAAATCCTGACTCATGATTTTTGAATTTTTGTTAGGATAATTAGGTAGGTATATGAGTAAGGTCATATTAAATTTTCAGAATTTTTTGTCAAATATTTAAAATTAAATTACATAAAAACTTTCAAACAATTTGGTAAATTCAAAGTTCTATATTTAAGTCAAAAGTGCTATAATTGTTCTGAAAATGTTGTCCAATATAAAAAAGTATGTATTTGATATTGGATAACATTTTCAAGTTTCTAGCTTCAATACTTTTCGATTTATGACTAAATACCTAAAATCTGAACAGTGAAAATCTCGTTTACGGCGGATTTTTACCGATTTTACCGTTTTTACTCAGTTTTTCGATCGTTATTCTTGATTACTGGAAAAACTATGGAGATTTTGGAAAAATGACCTCTCTAAAGTACCATCTCAGTTCGATTTCGAATCTAAAAAGTTGCTGGACGAAACTTTTGGACAAGGATTTCTATACGAAAAAGTGTTTACAGAAAAAAAAAAAAAGAAAAAAAAAAAAGAAAAAATAAACATCATTGTAAAACCATAAGAACCTTCGCTTCACTCAGAATCTAAAATGTAAAATGAATGTAACATACGCTTTACATCACTTCTAAAAAATTCGCGATTCTTTTAATTATTTAAACAACAATTTGTTTATTTAGCACACTTTTAACACGAAATTATTATTGAGATTTATTATATTAAGAATTAAATTGAGATTATTACATTGAAAAAATTTCAATATTCATGTCATGAAATTTTTTTCTATAAGCGTTTAAGTAAATTATAAAGGTGTGATTCCTATGCGCGCGGCTGTAGTCGCGACGCGACCGCCGTTTTCAGCCGCGCGCGCAAGGAAGAATTCCTATGAGCGACGAGCACGACGCGACAGTGTGCTCACTGTAATCCCACCGATATAGTTCTGTCTAGTGTCTTTATTCATTTTCTTAAAAGTTTAGAAAATTTTTAAATTAAAATTAAACTTGAAATTATTTTTTTAATTTGACATTCATAAAATAAATAGATTTTAATAAAGTCGGTTAGTATACATTTGACATGTCGCTGCCACGTCGCAAAAGACAATTACTAGCATTACTGTGTTTACAAGTGATTGACGAAGAACAAGAATAGGTTATAATACAGCATCACCTGTCAAAAAAATCAAAACAAACCCATGCAATTTTCAAAGCCAGGGAAAATGAAGGGTTCTTCAGTATATTTATCGAAAAACATTTATGGGAAGACCAAACGAAGTTTCGAGAGTTCTTCAGATTAAGCTGGGATCAGTTTAACTACGTGTTAAATTTGATCAGTGGCGTATTTGAGCCTTCACTTAGGGGGGGGGCGATATTAAGAGGAGTAAACCACCCCCACCAATTAAAAACATTTTTTTTAGACATAAAAAACAACGCATTTTTATTATTTATTTAAGCACTTTTATTAAAGAATTTTTAACCACGCTTTGAACTCTGTGGACTTTAACCAACTTTGACGAAACGTATGCTTATATGATTTTTTTTAGGCCATTTAAACGATGGTCCTTCATTAGAGTTTTCACTGTCACTCATTTTGTCTCTTATAACCACAATAATAAAAAACAAAATAATTCAAGTTACGCACTGCACGAGTAAGAAGCGACGGCCGACGAATAACAATTTTAGGTTATAGGATCTAGAGTATATTCGCTTATAACCCATGTATGCGTCGCATTTTCTTGGTCATTGCCATAGATATTGCCACACACAAGTGTTGTATATCTATGGTCATTGCTTATACGTTTCATTTTCGGCAAAAAGTCCGTAGGGTATTATGAGTTTACGACTTATGACCAACATAACAACGTATACAATTTTCCATAACATGGTAAAAAATCAAAATGCAAGAAATCTCCAGTTTTAGCACTTATTTCCTCAGAATATTTGAATTCCCCAGAAAAATCTCCAAAACCAAATAATACACCAAAAATCCCCAGAAAGAGGAAATTTCCCCAGACCTGGCAACACTGTGACGAAATGACCATAGACATAATAGAACAGACACCATAGACACCATAGACATTCTATTATGTCTATGGAAATCACAGATATAGATAATATATCTGTGATGGAAATGACCTATCGTGACCCTAAATGGTCACCTAAGTAACCATTTCGACAGGTGACGTTCCGTTCCATCATTCATTTGGTACGACTACGTCACCCATTACTCGGGCTAAATGTTCCATCTTTGCGTATCATAGAGCAATCACTAATCAGAAATCCGATTTATCCGATATAATACGTATTATCAGTTGCCAGTTATTACAAAAATTTCTCATCCAAAAAATATTATTTATTTATTAATTAAAATATTTAGACACACTTATAAGTTCAACAATCATAAAATATTATTTTCAAAGATCTCTCGGGAGGGGCGATCGCCCCTATCGCCCCCCCCCTCAAATACGCCACTGAATTTGATAGAGGATGACATAACTTCCAATCCAACTAATAAAAACCCATTTGCAAAGTCTCGGAAGACATTTTTGTGTTTAATTTAAATAATGATAATATCGTAAATATCGATAATTCGTAGGGCGCGACTGCGACTCGACTGCTCCCGGAGCGGCCATCGCCGCGCGGCTGCAGATGCACGCAAAAGACGGCTCAGTCGCGGTCTTAGGAATTACCTAAATTTAAAAATAGAAAAAGATGTACCAGCGCGGCTGAAAACGGCTATAGCCGCGCGCATAGGAATCACACCTTTTAAGACGATTATTATGGAATCGATTATTCGTTCATCAATTTTCAATTTAAAACGTGTAAAAAATTATTGATCCACCCAATCATAATCAAATTTAGAATACAAATAAAACAACATGTTTTGAATCTTTTGGTGGAAAAATTTCTTTAAAATGTATTAAATTACCGAAGTTGGAAACAACGAAATTTTATACCTGATGGTCTAGAGTTAATACATTTAAAATGAAATACGTTAAGTAGGTTAGGCTAAGGTTAGGTATAAAATATTTCCCCTGAAAACGAATATAAATCAATGCATTTTTTTGAATAAATGTACATTTAAAAATTGTTAAAAATTACTATCTATCCCGGTTATAATTTAAAATAAATAAAAATCGTAAAAAGTGTATATTTTTACGACTTAATGATGAAAAATTGTCATTAAATACCAACATAGCTCCTGCCCTTGAAGACGGCTGAACACATATGCGTAGCAAATGCAGTTTATTCATTTTAATGAAGTTTTAAGTAGTTATTTTTACTCAATTTAATCATTTCGACACATTATACAATTATTTATCACGAACAAGTCAGTGAAAGCAAATGTTGATATTTTATAATAAAATTAGCTTTACAATATTGTTTCCAGACAATTCATGTTATTCGTTGGGAATTTGAATTTATTTTAAGAAAATGAATATTTATAAGTCATGTTTTTGGATCGTTGTGACCACTCTGTGTTGTACACAATATTTTGTATCGTCAATAGAAACCGTAAGTAATTTATAATTATAATTTTGATACCAGTGGCGTCATAATAATATTACATTACATAATATTACACATTTGTCCCCTGACTTCTTTTTTATTGTGAACTCTTGCATACATCCTAATAAGACTCATGAAGACCAAATGGTATGCTACGTTAAAATTTGTAGTTTTTTATTAAAAAAAAGTATATGTATATATTATACAATGTATATCATTATATATCAATATATATATATACCAATATAGGTATATTACCTATTAAAATACTTATTTTATTTATATTTACCTATTCCATCAACAAATAGCGTATAAATAGCAACTGTTAACCCGTCGATCGACTGATAAACATGATGTCAATCAATTCTATAGTAAAATTATAATTTGTTGGAAAAACTAACGTTAAATTAATAAACGTTATTGGAACCGAACGCGAATTCGGTATAGTTTTATGCTAGTTTGTTCAGTTTTCAGTAGAATTCATATAATTGTAATTGTTCAAACTGTTGTTAAAAAGCACATTTGTCACACAACAGTGATAAAATAAAAATGAGATGTACACTTGTTTTCATATATGCTGACTTTAGATTCAGAGAAAATTAGACTAGGGAAAATAGATAGGACTCCCCACCAGAAATAACTCCACTGTTACGATTAATTCGGTCAATTCGGAAAACACGGTCTATTCAAACATTGGTGGTTGAAAAATACGATATTAGTTGGATGGAACGAACTAACAGTAGTCATTAGTTATTAAAAGTATAATATAACATATTAAGTATATGATGATAGTAATGTTTTATGAATTTTCATTGAAAAATCTGATTATAGATTAACAAAATTTTAGAAGTGATTTCGATATTTCCTACTTCAATATTATTATTTATGAGATACCTAACCTATATCCTAAACAGTTTTTATCGTTTGATTTTAAAGTGGCAAAAAATTAAAGCCAGCGGATACCCACTCATGATGTATGAATATCAGAGTGAGGATCATTACATGTTGGGCATGGAACGAATACCATACAGTAAATATGGCAACGGAACTATCGGTAAACCGGTGATATTATTATGTGGTATGTTCGCTACATCTATACTGTATGTATCACACAATGCATCTCTTGGTAAGCAATTTTTATTTACGTATTTTACTGTTATAATAATTACCATATTCTCTTTCCTTTATCAGTGACCGATAATAATCTCAATGACAGTAAACAAATGTAAATAAATCCACTCCTATGGCGTTACAGCTAATAGGGTCGAGATAAACATTATAAACCATACATATTACATAAATATTATCCATAGGTAATTTTGTTTGATGTGTGTTAAAGTTGAATCACCTACCTACCAATCATTTGATGTCTTTAATGTGTGCAAGTATTTCAGTAATTTCTGAAAAAGTCCAATGTATTAATGAAAAAACATTTAATCTTTTATCCAGTTACCTTCCTTTTTAGAACACTTCTAAATACTTACCTTTCTGTATGTATAAAATACCCAGTGGCGTACGCAGGGGTAGGGTTCTAGGGTTCTGACCCCCCCCCCCGAAATTTTTTCATTTTACAAAAAATATCTCATTTACCACCATTTTAATACACAGTCGATCAATTGTTGGTAATTTTTAATTTATTATTAATTATAATTTGTTATAACTTATAGGTAACTATTAAATAGGGCTCGGATTTTATAGCAAATGTTTCTTTTGAAGGTAGTGTGATAGAAAGATAATTCTTATATATAAATAAGTTTTGACTCTTTTTGATTTCTATGAAGTAAACTTTATTTTGCTTTTTTTTGCTTTTTCCCACAAAGCCTGCTTTTTATTGCTTTTTCTCCTATTTGGTTCTTTTTTCTCAATTTTCACATATTTTCCTTGAAAATTTAATTTATTTCTATGTATAATATACTTGGACTATATTATTGCATAGACAATCTCGTCTACATCACGACAAATTTTGGGTTTATACCACATGCAATTACAAAATAAGAAAAAAAAAGTATTTTTTATTTTTATTCCAAGTAATTTCGTTTATTTATTAATTTTTTTTATGCGACCTTTGGCAAAAAATATAGCTACTGTTTTAGAAGCAAAACAGAAGTTGGAAGAGCTAATGGTGAAGTAGCGAAATTGATTATAGAAAACTGCAATCATGTTTTTTCAAAGAATGGATGGGTAGAACTTCAAATAATAACTTCAAAAAATCAATAGTTTTCATAATGGCACTACACTTAACATAAATGTGGACCATTATGATTTAGATAATTTAGTTAATATGGAATATGCACCAGTTACATCGGTTGATGTGGAAAGATCTTTTTCCACGTATAAAAATATTTTAGCGCGCAATAGGATGAGTTTTAATGAAAGTAACTTGGCAAAATATGTGGTCGTAAATTCATGTTTAATATTTAATTTTATGTATAATTTAAAGTTATTTTTTTAAATTAAATTTAATAAATGCTTCTTTTTGCTTTTTTTGGCTTCTTAAAGTGCTTTTTTAAGGATTTATTTTGCTACAAAATCCGAGCCCTACTAATAAAATAAAAACTGTAAAGCAAATTATTTAAATTGTTTATTATTATTAAAATTATTTACTCATGTAAAACCCTAACCGAACTAAAATCCTGCGTACGCTACTGAAAATACCTAACTTGCTAACTTACAACTAACCTAACCTAAGTACCTAACTTACAAAACAACAGAAAGAAGTCGTAATATAATAAATATTTTCAATTCATTTTGTATACAACGAAAATAATTTCAAAACCATACATTTTTTACAAGTTAAAAATAATCGTTCAAATGAATCTAAACCTCTGCAGGATATATAATACTATATTTATTGTACAAATAAGCAATACTATGCCTAGAACTTAGAAGTATTTAATAATTTGGTAAATTACGATAAAGATCAAATATTCCCCATTCAATTATGTATCACGTGGTCTCCTATGTCAAACTCAAGGTTATACATGTTAATTATACATTATTTATGTTTATGGTGTAGGTTACCTTCTATCAGATGCAGGATTTGATGTTTGGCTTTTTAACTTTAGAGTAAATGGTATGTCCAAAAAAATTAAGGATCCAAGAACTGGATTAGTTCCTAAGCTAGATAACATAAATTGGAATTTCTCGTAAGTACAATATCACATTAATTGTTTAAATATATACATATGCTTTTATTGTATGATTTATCTTATGTTAATAATGTGAATCAAAATATTTAAAATTATTTATATCAATTTCATGTAATAATATGTATCTTTAGTAAAAACTTAAAAGTTAATACTATACTTGTCATTAAAATGTAATGTATAACGAAATAAAAACACCATTTTAAAATGAAAAAAGGATTAGTTATAATTTTCTTCAAGTCCCGGTATTTTAATAGTATGTGTAAATAATATATATAACTAGTATACTTTATTTTTCTCATATTAATAAAAACTTTATTTACAATGTATCCAATATCCATAGAGCACAAAAAATAAATGCAATAATAAAGAATAAAATCAGATTGCTTTGTTATCTAGAGGGAGAAAACTGTTTAGCAACCGTACCTCTAACTATAAAATATACTTAAAATACTTTTACTTCTGTTTAAATTATACAATTTGGATCTATCATATTTGTTAGTTTTTACATTAAACACATACAATACAGGGTGTCCCACCAGGATTTATATAGATCAATATTTTCCGTCGTAATAAAGATAATAAATCTTCCATTTTTTTCCGATACTCATAGGCTTTAAGGCTACAAATAATCAATATTTTAGTGAAATAAAATGTTTCTGAAAAAATAATAGTTAAAAAAAAAATAACATAAATTAATAAAATTGATAAATATCAATTATTTTCGAGTTCTGACTAGATAATTTAAATCGATTTAGTGAAAGAGTTATGTACGGAAAATGTTACCGTTTTCACTCGGTTTTTCGATTGTTCTTCCTCTCACCTCAAAAAATTATTCAAAAGAGAAAAAAATGATGTATTTTCTACACATGATTTCCTATCAATAGAATGGTTAAACCAAACTTTAGGACAAAGTTAAGTGTACTAAATGTGTCTTAAAAAAAACAAATAAATAACACTATAAATCAATAGATCATTCACTTCACTCGGAATCTAATGGCTAATTTTTAATATGCGTAATAGAGCATTTATGATAAAAAACGACGTAAATTAATTTTTTTTTTTAATTCTGTAAGTTTCAAAAAAAAAAAAAATTTTAAGGTTAATTTTAAGACAGGAGATATTGCTGCGTATGAACCTCGATGAAAATATATAAATGAATCCTTTTTAACAATGTGTATTTAAATTAATTATATTACACATTTCAATGCTTTTGAATAAAAATAAAGTTATATTTAACTTTATTATGTATGTTTTTGACCTTAAACTTTTTAAATAATTGTGTTGCATTTTATAAAAAGTAACAAAGATATTTTGTGTTAAATAGTTATGATTTATTGTATAATTATAATTTAATAATAACGATTATCTGTTTTATTTACTGACTTAAGCTAATGATAATTTTATATGTTGTTGTTTTAATGTTTAAAGTTTTCATGAAATGGGTATTTACGATCTACCAGCCGCCATTGATCTTGTTATAGCTGTAACCGGGCATTCGAAAGTGGATGTCGGTGGACTTTCCTTAGGAGGAAGCTTACCTTTAATAACACTAGCTGAAAGACCCGAATACAACGCGAAAATCAGAAACTTACTTTTAATGGCACCCGGCTGTAAAATGGGATCGGGATTTGAAGGTTATCAGTATTTCTATATCAGAAAACTTGTACGGAAAATTTTGGTAATAATAATATTTCGTTTATTAGTTTTAGATTTGAAACTAGAGCCCTATCGCATATTGCGGTATTTTACGATAGAATTTCTTAGTAAGACTGTAAAATACTCAATGTTGACGACTTTGGTTAAACTCGTTTTCATCTGTTTCATGCAAACAGAAGAATTAATAAAATTCTCATATCTTTCCATCAGTAATATGTCCTCTGCATCTCCTCCGGGGAATGTCAAACGTCCCTTAAGACGAATTTGGTCCAAATATTAACTTATTATAAAATATATAAATAAACATACATTTACATACATGTAAAATGTATTTATATACAGGTACGAAATTATAGAGATATAATAAGAGAATTTCATGACAGATGGCCATTCGACAATATTTGTTGTTATTTAAATGCCAGCTGTCAGTGAAAATACTCATGGAAAAATGTTAAACTATCATAAAAAAAAAAAATTCTGTGCTCAGTAGTTGATTCAGTAGTAATTTATTATGAATTTCATTAAATATTCCACCTATGTTAAAAACGCGGATTGGAAAAATCTATTATTTTATTATGTTGTTAAAATATCTAAACTATATTAAAAATCCCGATTTAATAATTTAAAAATAGTTATATGATTGAATTAAAAAAAATTAATTTAAAAATGTATAAATACCTCTATAAAATTGTGCTTTTATAAAAAAAAGATATGATTAGTAATGAGAAGTATACATTTAAATCGGTACATAGAATATGATACAAAAAGGAAAAGAAAAATTAAGTCATTAATGACTCGATGATACCATTCACGTTAAAATAAATAAGGATACCAGTAAAAGGTTAATAATATTATAAGAAATAAACTAAAAAAAAAAATCGTATAAGAAATTACGTAAAAATCGTAAAGTAATTTACTTAAACGCTTAAAAAATAAATCCTGATTATCAATAACTGTGAAACAAATTATTTGTGAAATTTATCAATATCATTCATAAAGTTTATGAGTTTAATCATTTTTGATTTTTAGAATTTTTTGTCTAATATTAGCTATATAATAAACATTTAAAAATAGATTAACTTTAAGAAAACATGATATATCCAAAATTATATTTTAAGCCAATAAAATGACATAGTTTTTCAAACTTTTGTAAAATATGTATCGATATACCGTAAATATGCGGTGAAAATTTCAAGTTTTAGCAGTATTAATTTCTGAGTCATTACTAAATAACGAAAACCGATTTAATGAATGTGTCGTTTACGACAAATTTGACCGTTTTTACTCAGTTTTCGACAGTTTTTCTCCACGAAATTCCTTATCTATAAAGTAGCTACATGAAACGTTTAAAGAATTATTATTATCCGAAAGTGTTTATAGAAAAAAATTAAAGAAAAAAACACCATTGTAAAACCAATATATCCTTTCACTTCATTCAAGATCAAAAAAATATTTACTGTTCGTAAATTAAAAAATTTTTAGTTTCAATGTCAGTATGTTTGTTTATCAAATCTATTTCAAACTTGTATTGCTTGATGAATGATAAATTATTTTTTACCAAAAGATTCAAAACATGTTATTCTATTTGTATTCAATGTTTCATAATGATTGGATGGAATAATTTTTTTTTTATATACATTTAAAGATGAATAGTGGCATAAACATAGTCAATCCCGTTCAAATCATATAATAAATTACTTTAACACTTAGAAAAAAATTCTGAATCATGATTTTAGAAACTTTTACAGCATCGTTTGTTAAGTATATGCGTATGATTCAATTAATTTCCAAAACGTTTTGTTAAATATTAAAAATGTATTTAAAAAACGATTTTTACTATGATTCTAAAATGTAGTGAATTTTTGAAATTTTCGATGTACTAAAATCTCATTGAATGGTTAGAATATCTGCCACCTACGAGTATTGAATACCAACTGATTATCATAACATTTATTGCTGAACCAGCCATACATATTCATGACTATTATTTGTGTTCTTATATTTTCTCAATTTTATTCTAGAAAACCAACTTCAAATCTCCTTACGTATCACTTTACCGAGATACGGATAATATTCCATATGGTAAATTATGCAGGTCGAAAATTTTCGGGGTCGTCTGCACACAAATAATGAACATGATACAAGGAATCAATAATCCACTTCATATAGTATGTATCATTAAAATACAATATCGTTCTTTTGGCTTAATATAATTTATATTTCGTTATACATTAATATTATGAAATTCATGTAAATATTATAAAATCTAAAATTTAATTTAATTTTTAATTTGTTTTAGGAGGCCGTCGTTGATGTTTTTACTACTTATCCACAACCTGCGTCAATTAATTCGATCAAACATTTTTATCAAACTATATTAGGAGGTAAATTAATCAGACTTATTTTTAAGTAAATTAAAAAGAAAAAGGATAAAAAAAAAATGATTCTAATTAAATCTTCTTTCTAAGCTATGTAGTATATTATTATGCTTATACATTGGGCTATACTCTTTCGGTGCATTTTATACTAACCGTATCAAAGTATAAAATAAAATCATTTTCTTTCATGTCACTAAGTTTCGTGTACATTTTAAATATTAGGAAATTGTAACTTATAAATCAATTTTGTCATTAAATGTCATGCAATATTTTGAAATAGCCTAAGCATTTCTTATAGATCGCTCTTTAAAAGCGTTGAGAAACGTTTCACCGTAATGAATTGACCATTAGTCGGTGCTGTAAGTATATCTTTAGTTAATAATTAGATTAAATGGAGCAGTGGCTCCCAAGTCGGTTTTTAGAGGTATTGCAAAGTATTATGAGCATACCCCTTCAAAGTAAGTACCCATTCACCTAACCACAATAGGTTGAGCAACTGCCTCTCATTTCCTTCTTTTCCTCCCATCGAGTGGATCTAACCTAGTGTGTTTCTCAACCTTACCACACCCACCTACCCTTAACAGGTATTGCAACTGCAACACCTAGATATAGAGATCGGCGTCACTGAAATGGAGAAAAAAAATCGAATGACTTTCTGACTTTTGATTTTGAATTCATTAAACACTTTTCTGATTGTTTCATATTTTGGTAAAAAATTTTTACATGAACGATATAGAAATAATCATATTTTATTATTTGTTAAAATTATACATAGTTGTTTAAACAGATGATAATTGATCGATAAAAATTATAAATAATGTTTTAAAAATGTGCTTATGGAGAAATTTGGAATTTTTCTCCACTTAAATGCTTGCTATTTTTACAATTAAATCGTTTTTGATTTGACATCATTTTAATATAATAACCTTTTTCATTGGTAATTACTGATTATTAATTAGTACTTATTGATTTTCAGGTCGTTTTAGTAAGTTCGATTACGGCCCTGAGGGTAATCTAGCCCATTACGGTTCTGTAATTGCTCCAGAGTATGACGTATCAAAAATTACGGCTCCTGCTATTATTCTGCATTCGAAAAAAGACAATATTGTACCACCAAAGGTAAAAAGAATATTTTTGTAAAATTTAATAACTAATCAAACGTGATGATTTACTGATCATAATGTAAATAGGAGATTTTCTGTGTATGTCTAAAGTATGTTTAACAATTTCTATCATACAATAAAAATGTGCAATTTTAAGTTTTATACATTTTGCCACACGAATTTCGTTTGATTTAATCGACTCTGATTAATTTGGTTTTCAGGACATTAAATGGATATTGGAGAATTTACCTAACATCAAAGACACGCTGTACATTGAAAAGACCCCATTCAGCCATGAATCTTTTTTAATGGATAAAAGAGCACACTTAATTATTGGCCCTTATATAATTAAACAATTATCAAGGGAAGATTAGTGTATACATCTGAACAGTGAGCTGATAATAAGTGAGCTTCATAATAATAACGTGCTAAATACAAGTTTATTAGTGTTTGTTAAAATATAGATACAAATGTGAATTTTGAATCATTTGCCAAGATTAAATATGATATTGATTTTGTAGAAATTAAAAAATAGGATTTTTATACTAATATGATTTACATGGTTAAGTGATGTATTTCTTATAAATGTTGTAAGTCCAATAAAGAATTTTCAATGAAGACGATTGTCGATTATTATTGTAATTATTACGAAAGAGTGATAAAATTGTAAACCTTTTTCAATGATATATATTATATAGTGTATGGTTTGTCATGACTCAATAACATAATTTGAATTATAATGACAATACATCATAAATATATTAATAATTCGAAATAATTTGTTATTTAGTAACATATTTCACTCATTAATAAACAACACCATTAATTGTATACATAGCTGTATATTATTTGTAATGTGTTATAGCACCTAATCAGTTTAATTGTTTTAATTAAGTTATAAATTGTTATTTTCTCTTTGTATGAGATTAAATAAATAACACATTTAAAATACAACTTTAATAAGTTGTACATTATATTGTCTTTTTATTCCTAAAAAGTAAAATTTAGTATCATCTATCGAAAACTTTACACTCTTCTCTTAGACCAGTGGTCTTCAACCGGTCACGACCCATAGGTCGCGTAAGCTTTAAAATTGGGTCGCGACATGTCTTTTTAAAATAAAAATTAAATTTATAAAATTATATTGAGGTGAAAAAATATTTATTAAATTATTTAAAAAAAATTATTCTAACTACTGCAGTGTAATTTTTATTTATTCAGTTTTAATAGTACTACTGCAAAGTATTAAGCAATTTTAGATTTTTTATAAGGCTTACGTGGGTCGCGAAAAATGTAGGCCTAAAAAATGAGTTGCGAGTCTAAAAAGGTTGAAGACCACTGTCTTAGACTATGGTAACTCGAATCGTAAATAGTATTAATCACTTAAAAACGATGGCCAAAGATACTGTTTTCAAATTATCATGATTCGCGAGTAATTTTTGATATCAAGGAAATTCCAGTACTTTGGAAGATACACCTATAATATAGGATGAATTACGAATACGCCATTTTTGCCTAAGATAAACTTAATTAGATTGTGCCTAAATATTAGAACACAATTAAACATTTTTACGTTTTTCCTAAAAAAACATCATGAAATCATAGTATAACATAAATGTTCTATAGAGCATTAATAATGTTCTCCTAAAATTCTTTGAATAAGTTTTAAAAAAGTCTAAGTCTACCAACCTACAAAATCCACGAATATCAATATTATCCATGATTTTAATTTATATGTTTTTTCTTCTGCCATTTTCCAAAATTTCTCTCTTAACTCCAGAATTTTACATATCTCCTTTTATTTAACATATACCTGTTTTGTCATAATATAGAGCTATTCAATTCTTGGTGGCTGTTTTAAAACATAAATTATTTTATAATGGTGATAAGCATCATAATATTATGAATAAAGAAAATACCATACCAAAACAAAGTGATTAAATAATAAAGAACAACATATTTTTGAATCTGAAATGTTTTTCGTTTTCTTAAAAATTTACAAAAGAAAAATCAAACGAAAATTAACTTCGATTTCATCCACGATTTTTTTTTATCTCGTTTAAAGACGAAGACGAGATTTTAGGTAAAATCGATTACATTAACACCTTAAGAACTAAAAAATCTCATAAATGCAAAATGTTCATTCTTATCTTATTTTACAGTTTAGGGCATGTGTTTTATAAAAAATTTTCATAAAAACGTCTGCATTTTATTTACCTCCGTAGTTGCCATGGATGTCGTTTAGTAAACTCCATTTAATTGTGTTGAGTTTTACAATGTAGACGATCAATACCGGTTAGTATGTGTTATTTTGCTGTCATAAACACATTCATTCTGTTTTTGAGCTTGGCTTGCTGATAAACCAGCCTGCTTAATTTAATTTAATAATCAATGAATTATTCGATAGCTATTTTTATTTTTAAGTAAACGTAAAAATACTGTAAAATATATAATTGATAATAATGAATCAAAATCAATTTCAATTGCCTATGATTAATAGTAAAACATTTTTTTTCTTTCTTGCTCGCTAGATCTTAAAGTTTTGAATATTGGCCTTCTAGTAAATTAAATTTGCTCATACTAGATACTATGAAGTGATAAATTAGGCTTTTGTGTATCAATTTATTTGAACTATTTAACAAGTTGTTGACTAACAACTTACATTGTGAAACTAATGTCCACAATTTACTGAGAAATGCTCAATTTTCGATTTTTAAAGTTTGGATTCTAAGTGAAGCAAAGGATCTATGGATTTTAAATGATGTTTAATTTTTTTCTGGAGACACTTTTTGGTACAATTAATTTTGTTCAAAAGTTATCTAGCTGTTTATTTTTCTTTTTTCACAGTAGTTTTTCTAGGCTAGAGGAAAAATTGCCAAAAACCGAGAAAAAACTCTAAAATTGGCCGTAAATAACACTTTCATTAAAGCAACTTAAGTTATTTAGACATAACTGAAAACATAAATAAGTAAAATAATGTTGCTTGATTCTTGAATTCTTCACCATATATTAATGGCATATTCTTACAAATTTTACGAAAGTTTCAAAAATATTGGCAACTTTTAGGCATAAAATAAAACATTAAAAAAACCTTTTTTTGTTAAAGTTTATCTCTATTACATTTTTATATTTACAAAAAGTTTTGAAAATTAAATATGATCATACTCATACACTAAATTAATTATACTGAAAAAATATCTTAAATCATGACTCAAGGTTTTTTTTAAAGAGTTTAGTAAATTATTATGTAATTTTTATGAAATTAACCTTGACAATGTCAATTTTAAACTTTAAATATTTATAAAAAATTGGTCCACCCAATCATTATGAAACATTGGAAATAGATAGATCAACATGTTTTGAATCTTTTTAAAACACATTTCTCATTTATCACCCAAGAAAACTTTTAATTTCTTTGATAAAAAAAAAACATACAAACAATAAAATTAAAAATGATTAAATATATAGTATAAATGGCATTTTTTTATACTGAAGTTATAAATGAATAGTTAAAGCCGATTCAATAAAAATCCCGTATACGTAAAACTTTACCGTTTTTACTATATATTTTTCAGAAATTGTTCTCAATGCTTAGAAATACTTTTAAAAATAGGAGCATAAGTACATTTTTTAAATACCAAATAGATGAAGTTCCTTGTTTACAAAAGGGCTAATTGTAACTTTTGGGGTAAGTTTACTACTCACAAAGTGTATTCAGATAAAAAAAATAATTGTAAGTAGCCATTAAATCTTTCACTTCACTCAAATTCTAAAATTCAAATGTACATACTAAATAGGATTTAACCATGATATTTAAAATCTCGTGAGATATTGTGTACTGATGTTTTATTAATTAAATCATTTTTATTTAATAAGCTATCATGATTTGTTAATACTATAGCACTTAGTATAATATGTTATCTACTAATTTCAGTAAGTTTAATTCGTGGATATTTTGAGTTTAAGAGTCACCTATTAGTAGCAACAAGTAGCAACACATTTAGGACGCGTGACTTGGTATTAAGTAATCAGTTGTGTATAGTATTTTTCTTTTAAATGTATTACCATTATGGTCATTACTCTGAAGTATATAGTTGATCATGACATTACTTATTTTTTCATATTTATGTAAAAATAAACTGAAATCATTGGAAATACATCATATACACTGTTGAGTTACCCGGCGTATTTTAGTTGTGTTTGTTTATTTGTTTTTAGTTCTGTTCGTTTTATTCAATTGAATTTGAGTAAAAATTTCTTCAGAATTGTTATGAACTATCTTATGTCGATCCCGGAAACTGTGGATGAGACGCTAACATAGGTCGTTGATTCTTGTTTTCATTATTTAACGCTGTCCTTTTTCACCCCTGTTGCTTTAAGTACATTGTACCTGTAACAGTTGCGAGGTTACAAGGCGTAATTGATTTAAATCTTCCAGAATAACAAAAGGGTAAAATTTTAAGTATCATGAAGGGTGACTGAACTTTACTCGGAATCAGTTTTCAAAAATTCGATACTTTTTGAATTGTAAATTTTTATACTAGTTTTACATTTTTTTATTATTAATTAATAATGGAAAAATAAGGATCGCATTTGCAGTGAATATAATGAAACTAAAATTAAAAAAATTCTATACTATTCACTGAACAATAATTGCAGGTGTATTTTTAATTTTTTCCTCAAAAACGGATCCACATATTTTCTCAAAACTTCCTACTCGGGGTTTTTTAATAATAATAATAAAAAATGTTTTAATGAATAACGAATGTGTCTAAATTCCTGGTTACGAACAGTGGCGGATCCAGGGGGAGGGCACAAGGGGCGCCCCCTCCATTTTTTTTAAGAGGAAATTTTTAGTTTTGTATTGATATTATTTTTTTAATGGAATGATAATAAAATGTACATTTGTATTTTGTATTATGAAAAATATAATGCTTTTGAGTTTTAATTTATATTGGGTATTGTAGTATAATTTAAGTTTAATACAGTACCTAAAACATTATTTTTAGTTATTGTAATAATCGTTGTAGATGTCTTGTAGGCCGTAGCCCAGTGATTCTCAACCGGGGGTCGCCAAAAATTATTTTATGGTCGCCAATTCGTGTGGGAAAAAATTGTTTCACTTAGAATCTTATAATTAATAGTTATAAGTAAAATAAAATAAAATTATTAGTTAATAAATGAATTATCATTATTAAATAAATAAAAATAAATTGAGTTGTATTCAGACAATGTGTTAGAACTTAGAACAAATTTTTAATAGCAATAAAAACATGTGTAAATTTTGGATCAAAATTCAATATGAGTATCTTGCATTATTAACAGAGAAAGCTTTAAAAAAGTGACTTCCTTTTTCAACGACATATTTATGCGAAGCTGGATTTTCTACGATTGCTACAATTAAAACTAAATCGAGAAATCGGCTGGATATATCGCCAACTATGATAATAAGTCTATCCAAATCTTTTGAGTGAAGGATTGACAAAATTATTTCCAATGAACAACAGCAAAAGAGCCATTGAACCCAAACAATTTTCAAATATACATAATACAAATTTTTTTTTGGTAAAATATATACACAAATAAATACAATAATAACAGGTTGATCAGTTTTAGATTCTGAGTGAAGCGGAGGATCTTATGGTTTTACAATGATGTTTATTTTTTTTTCTGTAAACACTTTTTCGTATAGAAATCATTGTCCAAAAGTTTCGTCCAGCAACTTTTTAGATTTGAAATTGAACTGAGATGGTACTTTAAAGAGGTCATTTTTCCAAAATCTCCATAGTTTTTCCAGTAATCAAGAATAACGATCGAAAAACTGAGTAAAAACGGTAAAATCGGTAAAAATCCGCCGTAAACGAGATTTTCACGGTTCAGTATTTAGTCATAAATCGAAAAGTATTGAAGCTAGAAACTTGAAAATTTTATCCAATATCAAATACATACTTTTTTATATTGGACAACATTTTCAGAAAAATTATAGCAATTTTGACTTAAATATAGAACTTTTAATTTCCCAAATTGTTTGAAAGTTTTTATGTAATATAATTTTAAATATTTGACAAAAAGTTCTGAAAATTTAATATGACCTTACTCATATACCTACCTTATCCTAATAGAAATCAATAATTATATATCTTTGACATAGTTTAAACTTTAAATACCTACCTATGAATAAATTAATCAATACATAACATTCAATATTTAAAGAATAATTTCACAATTTTTCAATGGAATTTCGGCAAATACATCTAATAGTGAAATTTCTTCAGATACTTCAAATGTTATTGATATTCAAAATTTAGAAATGGTTATTTCAGAAAGTGAATTAAATTTGTTGACAACTGAACAATCATCTTTAAGTACTTCACTGGGTGAAACGTCCTCATCACAGTTATTTTTACAAGGTTATATAAGATAAATAACGAGTAGATTTAATTAATATTTAATCAAATTATAGAAGGTTAAATTCAATAGTTTTACATATATTTTAGGTATGAATTCAGATGATAGTTCCCTCGGGAAATATATTTATGATATATTAAAAATGTATCAAGATGGAAAAATGGTTCTTGAATATTATAACTGTCATAAATGTTTGAATTATACTATGAAAAATAAATTGAGCTCTGTTGTAATAAAACATGAACTTCAACAACAAAAGGATTTAAAAATCAACAAATTACTGTTTGCTAGTTTAGCTAAAGGTTACATTTAATCATATTAATTCATATCGTCTGAATATTCTTCTTTCATTTAAGACATAAGTCATATATTCATAATATTCTGATTTTTGCGTACGTTCCTATTAAATTAAGTATTTTTTTTTTATTGTTTTAAAGAAATTCAAATAATTTTTCCTTCTGAAAACCAGTCTACATATTTCATACCTTACTTTAAAGAAGGAGATATTGTCAGTCCAAACAGAGGAAAATTGTTCGACAAATATTGAAATATAAAAAGAAAGATTTTAAAAATTAATGCTTCAAATAAAAGAAAAGTTATTGATGATGAACCTCAGTTAAATTCTCATGAAGGTTATGACATACAATTTTAATGTTTGATATATTTTATATACAATTAATGATTTTTATTTGAGTTGATTATGAAGATTCTCTTACTTGGCTAAAAAATCAGGTTGAACCTGAAAGTATTCTACATAAACTTTGGACTGAAACTTCTCTTTATAGGCTTAAATACCATAAAAATGACAATATGATGAACATATATCCAGCTTTAAAAAAACCCACTGGTCATTGCCTTGTTAGTATTATGTATTTCTTATAGTTAGTATGCACGTACCTACCTTAATAAATTGAATTAAACACTTAAAGTGCAATGTAATACTATATTAATATATTGATATTGATTTTGCACATATGTATCCAGATAAAAAATGTGTCTCTTTCAAAAATTTGAAACATTCAAAACCAAATTAAAAATATACCTTAATAAAAAATGTATTAATATTGGTTCACAAGGGTTAGAACTTTCCAAAATACTTGAAACTCCTTTAAAGCCTGGCAAGTGTATTTATATCTCATTTTTTATGTGATTAATGTTTAAATTTAAATAATATATTACTTTGTAGGAGATGATGATTTGGCTGCACTCCAAATAATTCCATTTTTATTATCACCAGTTAATGTTGTTTTAAGCACCAAACAAGTTTTAAGACCATCAAAAATTGAACAATTACATGCCTTTATTGTGAACATTCAAGTAATTGTTTATAATTAATAATGTAATAATTATTAATATTTTAATTTTATATTTTAAAATTTTAATGAGTTGAAGACCATCCATAGACAAAAGATAGCTTCAGCAATAACTTTTGGTTTAACTGTTCAACCATATGCTGTTGTTGTTGGAAATATTTATGAAGAGGATAGTTCCATGCAGTATTTCACCATCATTGATGACGTGCATTATCAACTTGAAACTTCTCTTAAAGCTATTGATCTCTGTTTTAAACTGTTTCATGTACTAAATTTACAATATTCATCCCAAGCAGAACAAGTATGGCATTTTTTTGAACATTTTTTTTTTAATATATCTGATTTGAAGAAAGGAAAAAAAAATTTTATCAATTCAAAGTCTTTGTAAAGACTTAGAAGTCTCTTAATTAAAAGTATTACATTTATTATAATTTTTTATTCAGAATGATGTTCAATTGTTTTATCTGTAATTCTAATTTTGAAACTGTTAATCACTTAGTTATACATCTTAATATATATCATGATATAAATGCTATTTCTGAGTTTATTTGTAAAGCATCTAATTGTTTTCGGTCCTTTGGAACTTTGAATTCATTTAAAAAACATTTAAATACTTAATTGTATTCCTACCCTAAGTATTCCTAATGCAAATATAAATTAATCAAGTCATACCAACATATTGAAACCAACATGTTCTAATGATTTATAAATTAACATAAAACCTGACATTTCTGTTCAAAAATCTTCTGACCTACCATCGATTAACTTAACAGATTTTTTACAAAAAGAAATACAAAAAAATGCTCTTTGTTTATTTAGTAAATGGTATAGCAATGTTTCAATACCTCGAAAGTCGAAACTCTGTAAACATTCTAATAAATGATATTCAGTATTTTAACGATTCTTTTTTGTTTTTATTACAAAAAAAATTGCATAATGATTTATTTCAACTAAATGCTTCTTCTGATACCATTCAAGAATTTTCTAAAATATTTCAAATACTTTCCAATTCATTTTGTGATATTAAAACTGAATACTTTCGATTCCAAACTTTAGAAAGCATGGGATTTTTAATACGACCTCACGAAATAATTATTGGTCAGAGATTAAATGACAGGTTCCATGATGGTGTAGTAGTTTTAGAACCTAAAGTAGTTAAATTAACAATGGTTTCTCTTAGGCTTCTTCTAAAAAAGCAGTTAGAACATTTAAATTTCTTTGATATAATTTTCAACTATTTAAATAAAATTCAAGAAAATGATAATCCACATATTATTACTAGTTTTGTTCAATCAAATTTATGGAAAATTAAATTAACTGACAAAAATCAAATCGTTTTACCTTTGTTTCTGTACTATGATGACTTTGAGGTAAATAATCCTTTAGGATCACATCCAGGAGCACAAAAGCTTGGTGCTGTATATGTTTCTCTTGCTTGCTGACCTCCAGATTTAGCTTCTACATTAGATAATATTTTTCTTGTTTCTCTTTTTAAAACTGACAATAGGTCATTTTTTGGAAATAGTGTAATATTTAAAGAAATTATTGCAAAATTAAATTTTTTAGAAACTTCAGGAATAGACATATCGGTTGGAAATAAAACTTAAAAAATATTCTTTAAGTTAGGATTAATATTAGGTGATAATTTGGGGTTGCATTCAATTTTGGGATTTGTTGAAAGTTTTGTTGTCAAGTACCCATGCAGATTTTGTAAAACGCCTAAAAATAAATGCCAAAATCAAACCAAACAAGATGATAATAGTTTGAGAAATCCAATTAATTATTTAAATGATGTTAGAACTGATGATGTAACTAGAACTGGCATTAAAGAATTATGTGTTTGGAATGAAGTTAAATCTTTTGATGTAACTAGCAATTTTAGTGTCGATGTAATGCACGATATATTGGAAGGAGTATGTAAATATGATATAGGATTTTTATTAAAGGAACTAATTTTTAACTTGAAATATTTTTCTATTGATACTCTAAATGATAGAATCGAAACTTTTAATTATGGCCCAACAGACATAAGAAATAGACCAACGCTAACCACTGAAATGAATATTAAATGCCCAGGTTGCCTTAAAATGTCAGCATCTGAAATGATCTGTTTTATGAAATATTTTGGATTACTTATAGGTGATATGGTTCCTGAAAAATTAGAGATGGGATTTATATATCGTTTAAAAAAAATCCTTGATATCCTTTTATGTAAATGGATAAGAAATGAAGACATGCTTTTGCTTGAATCTCTTATAACTGAACATCATGAAATATATTTACGTTTATTCCGCGGTACAGATTTAAAACCAAAGCACCACCACATGGTTCATTACCCATTTATTATAAAGAACTCTGGACACTTATCACTTTTCTGGTCTATGCGTTTTGAGGCAAAACATAGGGAACTTAAAGAAACCGCTCATTCAGTTACATCAAGAAAAAACATAACTTTGACATTATCAATTAAACAGCAGCTGCAGTTTTCATATAAGCTTTTAGCAGCAGATCCAAATTTATATACAAGTAATATACAAACAGGTCCAATTTTATCATTACCCAATGAGTTAATTCAACTATATAAATTAAAAACTTCATTTCTTTCCAAAAAAATTAATTTTTCTGGCAATGATATAAATTTTGTTTCATGGGTGTCAATAAAAATAATTTTATACAAAAAAAAAATATGTCCATTGTTTTACACTTGTGTGAAGAAATAATTATATGTTACCGTGTTTTGGCTTAATTCAGTTCATTTGCATTACCAATTTAAATGAACCATTTGCAATTTGTAAAAAATTTAGTACTCAGTACTATGACGAGCATTTTCAAACTTTTAATGTTAAGTCTACACAAAATTTAATATGTATTTTGTTAACAAATTTAGAAAACATTTATCCTACACATCTTTGTACTTTTTTTTTTTCGTATGGCATGGTTATCCGGGAGTGCAGACCCTAGGGTCTACAGTTCGGATGCCGGTTTGGCAGAATTTCTATTGGGGCACTCGTAGGTTTCTGCCATGCCCCGGAGTGGGGGGGATGGCAGTCTCTCTCCGAAGACAGTTGTTTCCTGTCCAAGTTAGAGAGACTGCCCGAGGCCGGGTTCGAACCGGCGACGTAACCGCCACCTGAGTCCACTCGGCCACTCCGTCCCCCATCTTTGTACTGTTTCTAACGGATTAACTTTTATGCCACTCAAATTGTAAGCGTATATATTATGTTTTGATTACTATAATATGGTAAATATTAAATGTAAATATTTAATAAATTATAATTGTAATGTACCACATTTTAAAATATTTTTTGAATTTATTATAATATACCTACCTACATCCTACAGCATCCTACAGCCCCACCTGTCTATTTATTATTAATACCTAATTAGGTATTTAGTCAAATTTTTATAAATAAAAAATATAATAAAAATAACAATTAGTTTAGTTATTCTAACAATGTTAAATTCATTATCAAATATTATTTTTATAGTAAAGATAACTATTAATTTGGTTAGATTAACAACATGGGTTAGCTTAATATAATAGTTAAATAAAGTAAAGTTTATAGTTAGTAAATAGTTATCAATATTTTAGTTGAAATAACAATAATTATCTTACTAAAATAGATAAGGTATTTTAACTATATTTATAGCTGTCACATATATAACTATAAATTATGATTGAATAAAACAGAAAAATAGTCAAATTAACTAATTTTTTTCCGTGTGATTTTAAAATACTATTTAGTGCACATTAGGATATCAATGTGATAATATTATATCTTTTCATCTTTATGCGTTTCTCTGCTGCGTGTGATAGTGAAAATCTTGGAATAAATTAAATTTCGATCAATTTAATTAATTTGGTATACAATGTAATGTGATGAAATTATGTGAAACACAATATTATTGTTAACTTTTTCACAAACTTAAAAAATTGTAGAAATAACCGATCAACCTTTTTTTTTTTTAGAAATTTACGCAAAAATATTTTTAAAAAAAATCTATTTCATAAAATGGCTATTTTGAATTTTTCTCCAAGTGGTACAGTGAAATTAAATATTTTTAAATTTGCGTTCTAACAATAAAAAAAATCTTTTAACACATTTTGTCGTAGTGTCAGACTCAAGTATTTATTTAAAAATTTAAAAATAATGAATAAAAAAAATTATTGCGTTTGTCAATTGGATCTGATATATACACAGTATATATCGTATTTATTTATTTAATTAATGAAAAAGTAGCTTGAACAATTTTCAGACTTTGAATCAGCCACTTTCATCATGGTTTTACCGTGTGCTGTGATATAAATAAATATATTGAATGGAAAAACGTGAACAGATTAGTTACATAAATTATTTTTTCTAATTGCTTACAGAAACATTAAAAAAAATTTCATATTAAATTTAAACACTTTCATTTGATAATTTTATGTCCTTTAACAATCATAAAACCAAAAACTCGTTACCTTGAATACAATTATCATAGATGATACCGTCTATAAATAAAACGCCTGAATGAATAACGTAAAATCAATTAAAATGTAATTTATTTTATTTCTTTAAATTTCAACATAAATACTTTTATTGCATGATTTTTAAAATACTTCTATCATTATCAATAGTTAAGTGTAAGGAACTTGGTCTTCTACACATTTTTCCGTAACTGTTTATTAATTAGTTATAAAACATCTTTAGTTTATTTTATATTAAAATATTATTTGTCAAAATTAATAATGAATTAAAGAACTTTTTATACATCATATATGCTACATTTTAAGAATTGTAATTTCAATCATGCATTGGAATGAAATATCTTGTGAATTATTATGTACATCAATTTTAATTAGCTTACAACTAAATTTTGTTCATTCTTATTCAACCGTAAGTATTAAACATTATTATATACTTTATTAAAATTAGTCAATAGATATTTCAGATGACTTATTTTAATTAAACAAATTGTATTTAAATTGAATTATTTTTTATATTTATTTACACTAAACAATTTATTGTAAAGTATCAAATATATTTTAACGTTATTTAAAAGAATGTCGGGTGATTATTCAAAAGAACAATGTAAATAACTTGATCTTGATCAAATCAAACTACCCGTCAAGAAGTTTCCCTAGTAACCTAAATTCTGACTTAGTAGTTAAATAAGATAAAATACCTAATATGATTGCATAGGATTACTTAAAAAATGTAGTTTACTTAATATGTATACTCAATATTTAATGTTTAATTATTTATTCTGAGTGAATAGAAACTTAGATTGTAATAATACATAAAAATATTTATATTAATATAATACATAACAACTGGTTTCTCCTTTTTTATCCCTGCGCTTAACATATCTTCTGCAAGTAAACTTGATGCTCATGCATCATAGTTCACTACAGAATGCTATGCCATAATAAGCGCCTTACAATTAATTCACTTTCTCTCTTCAATCTGGTTCCTTTCTTATCGTTTCCGACTCACAATCATTTCTCTTTGATATTTCATCTGACTCGTTCAACTCTTTCATACCCCCCTCGTTCTTATTCTTCTTCTTAGGGTCATCAACCCGAGGGTTGGTTTGCACCTAGAAGAAGGTGTTACTAGGGAAGGGGTTTTTTTACTGTACAGTGGTTTCCCGTTTCTTTCTGCACAGGGGAGATGGCGGCCGCTCTCTCTAGACAGTCGCCTGCCCAGAGAGAAAGAGCCGCCCGTGACCGAGGTTTGAACCGGTGACAGTGTGCGTCGGCAGTGATTCCTGGTTCCACTCGGCCACTCCGTCTCCCATATCGATCTTATTATTAAATACTTAATCTATCGCCTCAGTCTTGAGGGTAAAATAGTTAATTTTTTGGGGGTTCCTAGCCATGTCGGTATCTCCTGTAACGAGAGAGCTGACCAGCTAGGATTTTCCACAAAATCCCACATCAATCTTTCTTTTTTTAAGTTACCTTCCTCTGATATTCTACCTATCAATCGTAAAATACTACGCAATACCTGGCAATCGAAATGGTACTCGCTCCCACAGAGATTTGCGACATAGCACCGGAAGATTGTTTCCATAATCCCTTCCCATCCATGGTTCAATGACCTAGACCTACCTAGGCGCCTAATCGTGAGCTTCACGTGTCTTCACATAGGGCACAGCCTACTTCCCCATCACTCCCATGGGAGTGGGAGTTGGGGAGAGGAATTAATATTAAGTTTATGCATAAACTTAATATTAATTCTTCTCCCCTTTGCACCCTTTTTTTTTTTTTTTTTTTTCCGTAGCTAAAACTAGGACCGGGTGGGGACTGTTTAACCCCCCCCCCCTTGCACCCTACACCAAGTACAAAAGATTTGTAACTTTGAACACATTTAGCTGCCCTACTCTTTCCTCTAACAGGTTGATCCTTTTTTCTCTCTTTTCTTCTCTAGGCTACATAACACCCGATCACAACCCCCTTCTCAATTCGCGTTTAATTCCTATTATCCTTCTTATTATCAACTTCATCCTTACTGCTGACTTCCTAATTAAAAAAAAAAAACAATGTAAATATCTATTCTTTATGACTGTATTCGTTATTCTATTGCTGTAATATTTTAAATAAAGGCAAATAATATATATATATATATATATATATATATATATATATATATATATATATATATATATATATATATATATATATATATATAATATGTTACGGGCAAAAGTAGAAATCGGGCAAATCTCAGAAATGCCCGGGCAAAAACTCGAACTGCCCACAACCCTTGGGCAAAAGTCATATTTCGGCATAGGACCGGACAAACCTAGTTATGACCAACCTCATTTGGGCAAAACCGTATACTCACTTTTATCGTAAGGGCAAAACCAAATAATCTTAAATAATATTGTACAAATAAAATTGAATACACTTAAAAAATAATAAAAATATAATGATATTTAATACTTGTATAAAAATAAACAAATAATAATAGTAGGTACTCTTATAATATTAAAATAAAGAATTAAAACAAATTTATACGTTTAAACCTTATTTGGGTAAAATTGTGTTTATTTGTTGCTACACGTATTAGACCCATGGCGTTTAGAACTACGAAAAATATTTTGTTGTTTACATTTACATCTTCTCGTAGTGCACTTAGTTTTTGCAAGAACAAAAAATAAATCCTTGTCCTCCAGTTAATGAATTTTGAATACTAGCAGTTCTCAATGGTATTCGATATTCGGTACATCATCGCTAGTAATGAATTGTTCCTTGCACTGAAATGTTTGGTTAGGTTAAAAGTGAGTATACGGTTTTGCCCAAATGAGGTTGGTCATAACTAGGTTTGCCCGGTCAAAAGCCGACATATGACATATTGCTCAAGGATTGTGGGCAGTTCGCATTTTGCCCGGGAATTTCTGAGATTTGCCCGATTTCGACTTTTGCCCGCAACATATATAAAACATTAAAAAAAATTATATTGAGTATAAATTAATTCTGCGATTTGATAGCTAACGAATGAATACCAAAACAATAAATAAGCGGTAAAAGAAGAGCGGGGAAAAATAAAAAAAATAATCATTTGGTAAATGAATAATATTTAATGTACCTATCTTTCAAAATGTTGTCTTTTTAATGAAACTGGTTATAATCAAAAGAGATGTTTCAAATATCACCATACAGTTCAACTAAAAATAACGATGATTCTGAATAGCGAATCAACAAACAATATTATAACATAGTTATATTCAATTGTAAGTGAAACGAATATTGGTTTTATAATGGAAAGTGCTTATTTAAATATACACTTTATAAACTAGGTATTTTCAAAATTCTATTATAAATGTTGTTTCTGTTTTTGAAATGTTTGTCAGATCTGTATTATATAGTATTATTATTACATGGTGAATATTTTGAATATCAAGCATCATTATTTTTGGTTTAATGGTGGAATATTAAAAATGTATTTGATGGGGATCTCATCCATAGCAATAATTACCGTTTTTAAACCATTTTTGGGTGATACAGGATCAATTTTTAACGTGTCTAGTAAACAAACGTAATATAAGACCACTAAGGTATAAGTTATAAAAACTTAAGTTAAAATGTCGATAAAAGTCAGTAATTTTACAGAGATTTTTTTATTTTTCAATAAAAGCATCATATGCAATTAAGAATATTATCAATCCAGTAAAAATTGGCTTTCACAATAGATTTACCATATATATTTTGATAGTTTGTGTTGCATTATTGTTAACTCAATAAATTATGTTTTACACGCATTGAAAGTTGAAATTCCGGCTCAATAAACTTTTTTTACGTAACTTGACACATTTAATTTTATTTTTCGTTCCATACTATTGGTTGTTATTGATAATAAAATTTAATATTTTTAGACAAACTTCTTTATAAGTAACCTAACACTCGGCAGAATCTATCATTCGTCGTGAAAGATTTCGCCTAGAGGTAAACGCATTCACTTTTTAACCTTTAGACTAAGTTATTTATTATAATTTTATATTCGAGTTAACAAAACTTATAAAACTAATAATACGTCGATTGTAACTAAAATTCCAAGGGGAAAAAAATTCGAGTTTTCAAGTTTTTCATATTGTCGAGGTTTGAGTTATCACGACTCGACTGTATTGAATCGACACAGACAATTATTTTTAGTATTTCAGACATTTCAGTACATTAAATTACAAACTTAAAAATTACATCATTTTTTGTCATAGAACTTTTCATTTTTTGAAAATTTAATACTAAAATTATTACTTAAGTTCACTCAGAATCATTTTCCAAAAATAACGATTTATCATTGAGTTAAAATTTAAAACAATATCATACTACACGTATCGTTTATCGATCATAAAAATGGCTCATTAAAGGTTCTCTATACCCAGTTTCGGCCTGGCTCATGAATAATTCCATAAATAACAAAATTTATTATCGAAGTTGGTGATCGTGACCAACGCTTTCTCAATTTTTCCAAGTATTTATATTTTTATGCTTTGATTATTATCAAGAGAACGAAAATGAATTAACTATAGTTTATTGGTATAATATGTAAGTTTTTTTAAGTACTTATATCACGTCAAAAATATTTCAAGATAATTTTCATTTATGTTTTTTTTATTTCAAGAAATTCCTTATTTTTATTGATAAATAAATTTAACAATTATCGATATAATTTTTGCCATTGGCGTGGTTCCGTGGGTCCCTATTTTAAGAACAAATCTCATGGCCCCCGGCGATTGCCGGGTATCTGGATGGGACAGACCGACACTGTCTATATCACTGAACTAAATACATGGAACGTATATTGTGTATAATTCTCGTATATGAAAAATGAGCTGATACGCGAGCCGCCATATGCATTCCGTTTGATTTATCTCATTGATTGTATGTTAACTAACTTCAATTAGTGATAAAACAGTAACTTTTATTCGGATATAAGTATATAACATAATTAGTATAAAATTAAAATCTGAAATCATAATAACTAATAATTATATTCATTTTAACCATGTTTTAATTTTTATTTTTAAATCTCATGAACTAGGACACTAGGTACTCACGTAAGAGGCCAAGTCTTAATAATTACTTATTACTATTTACAAAACGCAATTACCATTTTACAATACGTCATATTTTCCTATATATTATATTGAATTAATTTTTAATTAATTTTAGACTAATTAAAAGCTATAAATGTAATGAATTTTAAAGTATTATTTGTTTACCAACAAACGCGTTGGAAATGCAGTTAATTTCAATTTTTTTGTGTATGAATTTAAATTTTGAATATCATTTTCTTCAAAGTGACGTTCACACACAAAATACAACTTATTTGGTACAGATTCTTCAATACCAATTACTTCAAACCATTTTGTACGAGCAGGATCAGTTAGAGGAACTTTATTATAATAAAAGTATATAATATGTTTTTCCGCAATGTTCGTTAATATATAATTTTTATTTATTTAATGAAGAGACTTACCTAAACATGCTAATACCTTTTTGATTAGCTTGTGAGCAAACACAACATTTACGAACCATCATCATTTTATATAGTAGGTATATTATATAGTACATGCATTGAACTAAATTTATAAATAACAATAATATTCAATTGATAATAACTTAATAAAAAATAGAATACAATTTATATATTATATAGCCTAGATGTTAGATGTTTATAATAATATTATAAAAAAATAGAAATTATCATAGCAGTATCAAAATGTACGTTTTGCATGATAAAACTTAAAGTAAGGCGGGAAAATATAAATAGATTAATATCATGATTCATGATTAACAATTTTCATGGAGATCATAACATTCCTTATCTCTGCCATGACTCGGAATGCATATGGCGGCCTCCTAGTAGGCTCATATTTTGTTTAATACACGCGTTCCATGTATTTAGTTCAGTGGTCTATACCCAACACCATTGTCTAGTCCGAGAAACGAATAGACGAAGGATAAACTACCAAAACTTCCACCGTCATTATCTTCTAGATTTGTTTTAGTTAAATTTTCATTGTAAAAGAGACTAAATTATGTAGGA
Source organism: Therioaphis trifolii (assembly GCA_027580255.1). Classification (NCBI taxonomy): domain Eukaryota; kingdom Metazoa; phylum Arthropoda; class Insecta; order Hemiptera; family Aphididae; genus Therioaphis; species Therioaphis trifolii. Next base: position 104,287,809 of record CM050404.1, on the reverse strand, counting down.
TTATGATCATGTAAGACCTATCATTATTCAAATAAATGGTTGATTTTTTTCTTGTTATTACTCATTTTAACAAATTTTGTATTTTTGGCATAAAAAGTAAAAAACGTTTTAAGTTTTCAATTTTTTCTGTTTTTAAGTGCTCTAATTAGTCTGTACGAAGTAGGCATTGATTATTCTGTCACTTCAACACTAATGCTAGAAGCTTAACAACGTCAATCATCGTTGGTCTAAACATTTGATCATAAAATACTAAAATAAAACTGATCAATGTTGTATTCAATATATGAGTAGGTGAAATTTTATTTTAGTAATGATTTTTTGTTTTCATTGCATTCAATAAGTAATAACCATTTTCAATACAATAAAGTGATATAAAAGATCATTCGTGTGTACTTAAATACAAATATCTATGTAATAGTCTTTTTAAATTTTACACGTTATTTCAAATTTCCCCAAATTTTTGACATGGATTTACATAAGATTATGTGTTCTCTAAAATATTCCAGTTATATTATGTTTGGAATGCGTTCGACACAATATGGTTTATTTCAATATATTGATTTAACGTTGTTTTCAAATGTTAAACAGTATCAAACTAAATGTTGTGCACATAAGTTTGCATAAGGTGAAACAGTCGAAAAATTATTTACAATAATCATGTGGGTAACAAAAATTACTTTGATGCACATATTAATTATTTAAAAAAATGTATATATGTAAAATAAAAAAATAAAAAAGTGAATTCACTAATTGCAAAATATAGTAAATATTTTTACCTTTAATTTAATTTTTAATATTTTCGTTATTATTTCTTTCTATTAAAAGGGAGATCAAATCATAGCAAATGGATATCCATTAGAAATACATGAAGTTGAAACTGAAGATAATTACATGTTAGGTTTTGAACGAATACCGTATAGTAAAAATGGAAATAAAACAATTGGTAAGCCAATTCTTTTATTACATGGCTTGTACGGGACTTCAATGTTTTATACGCTATCCAACCATTCTCTGGGTAAGTACCAAATATATTTAAAAGTGTATTATGATGAATCAAAGAGTAGTTAAATGAGTGAATAGTGATCGATGAGTTGCTAATTAAATGTTTTTTATTCAAAATCCAAATGTATTTGGTCGATTTTCAAACAACCTAAAATATATTTAATTTTTAGTTAGTACCTTGTCATATATTCAATTCATATAATAATTATCCATTCATATGACATCCATTTATATTTAAAAAAATAAACATCAATTATTTAATATATATCTTTATTAATGTAATTAATAATAAATAATTAAAATATGTGTAACGACTCGCACTCATTTCTTAAGTATGATGGAGCGTTATGTGACCGAATTGTTCAGGGTCGCCAACCTATCACCGAGACCCAAAGGCCGGAACGTATAGGATTTGTAGGTAAAAATAAGAATAATACAGGAAAATGAAATAAAGAATAGAACAACATTGGTTTCAGCAATTTAAGAAAATTAAAGTATATTAATTAAATAGATACTTATAATTATTTGAGAAAAGCCGAAGGCATAAAAACTCAAGAGAAAGAAAAAATATAAAGTTTTAAACTGAATAATAAAGACAAAAGATTAATCATATAAAAGACTGCGGTCTAGACATGAATATGTATATATACAGTGTGTTTAACGAAGATCTGACATGTTGAATAACTTTTGTTCTATTCAATATTTTTCACTTTTTTTTTTTAATGAATACTATAGCCTAGCGCTACAATAAAATTACATTAAATTTTTTTTTTTTTAATTGAAATTTCAAAATTTTAAATTTTATTTTAGAGTTTGAAAAAAAAATCAAAATAGCCATTTTGTAAACATGATTTTTAGAAAAATGTTGGTGTTTGAAATTCTTATAAAGGTTGATCCATTAATTTTCTATGACTTTTTAAAGTTTACGAAAAATCGAATTAAATTGCTTAATAGTTCAACTATTACTATGTGATATTATCTGATGACTGATAAACGATACATATTATTACATTTTTCGTAAACTTTAAAAAAATCATAGAAAATTAACGGTTCAACCTTTATAAGAATTTCAAACACCAACATTTTTCTAAAAATCATGTTTACAAAATGGCTATTTTGATTTTTTTTTCAATTAAAATTTTAAATTTTGAAATATGAGTTTTAAAAATAAAAAAAAATTTTAATGTAATTTTATTGTAGCGCTAGGCTATAGAATTCATTCTAAAAGAAAATTCTCAGACAGACAGAAGTATAATTTGGCTAGATCAGCGGTTCTCAAACTGTGCTCCGCGGATCCCTAGGGCTCCGCGAGAGTAGTCTAGGGGCTCCGTGGCTCCCTGGGCATATCTGTATTTATTGAATTCAAATTATTAAATTATTATATTTCTTAGTTACATTTTTATATTTACATTCAATATCATTTAGATCGTATCAATAAGTATTATTTTAAATGTTTAAAACCTTAAACTATTTAATACAGATCCACATATTTTGCGTCATAGTCAAAATGAGATGAGATAAAAGTCGAGTTTTTTGTTCATTTCACATGTAGGATAATTTAGTTTACTTATTTACAATCTACATTATACAAGGTACAAAAACCAAAAATAAATAAATAAAAAGCAAATCATTAACAATTGACATCATTTTTTGTGAATTATTGTTGTCTCAAATGGAGATTTCTGATTTTTGGGGCTCCGTGATTTGTTTTATGAACATAAGGGCTCCGCGAACAAAAAAGTTTGAGAACCGCGGGGCTAGATCATTAAATAACACACAACTTAAAATTGGGTGATGTCCGTTTCCACCAAAAGTGTATCTTTTCCTTTTCCACCAATATCCGTTTCAACCAAATAAAATAAAAAGCAATATCATAATAAGGTATTATAGTATAATTGTAAATAGTCAGAAATAAAAATATAAAAAAAACTTTGACTATTGTATCTATATAATATACAATTAGTTGATATTTTATTTTAAATTGTAGAATAAACATTTCACGAAATTGTACCTGAAATTTAAAACAAAATTTTGTTTTTAATAAACATATTTAGTATAGTATTTTATAAAACGCAATATGCTACCTTCCAATAATTCCATTTTTGTAGTCCGTTATAATTTGGTCATTTTTCTTTTGGCGGATTCGTACAGTATATTATGATCTTGTGGATTATTTGATATGACAGTACTTTTTAATTTGATGTACACGACTGTCTGAATTTTTGTTACTAGAACGGTTAGTCATTTTATAAATGGAGGACTTTCTTTATAAAAACTTTGAAACTCGAATGAAATGATATATATATATATATATATATATATATATATATATATATATATCATTTCATTGCATAATTTTTTTCAATCTAGCAATAGTATTTTAAATAAACTTATAACTGTATTAAATGTTTTAAAATAAGCGTAGTATACAAATTATTTTGGTAAATTAACCAAACAATTAAGTGGATCTCATTTGGTGGAAACGTATATTGGTAGAAAAGGGAAAGGTCTACTTTTGGTGGAAACGTGTTACACCCTTAAAATTAACTAACGGGATACTGGCCAAAGTATAATAATAAAATAATAATAACAATAGAATACATTACTGTATGACCAAGAGTTCTTGGGCGTCACCCGAGACGCATCGGATAAACGGTGTCCTTTAGCCGCTCATGGTATTCGCTCAACGAGGTACGGAAAAAGACAAACGGATATTTTTCGATTCGCCAATTACACACCATCACTGAGCGGACGGACAATGGACGAGGAAATAATTAAACAATAAAATAATTTAGTTGACCGATATCCGCTCATAATGAAAGTATCTATATATTATTAATTCCGGTGATTACTTTGTGATTTCCCTTCGCCGGTCATGGCTCTGCTCAGAACGAATGTGAAAAGACTATGGTTTTTCACCGTTGGTGACGTGCGGAGACGTCTTCGATATCGTGTTTAGAGAAAGAACACTGAACTCACAGAAATCGAGCAATTATGCCGCACTCACTGATTGTCGATAACAGGAATATATGTGAATTTAACTATATTTTAATAAAGTGTCGATTTTGTACCATACATGATTTTAGTACTTATCTTATTGGAAAACATCAATTAAATTTGTATGGTGATAAAATTAGGTATCAATCGATTCACAAAATATTTGAATGTAATATGTATATAAAATATATATTATAAATATATGTTATATATATATGACACGGGGTATATTTTATTCATTAACTAATTTCAATGATTATCGGACAAGGTTTCATATTATCCGATGCTGGTTTTGACGTGTGGATGCTCAATTTTCGCCTGGCTGGAATTTCTAAGTATATAAAAAATCCAAGAACTGGCCTTGTAACTCCATTAGGAAATATGTCATGGGATTTCAGGTAAGATCATTGGGGTCAATAATTTTAATAAAATGATTCATGAAGATATTATAGTATACAAACACGTATATATTTGATTATTTGAAAATCGAAAATATGTTTTTCTAATTTAAATTTAAATAGTCGTCATGTGCATAAAAGTGATTTTCTACGAAACGTAAAGAATGTACAAATTATTATACTTACATAATTTATCGTCAGGGAAAATAAATGAAAACCGAGTTTTTACTTATTTATTAAACAAAAATGGATATTGTACACCTTTGTTATAATTATACAAAAATAAAACGCCAAAGTAAATGTATGATTTTGTTTTAGTTTTGATGAATTGGGAATATATGATACAACCGCTGGTATTGATTATGTCTTGAAGAAAACTGGATATTCTAAATTACACATGGCTGGTTTCTCGTTTGGAGGTACCATATGTTTAATCGCACTAGCTGAGAAACCAGAGTACAATGCAAAAATAGACAAATTAGTATTGATAGTGCCTACAGCTAGACTGAAGTATTACGACAGAAGGCTTATACTTTTAAAGATATTTCCCTATCTGTTCTATGTAAGAGTTAAATTCTTTAAACTAATAAGATAAATGATTCAATCATTCGTTTCAATAAAATCAAAATTTCAATCGATATTTCAAAAAGCGTTTAAACCATTTAATTAACTTACAAATGTTTAAAATTTTTACATTTAGCATTTACCAAGTACTTGGTACCTATGATGTATTATTTTTTCGAAATCCTATAGTTTTTCAGAAATGTTCAAAACAATTCGAAAAATGTAATGAAAGTAGTAAAATGTGGTTTTTTACAATCTAAGTTTCATGAATATTGACTTCATAAATTATAATTTGTGTTCATTAGCAGTTCGAATGAAAGCTCAAATAAGTCTTTGTAATGTAATATGACCTGTATTTTATATTGACTTTATTTCATGAGATGTTTAGTTTCTTGTTTCAAGACCAGTAATGTCCAATATTAATTAATTTATTTGACATATTCTCTGTTCGATTTAATCTGTGAGATTATATTCTCAAATGCATTAGTAGGGTTATATTTTCTATTAAAATATTGAATTATTAATAAAGCTATCCTCTGGATTCAATGCAGAATCTTCTTCTGTATTAGTATACAGTATTCTGTTTTGTTTTTACATAAACATATTATTTTACACTACTTATGTGCATCAGATGAGTCGATCATAGAAATGGTCAATGATATAAGATGCTTTACACTAATAAATGATTGGATTTTTTAATTGAAATATCTACAGTCAAAGATTTTTTGTAGTTTTGTTTATTTGTTTGTATTTTTAAGTATCACATAAGTATTCTTATCAATACGATTCCCTATTCATATACGTATAAACTATAAATACATACATGTTGAATTACAATATAAGATAAAATTATAATATTAGACTTTTAATATTTTCACAAAACACAGTTTCCAAATTTAAATTTATTTTTATAATTGATTACATTTTAATCATTGTATTTTTATGTGTGTGTGTGTGTCTTTTTTTCAGTGGCCTTTGAAAGGTAAACAATACGTACCTAGAATGAAACATCCAGACGATCAATGGTTAGGATATATGTGTAAAAATAAAAAATACATGAAAATATTTTGTCTCTACATAATGGTTTCATTACAAGGCAACTTGTTGCCTATAGATTACGTACGTAGCACACCAAATACAAATTTAATCGATACATATACGTCATACCTATTATATATTTTATGAGTTACGATATTGTATGTTGCTTTGGTATCACTAATTTTTAATTTTGTTATTCTTAGGGAACCATTGATATCTTTAAAGCATACCCTCAGCCAACATCTGTAAAAGTAATGACACATTACTACCAATTAGTACTTGAAGGTAAGAATAATGATATTCAGTCAAGAAATCAAAATCAAAGTGGTGTCCTAACCACATCTAAGTTCACCTAAAAATGATTTTATAACATTAATATCAACACTTAAATTTTAATTATTTTAAATTTAAATTAAATTAAAATCTTAAGATATGTTACAAAACGTCACAATAGAAATCATCAACTACAATTATATTTAAAACTTGAAATTTTAATTAAATTATTGTTTTATAAATTTTTTACTTAAGTGTAAATAAAATAAAACTTCGTTATTAAATATACAAAATACATATATATATATATATATATATATATATATATATATATATATATATATATATATATATATATATATATATATAGGGATGACCATTTGGACGATCGTGACATGAGTTAGAGTCCATTATAATTATATTTCGTCTTTTCTTAAAATTTTTCAGAAAACAAATGATACAAATTTGTACACATTTTTTTTTGTTTATTTTTAATTCATGAATATAAAAATTTAATGCTAAAAAACATTCAAGGCAATAAGTAATTATGAAAAATGAAATAATATCCTGAAAATGAGTGGTTTTAATATTGTACGTAATCTGATGAGTTTATCGAATCATCAACTTTGATTTTATCATAAAAATTTAAAAAAATAGAGTTTGTTATCATATATACTAAAATGTTTGTTTTATGACTGTAAAATTAAACGTTATTTAAATTTTAATTCATTTAAATTTAAATAAAAGAAACGTAATATGCATGTAATTAACACATTTTTTTTTTAAATATTTGTTAAAACCTAAAAAATCTCAAAGGTTGATCACAAGTCGATTAAAGTTAGCTATATATAAATCATACAAAAATATCCCACCTCTGTTTTTCATAATAATATTGAAATTTTACTCAGTAAGCATGTTTTAAAATTGACTTTAAATACTTAAACTATCAACTTTAAACATAATTTTGTATTATGAATAATTCAAATGACATTGTTATTATAGTTAGTTTATAAGCCGTCATTGGAATTTCATCTGAAATGCTTTTATATAAAATATCAATAAGTTTCAAAGTTTGATAATGAAAAGTCCCATTTGATGAAACATTTTTTTTTAATCTTTAGATCATTTTCGAAAATATGACTATGGAAAAATTGAAAATATGAAACGTTACAATTCTACTATTCCACCAGATTATGATCTATCTAAAGTTGTAGCAGCTACATATGTTTATCATTCAAAATATGATATCATGGCTCCGCCAAAGGTAAGAATAATTTTGCATACATATGTGTACATATGATGATATACATTATAGAAAATAACCACCATAGTAGATCAGGTGTATGTATAAAAAGATGATAAAATATATTCACTTCATACAGCTTCTGTATATAGGTACATAAAAATACGTATACTCTAAATTATCTTGTCTAAAAAAAAATAATATATGATCTGTTATTTATTTAACGAAATCGTATGTATTTTTCTATGTTTAAGGTAAAAAATACTTTATTTGAGACCAAAAACTACAGTGAATAATACTTTTTTAAATTTCTATATTGAATAAATATTTGTATTTTCAGGATATAAAATGGTTAGTAGAGAGGTTGCCTAATGTCAAAAATGTTACTATGGTGAAGAAATTCAGTCACATGGGATTTGCTAATAGTCCATACGTAAAACCTATTAACCTGGTAATAGCTAAACAGTTATTGGAAAACGATGACTAATCAAAGTTTGAACAGAAAAGAAACACAATTCTGAAATTTTTTCAATTGAATACAAGTATAACAGTTTTATTTCTATAAATTTACAACGAAGTTCCATCTTAAATGAACATTCTTCAAAAGTATTCCAGTTGGTAAAACAATAAAACACAGTAATAAGTTACTAATGGGGTTTTAACTTTTATCATACTACATAAATAAAAAAATGAGAATAAAATATCATCATGTTGTGACACTATAATTTATTTTTTTGCATTCAATAAGAGTTTTGGTTATATGAATTTAGTGACATATAAATGTATGCATTAATCAAAATAATACAAGAATGCTATTTATAAGAAGTACTTAATATAATAAATTTTCTGCAAAATTGTTCTTACCCTTCAGTTAAAATAACGAGGTCAATCGATTGAATGTCCATCTATTATAATGAGTCAAGAACACAAGTGACTTGCAGTTAGGTTAGTTCAATATATTGCAGTACATTTACAAAATATGGTATTCAATGATGCCGGACATGTTGCTATTGACTCGAATTCAGACATCTTGAAGTTCAAGGCAGTCAATGTTTGAAACTGGACTCCACGTTTATTATCGATCAGGCTTTTTATTGATACAATAACATTTAAAATTATTCTAGATTTTTACCGATATTTAACAAAAAAAAATTAAGTGGTGATATATGAATTTCAAACACTAATTAACATGAAAGAAAATTAAAATGATACCAGAGTTACGAAAATGCTTATCTAATTTTGGATCAGTATATTAATGATCTAAAACGTTCAAAGTCATTTTGTAAATCATTTGATCATAAATAATGTAAAAAATATTTAGATTTACAGGCTGGGTCAAAAACTACGCAAAAGTGATTAATTTAATAATAAAAATTCTTAAAATATTTTTGTGGTAGAAGTTTTGTAGTTCTTGTTCAAAGTTGTAGTTGTTGAAAAAGTGTTGGGTGTGAAGAACCTTAGATAGGCTACTAAGATTGGTGAACGAAACGTGAATTAAGAAATTATTTTAAATTTTAAATTAATAATATTTAATATGATCTTACTCATTTACTCATCTTATGATAATAAAAATTTTTTTAAATCCTTACTCAGGATACTCAGAACTTTTTTTAAAAGCATTTAAATAAATTCTTATACGATTTTTACTGAATTTTTCACTTAAAATTATTTTCGGGCTGTGCGTGAAAAAAAATGTAATGAAATAATGCAACGTTTTCGCACGTCCAGTAGATTAGCCAAGGTTAGGTTAGAGATGGGGACTAAAGGAGCTATAATTCCCCAAGAGGCCATTTTTTTTATACTGTTTTGAAATATTTAAGTTTAAATGTGAATATTGTCTCACTAATTTTAATTATTCAAAACAGTTAATACGTCTACGGTAAACCATGTTAATATGTTGTCAGTATTTTGTATCAATTATCAATAAACATTTCAAATTACTCATATACTAACTTCTACAACACGGTTTTAAATGTACTCGTTTTATATTATATAAAATTGTAAATTTTAATATTTTAATATTAAATTTATATTTTATTCTAAAATGTATACATCGTATAAACAGTATTTTTGAAACCTTGTTACACTCTGTAAAATGAGTACAAACCATAGTATACCATGATATGAAATTATTTTTTACTTACGAATAATCGTGTTCTAGATTAGGGATTGGCAGCTTAAAGTTACTATAGCGCCTAATTTTAGAACTTGAAAATCAAAGGTCAGAGAACATAAAAAGTAAAAAAACAGAAAGGTGGTAAAGTTTAAAATTTACTATAGGGATTTACTTTTATATTTATTGTATCGATTTTTGCGCGGGCCAATTAAAAATGGTATTTAGATTGCAAGTTGCCCATCCCTGTTCTGGATAAATACGATTAAAACTAGCTGGTTATCGACAAAGTGTTATTTAATTTCTTATCATGTTTATAAAAAATAGTTATCAACAACATGTTTTATGTATGATAAGACAACGTATTTTATATTGAATATTTTTGAACATTCCGTTTACCTGTGATGCTGTATATTGTATTTGTGTTATTTGTATAAATTATATGCATATTAAAATTTTTTTGATTTCTCAAATAATGATTGACGAGATATTTTTAAATAAACAAAATAAAGGTAAGCTAAAAGGGTTTTAAAAACTGCTAAAGTGTATGCACAAAATCACCAGAATGATACTACCTCTACACTCAGAGCTGAGTTGTTCATATGAAGGGAACAATGGAAACAAAATACGTCATCAAAACCAATGTTCACTCAGGCCCACCACATCATATTTTTGGCCCGGGTACAGAACTAAATCCGGGCCCCTCTATCATAAAAATTAATTTTTCCAGATGAATAATTATTTCAAGACCTTAAATATTAGTATTATGCATAGATTATAGGAGTAGTTATAATTAAAAAATAAAATATCAACAAATTGATAGGTATCCATCATAAATCAAAATCATGTGTAGTATAATTATACATAGTACAAACTAAAAATGTATGTTAAAAAATAAAATTTTGAAAAAAAAGGTATGAAACATTTGTTAGGTAAAATAAAACAATGTGATTATTATAACTTATATTTCACTGTATAATAATTGAGTGTATGTATGTATGGTTCTGGTAGTATTATAAATCATAATACTTAATATACATTATCATTTAAAAATTAAATTCTAATTTCTACTTTCTATATTAACTAAATTTTGCTTTTCTTGCTTTTTTCTGAGCTAAGTCATGTATAATACCATCAAAATGTATTTGAAACATTGTTCTATTATATACTGAAGTAATTATTTGCGTGAACGCCGGGCCCCTCGAAAGTCCGGGCCCCAGTACCATGGGTCCATCTGACCCCCCTTTGTGGGGGCCCTGTGTTCACTATAAGTAGTATGAAAAGGACAGTTCAAGTGCCACAGCATTTCCCCGCGACCCGCCGCCGCTAATCGACCACCAAATATGTAAATCGCCAACGTTGATGAGCTATTTTCCCCCCACTCCTAATGATCCGCCGCCGTATACGTATAGACGATTTATGGCCCTCCTCCTCTCTTCAAACCGTATACACTATATGTATGTGTGTGTGTGTGTGTGTGTGTGTGTGTGTGTGTGTGTGTGTGTGTATCGTGTGTCATACCAACTCCCCCCTATCGTGACATTAACTGGCCTACCACCTTCACCTGGACCCACCTTAATCGCCAACGTTGAGGAGGTGATTTATACCCCCCCCCCCATGCCATATAGTACGAAACTTTTGGACAAGGATTTCTATACGAAAAAGTGTTTACAGAAAAAAAAAAAATAAAAAATAAAAAATAAACATCATTGTAAAACCATAAGATCCTTCGCTTCACTCAGAATCTAAAAGAAGTTTTTACATTATATTAATAACATATCAGTTCGGCCGCAGCGCTCAACATGAACGCACGTACCTCGCACTGTGTTCGTTCCGTTATCTCTGTTTTACGCTCGTTAATTGTTTTTATTGTCAATAATTGGTAGTTATCATAGACCTACAAATGAGCCAGACGGTTCGTTTGGTCAAGGCCGGCGATGATAAGTACGTCTTTGTGAAAGATCCAGATCCGAGCATGAGTCCCGGTTCGCCACATAATCCTACAAACTCAAAACACTCAAAACGCAATTTGTCAAATTCGTCTTTATCACCTACTATTGGCGATAAAAAATCAAAAATTTTCGTCACACCAAACAGATACGCCGTTCTCGACTCCGTCGAAATTGAAACTACTACACCATCTATTACATCCATATCTAGTCATGGCAACGCTCACATTCCCGATCAGTGCGATGATTCTCCAGCACCGCCAATTTATATCAAAGATATTTCAAATTACTCATCATTCAAAAACCTCTTAACGAATCTTGTCGGTCCGAATGGATTCACTTGCAAATCGTCAACATTATATCTTATTGTTCAGCCCTCGGGTTTGTCAAATTTCAACATAATTGTGAAACATCTACATGACACCGACGCCGAATTCCACACCTTCAAACCCCGTCAATTTCGCTCAGTCAGGTTTGTTATTAGAAACTTACACTTCTCCACCACAGAAAAAGATATTGTTTCTGCTCTATCCGAATTGGGACATTCTGTCGTACATGTTCAAAATATATCAGATAAAAACAAACGCCCCTTACCTCTATTTTTTATAGAAGTTTCCCAAGACGCAAACAATGTGGATATCACTAAAATTTCGTATTTACTTAACACTAAAGTCATTATAGAAAAACCGCACGAAAAGAACCGCGGTCCTCCGCAGTGCCATAAATGCCAATCATACGGTCACACTCAAAATTATTGTCACCACGTCGCGCGCTGCGTCAAATGCGGAGCAAATCATCACACCAATGAATGTTCCAAAGATCGGAATAGCCCGGCCAAATGTGCCCTGTGCTCCGGGGACCATACCGCCAACTTCAGAGGCTGCCCTGCTTTCATAAGTGCTCAAAAAAACCCAAGGCTTCTCAAGACTTCTCCAACCAAAGTTCCGGCGCTAAACCCTCATGCCAGACCAAAATCACACGCTGAAGCCACCCGGACCAAAGATTTTTCCACAGATAATTTTTCCGTCCTATTATCTAACTTTATTTCTAACCTCAATTCTCTAATCAGTCCTCTAATTACCCTCCTATCTTCAGTTCTACACACATTAATCCCTAAAACTTCCTTATCTCCATAGCTATTTCTGTAAAAATTTTCCTTATTTAACATAGTAGTAATGTATTTATTTATGTCTAAATAGTATATATCTTAAGACTTAATTAACTCAACTGCTATCTTATCTCTTATATCGGTTGCGGCGTACGCTACGTCGAAACCTTATAATAATCATAATTGGTGAACTATATTTAATGTACAATGTCTAATTTATAATATTATGTATGATGTATAATTGTTGAGCTATAATAGTCTCAGACTAGAAGCTAATAAAAAAAAAAAAAAAAAAAAAATTAATAACATATAATACCTATACACATACACAGGAATTTCACCATAATATATTAATGGTATATTGCAGGGTTGGCATGTATTATACATAAATGTATAATTTGCGTATTATACCATATAATATAGGTATAATACATTAATAATATAATATAAGTATAATACATCTATATTTTATACATAAACGAATAACGATGTATATGTAGTGTATACTATTATAAAATATTAAAATCTAATCGTTATAATTATAAATATAATTTTGTTGTGATAACTGCTCACACTGTTGATTTCAATAAATAAAATCAAAAATAAATAAACAAATTAGACAATTTGTTTATTTATAGCATATACTACTACATATTATATTATTCTATATTTAATATTCATAATTGAAATTATAAATTACAAAATAATCAAGCGAGATTAAATAATTATAAATTATACTATTTAATTATATTCAATATCAATATGCATGCTTAATTACCTACTTAATTAGTAATACTAAGGCTTGGATTTATTTGTGAGTACTAAATGCATATTTTTTATTACTAATAAATAATAATTAATAATGTAGGTACGTTATAATTAATAAGTAATAATTACACTATCAATTTCAAATTTGTTATTAAATTCTAAGAAGTTATCCCAATTACAGTAAAAACAATTTTTATTTAATATTTATATTATAGGTATGCATAAAAATGTTTAGTAATAATTTAAATATTTTATGAAAGAAAAATAGAAATAACAATTTATACATTTTATACATGTATATGAATGTATAGGTAATACATCAAAGTGTATACAACTTTAATACATCAATTTACCCAACCCTGGTATATTGATACCTTTACGAAAGTTTCAAAAAAATATGACAACTTTTGGGCTAAAAATAGAACTGAAAACACCTTATTTTTAAAGTTTATCTCTAATTAAGTTTTCAATATTTGACAAAAATAATTTAAAATGTAATTATATGACTGTAAAAAGTCGTGGATCATGATTTATTTTTATAATTGCTTAATTAAATTGTACAATTTTTACGGGATTTACTGTTTTTATGTCAATTTTCAACATTGAAATGTTTATTAAAAAATATTGACCCATTCAATCATCATGAAACATTGGGTGCAGATAAAACAAAATGCTTTGAATCTTTTGGTGAAAAAAATGGCTCAATTGCCAAACGAGATAACTTTAAACAGATTTGATAAAAAAAAAACGTACTTACAATAAAACTAAAAACGGTAAAATATAATATAGATGGTATATTTATTTTAATACTGAAGCTTTGCTCGGAATCATTTAACTAAAGCAATGATTTATCATTTCTTTAAAATTCAATACACCCATTATCTTGTCTTAGGAGCAAAAAATACTCCGTGGGTATGAAGTACCAACTTTTATAAATTCATTACTCAGGTTTTTTTTTTTTTTTGTGTAAAAATTACAGAATTCTTTTACAATATTTACAGCATTGACTGTTTATAAGATTTTTAAAATTTTAATATTTATACAAATAATCGGTCTATCAAATCGCTTTTAATCTGAGGTTGTAGATTGAAAACATATTTTGAATCTTTTGGTAAAAAAAATATAATATACATCCATTGATCAGAAAATTGATTTAAATGGATTTCATAAAACAAAAAACTTAGTGACAATTAATCAGATAAAAATGATAAAGTATACATAAACGGTATTTTTATGTAAAAGCTTTGCTTAGAATCGTTCAAATTCAGAAATTATGTGTCGTTGTTTTAAAATTCAGTGCATCAATCAACATAATATGGTTTGGAGAGCGAAGAATACTATGATGTGAAGTACGTCCTTTTTAAAATTATGTTCAGCACGAGGTTACCTGGTTTCGTATACGCCGATCAAATCGTATGTATTGACATGAACATACAACTCAAAATTAAGTTAAACTTGAAAAAACATATATATTTCCTATGGTGGTCAAGTCACATTACCACCACTAAAGACCCTTTATTCGTGGGTCTTCTCTCTTTTGATCATCGAGCAAGGGGTCTATTCTTGGAATCATTCGGATCGGATCCGTATACGAACAATCCACACGATAGATTTCTGTGTACGGACGAAAAATAGTATTCTTGAAATAAAACTATCCGTATACGAAAAACTTTCCACATACACGGAAATTTGTCCGAATGGTTTATTATATCGTATGAATTAGGTTGGTAACACTACTAAAATATACAATCTCATTGTTTATTTTAACGCAACAAACAAAAACGCGGGCAACAACTGATTTTTTATTATTTAAAATAACATTTTCTGCATCCTCTTCGATTTGTCCTGATAACTCGAGGCCATTCAGCTGAACATACAAATCTAAATCGTCCATGTTTTAAGTTAAAATTTACAATATAAGTGCGCGAGAATCACGGTGTTCATCAAAGGCGAGTCACAAGTTACATGAAAATATCAAAATAAGACACGAGTAGGTAACCTACGTAACCAACGATAATCACTCGATAATTAGTATGTCACAAATAATAATGCACGTCGCACGATAAAGTTATTGTTCAAATTACCTGTGGAAATACCAAATACAAATGTATTTATATGCTTGTATCTTATTTAACTTATCATTGATTGAGTCTTAGTATATATTTTATTTTTTACTCTACACTCGACAACTCTCTGTGTAGAGTTCGGTGATTTTAATTAATGACGGTATATTTATCGCAAGTCTTTTATTACCTACGTACTTTTCCTCGGTAATTTTTGGTTAAGCAACAATATTTTTAAGTATGATACAATTAACTATCCGATTTAACTTGTGTTAATATATTAAATATCTGTCTCAATGTTTAATGTTGAAACTTTAAACTTTATAAACATTACAAAATAGGTAGATATGCACAATATTATTCGGGTAAAAAATGTATTATTTATTAACATCAGCTAAAATATTTTCAAAAACCACGGTTATTGATATGTTTTATCAATTATTTTGTTACTTTTCTATATTTTAATTTGCTATACATAATTAATGAAAAAAAATAATCAATTATTTTTACAGTTAATACGCAGTTATAGTAATCAAATTAATTAATGTGGTTTAATTAACGACAACAATAGGATAGTAACATGATAATGTATTTATTTGTATACGGAAATACGTTTCCGAATGCCATACCCCCATTCGGATGAATCGATTGGAACTTTTCCACATAACCGAACCCATCCGTACACTGAAAAATTTCAAGAATACGGATTTTTTGGGATTTTATGTGAAAATCGCGAAAAAAAAAACGCGAAAGTAAAAATCGCGAAAATAAAACGGCGAAAATAAAAATCGCGAAATGTTTTAACAGCGAAAACATTAATAGCGAAAAGTAAGAAATTATTTTCGTTAGTGAGTATACCTTTATAATGTAATAAGTAATAATAATACTATAGATAATTTGGATCATGTAATAAAGATAAGCCGTGGTTAAACCTAACCGCTGTCAAGCTTTTTCGGTCAAATAACCAGTAGTTTTTGCTTTAATGCCAGATAAAACACAAAGTTCGTATGAAAGGTTATTTTCGGCAATAAAAACACATAATATTCATTTAAATCCCAAAACAATAATGACTGATTTTGAACAAAGCTCATTAAACGCATTTAAAATACAATTTCCAAATGCCGAACAAAATGGCTGTTTTTTTCATCAAACACAATGTGTTTGGCGAAAAATTCAAACTATTTCGGAATGGTAGAAAAATATAAAGCAGACTCAGAATTTTCATTGCAAGTCCGAACAAACTTCAATACCTAAGAGGTGTTGCCTATAATTTATCATATCAAATTTAAATTTAATTGTGTATAGTATTCAGTTTTTAATGTTTTTAATTTTATTATATTATTTACTTATTATATTACAAAGTTATACCCACTAACGAAAATAATTTCTTACTTTTCGCTATTATTGTTTTCGCTGTTAAAACATTTCGCGATTTTTATTTTCGCCATTTTATTTTCGCGATTTTTACTTTCGCGTTTTTTTTTTCGCGATTTTAACTGGCACCCATTTTTTGGATCATGTGGAAATCCATGTGGAAACTACGGTTTTCGTATACGGATCCGATCCGAATGATTTCAAGAATAGACCCCCTGGACCTGAATGAACATTTTTTTACAAAAGTTACTAAATGGTAAATATGTTTGTTGTATACAAATGTAGTTTTCTTATTTTAGCCAAGTTTTTATGTTCTGAAATTGTTACGCTTTCTATGACTCTAATTTATGTTGTGCAGTTTTTTTAAGTAAATTATTATATATTTTCTGACTTTTCCTTTTCAGATATTTCCTAAATAGTGGTTACTTTATTTAGGTTAACATGGCCGAAGAGGTTAGAAATTATTAATTGGATATGCACTTTTCGAATCATAAAATGAAATAGTATGGCAACATTATACCATTATTTACTATTGTTATCCTGTTTTGTATGCAACTTGTACGATAGAAACATTTCAACTATGAAATTACATTGAAGTTTCATCGTTTTACCCATAGTTACATTTTATTATAATGTTACAAATTATAATTTATCATATTGTATACTATGTATTTTAGCTCCTCGTGTGTATTGCGTGATGGGGTTTGTCCATAGCATGTGAATTATTTACGTTTGTAACTTCGCAACAAGTCATAACAAAAAAACATTCCGGAATACAAACAGGATATTCTACGTACATTTCATAAAGTTCATAATAGAGATCAATTTCGATAAATTCAAAAATGTAAGGCGCATACGAGAAAAAGTATAATAACATAATGAAAATGAAAATGTGAATATTATTAAGAATATAAAATTTACATGCTATAGTTTTGTAAGATTTTGTAATCTTAGAGCCAAAAAAAATTATTTTATAACCATATGTTTATTTACTAAAAATTGTACTAAATAATAATAATAATAATAAATAAAACGAAATTCCGACATTATATGTTCAAACAGTCATTTGAACCATAATATTATACTAATTCAAACGCGTATATAAAATAATTTATCAAGTCATTACTTATATAAAACTCGATATAGTAACAATAACATACATGGCGATACATTAGGTGAAAGAAAATACTTACTGGATTATACTGGATAATTACAAAAATGTCATATAATTTAGTTTAAAACAAATTATTTTACGAGGGAATAATTATTCCAAATTCCATATAAATATACGTATAAAATAACGTTTATATATTTCAGTATTCTATACTGAATCACATTATTACGGCTAAATTGAAGTTTTAAAGATGAATCTTCTGATAAATCAATGAGTTCTTCGTCGGCTTTTGTCGATATAGCTTCCTGGAACTGATTCACAACCCAGCTATTTTGTTCATATTTTTTCATTTCTTCAAGAAACTAAAAATTAAAATTATTTTTCAACGAAATTAAATGAAAACTGATGTGGCTAACTATTTCATCAGCTACTTTTACATCATTTTCAGTTATGAAAGTTTGAAATGTTTCAAAGCAATCATAATTTTGCTTTTCAATGTTGTTTTGCCATAAAGTAAGTTTTTTCATAAAACCTTTAATTTTGTCATGAACCGCAAATATATCGGCTCCTTGTGTTCCTTGTAAATATAAATTTAGTTCGTTAAGTTTCGAAAATATATCGGCAAATACGTGAGCTTCAGAATAAATTCTGCATTCTATAAAGAGTGTGCCAAATCAGTTTTTCTTTTAGAAACAACGCAACTTCTTCACGGAATTCCACAAGTCGTGTTAATACTTTCCCTCTTGACAGCCAACGTACTTCAGTGTGTAAAATAAGTGATCTATGAGAATTTCCCATCTCCTCGCACAATTTTTCAAACAAGCGTGATTGTAATGGCCTTGTCTTAATGAAGTTAACTATTTTCACAGAAGTGTTCAAAACATTTTTTAAGTTATCCGGCATGTGTTTTGATATTAAAACTTCTCTGTGAATATTGCAGTGAGTCCACGATGCATTCGGACTAACTTCAAGACATTTCATTAATTCTACGTGCAACTGTATCATTTGATAGTGGTATCATTTCAACGTCTTTTAAAATCTTGTCACCAAACAACTGGATTTTCTGCTGGATTCAACTGCATCTTTTATCGCTGGCAACACTAAATTATCTCCGATTGTATGCGGTTAACCAGCTTTTGCGATTCGTTAACTAATCAGGTACGAAGCGTGCATATCTTTTTCATCGACCTTGGTAAACTGCTTAATTTTTGTTTTGGACGTTTTTAGTTCTTTTAGCTTTGCTTCGAAGTAAGAGAGTGGCTGATCTTTCAAATCAGGATGCTTGGTCTCAATATGTCGACTTAATTGATTAGGACGCATACTCTCGTTTGCAAGTATTTCATAACAAATAATACATTGTGGTCACGGATCATCATTATCTTCATTCCAAGAGAAACCGATTTTTAGGTATTCTGAATCATACTTTCTCGTCACTTTTTTAAATTGGTTTCAAATGTTCGCTTATTCGTCAACCATTTATCCATCATCAAATTTTTGTTGATAATTTGTCGCAGAAATAGCACCAAAACGAACGCACAAAATACTCGTATTATAAACTTGCACAAACAGTAAATAAAATAACAACTAACCAGTGCTGGTACCACTTAACCCTTAAAGAGTCACGTGGGGGTCTAGCATACCCCCACATAAATAGAAACAGATGTATTATAGTGCGTAAAAGGTGTACATAGATTTAAATTTAGAAGATGGTTTTTATAATAATATTGAATCGATTTTCATAAATAAGTACTTTCGAAAAAAATAATCTATGACTTAAAATATTCATCAAAATTGAAATGCGTCATATTTACCCCCACGCGACTTGTAACGTTATAATTTTTTTTTTGGACTTGAATTTTTTTCAAAAGTTCGTTTTATCGTAAATGCAATGTTATAATCGATATAATATTGTGGAATTAGAATTATATGGATCAGCCACCGAATGTGCAATTACGTTTTAAAAATAAATATTCCACTTTGAATTTCCACTCCATTACTCGATGGCGTGTAGGTACACCGTATACGGAACAGATAAGAACAAATCATGTAATAATTACAAAAGGCTCTCAGACAAAAGGCGGTAAAATTTGCTGGTGAAGAACAACCTCCTGAATGTTCTACAGTTTTAGGAAGACGAGGAAGATGTGCTATTTGTCCAAGAAATAAGGACATAAAAACTACAAATTCATGTCAAACATGTCAAAAGTTTATGTGCCTAAAACATACGAAAACAGTGTGCAAAGATTGTTGGGAGAAAAATCAATGTTCAACAGATTCAGAATAATTGTATATACACGTATCATAATAATTAAATGTATTGTAATAATAATAAAAAAAATTTAATTCAGAAAAATGATATATAAATTTAATGTAAATACACATATAATTCATAAATATATGCCGTGTTTGAGCTCTAAGAAATACAAGAAAAATTAATTAAAATACATGTTATGATAGTAAAAGCTTTTGTTTACCGTCTTAAAAATAAGATTTTGCAGTTAAAATAATTTTTTTACAGACCAAATTTTTTTTTTTTTATGAAATTTTGAAATTTAAGTTTTTTTTTTTTTTCGTAATATAATTTTTAGTTATGCACATAATTTTATATTTATTTAAACTTTTATTTTTATTAATGAATTTTTATCCATATTTATATATCATATGGTAACAAATAAAGTCTTTGAATTTAAAAAAATTAACTTTTTTATACATATTTTATACATTTTTAGAAATGGGGTCTGATAGACCCCCACGCGACTATGAACGTTAAAAATAGGCACGCGCCTGCTAAAGGGTTAATGACTAATATTGAATCAACAACGACTGATATTCGCCGTTGTCGAGCTGCGACTTATCGTATTTTATCGCGGAATTCTTCCGATAATGACGAATTAATAGGTACCCATCGTTATAAATTATAATATAACATTTTGCGGTCGAACCGACAAAACGCATACTATATTAATAATAATATATAGTTATATAGTAATAATACATTACTGTAATAATATAAGTATATTTAATAATATAATAATATAGTTATACATATTAATTTAACATACATTTCTTGACATCTTTATAATTCAAAAAAATGTTCGCGACCCAACAAAAATTGACTGACAACCCACCAGTGGGTCGCGACCCACACTTTGAAAAACGCTGTAATCTAGTTCATTTGCGAGATCTACTCCATTAATATCTGATTGTTGACCTACTGTTAATGCTATTTGAAGATCCATGTAGTGAGCAAGGAGCTCTTTTTTTCCGGTAACTCATTTAATTTGTATAACAGTTTCCAAACATTTTGGTGCGATACCATTTTGTTTAAATCTATCTGTAATAACAGCAAGCACAGTATCAATAAGCGAATAAAAAATTATCTTTTAACTACTTCTTCTGCTGTGCTTTGAAGTTCATCAGAATTTTCAAAGTCAAATTGTTTCTTTTTTATTCGTGATCGAGTTAAGTATTTAATTGTGTTGTCAGTACCAAGGATATTAGCTAGTTCTCTTGCTTTTATAAGTGCTTCATTATAGCCGGATTTTCGATACTCGGATATATACTCTATAAATGAGTTCATACGTGAAGTAGCGCTTACTATATCCATTGTCACACTTTGCATTGACTAACTAACAATATTGATTTGAAATAATATGTCATACCACACAACAATCAATACCAAAAATTTAAAGTCTATTAATTTGTTAGCTAAGCAATCTGCTTCATGTCTAGTTCCAACATCTGCTTGAGAGGATTCTTAAATGCATCATACATTTCATTTATTTTGTACCGAATTGGTTTTAAACTCTCTACTCTACTTTCCCAACGAGCGGTACTGAGGGTTTTTAATGTTAAACTTGTTATATGGCGCTTTAATATATCCCATCGCTGAACTGAAGCAGAAAATAGTACATAGATACGTTGTACTACGCCAAACAATGTTATAGAGTCTTTAGATGATGATGCTGCGTCTGAAACTACTGGGTTAAGAGAATCAGACATCATCATGGCATGTAAAACGTTCGTGAGTTCATATTTAAAATTCTAGCTTGGACACCCTTGTTCTTCCCTTTCATATTAGCTCCATTGTTGTATCCAAAGTTGCCCTTGACCTCGACAATCACTAATACTAATGCCATTATCTTTTAATGTTTCTAACAAAACTTTAAGGAGTCCTTCTCCAGTTGAAGTATGAACTGTTCTGATCCAATAAATGTTCTATTATTGAAACCTTGCCTTTTTTTTGTCTAAAAATTTCAGAGTAAATGATATATCTTCGGAATGACTTACGTCAGGGGTGCAATTAAGGATGATCGAAAAATATTTACTTATTTGTAATCGATCTTGTATATTTTGTAAAACTTTAGTATTAAGTAGATTTAAAAGTTCATTTTGAATTTGTTTGCTACAGTAATGATCAGCAATTCGTTTTGAAGATACTCGACGCAAGTGTTCACGCATCACTTCATCAAAATTAAGTTATCGAGTTAGTGTTATATAGTCCTGAAAATCCTGGGATTATTGATACTGGCCCTGGTATTTTTGGGACCGAAAAGTTATCAGGACCCCGGGATTGTAATCTCTACCTCTGACTGTAGTACATTGAAAAACTCATCCGAAAGTAGAGTCTTGATCTGGCGTCCTATTTATAATTTATTTATGATTGTAAATTAAGTCAGTTTACCAAAAAATTACGAAAAAGAAATATTTTATATAAAAGGTTTATTTTCATAAAATAATACATACGTTACATGTATTATTTTATAGTTGATATTATGATAATGTTTGGATAATATATTATATGATTTAAATAAACATATTTAAAAAATATGTTTTTTTTTATGTCATAGTAAAATATGATGTGTTAAAGTTTAAGAATAATATGGCTCATCACTTTTTTTTTAGATATTCTTTTACTTTCATCCATTAGATTTTATTATTGGTACGTTATTACGTAACAAAAACAAATACGAATTTATAAGAGGTAAAATTGTTTAATGTTTATACAAAGTTTTTTCGTTATTGTGTTACTGTATCAAGGTCACAGATATAAACAAATAAAGCAATTTCCATAAAAAAGAGAATCGATGAATTCATGAACTATTTAAAATTTCAAACGATAATTGTATTGATACATATCGTATTAAAATTATTACTGAGAATAAGACTTGTTTAACCATCTATAATATCATGTTATTTACAACTGAAATGGAAATAATATAATAATAATAATGGGGAAGAGTGTAGCGTGTACCCTTACAATTCAAACAATACAAATTTATAGGTCAGAAAACGATAAAGTCTTAACGGAGAATTCAGTACCTACTTGACAAACATCTAAAATGCATTGTGGTATGAAAATATTAAATCATCACTTTTATTAAGTATTTCTATTGGATTTAAACAAGACGAAAACTATAATTCCATTGATTTTTATTTCAAAGAAAAATTAAGTTTATTTTATTAAAATAATAATAATTGTTAATATACGGTTGTTTATTTTATGAATAGCATAATACGTTTAAAATTATTGTGTCTGTAAGTAGTGTTATATATTATGTTTAATCATAAATAATAGAAACATATGCAACATAAAATGCACCTTGAATAGCTTTTATTTTGTATTAATTTTGGTATATAATAAAAAATAAAAAATAAATTTTAAAAACACACTTTTCCATAAAAACATTTAAAAAAAAATATTTTAAAAATTGCACTAAAAAGACAAAAATAATTTTCTGTACTTAAAAATAATGAAAAATTTATTGATGAAAAATTTAAAAGTGTGTGGTGCATCATACAAAACATTAAAAGCCGAACTAAGTCTCACATACACTTCTGTGTTCAATCATGTTTATAAGATTGTGACTGGGAATATATGTCAAGTGTAAGAGCACCACACACATTTAAATTTTTCATCAATAAATTTTTCATTATTTTTAAGTACAGAAAATTATTTTTGTCTTTTTAGTGCAATTTTTAAAATATTTTTTTTTTAATGTTTTTATGGAAAAGTGTGTTTTTAAATTTTTTTTTTATTTTTTATTTTCTACTTTTTAGTTGAAAGTAAATATTTTTATTAAAAACGGGAGTTCCTCTGCAACGCTGATTTTTTTTTCGGCGAGTAATGATTAGGTTAACCCGCCTTGACCCAGGGAAACCCTTCGTACCTTTACTTCCTCGGAGATGCCTACCTGGAGGTCCATGTCCCAAATGACAACGGATTATTGTATTGTCATCCAAGACCAAGGTCTATACCAATTTTCAGAATTTTTCATCTTCAAAAAGTGCCTCAAATCGAGCGCGCAAGATTTGATTACAGACGGACGTGAAAGCGAACTTAAGAAAAGTGTTAAAAACGATAGGCACTGAGTATCGTATTTATGTAACTGCTATATTTATCATTAGAGTCCGGATTCGTATGCACTCAAAAAACCTAAAATAGTATGCATTTATGCATCTAAAAACTTTTAAATTTGCACTTGATATGCTTTTATTTTTTTAAATTATATGCAAAAATATACTCTTGCCCAAAATATATGCATTTATTTGCATAATTTTTTATGCACTTATTATCTTTTTGTAATTTTTTAAATTTCTTTCATAAATAATAATTCAACTAAATTAGATAGGTAACTTAATTTTTTGATTGCAGACATCAACTTACAATATTAGTTGAGGAATAGTAAATATTTAAAAATATATTCAACAAATAAAACAAATATTTTTATTAGGAATAGTAAAAAATAATAAATAAAATCATATTAAATCCTCTTATACCATTTCTTTGGTAAATATTTTTGAATGAAAATACAAAATAAAGAAATTTAAAAAAAACACGGTTTTATAAACTTTAATACTTTAATGGGTACCACATATGCTTGAATATGCAAATATTTAAAAATATGCCGTCATCCCTGAAATATGCATTTATATGCAAAATAAACTTTTTCCTACGCATTATCTGTTACACAAATCGTCCACATTTCTTACTACTTTTCTCACTACATTTCTTATTACTGTCATCGAACTGCATACATTCATTACAAATATGTAAATGCATACAAATCCGGACTTTATTTATCATTATATTCATTTGGGTGGAATATTGTATGCGAACGCACTAATTACGGTTGTTAGTGAATTTTGATTAAGTAACCTATTTATTGTTTGTGTATGCATTTTTACAATAGCCAATAAGTAAAGATCGAGTAAGCAGCTGGCCAACCTTCACACCATTCAAATCGTAAGTATTATATTTATTTGTATGTTTCAAATAGATTTGTAAATATTATTCTGATTTGCATTTATTATTTATGAATTAAAAATTATAACAATAATATTATAACTCTGGAGCCAAAATGCCTCCAATCACATGGTTATTTTTATAATTATTTATTTTTAGTCAGCAACTGGAGTTTTGGTTAAATAAAAACCTGTAGGCATAAATAGGGAGCCCAAAGAGGTTAAACTTTTCCATAGCTCCATTTATATCCACTGCTCTTCAAAGAATACCTAACTCAATTTTTAAAATTGTTTTGAAGAAAAACATTTTTATGATTACTTAGTCTTAAATTTAAAGTGAGAAAATAATAAACGGTTTATACTAGAAGTCGTGGTTGTGAATGGACATTAGGATAAACGAGTAAACGTACTAAAAGTTATAAAAACCCGTGTTTTTAATATCCGTGAATTTATTACCAGTGTATTGTATATTAATTCGGATATACTTTCAAATACAAATATTTATAATAATATTATATTATTTGAAGTGTCAATAATTATTATTAATTAGTTATTTAAATATGATTTTATTCAAATAGGTATATTTGTATTCAAACACACTGGTAATAAGATACACGAGTATTAAGATACACAGGTATTCACTGGTATTTTTATTACACGGATCTATTAACTCTGTCCTAAATAAAAACACATGTAACTTTGTTGTTCAATACACATGTAATAGTGATTTCTAGTTTATACTTTGAATTTTGTTAAAGCTGTATCTATATAATATATTGATGTTGGTGTAAATCGTTGATTCAAAGTAGTGTAAACGTAGATTAAAAATGTCATAAAGTTAGTAGGTATTATAAAAAAATTATTTTTCTCGCTTCTCTTAAAAGCCATTGCAATATTTGAAAATAACTACCAAAGAAATAATGAAAAATATGAAAACTTGCTATTGAAAACAAAATATTTATGATATCAACTTGAGACATAGCTCCAAAACAACAATTGTTGAATAGGTATTTGAAATGTTCACAAGGTATAAAAAAATTACACTTGACAATATTTTCGAAAAATTTTAATGTTTTAAGGTGTATTATAGAACTTTAAATCACATAAATACCGAGGCAGGTATAGTTTTTTTAAGTCTGCAATTTATAAAATTAAACTGCTGAAATCCAAAACCTGCTCAACCATTCGGTTTATTTTTTTTTATGTCATACACGTCTAAAGTTTCAACAGAAACGATGGTGTTCACGTAACTACGGTTTTAATGTTTTATATGTACTATGTAACGCACCAACGGAGTTGGCACGGTGTGTACGAACAACATGGATGGATGATTTAAGGTGAAGTGTAAAGCCGATCGAATCTTTACAGTTTCCCTTATTTAATTAACACTTTGTAATAAATTGAACACTATGACAAAATACGTAAATTCACAATTACGGAAAATAGATAATAAAGCAAAACATAGAGACATCAGTTATATTACACTTTCAAAGCAAATACCCATCCACCTACCCACATAGGTTGAGTAACTGCCCCTCATTTTTTTCCTCCCATCAATATATAATTTTTGTTACAAGTTATAAGTTAATGTATAGATTGTCAACAGGGTCGTGTTAAGGTGTGTATTAGTTCTTACGGCGTTATTGCCGCAGAATAGCTTTATCATAATTCATAATGTTAGACATAATAAATAGTTTATAACTTTCATATGTTAAAATTATTTTATGTAGTATGTTTCGCTGTCTTACCACACCCACCCATCTACCCTTAATTATTGCAACTGCGTATACCTAGCTATAAGGATCGACGCCACTGCATAGAGGCATCAGGTTGCTTGAGTACCTGAATACGTCTGTATAATGGACTGATTCCGGGGCTCGTTGTATAGTCGTTGATGACATCTTTCGGACTTCTAGAGGGACTTAGTGTGCATCAATTAATATAAACATTAAACTCGCAAGTGTATTTCTGCAAACTGATTATTTTACATTATGTATGGAGTATTTTATAACAAGTGCCATGAGAGCTCCGTTTGGTACTTTAATTGTATGTTTTTTAACAGTACAGAGTAAACGCTTAGCGTCATGTAAATCATGTAATATTTAATTTATTACGGTATAGAATGTCAAGATAAATATTACGGAAACTTATTTAACTCATTCTTTCATTTAGTAAACAGCAGAATACTGGGGTTGTTTTGTTGATTTTAGCTTAGAACTTTTTTTATAACATTATAATGCATCGCGTATGTATTTCCGAGCTATTATATACCTATATAACACGTGGAGCTCGGAAATACATACGCGATGCATTATAATGTTATAAAAAAAGTTCTAAGCTAAAATCAACAAAACAACTCCAGTATTCTGTAGAATTTCATACACATATGTGCTGTGTGAACATAAAGTACTATTAAAATAGTTAGGTTTAACATGAATTTTCAATATGGGTTGTGTAGCGCATACTACATGATACATTAAATACATAGAACATAATATACATTTTTCATATGCGAGATAAAGCAGATTACAACTAAAAGTTTGAGAATATATAGCGTATATTTGTGATAGTATACTATAAAAATTACAAAAAAATTGTATTATACAATTTCAAAAATATTTTAATTTTTTGAATATGATGATTACATAACATTCAATTCAATATATCAATAATACAATGTTAATTTATTTTATTTTAAACTTATTTGTAAACTATACAATTTTAAACGTTTACATGAAACTTTTCATTGCACCTTAAGCCATCTAGTAAATATATAAAAACAACTGAAAAATTATCATGAATGTCTTTTAAAAGACATATTTTGTATTTTTATCAAAACCTAATTAATTTGTAAAAAATAGCTTTTTTTTAGACAATAACAATATCTACAATTTATGTATTTTTTTAATTTTTACGAATAAATGAATAGTTTTTGAATAAAATTCGAAAAATAACGAAACTACCCTTTTATGCCATATTTCAAGCCTGGTGCGGTACTTGAAGGGGTTAAGTAATACCATCTAGATTTCACCCGAATTATTTTCTCATATGACTTAACAAATCTAGGGGGTACTGTTATTGGAAAATTGAGTTAGAAATATAAGGACCGCCCTATGGGAACACTATTGTCTACTGGCCATACGTTTTTCAAACGTCGTGGTGTAGCGGTATTTTGTTGATTGCTCGCGCGATGTCGTTTTACCGCAGCGCGGTCACGGACTCACTGTCGTAATATAATAATTGCTTGACCGAGGACACGAAAACTGGCGACCGTCATGGCCGTGGAAGATACCGCGGTGGACACGAGGCTGTTCGAAACCATCGGGCTGTACCTACTGCTGCGGCCAGCAGGGCGCGGCAGTCCGGGCGAGTGGGCGCGACGCGCGCTGGCGGCACTGGCGCCGCTGACGATCGGCTTCTTCGCGGTGCAGTTCGCGTGGCTGCGTTCCGCGATGCACGACGTGCCGCGCGCCTTGTACACCGTCATGATATTGACGTACGGCGTCACGTGCATGGTCAAGGGCTACGCGCTGGCGCGGCACGCGGACAGGCTGTGGACCGTGCTGGACGTGTGCCGGTTCTCGTTCACGGAGTGCGCGACCCGACGGCCGGCCGCGGTGCGCCGGTGCCGCGACACCGTGTCCCTGGTGCTGCGCGCGTTCGTCATCGTCTTCGGCTTCACGGGTGTCTCGTGGCTGATCGCGCCGGTGGTGAGGCCCACGTACGTTACCGTGGCCAGCAGCGTGGACGGCACCACGGCCAGGTACCGGTGCACCGTGTACTGCATGTGGTTCCCCGTGCCCGAGGTCGTGCACAACTCCGCGCCGGGCTGGACGGTGCTGTACTTAGCGGACGCTGTCGCCTTCTGCGTGGGCGCGTTCGGCACCGTGCTGTTCGACTCGTACCTGATCACCGTGTGTTTCGTTTGGTGCGCACAGATCCGCACCGTGTCCGCCGGTTGCGAGGCGCTCGGCAGTCGCAGTGTCCGGGAAGCTCCGCCGCGGTCGCACAGCACTCCAGGTTCGTGTATTTTTCGTCACCGTCGCTCTCACGGCGTCACGGCCGACGCACGTGCGAGTGTGCAAATATAAACTATATTAAAAGGTGGGGTGAAGTCGGTTGGGGGGGGGAAGGAGGCAATAACACATACGATTCCAAACCTTGTATGAATCCGATCAATCGGGCGGTGAACATTGTCCGTGAGTAAAGTTCATTTCCTTATTAGGAAGGACATTTTATCTATTTGCTCGGCACCATTTAGACAGGTCATTATTATTCAGTATTTTCAATTGTTCTTCAAAATATTAGGACAACTTCCGAAAAATTGAATGAATTACAGTAAAAAGTCGAGAAAAATAAATTGTCAGTCTATTTTAGATATTCGGTCGTAAATCCAAATAAGTTATGGTGATTATATTGACGATTAACCATTTTGGGCTCATATATTTAATGTTTACTTAAAAATGTCAAAATTATTTGAATGTCATTTTTCTCATTTACCACCAATGTTAAAAATTGTTACGCATTAGACTATTTCACACCAAATTTCCACTTTTAAAATGTTTAAAAAATATTTTATTGATCCAATAACAATTTCAAAAATACAAAAACCAGAAAAAATAAAAAATATTGACAGTAATAAAACCTTATTAAATCACAAATTCAAATGACGTATTATGATGTTTTACATTTTAAACGTAGTTTAATACTGTAGATACGTATACATGTATATCATATATGCATATTCAAATTTTCAGGTTTATTGTTGATTTATCATTATAGGTGTTCTTCGTAAAATGTCAATTGAGTCAATTCAAGGAGACCATTATTGTGATTTGATCTGTCATATACAGGATTCTCAAAAGCTAATGAGGTGAGTATATTTTTAGTTGTATTATAACAAGAGACAACTCATTAAAAACACCATTCTGATAAGTAACAAATCCATTTGCATTGACAAATTTTAAAACACATTTTTATTACCTTGTACAAATCGAATGTTCCATTGAAGTTATTCCGTATCCTAATACTATAAAAAAGTACATACTTTGCCTTATGGGATATTCTTCGCTTTTGGGCAAGTTAATTGAGATGGATGTATTGAATTTAAAAAAATGATAGATTATTTCTTTAGTTAGACGATTCTGAGTAAAGCTTAAAAATTAAATTATACCGTTTGGATTGACCAATTTCTTCAAATTAATATTTAAAGTTGAATATTGACATAAAAACAGTTTATTACGTAAAAATCATATAGTAATTTACTTAAACTAATAAATAAAATCTTTGTCATGATTTTAGAAATTTTTTCATTGCCGTTAGTGAAATATAAGAGTAAATTACATTTTCAGAAGTTTTCATCAAATATTATAAACTTTATTGGTGATAAACTTTTAAAAACAAAGAATTTTCAAAGTCCTATTTTTAGCCCGAAAATTGCTAACTTTTTTAACACTTTTTATAATATGCTGGAATACATCAATAATATATGATGAAAATTTCTTGTTTCAAATGAAATTGCTTTTGGATTATTGACGAAATTACTAAAGATGATTTAATGAGTGCCGTTTACAGTAAAGTAAGCCGTTTTCGGTCGATTTAAGGCTGTTTTCCCTCTCGCCTGGAAAATCTATTGTGGTGAGAGCTTAATAAGCATATAAAATACATCGAATTGCCATCTACATAGAATTGCCTATCTACGGAGTTCCTGGATAAAACATTTGGAGAAAGTTAAGGTGAGCAAAAAATGTTTTTTGTAATCATTGTAAAACCACAAGATCCTTCGCTTCACTCAGAATCTAAAATATTACATATTTGGTGTGAAACGTCTATTGGTGCGCCTCGAGAGCAAAACCAACTGTGTTGACGGAAAGATTTCGTGGCGAGACAGTAAGTCATGGTGGAACGGTATCACTCATACCAGCAGTGGCGTCATTTCAGTTTTTTCTAGACTAGGGCGACCATTTACTGATAAGCCGACTGAACTTTTTTTTATGCCAACTAAAATGTATTATATAACTATTAAATTATGTTCATAAGGGGTGAAAAAGTATTATTCATAATCGTCATTCGTATTCGTCAATTCGTCATAATATGACGACTCCAATTATTCGGCTGCACTAAAATAGATTGAATAATATTTATTATTTAATCAATGTTTGTATACAAATTGATAATAATATGAAAATATCTTTTCTTATGGATGGAATTGTAATGACTATAATATTTATAGACTAAACTAGTCCACTAAGGTAGGTATTAGTCTAAAAATAATGACGTTTTGTACTTAGTACAGTGTACCGATTTAGCATTTGGGTATGTCAATATGTGAGCGCCCGTCACCCGTTATCTCAATTTTATCATTTAAATATAGACAATAATATAGTCAATAATTTTATTCATAATTTATTTTCTAAGGTAAGTTACATTAGCACCACCAAATTTGAAAAACATAAAAACATTATTGAAAATATTGTTATTATATTTGTAATCATTTGTAATCGTAAAGTTAGTATTTGTACACTTACCCAACCACCACAAAATCAATTTTTCTAAAGTGGTGCTAACGTAACGTTACACTGGCACCCCACTTTTTGTATTTCAAGTCTATCGATTCCAAAATCAACCTAATGATTGTTATTTAGTTTGTACAGTTATGTAATGACGAATTCAAAGCCTGAATGTTCACCCATCCTTAAGAAATTGAATTTCAAATACAGTGGTGCTAATGTAACGTTACACTGGCACCCCACTTTTTGTATTTCAAGTCTATCGATTCCAAAACCAACCTACTGATTGTTATTTAGTTTGTACAGGTATGTAATGACAAATTCAAAGTAAATATGTTATTTTACAAAAATTGTATAATCTCTGAGAAATGTTTAGAATTTTCTTTTGGGATTAATGACTTAAGTAACCTGGACAGAGACTAAATGAAATAATATGAAAATTTTCTTAATTTTATTTGTACAAACTTATCAATAACGTTTTGAAAATCAAGTTTTCTTAAAATATCAGACTCAGACCTCATTATCGCTAGTTGATTGAGCCTGTCTCTGTCCATAGAAGTACGCAATCTATTTTTTATGTGCTTTAAATTAGAGAATGATCTTTCAATGAAATTTCACATCAAACTGTTTTTTTGATTTTTGTATAAATAATTCTCAATTACAATTTTATAAATTTGAACTTCCTACTTTTGTCCAATAATCTATTAATACTGACATATTTTTAGGCCATAATCCTATATCTAAATTTAAGTTTTCATCTGATTCTTCAAAAATATTTTGTGGTGAAGTGTTTTCTGCGATAGTTACTAGCTGAGGCGGTGGAGCAATTTGATATGACTGAAATAAAAAAAATATTTAAAATATGTACCTAATGGAAATCAAATTGATGACTTTTTTAAAATTTTTATTTACAGTATTAATGCATTTGATTTTCAATTATTATTATCTTTTTTTTAAATTAATATATATATATATATATATATATATATATATATATATTTATATAAGTGGCCAGTATACGTATACATTTTTTCGATTTTAAACAATTTTAATTAGGAAAGGTGAATTTGAAGAGATAGGTATAGTATACTATGTATATATATATATGAAAAAAATATTAATTGTAATATTTATTATTTAAACTACCTAACCTGCATATGCTATGAAATATAAAAAATATAAAAATATAAAATATACCTATATTATTAAAAGTAATATTTATTTTTTGTATAGTAATTGTAAAACTTTGAACTCGCCTCAGAAGAAGAAGTTGTGTTAGGCTGTGTCATGAAAAACTCTGATATTCGCCTAGTTTTTGAAATTATTTCCGTATTTTTTTTTTATATGTTTCTTTTGCAAATTTTCGTTTATTTGCACCACTCATATAAACTCGCTTTAATTTATGACTATCTTCTTCCATTTTTAAATTATAACACTATTGACTGGTTAATATAACTTATAATATAAGAAACAAATAAAGTCAGCTGTAGCTATTGTCAATTGTGTATGCAACTTTTGTTAACTGACTTTAAACTGTTGTTAAACTGAATTTATCTACAGCCAAATAGTCTGTAATGCGTATTTTATATTTCCGAAAACTAATCTCATAATTCTGACGATGAATTACTTTTATTCTTGTTAACATCATGTTTTCTACAACATTTGACATATCATTCAGACCCACATGTGTATATTTAGAATCACATTTACTAATATTATTACAATCGATGGTGCACAGTGCACACCGATCGCGGACGGCATAAACTAGATTTTTAGGGTACTGCCACACTACGACGATTACGCCGTACGGTTCAACCGTCGAAGTCAAAACCGTCCGGTCTTACCCGTGTCTCACAACAACGGTTTTAACGCTAATTTTGTCCATAAAGTGTTTTATAAATATCTGTAAAGATAATTTCTGGTCAGTAGATGCTCAGTAGTCAGTTCAGTTAAGACTGTGTTCTTGAAGTGACTTGTGTGTTGTTCAGTTAGTGTTGGAAATTAAAAAATATATTTAGTGTCTAATTTTATAATAATAATTATTAAATATTATATATGTGAGTATTCTTTTTTTAAAGCGTAGTTAAATTGTATATTAATTAAAGTGAAAACATATTTTTTTAAGAAATGCATCGCCAAAAAACTTTAAAAGTTTTAGCTGTGGCTGAAGCATTTGGCTTATTAAACCCGCCCAGGAAAACAAAAAACAAACTAACAAAAAAAATGATAAAGTCCACTACCGGATGTCTTTGCCGTTGCAGTGTGACACAACAAATAAGAAACAATGTGTTTACAAAACCGACGGCGTGGCGGCAGTGCCGTGAAACCGTGACGCGCAACGGTTTCTAGAGTCGCCGTGCGTTCATCGACGGCGCTACCGTACAAATGAGACACGACACGTAAAAACCTGTGTTCTTGACGAACGGCAGAGATGTACGGTTTTATAGATAAAACTACCTCCTACATATTATATTAAACTAAACAGAAATAAATTAATTCATGATTATTCTAAGTATTAATAAATTACGTAACATTAAATTTTGTTGTAGTCAGGTGCCTTCATTAGTTGAACAATAATAAAAATACTACGATTAAAATGGATATATATATATATATATATATATATATATATATATATATATGGTAACAAATGATAACTAATAAATAAAGTAAGAAACGGCCTTACCAAACTTAAAAATGGGCTATCAAAGAAAAACCTCAATCACCACACTTATTTATGGAACGTCGTCACCATAATGCAGAAAGAAAAAATAATAATATGGCCGACCAATTATACAAAACCACATTTTATAACTTATAACAATTTCTCAAATCAACGAATACCTAATACCCATAATTTTAATAGAATACAACGTAATGTTAGTTGGGTTATTTAATGTATAACTCATCATTGTTGTTCAACTATTGAAGGCACCCGACTACAACAAAATTTAATGTTAATTTATTAATACTTAGATAATCATGAATTAATTTATTTCTGTTTAGTTTAATATATGTAGGTAGTTTTATCTATTCCAAATTTTTTCATTTATTTTTTTATATGTATTTTACCGAATTCGGATTTTTTTTGTTAAATAATTATTTTTTTAAGTGTATCATTAACCAAATAGTTTTTCGTTAATTGTAACAACTTATCACAGTGTTCTAAAAGATTAAGGCTGCTAACATTACGCACAAGTTGAGGTTCGTCGCCAATTCAATCTTAAACATTTCTTGAATTTTGTTTGATGTAATGAATTAATAATTTAATTTATGTATGTATACTCTCTAATCTAATGCGTAACATTTTCCTTTTCTCAGTATTTGTCGTACGCGTATATACGTAATATGTAATGTCTGTTTGTATCCATTACATTGTGCGCGACACATAATTTCATTTTAAATTCCTAGTGAAACGAAGGATCTTATGATTTTACAATGTTTATTTTTTTTTTGTCTGGAGGCCCTTTTTTCTCAACTTAACTTTCTCCAAAAGTTTCACCCAGCATCATCTCTGTAGGTAAGAAATTCGATATAGATGTTATTTGGAGGATTTATTAAGCTCATATCTCAATATTTTTTCCAGGCCATCGGAAAAACAGCCTAATATAGACCGCAAACGGCACAATTCAGCGTAAATTTTCAATTTTAATAATTTAGTTGAAGAAATTGGTCCATCCAGACGGTATATTTTAATTCTGAAGCTTTGCTCAGAATCGTTTAATTAACAATATGATTTATCATTTCTTTAATATTCAATACACCCATCCCCATCAACTAGTCCGAGGAGCGGAGAACACCTCATGGGGCAAAGTACGTACTTTTTTTTTATAAAATTCTAAATATTTATTTATTTATTTCAATATGAATCAATTTTGATGCTTCACATTTTCTAGGCATCTCATAGTGGCTAGTATTTTTATAATAAGATTTTTTTTCACTCTTTTAAATGCAACAAATTATTCTCTAGCAAGTTGGATGAGTTGTTTTGTGTCATTCAACCATTCATCGTAGTTCAAATGGTGACTGGTTCATTTGCAGTTATATCATTTATATTTTTTGTTTGCTTGGTAAGTGGTTCAACAATATTTTTTTTTAAATTATTTTAAAATTGTATATTCCCTTAGATGTTTGCTTCGGGACAGTCCTTCATGAGTGTACTATTTTTTAAACTTTTCTGCAGTTCAATAGCACTTGGTATACAACTTTTCATTTACTGTTACACGTCCAACCTTATAGAAACTGCGGTAAAGAAAATTATCAACTTTATGTTTGATTTTTAAATTTAAAAAATGTTATTATGTTAATTTCATTAAATTAGAAATCATCGTTAAACTTTGGATTATACTGTTCTAATTGGACCGAAATGGATTTAAAATTTCAAAAGACAATACTACTGTCTATGATCATTCATTCGACCCATAACAAGAAGATGAAAATTACTCCAATTTATATAGTAAATCTGGAATTTTTTTTCAAAGTATGTAATAAATTCTCTATGTATGTAATTATATTATTTTTTTTTCACACATAATTTAATAGTAACATAAAAGTAATTTTATTTAGAATTGAGATAAAATTTAAATGACGTATACGACTCATAATTATAAATATGATTGGTTTAATATTACCACTTATAATAATTATAATTATAATGATTATTTTTCAGGTAATCAAGACGTCTTTTTCTTTAATTCCTGTGCTATTAGAATTGAGTGCTTGAAAATTAACTCAAATAGTTTTGTAAAATAAAACCTTGTGGCATTGTAAGAAATCAAACAATGGATTTATTTAACATAATTTTATCGCTAGAAAGAAGAAATGCACATTGCTTACTCACAAAAATGTATATCGTTGCAAATAAAATATCAAGTTGTTCATTTGCGCTCGTCGAGTGAGCATCCTGCGTTCTTATAAGTACACTCATAAATTGTTAATATATTTAAAAAAAACCTTATTTTACGTTATTTCTCGTCACCATTTTTGTTTATTTATGGAAAATGTAAATGGCTCAACTTCAACAAGTGATAAACTGGATAAAATTATGAAATCAATAAAGGATATGAAAAACACCCAGAATAAACTAATAAATTTTGTAAATTCAATACGAGATGAAAAAAAAATCAAGATAAGAAATGCATCTATATAGAAAGTAAGTTAGATGCTATATCGAGTCAATTTGATTGTTAAGTTTTACAACAGATCGTACACTGCTTCAATTTAAACATCTGAAATCAGTACTGGACGAGCTAAATTCTAGAAAATCTGCGGGTGAAACAGATTACTGATTTATACATAAAATACTATATATGTATTAACAATATACCAATCGTCTCCAAAAACGAAGTGAATCTACAGATATATACTAATAGCTAGATATATACTATATAGATATATACTAGATAGCTGTCTTCGAATACACCGCCGCAAAATAATTGAAACCGACGCCATATGCAAAGAATACAACTCGTTAAACAAACGTTATCAATATTAGACTTTTATCAGTATAATACATATTATTTTATTATAGACATGTTGTTTATATAATTTTATTACTTACCTATATTTTATTATTTCTCACTTTTTCAGTTCTCTGTTTTATAGTATTAGACAAAACTATTAATTAACCTATGTAGTATGTATTTATATTCATCTATATAAATTTGGGATATAATAAATTGTAATGTTTTATAAATTATGAAATATGAAACAAGGAAACATTGTCAAAAATACTAGGATATAAATTGGAGGTACTACCTTATTATAATTACTGATATTATTAATAAAAATGACAATTGGTAAACAGTAGGTAATACAAATATAAGTAGGTAGGCACATACTACATTGTTATAAATATATTATTAAAAAAACTTAGTTGGATAATAAAAAAAGGTAGATACATGACATTATTATTATTTAAAAAACGACAAATTTGTACACTTAGCAAAAAACGTAAAGTAGATATACATATGATTATTGATTATAAAAAAGATTAGTTTTTGTTAATTTTTGGCGTTTACTCACAGGGTTTAACAAGTCTGATAAAAACTGTTGGTCATAAAAATGTAAACGAACACTTAAACATTTTTTTACAAGCAGTGTTATTAAAACTAGTTTATGTGGTCTTTCTAAAATTTCAACATTTTCACAACTTAAATTTGTGATGATTAAAATTCGTGGATTAAAATGCCTAAAAAAACAAAAAAATACGATTTAATGCATTCATAACTTACAATTTGTTTGAAAATAATATTTGTACATATTATGTACTAAAAAATAACCTTAAACTAAAAATGTACAACAATTATTTTTAACATGCAAATTTACATTAAATTATATTTAATTTAAAATGTTTAGTTTATGTTATTTGAGTTTAATGTATATAAGTGGTTTACACTCATTAATACATTTATCTGGTATATAATATGTGAAAACACAAGTGAAGAAATAGGTATTATAAAAAAAAAAATTGAATTTCTTCTCATTGGAAAAAAAATTAAGGTAAATTTTTATCACATTTTAACAATTATCATTAAACGTAT
This sequence comes from Therioaphis trifolii, assembly GCA_027580255.1. Taxonomy (NCBI): domain Eukaryota; kingdom Metazoa; phylum Arthropoda; class Insecta; order Hemiptera; family Aphididae; genus Therioaphis; species Therioaphis trifolii. The sequence continues at coordinate 104,249,509 of CM050404.1, read as the reverse complement.
GAAAAATTCCGTAAATAAGTACATAAAAAAATGCCTTTAAGGGGATTCGACCCGGCTGTGTTTTCGGCTGAAATAGACCTATCTTTTGCCAACTGTACCGACTGTCTTAGTTATCGGAAATTAATTCCAAAAACGTTTTTGTATTTGTCATAAAGTTTACTTAAAAACGACTTTTCACCTTTTTTAAAATTAATTATTTAAACTCTTCAAAATTAAAAAAAAAAAATTGTATTTTAAGAATTTTAAAATATTGATTATACTGAATTACAAAAATTAAATTAAAAATGTAAAAAAGTCGTTTTCAAGTCAACTTCATGAGGAATTCAAAAATGTTTTTGAAATTTGTATCCGATCAATGAAACAATCAGTACAATTGGCAATAGCTAGATGCTTTTAGACAAAATAAAATAGTAAATCATGTTCGTCAAGCGCGCGGCGGTATGTTATTGACTTGTGCCTGCGCGTGCGACAGTATTCCGTTTAAATCTCGGGTATTCCCGGAGTGATAATATGGAGAAATAATATTAATTTCAGCATGGAGACGTAACAGCGGATATATAAATTTAAATATCCATATTATTATGATTAATAACACATAAATAATTACTGCAGTTGATGATACCGCACATTCATTATGGCTATTATAGTTGGGTATACTTAGAGATGTAAGCTCGGTAAATTTTTACCGCGTAAATTTACCGGTAAGGTAAATTACCAGTAAATTACCAATTATTTTTTTACAGGTAAATATTATTTTACCGAAAATATTAGCATGTGACACCTTAAATTATACGTCTTAACGAGATGAATATTCTTAATATATTAATATAATGGAATAGTAGATATAATATAACTTAAAACGTCAAACGTTCAACATGCTCACAACTACTGATAGTGTATTATTAATAAGATCTTTTTATAATTTTGTTACACAATAACCAGATTGGTAAAATGCATTTATTTTTTTTTATTACTTTTTATTTTTATTATTAAATTTAATTACAATTTTAAACAATTATAACTTGAGGAAAAGAGTAAAGACAAATGAAATATAAAACTAAAAGACTAGAATTTAAATTGTTTTTTTGTTGTTGATGTTATAGTTACCTAATGAATCTGATTTGATTAATTTACAATTTATTTTATTGGTACATTTTTAATATTAATAGTCATATAAAGTAATTTAAAATACATGAAAAGAAAAGAAGTCAATAATAACACTACTGGGAACTTATATAAAATCATATATTAAATTTATAATACCATGGTCCATTAACACCACACTAATACACTATCCAGTAAATAATAAAAATAAGCGTTACAATAATTATAAGTTCAAGGAAAAGTGGAAGTGAGGAGTTCCTAAGGGTGTTCCTATGGCGACATACAAAAATTATCAAAATTTACCAAATTTACAGAATTTACGTAAATTTTTCTCGGTAAATTACCAAAAAAAAAATTTACGTAAATTTTACATCTCTAGGTATACTTGAGTGAACTGTTACTGTAATTATCAGCTGCCTACTATTTTCATAATTATAATAATACGTAAACGTTTTACATTATTTTTGTTGAAATGGAAAACGTTTTACAAATTAAAAAACGACGAAGAAAGTATTTGTCCAAAAAACACCGGGGAAATGTTGATAAACTTAAAAAATGGCGAGAAAATCTTCTAGCTGTCAGTGACACGGTAAATCAACATAATTTATAGCTTATATAAGTATACATTTTAGATTCTGAATATAAATACATAATATTTATTTTTTGATGATGTTTACTTTATGTGTATCTATATGTTATCACTTTTTGAAGTAGTAAGTGCTTAGATGTTCAACTTCAGCAGTGGTTTCTGGTAGCAAAAATATCTTTGCTGCTACTTTAGGGAATAGGGGGTCAACATTATTAGTAGTTTTGAAAAGCGGCGATAAAAAAAAAAAAAAAATAGGAACTCGTTCTGCTGTAAAGTTGGTGTCAAGTGAATCTCGTTATTGATGACTGGGATTTGAATCAATGATAAATCATTGTAACTATTCCTATACGGAGAAAACGATTCTGAACGGAGATGATTTGACGTACGTTGCGCTGGCCCCGCCTAGTATGAAATTCTAAATTTTTTTTTACAAATATTTAGCACATAATTAGCATGAATTTGCACGAACAAATTCAGAGCTCCCATGCAATTTCTTAAAATTCTTGATCAAAATTACGATTGGTGGGGCTGGCACGTTTCGCAGCCCCCCATGGTCGAACAATTTTAATAAATCATGATCAGAATAGCCTAATATTTGGCACATAATTAGCATGAATTTGCACGACCATCGTCGGAATTCGCATGCCAAAACTTTGCGAGCAAATTCCGTTTTTGCGATTTTACCCGTTAATACAGATCAGTAAATACATTTTCATGTTTTCATTGAAGGATAAAGATACACTATATTGTGTATATGTATCATCATGTAATTTTGATCTAGAATTTTAAGAAATTGCATTCGAATTCTGAATTTGTTCTTGCAAATGCATGCTAATTATATGCTAAATATTTGTGAAAAAAATTTAGAATTTCATACTAGGCGGGGCCAGCGCAACGTACGTGATGATTTGTTAGTCTAAGATATTTTATTTATTTATTTTATATATCCAAAATTGTTACAACTTTAGACGCTCGTAAAAATTTTTTAATTGACTTACGCTGGAATTTTTTTTCTATTGTAAGCATAACATAAGATTACACTGGATTCGGCTTTGCCAATCGGCTTATACCGTCAAATTTCAAATTTATTACATTTGTTCAAATTGATAATACATACACGGAAAAAACAATGTGGTTATAGTTACCATTTAAATGGTTATCTTGACCATTTCCAATGGTAGGTATAGGGACTACCATATAACATGGTTCAGAGTACGAGTACAGCTGTAGTGTGTCGCGAGCGTAATAATATTTTAAGAATTACGTAGTTCACCGTTTAATAGAAGTTCAAATAACATTTTGTCCAATATCTGAATAACAGGAAACGTACATTTTGGGTACGTGAAGACCGTACAGTAATACGCAGTTAATAGTTTTGCTATAAATACATACATACTCAATCTATTTTATGAGAATATGATTATCATATCGATATTTAATCATACGTATAAAATATAATACTCTGTCTAGCCTAAGAACGCATCGGGCGGCGGACGAAAACCGGTCGAAACACCCGCCTTAACATAAACATTTTTCATATAATAAGTCATTAAAATAAATAAATATTTTTCAAATATTACATGAAAAATATCACATAAGTAGTATTGAAATTTGCGCCCCTCTTAGAATCGCGCCCCTGGCCCATGCCCTCTTGCCCTGCTCTGAATACGGCCCTGAGAGTACCAAACACATTTTGTTGTCTGAATTAGTTGATGTAACCTAAAAATATGGTTGGAATTCTACCAGACAACATAGTTCTACTAACCTTACACTATAGATGTCCCAACCTAAATAAACGAAAGATAAAAGCAAACAAAAAAAGCAAAAATTTAGTAACCACCACCCAATATCGAAACCGATGTGCCTCGAAGTGCATTGAATACTATCATTTCCTACCTAACGCCTAAACCTACCTAGCCACCTACTCGAGTTGGGATCACGTTGAAAACTCGAGCTGTTAAACGGTTCGTGATACGACGACGCGTACTATTATCAATACGAGCAAACAAATCGAGAGATCGGTCGGCGGGAAAGATAAGAGATAAGCCGATCGGTAGGCGAGGGGAGAAAAAAGGCAGAGGGAATTTGGACGAACGCGATTGGAGCCACTATATTCTAACCTAAAAAGATTTTCATCCGGTCGAATCGGGAAAACGCAAAAGAGAAAAATCGGGAAAAAAGCCGAAATGATTATAAAATGGTCCAGAGTATTAAGGAAAAATACGATATAAGAGTAAAAAGAAAAGGGGAATAAAAACGAAAAATCGCGTACCCCCCGTAACTTCCCACTCTATAAGAATTTTTTTACTATATTAGATAACGTAGTATATATGGGGGGTGTGGGGGGGGCGAAGCCCCCCACGTTTTCATATCAAGCACATTAAAGCGTATACTCAGTAAAAAAATTACGACTACACCACTGCACCCCGTCACCACCCACCCATGTATTGATGACACGAGATGGGATTTACCTATAGAAATTGTATAATCAATTTTATATTTAAAACTATTTTTATCAATTTCAATATTTTTAACCATATAGTTTTAGTTGAAATAAGTAATAACATTATTTTATTGTCAATCGAACCATTCATTATGGTTAAATATTTTACGAACTATAAAATATAGTTGCAATTACCGTAAATTATATTGAAAATGCCAAAAATTCTAACTATTTACTTTTAGTATTCTCAACGTAAAGTCTTAGTTGGTGTAATCTTTTGTATTGTTAGGCCGACCAAAATATTTCCAACTATTTACCATAACCAAATTATTTTTTTCCGTGTAATAATATATATAAAATTGTTACAAGTTGTTCAATAATAATTTACATGGGGGGCAGTGGCGGCTCGTGACTGTTGGAAATGGGTGTGCGACAATTTATTAAGGAAATTCCTCAAAATAAAAATAAAATAAAATAGTCTTAATTAATATAATTTTTATAATTAAACTTTACAAACAAAATCCATCCTGCTTTCTTGAATATTACAAAAAGTATCAATAACATTTTTATTACAATTTCTATTTTCAATTATCATTTGGCTCTCTATAGTTAAAACATTAAGTCTATCCTCACACATGGTTTTTCTTAAACACGTCTTAATCCTTTTTAAGTAGAAGCTGAACTAAAGACGTATAATAATTCTACATCAAATGATTTGAATTATTATGATGTAAAAATAAATTTACAATATCAGTCAACAGCGCCGCCCGAAATGTGCGACGACAACGACCGCACAACCTGCTATAGCCGACATCTCGTGATAAACGCTGCGGCGCGCCGCGGCGGCCGAGTTAATTTTCCATCAACTGGCCGTGTTCCGCCGCCCGAAATGTGCGACAGAAATCATCGCACACCTTAGCCGATACGGCCGCCGTCGCCACCGCTATCGCCAATTCACCGATAGCGATGCACGACAGGCCACGTTACGCCGCTCGAATGTGCGACAGAAATCATCGCACACTATAGATTATATTAGATAATGCGGCCGCCGCCACCGAACCGATAATTTCGGTAAAAACCGGTTTTTATAAAAGCGATTCACAATGTAGCACATCACAATATCACATAATATCGACAGCCATGCCGCCACTCTATAATCATTGATTAAATTGTATATTTAATCAATGGTATAATATATACTCATAAATTATATGTATTTATATAAAATAAAAAATAAAAATAAATTATCTAAAAATTATAATAATATCAAATATTTTATTATTATTTTGTCATTTCAGTAGGGGGTGCGACCGCACCATCGCACATAAGCACGAGCCGCCACTGATGGGGGGCGTACCGTCCCCCCGTGCAAGTCAAAATTGTATGAAGGGGTACGCTACAATAAATAAAAATTAGAAGGGGAGATCCGTCCCCTTGCGTCCCCCCTCAATTCGAGCACTGTGTAACACTAGTCTTACTATCATTGTTTATATAACTTTATATTTAATGGCATACAAACAATTTGATACGTACTCGTCTTTTATATTACAGTAGATATAAAAAATGAATTGTAATATGAAACACCAATTTTTTTTTTTAATTTAAATTTTATTTCATTAACTTTTATGACGCTCTGACGCCCTCTAAATTCATAGTACTTTGAACGCCCTGGGGCATTTGTCCCATTTGCCCCTCCCTTGGGACGGCTATGGTTTTACTACAAACAGTGACAAAATACAATCTACAACACTATATATTATAATCAATCTCTGTCATTCATTGACAGATTCATATTTGATAAGAATATTGGTTCACCTAATGATAAGAACGATATTTGATTTTAGGCCGAAATGACCGAAATGACTGATTCGAATCATTCAAACGACCGAAAATTCCCATCTCTAATGTCGTGCAAAAAAAAAAACACACACACACACAAATTTCCCGTTATAAAAAAACGATTTATATTTTACAGGTAAAACGAAACAAAAAACCAAAACAATAACGTTCGGACGAACAAAACAAAATCCACAACGGCGAAAACGCGAGAAAGCCGCCGCCGCGATCAGGCCTGCAGCGTGACGTCGGCCGCTCCAAAGTCGTCCGCCTGCCGGCCGTACACGTCCACCGGCATCACGGCGAAGTACAGCCGCTGGCCCGTCGGCAGGCCCGAGATTTCGCGGTACATCAGCGCGCCGGGCTCGCCGGGTTGCGCGACTTGGCCGATCATGAGCCACGGCACGGGGTCCGGGCCCTCGGTCACCCGTTCGTGGCACACGTACAGTTCGTAGTGCCGCACGGCGGCCGTCTCCACGGGCGTCCCGTCCGCCCGGACCGCCGGCGGCCCGACGTCCCAGACCACGCGCGCCGTGGTCGGGCCGCGCGCTATGACGCCCACGAACGGCGGGGTAGGCGGCGCCGATAGCGACGACGCCGACTCCTCCTCTTGCTCCTCCACGTCCACATCACGCCCGTAGTCGGACGACGAAGACGCCGCCGCGTCGTGCTCGGACGCCGCGTACAACTCGTGTCCGGCGTCTGTGGCGGACGGTGCCGGGGCGTCGACGACGGCCGGCGAACGCGGACGGTCACACGGGGTGGTGCGGTCGCGGCAGGTCTCCGACGCCTGCTGCGGTTGTCCGCCGTGTTCAGTCCGCAGTCGTTTCGCCGACCGTTCGTCGTTCGTTCCTGTCATGGGGAAAAAACGGTTATCGTACGACGTTCACTCCTCGACGACTCGAGGGGGAGACGAACGTGTTGTGTGATTCGACTCGTGTATTTTTCTAGTGATATAAGGTTTGTTCCAACAAGCGCGGTCAAACTATCATAGAACTGGTGGGAGCATGCGCAGTATAATTTTTGCGTTCCAAATCACCCTAAACGCGAACTCATCAAACTATCAGGCGGTTGTTCCAACACTTCATTAGACCAGTTTTAGGATTGGCAGTGGACAATCAAAACAGTCCGCTGATTCCGCCGGGGACGCCCCCAACGAAGAAGGACGTAACTCACTTTTTATCATTTTTCAGTTTATCCCCTTATCTAATTACGTTTTTTTTTCTTGTTTTCCCGCGAAAACGGCAGTAACTCTATTCTTTCTAGGAGCTTATAAGTCAAATAATTTATAAACTCCCAATATTATCTTTCCGCCGAAAACAGACGTATCTTTAGTTACGTTCTTTTAAAAAATTATTATTTCCCGCGAAAAGAGACGTAACTCAGTTTCTATTTTTAAATTATAAAATTAGTACAAGCACTACAAAGATAATATTATTATTATCATTTATTTTTATTGATTTTACATTGAAATTTAAAATATTATGCATTACAAAAACTTGAGTTGATCTAAAATAATATTATTATTTTTTTCCTTCCTTAGTAATAATTTTTTTCCTGTCGAAAAAAGACGTAACTCAAGTTACGTTCTATTAATTTAATTTTTTCCCGTGGAAAAAAGACGTAACTCGAGTTACGTTTTATTAAATTAATATTTTTCCGTCGAAAAAGGACGTAACTTAGATAGAATGGCCTAATTATAACTTTAGCTTAATAACAGAAAGATATTTAAAAAAAACGATTGCGATTTCCCATCTAACACTAAAAAATATAAATATTAAAAAAAAGTAAACATTAAAAAGTTGAAATCCAGAATAAGAATTGAATTTAGAATACTTTAAATTGCTCTCCTGAAAAATGATAAAAAGTGAGTTACGTCCTTCTTCGTTGGGGGCGTCGTTTATAGTCAGAGAAACTATTAATATATTTATCATTCGTGTTATCAATTATTCGCGTTTGAATTTTCATGTAACGATTGTAACGTCTACCAACTATTTTGTTTGTTTCACGACGTATAAACTATTTTATGTTTAGTGAAATAAATATTAATTAATTTAATAAAAAAAAATATATTATAATTATAAATGTAAAACATTTAAAATGGAAGGTATGTACATAGTAATATGTTCGTTCCATATTTGAGGGACAGTAATTAATTTCAATCCGTCGTCAGATTGAACAACTAGATTCAAGATAGTCATCCGAATCATCAATATCGTTCATTGTGTTTTTATTAACAGCAATAAAACAACAACACATCACAGAAATATAAAAAAAAAATTTATCATCATTGAAAATCCGAAAAGCGTTCCAACAGAGCTCTGAGTCCGTGATCAATCCATGTGAACGCATGCGCAGTAAATCAATCACGGATCAGTCGGAAACTAATCACAAATTCCGTGTTGGAACAAACCTATAATTGTGTTTTTTTTTTTTGATATTTTGTGCACGAACATACTCGAGATATATTTTTGATTTTGCTTAATTCAATATATTATATAATAACAATAATAATAGTTTTAAATTATGATATTTTAAATGTACTTTAAAAGTACAGCATATTATTTTTCATTTAAAACAAATTTATATTTTATTAAAGTTACTCAAAGTTAGTTTTAAACTTATGTTAAACATTTTTCCATAGTTATTATGATTATTTTTCGTCTTTACTGAAATAACCTAGTAGCTATAAATAGAATTAGAAATTATAAATGAAAAGTTGGACAAACGTTATTTTTATTAAAATTATTTAAAATGCGCTTTCAATGTACATTCAAAGTGATTGTGTTTTAGTAATAACTATTTTTCTTTTAATTCGCAAGTTATAAACAGAATGTATAAATTATTGTATTGTACAAAATTTATTAACTACGATTCGGTTAAAATATTAATAAGGCAACTACTTGTCATTGCCGACTTTGAGTTTTACGTGTGCAATTTTTAATTGTACTTTCGACTTATCGCGACAAATATTGCGTTGAACGTATAGGAATTTCCGGGGGATGAGAAAAAATGATCAGTTATTGAAGTATACGCAGAGACAGTCAAAGCAGGATTAAGGAAAAATATGCACCTAAAACCAATGATTTTATCCGCGCACTAATACCTCAAGTTTTTATTGGAATGTACCCCAAACACTTCGACATAACAATATTACGATATATGAAATAAACATCACCAGTAAGTTATAATAAATATATTTTTTAAGTAAATAATTTATTTCAAAATCAAATTAAAATAAACTTTTTTTTAGCTTTGTTATCAGAAAAATTATTAATTAATTACTCATGAAACGTTCATTTTTTGTAACATGTTGTTTTCTATACTTAATAATGCTAAGGTATTTCTTTTGTTGCTGACAATAGTAGACCTTAAATAGATTTAAACTCTTTTTATAGCTGAAAATTATCTTTAATACCAGAAAATTTAGTTAGTGCAGATGAAAGATAAATTCTGAAAACTATACATAAAATTATATATATATATATATATATATATATATATATATATATATATATATATATATATATATATATATATATATATATATGTAAATATGTAAAACATATAATGTTTTGATTGGTATACTGGATTTTAGCATATTTTTGCCGCCTTTTATGATCGAGCTTCTAGGCAATCGCTTATATTGCCTATACGTTAATCCAGTCCTGGAGACAGTGTGACGTATTTATAAAAGTTTGTTGATGGTGTTAAAAAATTAAAAGGTTCCTTTTATTTATTCCTGTTTAGTTCAAATAATGTAGTAGAATATATTTCGATGCACAAGTATATAGTAGCGTATTTTTAGAGTTTTTTTTTTTTTTTTTTTTTGTAATTGTATCTAATAACATATAACCGTTTTATTTAAATGGTAATATATCGCAGTGTTACAATACACCAAAACGTCATTTTAATCCAATTTTTCAAAGACTCTACTAACAGTACAAACGTTATAAAATGGCCCTCCCTGACGCGGACACGTCGCCTGCTTTCTACGTTTAATCTATTCATACGAGTATATTTATTCTTTGTGTACTATAAGTGGGAAAATGTATTTTCGCACAAATAAGTTGACACAACAGGGATTAGAAATCGTATACAGCTTTAAAATAATGATTAATTCCGATTTTTTTTATAAAGGGAGATTTTCTTCGCGTACCACTTACGAGCTTTTCACGTACCACTATAATAGTGGTACGCGTACCACATGTTGATAACCGCTGATTTAGACTATGCATTTTTCGACTTTAGAAACATTTTTTTGTTCAAGAAAAACATCATAAAATTAAAAAAATTGTTTTTATTGCGTATTGTGTATTGGCCATTGGGTACGACGGGACACACGATGTCTAACATTATAGAATACAGCAATTCTTATCAAGATAATATTCATTATTCTTTGTATTTCCCTAATCCATACAGAAACATGTGTTATGCGCTTATGCAATTAATTCTAAACATAATAAAATATTAAATAATATCATACCATGTTACAATAATATACTTTATATTTATATATTATTTTAGTTAATTTATACAGGGGCGTGCCTAGAAATTTTTTTGGGGGGGGGGTCAATATTTTTTCTAACACGTACCTATTTAAGTGTATTTATTTTACTAGATAATAGATATTAATTGGCCATATATACAATATTCAAACAACATACATATGTCAGATCGAGTCATATTATTCAATAGTAATATTAAAAATAATAATAATAATAATACATAAAAATTTATAATACATTAAAATATATTTTAAATAATTTGTCGAGATATATATATATATAATTAGTTATTAGATAATATAGCTTTCACAACTATTTTTTCTGATATAATATCACTACAAATATTTATTAATTGATTTTAGCACTTGTAAATTGTGCATTTAAACTCCCTTCAGTTAAATGTTTTTTTAAGATTTCATCTCCAGCTTTCACTCTAAATTTGAGTAGTTCACGAAATTTACCACCAGTTTCCTCTTCTTTATCTACATTTATACGTCCTGAATCATTTTTCCCTCTTAAAGACATTTCTAATCGACCACAAAAAATAATTGTTTCAACTATTGAATATAGTTTTTTTCTATTTTCCGAAGCTTGACGGGCATGTTCAGAGTTTAAAACTTCAATCACAGATTTTTGCTTTCGATAATTTACTGACAAAAAATATTCTGCGCGTTCTTTAGATAATTTATGATATTGGCAATTTTCATGATCATTAAATTTCTCTATCGCATTTTTCCATTTTTTAAATGGCTGTGTCACAAAATTTTTTATTTTTTCGCGACTACCTTTACCAGTATCAGAATTAGAAAACAGAAATTAGAAAATATCTATGCCTATTCATTATTTGTTCTCTTTGTCTTTGAACTCTGGGATTTTTCCTAGCAAATGGAAATTAAGTTATGTATTTCCCCTGTGGAAAGCTGGCTGCAAATCTGAGGTTACTAATTATCGACCTATAACTAAACAAAGTACTTTACCTAAATTGTTAGAAAAACTTGTCGAACTTAAGATTTCTGATTTATTTAAAAACATTTTAGTCGACGAACAACATGGTTTCCGAAAATTAAGATCAACAGAAACTAATTTCATTGTTTTTTATTCACATCTAATTAATGCTGTAAAATCGGGAGGTCAGGTAGATGCTATTTATATGGATCTTAGAAAAGCCTTTGATTCAGTAGACCATGGTATTTTGATGATAAAATTAAAAAAACTTGGTATTAGTGATCCATTGTTATCTTGGTTCTCATCTTACTTATCTAATAGATATTTTAGAGTTATGATTGATGGGTTTTTGTCCAATGAAAAAGTGGCTAATTCTGGGGTTCCTCAAGGTGGTCACTTATCTCCCCTTCTATTTTTACTGTTTATTAATGATGTTGGTCTTATATTTAAATCATGTAAATAGGTATCTAATGTTCGCTGACGATTTAAAAATGTATTTACCAATAAATTCTATGGATGACTCTATTTTGCTTCAACGTGATCTAAATATATTTTCGGAATGGTGTCTCAAAAATGGTCTTTCTCTAAATGCCGAGAAATGTAAATGTATATCTTTCTCTCGTCAAAAAAATAAATCACTCTTTCCTTATACGATTGTGGATTTTCCCTTGACTTATTCAACTACTATACGTGATTTGGGTGTATTATTGTCTTCTGACTTAACATTTAATGCACATATTGATGTAATATATAGTAAAGCTTTACGTGTTTTAGGATTTATTAAACGAAATTGCTCCGATTTTGAAAATATTATTTGTTTAAAGGTTTTATACTGCTCCTTAGTCAGATCAATACTAGAATTCTCATCAGTTATCTGGAACCCAAAACAAAATAACTTAATCGATAAACTCGATAAAATACAGCGGCGTTTTTTGAGAACAATAGCTTTTAAACTAGGAAAGACTGATGAGGGTTTGGATGTTATTGCTAAAGAAATTGGTCTAGAACCATTAACTTCTAGACGTTTATACAATGATGTAGCTTTTATTTATAAATTAATTTCTGGACTATTAATATGTCCTGAGTTTTTACAAAAAATTAATTTTAGAGTACCAGTTTTTAATTCTAGAAACAATCCTCCTTTTTTGGTTCCTCAGTACTCTAGTAACTTAATCGCAAATAGTCCGGAGTACCGTCTTTTGATCCATTGTAATGATATATCTAATTTTGATTTTTGTTTTGACTCTTTAGCTAAATTAAAAAGCATTGTTATGTATAGTTCTTAATCTACCTATTGTATTTTCTTACTATGTAACTATCTTGTTATTAATATTTTACTAGATATAAGTTTATATGGTATTAACAGTACTATTTTACCCTTTTTGGGGTGTTAAATTTAAATAAATAAATAAATAAAATAAATATGAGTTTAAAATATGAGAACACAAAACTTACACAGAGCACCATTTTCTATTTCAGAATATACCAACTATGAAAATCTTTTTATCCAACTCATTTGAAAACGTAAATTTCGTTTATTGGTATTGTCTATAGGAAATACATATCCACTCTGGGGGACCCATGGAGATGTAAGTACCTAATTGTTCACGTTTCAAATCATTTAAAACTATATTTTTTTCTCTTAAGTTTATATACAGGGTGCGGCATAATGGACTCCCACATTTCCGAGGGAATTAAAAAAAAAACTATACAAGATATGGAATTTTTTTTTTGTTTATTAAAACTACATTAAATAAGGTTTTTTTTAAAGTTATTTTTTAAAAATAATGTCGTCTAAATGATTGCCTTGACGAGCAACGCACATATGGAGCCGTTCTCGAAAGTTTTCCATCACTCTCGCCAGCATATCGAGTGGAATCGCGGAGATTTTTTGACGGATGGCCTATTTTAGTTCTTCCATGGTTCTAGGTCGATGTTTGAAAACTTCAGCTTTGAGGTATCCCCATAAGAAATAGTCACATGGACTCAAATCAGGGAGGCGAGGAGGCCATGTAATGTTTTGTCACATATTCGGCGTTTTTGAAAAACGCCTCGATAACGAAACCACGTTATTCACCTGACCACGACATTGTGACGACTAAAAATCGTATTGATGACCTAACCCAGTGAAACAAACCGCTTTTATCTGATCAGTTTAGTTACGTGCTAATGATGTTTTGAAATATTGTAGTCCATTATGGATTATTTTCTAGAACGGCTCTAAATGTGCGTCAATTGAAAAGGCAATCATTTGGACGATATTATTTTAAAACAAACAACTTTTTAAAAAAACCTTATTTAATGTAGTTTTAATAAATAAAAAAAAAAATGTCCATATCTTGTATAGTTTTTTTTTAATTCACCTCGGAAATGTGGGAGTCCATTACGCCGCACCCTGTACGAACCAATATCTTGAGAATCGAAATTTATTGATGTAGAAGCTACATTTTCATTTTCGACGCTTTCGATATTTCCTATTTTGTTAGTATCAGTTGTCTTAGGTAATTTATTTGTTGTTAAAAAAATGATGAAGTACAATAGTCGATATGTTATCGTACACGCGCTCCAGTCAATCACGCGTATTTATAGGTATACGGATTTCCTATACCTATATCGCTCACATGATCCGAAATAATGAGCTTGTTTCACGATAGCCATGCAGACACCACGTCCATGTGAACCAAACCTAATCAAATTCCACATATAATATATATATATATATATATATATATATATATTATAATATTAAGTAAAACTTTTATTAACAATTATTTTTATTTGTCAGGGGGGGACCCCCCCTCAAGGCACGCCCCTGAATTTATAGATTCTTCGTTATATACGTCATAATATAGATAGCAGGTAATGATAGTCGATAGTATAATACGATTTTTTTTGCTAGTAATTTTTTTTTTTAACGATATACAATTTTTTTTAAACATGGGTTTCTGGTGGTCTGGAGAGGGCCGCGGCCCCTAGATAACAGGGGGGCTATGGCTGTTTTGAACCACCCCTTAAATACGGTCCCGACTATACCTCTGAAAGAAATACCTACTCCACGCAAGCCCGCTGTCTCGGCCGAATTCACGACGGACAGCAATGAAAACCTAAACAATGAATGGATAGTGATAAACACTAATAAATGCTATTATTACGAAGCTATCGCTTCGTTTCGGAAAATTGGTTGAAAATGTTTTCGGTGTACATACGCGATCGGCCGATTCCGGCTTTTTCAGCGCACAATAGAGAAAGCTTCCAAACCTTTTCCAATGAAAGCTTCTTTTTTACATATTTTCTTTGTTCTTACAATTTTACTTCTGAATTTTATGTATGTTTCAGATTGAATTTCTAGTAACACATCAACGAAGTTATAAATGTTAGGATGGCTAGTGTAGAATTTTATTTTTGAATGAAAACTTTCACAGCTGTTAGTAGTGCGGTTGCAGCTAGCAGTAAATTGTGCCCAAATATTTGGGGGGGGGGGGACATAGAGTCTGGAGAAATATAGTTTTCAAAAATGTAGTCAGTAAATTTAACAATTTGGTCATTTTCAGCAGGCTGTATTGCTAAAATGTCGTCAGTCAAGCAGTCAATGACGTTTTCAGGCTCCAAAAATGGCAATCCAAAAAAATATTTTAAATAATGACTATCGTCTGTGTTACCATTGTATAGTTTAGTAAGTCCTAAACTTTGGATTTTCCTCCACCAACTTTGCCCCAAATGAAATCGACATCCTCTTATTTATGCATTAGGGAAAACTCACCTATACCTAAAATATTGTCGGGCCACAACTAACCTACGGCTAAAATAATATCGGGCCGGAATTCACCGGTCTCCAACACCGGAAACGACATGCCGGACCGCAACTCACCCACAGCCCTAGCTACAACTCAAATTGGTCCGCGGACCCATTTTTTGTAAATACTTACTTTTCAATTTTATTTAAATACGAAAATGAAAAATAAATTTTTACGATTTATTTTAAATATGATTTAATTTTTAATTTTATAAACATTTTCGTAATAAAATAGAAACATATTTTCTCAAAAAAAAAAAAATAAAAAAATAAATAATTATAAAAATAATTATTTGATTAAACACCTTCAAACTTTATGAGACAAGTGAAATCTTTCTTTTTTGTTCATAATTTCGTCCAAGTCCGGCTGCATGTTTGATATTTTAACTCTTCAATTAGCGTCAATATTAATTCTACTACGATATTTGTTTTTCATGTAACAGTTATAGGTAGAAAAAGCTTGTTCACATCTATACGTTGTGCGAAAGGGGATGAAAATATGAAATGCCAAGCTTTTTTAAAATGTCAAGTTGCTTTTGATCATTTTGAACAATTAACCAAAAATTATTTATTTTTTTATCGTTGAAAATATTTTTCGTCGTTCCATTAGTTACCAAATCAAATAATTTATCTTGTTCCTGTTCAGAGGGATTTTCTATTTTTTCAATATCACAGGAAAATGGATTTATTATCCACAAATTGTTTGGGTCAGATCGATGAAAATGTATAACTACATTATATACAACTAAAAAGTTGATAATTTCACTAAAACAAAACAAAATAAAAATATCACTACAGAACAACATAACCGCGGACCCCCTAAAATCAATACGCGGACCCCCGGGGGTCCGCGGACCACCAATTGGGAACCGCTGCAATAAACCAACTTTTAAAAATGTTCACTTGGAAATAAAAAAATATATTTTTCATGGAAATGAAATATTTCATGAATTTTTCATGAAATATTTCAAGAAAATAAATTTCATGAAATTTTACAACCCTAGCTGCAATACTGTTAGATGTTTTTTTAATACACTATACACCCACTGCGAGTCAATCAAATCATTTTGAATTTTTTTTTTTCATCTAAGTAATTTTCATCTATTCCAAAACTAGTAATACAATATTAGAACATAATTCAAAATAAACCAAAATTACAATTTTTTTCATAAATAATAAGTACGTAAATAAATAATTTATAATGTTTTATTAATATGTACCTATGTAATATTTTGTACAATAATATAATTTTAATTTTAATCATATTTATTCGTTTTGTCACTAATAAATAATATGTAATATGTGATATGTATTTAAGTAGATTAAAATAAAACTAAATATTTCTAAATATATAAAAAATATTTTATATAATAAATATTAAAGAAATTCATAAATATTTTGTTTTTTTCCCACTTCGCCTTAAAGATTCATTTGGTTATAAAACTCGCTTGGTGCTGGTGAGCCTTATAAGTGAGTTTTATAAGCGGCGTTCACTGTACAATAAATTACAATCAAATTACGTAAAAGCAATAATTTATAAAAATAGTGTCGTTCACAATTTCCAAAAATATTGTATTTGATAATGTAATGAAACATTTGTACTGAATATGTGATAACTGCAAACTAATTATCAAATTAATTCTATACGTTAAAGAAAACAAGAAGTTATTTTCAATAATAAACAGAGTAAAGTTATCATTAATTTAAATCATACATTTTAGCTTACATATTTTGATGTTTGAAAGTCTAAAAATATTACATAGTACTATTTTTACTATAAATTATATGAAGTTGAAATGTATGGATAATTTTACTTAATTAAATTAAATAGTACAGACACCATTGATAATGACATCCTCAACACCTGAAATAATTATATTTAATAAAATTTATATGATAGTATAATATATATAATAATATATATAACGCTTAATGTAACTTAATGAATTAATTTTAGAAAATTATATTTAGAAAATGATTGGAAATAATTAAATGGAAATCCTAACTTAAATTCCAGAGTTAAAATAAAATATAATGTTTTATTCTGTTAAAATGCGTAAATACGTACTTCCGTAAACATTTCAAGGTGTATAATAGAATTCGGAGAAACTTTCATCACTCTTTTGTGAGAAGAATTCATGGCCATGGCAATCAACAAAGTCTTTTGAAATTTCAAATCCATCACAGTCCAATTACATCTGTACAGTCCAAAATTTAATGTTGCTTTCTAATCAATTAAAATAAACTTATTTCAAATTTAAAATGTTTACGATCAATACCTACTGTGTACGAGATAGATAATATAATTATTTTACCGCTGATTCTATAAGGTTGAATCCGTAACAACAAATGAAGAGTTCTATTATAAGCAATGTCAGGCCACCAATTAATTTAAAAAATGTCACAGATATAAGAGGTTTGCCCGAAAAAATTATCTAAGTATAAATAAAAACAAAATCAAATACAATCAAAAAAAGACGTCAAAATGATTAAAACACCTTACCAGTGATATGAAAAAAGTAAATGCTGTTACTGAAAAGGAACTAATTACTATTTGAAGTATAATCAAAGGTCGGACTACATCAAAAAAGTCATCAAATTTCCTAAAAAAAAACAAAAATAATAATAATAATTAATAAAGAAAATATACATGACTTTTTATCAATAAAAGTATATAGGATGCCCGTGAAATTGACTGCCCAAAAAATTCTGACAGATAATTTATAAATATTTTTAAATTGTAAATTACAATATTGATAATATATAAAAATAATAATATAATATATAAAAATTTGTAAGTTCAACTGTATTGAGTGCAGTGTTGTGCTGAGACAAAAACAAATATCTAGATAAAAAGATAAGATATATGAGGTTAAAATTATCTACATAAAGATAAATAGTATAAAAATTGTATTTATCTATATATAGATAAAAACAAATTAGTTTTATCTAGATAAAAATGAGATAAAATGTTAGAATATGGAAATATAAAAATGTAAAACAACAACTTATGTTTTTTCTTTAAAATCTCTGGAGTTTCTAGTTTACATGTTTTTAATTAAATTGTTATAGCACCTCGTATAATTATAAAATGATACAAATTATATGTACCTAACTAATACTACACATATTTAATTTTTCTTAATGTTGAAATAAAAACAAACTTTTCCGAAGTATTTTTTTCTTATACTTAGAATAAAGTAATTTAATATTCGGTAAATATTAAAACGTGTAATAACCAATAGCACTTAGAGTACTTGGAGTAATAAATGTAATAAAATAACATTTTACTTGCCTTATTATATTTTGATTATCCTTTATGTGACTGATCAAATCTTCGTAATAATCTAATTGAATGTCATAATTTTGTAATTGTAAATCATTATTTTGTAATATATCTGAAATATAAGCCAATATTGACAAAACTGATCCACATGAATGAGACTTAGGTTAAAATGTATACAAATTTAAAAGCATATTATTGATATGTCTTTTAGAAACCTTGATTTCATTTTAAAATAAAAATGAAAAATTAATGTTGTGGAAAAAACATACTCGTATCTCAATGTCGATATCACAGATATGAACAATGTCACAAACACGCACGAAATCTTACAATGAAAGCACTTCATAAAAAGTTGTTTATTTCGAAGTATGCTGGTATAACACACCCATGCATCAATACGAATGCTTGTACATCAAAGCCTTTGGGTTTAACGATAAATGTAATAATGGTAAGTCATTGACTTTGAATATTGTTATAAATAATAATGTTAGTATGAGTTGTAGTAAATATAAAAATTTATATGCACGGAGACATTAATTGTCACTTGTCAGGGAGGGATAATCTCTTTCTGTAAAAAAAATGAGATCACTCTGATGTTGGAGGGTAATGTTATATTCTTCAGCGAACAAATTATATAACACATTCAGCCCAAAATTAACAAAACCTAACACCAAAATAAGGAATATTTTATATTTTGAATGATAATTTAATAAAATATATTTTTGAATTTTTGATACAAATCATTCATGAATAACACGATTTAATGATATTTTGATCATGTTTTGAAGAATTCTGTCAATGTTTCCTTTTTAATTTTTCCCTTTTGTAGAATTTATTTAATAAACTCATTTGGGTTTGAAATCGAATTTTCACTGGTTGATACTTTAAAGAAGTTTAAACTATTACACGGAAAAATCCCTGTGTTTATTCTAAGTTACCAAAATCCCAGAAAATTACTCTTTATATCATAATATGACAATCATATTTTTATAACATTTCCACTAGTTCGGCCGTGGCGCTCAACATGAACGCGCGTAATGCATCTTGCTCTATATACGTTTTTAGTAGTAATAATAATATATATAAAAACTCGCAAAACATCTACAAATTTTTTATCGACATAGACCTAGCTAAATTTATATAAGAAACTATTTATTATTAATATAAATTAAGTTTATTCAGTTATAGAAACTCCACAAACCCCCAAATGTAAAACAAAATGTACCCCCTAGCTATAAGACAAATATATATATACAAGATATACTGTAAGACAAACAGGCTAATGACCTAAGATGTTGACGCCTTCAAACTCAATAAAAAAAAAAAAATAATATATATATTACCGCGGACCCCATTCGAGTATTATAAAATAATACCGTGGACCCAAATCGTGTTTTTTTTTAAGGGATCAAATATCTCGGGACCCAACTCGCGTTTTCGCTATTTGTCGATCCCCGGCGAGGCCTCCCATACCCAGTCCGACCCTGCTCGCGGCCTCAACTTTTGAGGAACATTCAACGAACACGCAACGGTCCCCGTGAACCGTCACCTCTACACCGTTATCTACCATTCGGACCTGCCGGAGGCTTACCGTGGCCGTGGCCGAGCGTCGCGTAGCCGTCTGCCAGTGTGCGGAACTGGGCGTCGAGCACGAAGCACACGGTGACCAAGTAACAGTCGAACAGCATCCACGCGACGACGTCCACGAGTCCGACGAGCGCCTCGACGGCGTACAGCGCGGCCCAGCCAGCCGGCGAGTTGTGCGCGGCCTCGGACATCGGGTACCACATGTTGTTGACGGTGGCGCGGTAACGGGCGACGGTGCCGTCGGCGCGCGGCACCGCGACGCGCTCGTCCAGCAGGAACCACGGGGCCGCGGCCCAGAACGCGTACGTGCCGTAGCACATCGCCACGGTGGGCCGCAGCACGCGGGACACGGCGTCGCGGCACCGGAGCATCGGGCCGGGGCGCCGGCGGCCGCACCGTGCGAACGTCACGCGGGCCGCGTCCAGCACGGCCAGCAGCCGCGGTGCGTGCCCGAGCACCGCGAGCCCCTTGAGCACCGTCATCAGCCCGTACGCCAGCATCACCGCGGTGTACGTGAACCGCTGGAAGTCGTGCGCGGCGGCGGGCAGCCACGCGACTTGCACGGCGTGCACGGCCAACGCCGCGCACAGCAGCGCGAGGCACGCGCGCCCGAACGGGCCGTCCGTGCCGCCGCTGTGCAGCACCTGGTGTAGCCCGATGACCTTGAACAGCCACACGTCCGCGGCCGTGTTCCCGTCGTCGCCGCCACCACGGCCCTCCGTCGACGGCGTCATGGTGCGCACTGCGGGGAACGCGGGGCGATCGATAAGTCGATATTGTTTTTGTCATTGGATTCGCTTTGCCATAGACAGGGCTCGGGACGTAAAGCATTTGCTTATTTTTTTGGTTTGCATTAAAATATACCCAACGAAAAGGTGTCGGACCTTATTGAGTGCTACAAAAATAAATCGATACCATGGTCTCCAAAGCACCCAAAGCACTACAGTAAATTTGCAAAATCCGATACGCGAGAAGAATTGGCCACAGAAATGAAAACGACATCAGACAAATGTAGGAAAAAAATAACCAGCATTATGTATCATTTCGACGAGAAAAAGCTAAGATAAAAAAAACTCAGAGAACTGGCTCAGGTAATTTATTATAATATAATTAATTATAAAATACGTTTTATAAAATATTATTTAGATACAATATTACAATTAGCCAGTCTCACTAAGTACCTATTCCAATACTAAGATTTGATCCACTACATATGTCCCCGGACTTCATTAAATTTGTTTGCCACCATCTTCTTTCACTTTTTTTTTTTATTTTCGTTTTTTTTAAAACACAATGAATTAAAATAAATGATGCACTAGTGACTTGTAAATTTCTATCAGAAGACATTGCACACGATGTGAACTAACTCGAGAACTGTGAATAACTGATGGATAGACTGGCGAACCAACAAATACACAGTAGCGCTCGACTCTATCGTATACACTGTGTGGTCGTGTAACAATGTAACATTCAGGCGAGCACGAACTCTGTTACATTACGGCGTTACATTACACCTAAATGCTCTGGTGTGTACCCGGCTTTAGTGAACCGTCGAAAAACCGTGTACACGGAAACCGTGTGTGTGTGTGTGTGTGTGTGTGTGTGTGTGAAAAGGGCCTACCGTTCTTTAACGAATAAAAACAAGTTTTTTGCAAAAGCTGGTAAAGTGTTTTACATGGTAAAAATATGTGAAAATCACACCTAGGAGTGAAACCTTACGTTTTTGAAGGAAAAATATTTCACTCTAAGCGACGATTTCCACACACGATTTCCGTGTAATAAAAAAATTACATTTTCAAATTTTCATGTATTTTTTATTTCACATTTAAATACCAAAGACAAGCGAATTTATTTACACATTTTTTTTAAATCTTTTATATTGTCGCTATAATTTGTTTTCATTTAATTTTACAACATACTAATAATTTTTTTCTAAAAGTATTAGTTAAATTCTAGACTGTTGCTTAACCAAGTTGTGTTTTCACGAGTTCAAAAAAAAATTTTTTACAAGTTCAAAAAGTTATACTTTTTAAAATGGAGTAAATAAATAACACTGATAATAATGTTCAATTATTATTATTATCTAATCAAAAACTTACCAAAAACCTCAATTTCTCGGATATGAAACATTACATATGAAATAGAACACTGAAGAAAAATAATTACATATAATATGAAAACATTTGATTTTGATTCAAAACTGTTAGTTGGTAATTGGCATGGTATCTTTAATAACTATGTACTAAAAATTAGACTAGGCAATAGTTTTTAGAACAATTATTTATACATTTTAGTACAATGTGTATCGTCGAGAAAAAATATCTTACTTGTAGTTTTCCAGTCAGAGAGAAAAATCAAACTTGCATTACATCCACTAGATAACGGAGGGAGTATAGTCTTCAGCGCGCTTTCATGTAATGGAAGTGCTCCATGAGAATGATTATTGACTAACCTAACCATCAACCACTTATATATTGATTTAAATCATAACCCCGTTAAAATACTCGAGTAATAATTTAAACGTACCGTTGAAGTATACCGTCAATGATAATTAGGTATCATTTAAAATTCTGAACATGAAACCTATTACTTGTCATACAATCCTATACTTAAATGTATTTATATATATTAACAACGACTTCAAAATACGTACTTGTTAGATGGCCTATCTATGGTGGTCATTTGCATATGAAATTTTACTTGTACCAATAGATGCATAAGGGTTAGAATACTTATAAGTGATTATAATCAGTAATAAGTTATGTTTCATACATAATGCATTAGAAAAAAAAGGTTAAAACCATAGTATGTATTTGGAGCTTTACCAAAACCACGGTTTCATATTTCAGATAACTATCATGATTTTAGATTCTGAGTGAAGCGAAGGATCTTATGGTTTTAAAATGATGTTTATTTTTTTTTTTATTTATTTTTTTTTTTTTTTCTGTAAACACTTTTTCGTATAGAAATCCTTGTCCAAAAGTTTCGTCCAGCAACTTTTTAGATTTGAAATTGAATTGAGATGGTACTTTAAAGAGGTCATTTTTCCAAAATCTCCATTGTTTTTCCAGTAATCAAGAATAACGATCGAAAAACTGAGTAAAAATGGTAAAATCGGTAAAAATCCGCCGGAAACGAGATTTTCACTGTTCAGATTTTAGGTATTTAGTCACAAATCAAAAAGTATTGAAGATAGAAACTTGAACATTTTATCCAATATCAAATACATATTTTTTTATATTAGACAAAATTTTCAGAACAATTATAGCACTTTTGACTTAAATATAGAACTTTTAATTTACCAAATTGTTTGAAAGTTTTTATGTAATATAATTTTAAATATTTGACTAAAAGTTCTGAAAATTTAATATGACCTTACTCATATACCTACCTAATTATCCTAACAAAAATTCAAAAATCGTGTGTCAGGATTTTTTTTTATACACACTTTAATAAATTATTATAACTCACCAAAAATTATACAAATAACCGTAAAATACGTAAACAGTATTTAAATAATAATATATTATATTGCACTGAAGCTTTGCTCAGAATCGTTTTATACTAAAGAAATGAGTCATCATTTCTTTAAAACTTAATACATTCATCACCAATATCTTGTCTGAGGACCGAAGGGACGAAGGACGAACTTGTACCACCATCATCTCACTTACCAGCTTTTTAGTTATACATATTTCAATACTTTTTACAATATTCATAAGACAAAACAAGAATACTTTATAGTAAAAGGCACATATTTATTTCCAGCAACTGAACATGGAATGCTGAAAGTATTTTTAAAAGCTCCAAGTCGTGTGTTCAAATTTCGAGAATTATTTCCAGAATGAACTCTACCTCCCCAGCCTATACTTACCCGATGGGGAACTTGGCTAGAAGCCGCATCATATTATGCTGATAATTTCAACTCCATAAAATCAGTGCTTTTGCCTTCAGATGAAAGTTCTGCGAAATCGATAAAGAATGCAATAGCTTTATTTGAAAATAGAAATATACAAATTGATTTAGCTTATATAAAATGTACCTTTGGCTTTATCATTCAATCTATATTAAAATAAGAAAATGCCTCACTGTTACTCGATAAAAGTTTGGAAATGGTTGAAAACACTAAATTTAAACTTAGCCAAAACAAAGGACATATTGCTGAAAAAATAGGCTGCAAATTAAAAAATGTGTTAGAAAATAATACGGGACTAAAATCTATGTTTACAATATAACATTTTGAATTTTGAATAGAAAAAAATCTTGATGAAGATTTCCCAAATATAAGTCCTGGAGAAGAAACAAAATTTAAATATGCAAAAATTACCTTGCGTGATGTTTTAGAAAATATAAAAATGTATTAAGGTCAAACAGAAGATTGTTTACTTTTAAAAATTTAAAGCATCATGTTATTGTTTCATGTAATTCTTTTCAATAGCTTAAATATATTTAGAGATAAGAGATGAGAGATAAGTTTATAGATAATATAATTTTTTAATTTATTTTGAAAAATGTTTGTGTTAAGTGTTCATATTTATGTGGTATATTTTAGCATATTTTAAAAAAAATAAATGCATATTTCATCTTTATTTATTGCATATAAATCCTAACCCTATTTATAACTAATACAGTAATACCTAATTCTTTAATCATTATACTTATAAATAAATAAATAAACATATATATATATATATATATATATATATACATATATATATATATATATATATATATATATATATATATATATATATATATATATATATATATATTATATTTAATAATTTTACACTGTTGGTTTTGACATAAGTAAATAATAGAAGTATAATTTAATGAATAACAGTATTTATAAAACGCCCTATAGGCTATAGACCATAGTGTAAGTTTCAAAAGTTCATAATGTATTTTTTGTAGTTTTTTTTTTTTTTTTTTTATTGAAACTATTAAAGAGTTTATATTGTGTAAATATTTAAATACCTATAATTTTAATTTTGATTTTTTGGCAAACCTTTTAATATGTTTTCATGGAAGTAATTAATTTTTACTTATACTTTAATACATTTTCAATTGTATTTTATTGTTAGATTTTTTTATAAAACATTTCAGTATATAATTCAGATCATTTGTATAGCTATATTATTATGTGTTGTAAGTACATAAATAAACAATATGTCCCTACCAAATGACTAAGGAAAAAATAATGTATCAGAATACATGAGAATATAGGTATAATACCTTATACATTTTATAATGTTCACTGATGACCAACATTTTGATGAATGTTTAGTAATTCATCTATTTGAATTATGATTATGAAGTGGTTTTCCAAAACTGGATAATCCAAAAATAAATAAATATTTACATCAATTTATACAATTTCAATTCCCATAACTTTTGCATTAACGTGTCCACAACTCTGCCTTGAATTAATTAAAATAAAACATTTGTAGTACCTAAACATTTTTTATTCTCACTTCTGGGTGATGTAAGTAAGTGCTATTCATTCCTGGTATGACATTTCAATTCAGAGCCTGATAGAAAATGTACTGGGCTACTGAATTGTTGAACGTTAACCATCCAAAAACCAGCTAAAATAGACCAGAAATAGTCAAATAAAACACTAAATACATCTAAATTTAGTCCGGTCCACTGAGTAAATGTCAGTGACTTGCAAGTTCTAACTGAGGTTGTTGTTATGCAATTTATAAGACTTTTGCAATAAAATCTTTTTTTTTCATATTATTTTGAAAAGAAAATCATTGAATAATAATTATTATAGAAGACATAAATATGTCATTTACATACAAAATACATTTCATTCATAAATTCCACATTTATATCAATGAAATATAACCAAGATTTTACATCATAGATTAAATCAATTACGTAATGAAACTCTAGGAATTGATTACAAAATATAAAATAATAACTGGTGTATTTATCAGCAATAAACAGTTTATATTAATATAAATATATTAATACTAACATAAAGGAATAAAATTTAAGTCAATTTAAAATTCAGATATATCATCAGTAAAATCAACAAGTATAAAAATATATATACATATGTATATATATATTTAACTATACTTTTATTCATCATTTTTTTTAACATTTTAAAAACATCATTTGATCACAACATATATTATATAGATGATACACATTACATTATAACATCTATACATGATTCACACCTACTTATATACTTAAGAAATATTGAAAAAACAATAAAATATTTATGACAAATATATTATATAAAAATTGTATTCTTATTTTGTACATTATAATAATTAAATAAATGTTGTTCTCTAGTTTGGACCTTTAAGAAAAAAAACATTCACAGATCATTACTCATTAAGTAAACATTTTAAACTAAATTAATCATAAACATCATTAAATTAATAATCACATGGTTTTCATTAAAATTTAAAGGTTGGCAAGATATGTTTACAAAGGTTTTGATTTTCACACTAAGAAATTCCGTTAACTAATTTTTCTTTAGGTTGTTCGATTGCAAGAACGCCCGTTTCTTTTTCCTGTAATAGAATAACATTATTTTAAAGTGAATCTATGTTATTTACTTATTTACAAAAATGAGCAGAGGCGCATTCAAGTGGATTTTTTTCGCATTTATTTAAATACAAAACAATCTATAAATAATACACACATTGTATATTTTCATTTAAAAGTGTATAATTTGTTATGTAATTTTAAAATTGTATTAGGCTAGCTGCTAGGGATCGAATAGAACAAATTTAAACATATTTACAATTTACGTATAGTCATATAAAAAGTTACATGTAAAAATTATTTTTAGCGGTCATTGATTACAAATAGTTATGTAAATAATCTTTGTACAGATGAAGAATACATAATATTTTATTCAAACTTTATAATTTAAATTAATTTAGTAAACTTTAATAACTGTAAGTAAACATGTAAAAAAACAAGTAAAAATTCATTGATGAAATTAAGAGTATTAAGCCAGTAATAGGTAATGATTTAAAATTTAAGATGTTGATATCTCAGGTAGATTTGAATCTAAAATAGAAAAAAATAGCTTATGATAAGTTGTTTGGGGAGTTTTTAATTTTTTTTTTCAATTAGAAAAACTGACCAGCTAAGAAATCCTAGAACAAGCAAAATTTTTTTTAGAGACATGTATGGATGATTCATAAAGTTCTATTACAAATGAATGTGTTCACTTTAAAGTTCACATAAAAACCTTTAAAATGATTAAAAATCAAAACGTATATAGGAAATGCATTTTTGATAAAAAAAAAAAAATTCTAATGTTTATCCTAATTGTATCCCATTGTCATAGCATTTATAATGTTGTAATGTAAACCATGAAATAACTGTTCCACTAAACGAATTTTTTCTACACTAAAAAAAAATAAAATCATTCATAATATTAAATATAAAAGAGGAAATGCCAAATATATAAGGAATTCTTAATATCGAAAATAGTTATAAAATTTAAATATGACATTGTCATCAATCAAGCTCGTGGAAAATTACAAATGATTTCTTATCTTTCCTATCATTTGTAATTATAAATAAATTAAATAGTATAAAATGTAGATACATTAATTTAATTATAAGATTTTACTTCTTAATTTTTGTGGGAGAAAGGGGGGAAAAGTGGTATCATTATGTTGCCTCGAGGCACAACTTTTCTAAATGCGTCTCTGAGAATGAGAAGAAGAATTATAATACCTTTTGTCCTAAAGTAGTTAGTTTCCATCCGCCTTCACCATCAAAGTGCAATATGTGTGAATGGAATTTCCTGAAAACACAATAACCAAGTAAATACATTTTTAAATCGGAATAGGTGAAATTGAAATATAAAATCAAATATTTTATTTTATACATTCATATATAAAATGTATTTATTAAAATTTTTGATGTTGATTCAATCTAATAGTTTCAAACTAAGCTTGAACTCAACTAAGCTCATGAAAAACTTATTAGATCTGATCCGGAAGAGTTAATTATAAATTATAATAACAAACCGCCGATATCTGAATAGTTAGTACAATAATTAAAATACGTAATTTAATGATGCCGTAAAAGGTAAAACAAATATTACAGTTTTTGTGTCTCAAGAAATAATATTATAGTATTGAAAACCATAAAATATGTCTTTGAAATAATTCAAGACACGAAAATGCATGAGCTAGTCTAAATGTTATAATTTCAGACAAATCACCCCCTTACCTATATCTCCATCTTAACCTAATTTGTTGATCTACTATTAAACTTTGCTTGAGACTATTATTTTTATGATATTTATTCTTCGATACAAAAAAAAAAAAAAAAATCACTGATTAGTATTTATATCTATGAACTAAGTAAATTAAAACAATTATGATTAATAGATTACATATTAAAATATTTTACTTTAACTTTATTTAAAAAATAAAAAGTAATAAAATCAAGTTATAATAATTATAACTTATATTTATTATTAATGTTTGGTCAAATTCAGTTATCAAATTCAGTTAGGTTGGTTACTATTGAAATGACCAAATGCAATACTTTCAAGACAAGGTATAAATTATTACAACTACATATTAAATAAATTACTTAATTTATATATATATATAATTATAAAATTAAGTTTTTAAAGACGAACATTTTTTAAGTAAATTTTAATAGGTATTAAGAAACACCTACATTTATTTATAACGATATTTTAATAACGAAAAAAATTTTTCCAAAAACCTCTGAAAAATAATTCACTATGGAATCCTATACAACATTATATGTATAATAGTTTTATATTACTATGAGACTTCATTATTTTTAGTACTTACCATAGGGATGGTCGGTGGGTGATGGTAAGCAGGGTGATGCCAGAGTCTTTGGCCGACTGGTACATGTCACTTTCAACATCTATGCTCACGGCACTAGTGCACTCGTCCAGCAGGGCAAACGAAGGTCTGAAAAACGGAAACAATTATACATGTACACAGAATTCATGCGCACGCACACGCACATGCACTCGCGTGCACTTATAGGCACGACTTCAATATCGTGATCGCAAAGTAACTTTGTCGCGACTCACTTGTGGTAAAAAATTCTGGCGAATGCCATTCGCTGTTTCTCACCACCGGACAACACATCTTTCCAGTCGGCAGTCGCATCCCAGCCGCCTTCTCTCTGCACCAAATGCGACAGGTGCACTCGAGCAAGACATGCTTCTAGGTCCTGCTCGGTGATGCCTTTGGTTTGCATATCATTCAGCGTGTCCGGATAGATGACTTGTTCTTTCAGGCTGCCGATCGTCATGTAAGGTCTGTGGGAAAAACGGAGTAAAAAATTATCACAAAAAATACACTCGTCGAGCACCGTCACTTCGTAAGTGCGCCATCCTATGTTTCTTTCTTTCCAAGTTTTGAATCTCGTGCAAAACCAACATAGAACAAATACTGTTATATTCTCCCTTTGCACGCAGAGTAAAAACAGGACGAAATGAGAACATTCGTTTTCTTATTACTTTTTGTATACGATTTGAACAAGGGACCTAGCAAACCACCTAAGGTCGATCTGTGAACTGTTTTCGGTCGGAAAAACTAAGGGAAAAAACAAGATCAGACAAACGATTTTTGTCTGGCTAAAGAATAAAGATAATATTAAATATCAATTTACGCATAGGTATACTATGACAAGTTTGTAAAGTGCAGCAGAGTTTCTTTCTGTCATTTTCAAAACCACGTATTCCTCATATTGGAATCTGTGGACAGTTTGCGATCGTCAATCTCAAAAGTAATTTTCATTACTATTAACAACATTATCTTTAGAATTTTTCAGACATTTTTAACAAAAACCAATTGATGTTAAAATTACGCGTGCTTTTTTAAATATGTTCAATTAACACTCAGAAGCAATAGAACATATAAAAAAGTTATGCACCTTTTTGATCGATCAAAAAATGATAACCATCAAGTCAGGTGGTTCGAAATACTTTGTTTGTAGATTTACTTTTAATTTCAATAAAGGACAATTTGTATGCTTATTCAGTACATTAATAGCGAAGTCATAAATACGTTTTTAGTACACTTTATGCTAATATGCAGTATACACTAAATACAACTCAAAATCAGTATTATATGATAGCAAGAAACCAATAATAATTTTAACCAGTAAAGCGTGAATTGTATACCATTGCATACTAATTGTTCCGATTGATCCTGCAATATCGTAAATAATTTCATAATACGGTCGTCGTCATTAGGATTCAACAAAACAATAAGACGAATATTTTATTATTCTATCCTGTACACGGTGTATACATTATGAATTAGCAACCTAATCCTCTGAAACACAATCTTCACAATAAATTTGAATTAGAAAAAAAAGTATATGAATATTTGTAAATGTATGATACTTAATGTTTCTCATTATTACTCTTCTTTCACAGTAACACACATTTTAAAATTTCTGAATCTCATGTTAGTTATTCATACTTCAATACACAGTCGACAAATATCTATTTCTACGGTCAGACACTCAGACTTCCACTGAACAGATTATTGCCAATCTCCAAAGTGCAATATCGATGATAACCCAATGTCGATTCTCTGTGTTATTGACATGAAATAATACGATAACGTTAGAATACTTATTATTAGGGCTGGGGTTTCGATGCACTTTGCATTGTTTTCCAAAGCTTACTGTGCAATGCTCGTCTTGTCACAAATTAGTTTAATGTACATTTGAATGAGAATAAGAAAGTTTATTTTGCATTTTTTTGCATTTTTTGGCATTTTTTAGTTTATAGGTCATTTTCTGAATTTTTTAGGGCATTTTAGATTTTTTGGAGCATTTTTTGAGTTTTTGGAAACCAAGTATATGAATTTGAAATTTTATTTTAAGATTTTTACACCAACATGGGTTTGAAATAAATATGACAGATTATAAGTAGGTACTCGTAATTCGTAAAAAACTTTTTTTTTAGATTTATACTAAAACTATGTATTTACAGTTTACAATTGTAATAGATTTTTATAATGCATTTTTTAAAACTTTTTATTGTAATTTATACTAAAATTATTAAAAATAAAAAAATATTAAGGCTATAAAATCATTTTTTAGGGCATTATTTAGAGTGTTTAGGTCATAAAAGCATTTTTTTTAGGACATTTTTCGGGGTTTTTCAGGGTATTAAAATCCCGGCCCTACTTATTATATTATTACCTTTGAGGTATGTAAAACATGCAACAGTTTGGAGGCCGGATAAGCGTTCCGGCATAAACTGGCCATAGTCCACTTAGGACCCTGAACAAGGATGATTTACCGCATCCATTGGGACCGGTAATCAACAAGTGTTCACCGGGTTTCATGGTTAGCGTCAAACTAGACACGACCACATCACAGTTAGGTGTTACAATGGGTACATCGTACAGTGATATGCTACCATCCGGACTGTTTTTTACGATACCTGCAAAACATAAACAAAACAAGTCAGAGTCAATCCCTAAAATATTAAATAGATACTTATATGTATGGCATAATATGAAATACAATATAAATAGTTATAAAAGTTATTATAACTATTTCCCTCGGATATTTGTGATTTGCATGTGTTTTTATCAATTCAACAAAGTACAATAATACTAACTGCAATGTATTTCTCAGTATCACAAAAAAACCCATTTAATAATATAAAACATTTCTGCACATTGTTCGATTTTGATTAATCAGTTTTTGTTTCTGTTTTATAATCAAGTAATGAACAGCCAATTATCTTCAATTTGTTTTGAATTAAGTTAAATCAACAAAAATAATTGTTTTGACTCTCTGCATTAGTCGGATCACGACCTCACGACAATTAACTCACAGATACGAATCAACGATTTCACAAACGAATAATAATAATAATAAAATTTAAACTGTCTCTGGGTTTAGAATTATAACCCTATAGCTATTATTAGATGCATGAACAGAACTCTTATCTAAGTTTTATCCATAAATTAGTTTTTTACCTCTGATCACAAGTTGTCCGTCTTTATTGTAATGCAATTTCGGTAAAGTTTTGTGTATTTTACCGTTGGCCAAACCGTTTCTACGGTACTTGCACTTACTGACGTCGTTAAATACATCGAGCATGGCACCTACCCTATACGTGTAGCCCGCTAACTCAACGATTTCCTGAAAAATAATAGTCCGTCATCAAAACATGTTCCATTGTTTCAAATTTTGTTTAAAACAAAAATAATTTTATGCAGCGGTAGTTTATGTATACCTTGTACGAAGTCATTAACCTCTCGATTGCGTCAGCCCCAGAAGCTAACAGATTTCTTGCTGTGGTCAGATATTGAGTCCGTTCACTCACTCCCCCGTCCGGCGAATCATTGAGTTCTGAAAACCATAAATTTTTTAATGACGTAATACTTTCGAACGGAACAATTATTTAAAATCTTCCTCTGATATAAATGTACGTATATTAGTATAGAGTACATATAATATTAACAATACCTAGTCGCAAGGCCGTACCTGAGGGAAAAGTTCAAGAGTCTGGACCCTTCCAAAAATTAAAGGAAAGTAAAACAAGTATGTTATAAGTAGGAAAGTTATCATTGTAGTAGGATAACCTGGATAAGAAGAGTGCTGAGAAAGCTGAAGTTAGATAGATTCAAAAAAAAGATTGAATTTTTTGTTCATATAATTACAATGCAACAATTATGTGAGCTCAAATAAAAACATAGACATTTTTCAGTATTTAGCGCTTTTACTTTTGAAATTGCAAATAAATAAATAAAATTAATTTCAATATAATATAGTTTTTAACACATTTTACCAATTTTATTCAATTATTTGGGAGTTTTCCTTATGATTGTAAATACAATTGAAAATGTTGTATTATTTTTTGCAGTACTAATGTTACTAATGTAGACTATTATTACTAACTGAAAATAATGATGTATATTATTTACTTAATGAAAAAAAGAATCTATTGTAAAATAAATCCTTTTTTCGCTTTCTTCAGAATCTTGAAGTATAAGTGCATGTAGACGATAATATATAAAAATCATATTTGCATATTCATATTTTAATTTATTTTTAGAATTATTTTTAAAAATAAGAGTTTTTATGATTTGAGTGTAAAAAATGACAACCCCTTTCAAAATGTGTTTTCAGTTACGGTCTGGCTTAGTTATCTCAGCAGTGTGAAGTTAGAGACAATAATTCGTATTTGATACATAGTGGTGTAAATCGTGTCCACAGTCAACTACCTACACGAAAATATGTAAATAAATTGATACATAAAAAAAAGGACACCACTAAAATATTGCGATTTTAAAATGATTCAGTCTATACGAATTCGACCTAAAATAGCAAAATAAAAAGTTAAAAAATCAAAAGCTATTTCGATGTACTTTCAATGAACTTAATATCTTGACTTTTGTCAACATTGTACCAACCACTTCTCATATTCGTGTAAAAATACAATTTTTACAACCATTTTTATAGTATCTACAATATATAATATAATTAAATACATTAAATATTTCTAGGGATTTGTTTTGAACTTTATTAAACATAATTATAAATTTATTTGTATTAATAAAGTTACACAATTTATTATAAATTAGTCACATTTTTAAACATGGTTTAGATCTAGAATGGGAAATAATAGACTTAGTGGTTTGGTTTTTTCTGCATGTTCATAGACATATCAAAGTAAACACAGATGCTATTATTGAATGATTTTGCCAAGAACCGAAAAAGAATGTTTATTTTGTAATATGTTTGATGTTCTGTATAATACACGTAATTAGTTTGTTTAATATGTATAATATGTTTGAAGTTTGACTGTTAATTATGCTTGAATAAAAAATAATTTTTGCTTTAATTTTTTTTATTGATACCTGTAATTTTATGTTATGTCATTGTGGTATTCATTTTATAGAACTTATAATTACTTCTCATGTATCAAGCAATAGAAAAAAATAATTGGAATACTTATGTATGCGAATTGTGAGTATATGCAAAATATTTTTGCCCCCCCTCCCCGATCCCCCTCTTGTGGCTTCTCAAGCACCACCACTGCCACAACAGTAAACCATGTCTAAAACTATTTTTTCATGGTAAATTGTATTGATGTGGTTAGGTTCACGGACTGAAAAAACGGCATTATAATTTTTTACTGGATCTGGATAATATTTTGCTTAGATTTTGTTTTCTGCCTTACATTTAAGGAGCGACTAGGATTTTATAATTACTTGTTATTATATGTTGTCGAGTTATTACTTAACGTTACCTGCGACTCGGGAGCTGGTTATTATAGGTAAAGACACGACTACCATGCCGGTCCCGCTCCATACGTATTTCATGAGGAACTGTTCTAGAACTACGTACCACAATCTCTGCGAGAACACAGAGTTCATATGTTGAACCAGTGATTGATAGGCGTTTTGTAAATGGATCATTTCGACCTAGAGCACAAACATGATTATGTTGTTGAGTTGACAACACGCTGAATAACAGTAAAACCCGCCGTAGAAGTCGATTTCTAATACACGGATATTATAGCAAGCGGCGGTGTTTATTCATGTTTAAAAATGAAATCGAAGCCGACCTTCACCCAAATTAGTGCGAAAACTCGCGTAATCTATAATACAACTTTATGATGATTATTGTTCCTATTATAATTATCATTATTATTATTATTTACGATGAGAAATTCTAGGGGCTAAAATAGATAAAATATATACGAAAAAATATTACAATATGTAATTTATAATATATAAAGACATAAAAATATAAACAAATAATAAAGACATAAAAACTATTTCAAACTAACAAATGTTTAAGAACAAATTAGAGTAAATTTAACATGATACCAATAATATAGGTGTTAATTGTTTGGTGGGCGTCAGTTCATTAATTATTCTACAAAAATAATAATATTTTTATTATATAGCTTAGGTAATACATTTAGGTAATTCTTTTTTCAAGCACGTAAATCTGTTGCACTGAACAACCAGGTTTAAATAATTTTGACATCTAATCATTGGCGGTTATCTAAAAGAATAGACTAGAAACAGTACAGACTGATAACATTTCTGTGAAAAAAATTTTAAAGTAAGCATTCAGATATTGCATGTTTTTTATTTTAGAAATAAAATTTTACTGAAAATCATACAATGTTATTAAACATCCATTTATAGGAAAAAAATCATAAATGTATACATTTTATTTTTTAAAGTATCAAAATATTCAAAAATTAAATACCAAATATTAACTTTTAACTTATAGAACAAAGTTTTAGTCATAAATTGAAATACCATAAAAATAAATATTCTTATTGTTTAACTTTGCATCCCTAATTTTAACTGTTGGCATCACTACGTTACCGTACTCATCAACGGTCGATGGTGAAATTTAATTTAAATCTGCCATATTACCTTTATATTAAACTAACGATAATGTAGATCACATGTTAATTTTAGTCATCAACCAACGTCACACAACCGTCAAGTAATAATAATATCAATCAACAAATAGCTCAATATTTGTAATTTACTAGCATATGACAATGTGACTAGAGGCGGAAATTTGGGGGGTTCAGGGGACAAAGCTCCCCTAAAAGATTAAAGTAGAGGTCTCCCTCCCCCCCTCACGAGCTTTACATATAAAGTATTGATAAATATTTGACTATAATGATAAATAATCAACACATGGTTGATGGGGTTTCAACTAAAAACCTGTAAAATGTATGATATTGAAGTAATTGAGTTCTGAGTACTTGTGTATCTATTTTTTGATTTTGTACTAATTTTAGGAATTTCATACAAAAAATTATGAAGTTCATTCATTTTTTTTTTTTTGTATATATTTAATTAAATAAAAAAAAGGGTTAATTGTTATTTTTTTTAATTATTGGATTTTTAAAAAATATTTTTCCAAGAAAGCTAGGTACCAAACTTAGTATTAAATGTAAATTTAAAAATTATTTGATTTATAGTCGTAAGTGAAACGAATGTCTTTGGTCAGTATAGTACTTGTGAGCATAAAAAATCTAGCCCCCCTCAGTTTTTACACCAAATTTCAACCCCTGAATGTAACAGTATAATATTTATCACGATTAGCGTATAGAACAGTCTAGGAACTAATTGGTGTAGTAGTTAAGTTTTCAAAATAATGAACAGTTTTAAAAATATGAAACTAAATATAAAAAAATGTAAATCACTAAAAACACTATAGAATTTCACTTCAAGTACGAAATTCTTTGCAATTAACTACTTCTAAATTTCATAATATAATTAAAGCGATTGGAAACTGAATTTGACAGTTACAATTAATATTTTTCATAACATTTGTAACATTAGAGTAAAGTTTAAATAATTTGATATCATCTATAGCTAATCACTTTTATCGTTAGAAAATCTAAGCTTCTTCTCCCCAAACAAAAATAATGGAAAATTACCACCCGTAAATTTTAGGTAACAATGTATATTATATTATCTCATGTAATCAACGCTTAAAATGGCATAATCCAAGTATACCACCATTCATAACAGCTCCATTTGCGAAAATTTTAACATCGAGCATACCTAAATTTTGCGGACATTATGCGTATTTTTGCAGACTAGCTACCTTTTTTTTGCGGAGAATTGCCTTTTTTGTAAATAAAAAAAATTTGACGTGCTGCTTAATTGTTGCGAAAATCGTAAAACAACGAACTGCCTTTGTTTCAAGAATACCTAAATTTTGCGAACTAGAAACTAGTTACTGATTTTTGCAGAGTATTACTTTTTTCAAATGTTTTTTGTATGTGGAGCAGTGGTTCCTAACCTTTTTTATTCAATGCCCCCTTTGTAATTTTTTTAAAAATCTCGCGCTCCATTCTATAAATTGAAAAAAATCGATCACCTTTTTTTGTGTACTTTAAAAATAAACTTTACAATATTTGGAATGACTACTTTTTTATTGATGATAATGATTATAAAATATAAAAATAGTAAATAGTAAAATGTAACAACTAAAACGTTTTAAAATAAAAATAATTTAATCATTAAAAATTGTATTTCGTATTAACTACTTGCGCCTCCCCAGCAATGTGTACACGCCCCCCAGTTTGGGACCAGTGATTCAGTAGAGTAATTGTACCTATATTCTGTTTAAATTTCTCTAAATTAATAAAAGTCAAGAAACTATCTTTATGTCTTTGCTATCATTTTTCTCTAAATATATTATCATCAATCAAAAATAATTAAATTTGCTAATTTACCTGTTATTGTTATAACTATTATACTAATTAAAAGATCTCTATACACAAATATTAATTGTAATTGAAACTAAAATAAGAACGAAAATCCTGTGTATCAACCGAAAGCTACTAATTAAATACAATTTTCTTATGTACCTATACTCCATAGTAAATCCGTCGTCTAACTTATTATCACAGAACCAGGATAAAATATTGCCAACAGAAAATAAATTTAAATCACATAATTCAAGTTCAATAACCGATGACAATGATGGTATTTCCATTTCCATTAATGGTATTTGAGCATATTAATGATGATTAAATTATGGCCGTTGAACATTGGAGAGGAAAAGGAGAAACAAAATCCCCAAAGAAAAAAAAAACGAACTTATTTTTCAATTGATTCTAATGCGTTGTAATTAGACCTTAATTCACATATAAATAAAAAATTGTTAAATGTGATATTAAATGGTAGTTCCAAAAAACTGAAGTGTAGTATTATCAATAAAAACAAGATTGAACTGCTAAATACATGTGCATTTGATACTTTAGTTCAACTATTTGCATGTACAGCAACAGACAGTATAAGATTTGGAAATTATATTTTTGATGAAAATAATAAAGGGGTTTTCTTTGAACTTTTTCGGCATTTGATAAAAAGAGGAGTGACCAAAACAATTTACGACTTAAGAGCAAAAATGTTATAACAAACATTTCCTCGTGATGAACTTCTTCGATCCATTATAAGAGTTGGCTGTCACTGGTATATCACTGAAATGGTTAGTAAAATACCCATTGATATACCAATGGCATATGAAGACCACAGTTGCTCCAATAAACATTGCGAACGGGCAAAAGAAACAGTAAAAATCATTAATGTTTACTTCTAAATCGCCATACTAAATGTATCACATATTCTTCACACTATGGGCATTTTGGCGATTTAGAAGTAAACATTAATGATTTAGTAAAACCTACGTCATCATTATTTAATAATACTTGTGAGGGAATATGGACCATTAAAACAATATTAAAAAACCACGTTTTAATTGAAGTTTCTAATATATCACCAGGTAAAAATTGTCAACTTGTAATGTTAAGTATCAATCTTATAATTTTAATTAATATAAAAAAAAAGTTTTCTTTGCAGAAATATAAATTATTAATAATTTATAATAATTACAATTTTTTAAATAAAAAAGATTATTTATTGATATTTATTTTAGAGACGTTATTCCATAAAAAACACGGGGATGAAGGTAAAGATGACGATGAAAACCTACTTGATATAGAAGAAGCAGTATATGGTGATCTTGT
Source organism: Therioaphis trifolii (assembly GCA_027580255.1). Classification (NCBI taxonomy): domain Eukaryota; kingdom Metazoa; phylum Arthropoda; class Insecta; order Hemiptera; family Aphididae; genus Therioaphis; species Therioaphis trifolii. The sequence goes on along the minus strand of CM050404.1, from coordinate 104,210,880 downwards.
TTGCAGTTTAGAAAACATACCAACAGGGTTAAACATATTTAATGACCACTATACACTACGAGGTGCAGCTGTATTTATTGGACAAAAAACTGCTGCACAAAGACGATTTGGTCATTACGTTGTAGTTAGGCTAAGAAACGATAGACACAGGGAAAAATATGATGATTTCCAAAGCAAAGTTATTCCGATTTCCAAAACTACAAAATGTGGTATTCAAATGATTATGTACACCAAAGAGACATAAATTAGTATATCAAATCATTTATTAAATTTTAAGAATCTTTTTATTTTATTTTACTAATAATTTTTAATCATTTTTACATTTCACATTATTTATTTTTAATAATTATTGTTAATAATACATAATTTCATTTTTCTTTTAGTTTTAGTTACAGTTGCATTATTCTTTGTGAACAGAATAATTTTCATTAATTATAATAACAGGTATAATTTATACATCATTTTTTCATTTGTAGAAAAACAAGTAATGTTAGAAAAAAATTGAAAACTAATTCGCAAAATGTAGTTATACTTGAAAAAGGAATTATTTTATGCAAAAAAAAAATTTTAATTTTTACATTAGGTATTGTAATATTTCAGCAGCGCGTCAAACGTTTTTTTTTATTTGCAAAAAAAAAATGGTCCGCAAAATTTAGGTATGCTCGATGTTAAAATGTTCGCAAATGAGCATGCTGATTCATAACCCATGTGGGGGGAGGAAGGAATGACCTGTGCAGGAAAATCCTGTTTCTCAGTTGTTTATAAGACGTGAATATTGCAAAATTCTGAATCATGGAGATTTGTATTATTATTTGAATAATAATTACCTTGTGACCGCCGTAAAACGCGATCTCCTCTGCGTTCGTGATCACTCTAGAATGTATATGCCGCAGGTATGCTTTTCTGTCTTGCTCCATGGCAACCAGGGAGCCAAATTTCGGCGACAGCATTCGCAATATCTGTCCAGTGATACTGATGACAACGATGGCCAACAGAGGACCTGAAATGGATAAAAAAATACGTTTGATTGATAATGACAACACGTTCAAGTATTTCATGGGATTGATAAAAAATATGTAACAGGAATATTTTAATTGTACACTATCACTCTCTTTTGCTTTGATGATTCTTACGTAGTCACAAAAAATGTTTTACTACTGATTCGGGCATAGATCTAGAGCTAAAATTGTAATAGTAGGAAAATGCATAGGTTATTAGGTTATGAGGACTATTGATAATATTTTTAAAATCAAAATCGTTAAATTATTTTCAGTCACAAATCACTCTACATCTAAACTTGGTATTTTAGTTTTCATCACAAACATAATAATTTAGCTAAACTCATTATATTATTCACTATGGTAAAATAGTAATACATAGGCATAGAACGTACAGAATTCGATTATTATAATATTATCAGTCCGATTCCAACTAAATAAACGAGACAACTACTAGTATACATGTCAACCAGGCACGCCCACAGAGAAGTAACTCACTATAGGTGCAAAAAACTTTTAGTGTCGATATAAAACTGGCTTCACCCCCCACACCTCCTAACACTAAATTAATAATATCTCTATACACCAATAATAATAAATGAACAAAAAATATTTAAAATAAAACTTATTTAGGTTTTAGTAAATATGTATTTTCTTATTTAAGTAATACATTATTAATCCTTGAAAAGCAATGATACGACGCGCGACGGTTCTCAAAATAGGTATTTAATATTTACTATATTTAGTATATTGGCATAACCAAGGTCCATGGACATAAATAATTAAATATATACTAGAGAAGGAATTTTTATTTATTTTTTTTTATTTACGTAAAAAATCCAATTTTAATAAAATTCCTCCTCAGGGCGTGCCTGATGTCAACTGTAATAATGCTAATATAAAACTGACCGTTCGTCTGCTTGATGAACTAAACTTTATTCAAATTGGAAATATTTCTTATGATTTTAAAATTATAAGAAAGAAACTAAGAATCCAATGTAATTTACCAAAGAAGCATTTAATCTGGCTCTGACTATACATACAGTATAGACGTACATTAAATATGCAAAAGTTAAATTAACGCGATTGTTTTTTCAGTGATCCTCGTGCGTAACTCTCATCAACAGCATGACGTTGAGGTAATTGCAAACATTTCTAATCGTCCGAACAATTTTATTAATCAGCAAGTTATACACTGCCAAAGATTTTGTCTTTGGTCAAACCAATTTAATTCCGCCTATTTTAATATGGATTTTTTTCCAGTCTGACAACAAGTCACGAGAGGGTTCACTCAGCTACATCGCGAATTTTGCATGCAAAACAATTTTATATCACGCGAATTTGCCATGCACACCCGTTATAGTCCAGTGGCGAATTTGAGGGGGGGCCGACGTGGCGATCGCCCCCCCCCTAGGGATTTTTTTTGTTACCTGAACTAAAGCGCCGTATGATATAATGAATATGAAATTCATAACTCATAGTTATAACTTATAACTATAAAGTCAAACTTAATAAATAATAAAAAACGATATCCTTTTGAATGTCTTATCAAATTTTATTTATTATTTGATTATCAATAAGAACAAATATCGAATATAGCACAACAAGAAGTCTAATAAGTACATTCTCTTTGCGTTTGCTGTGTAAAGTGGGGTAGATGTATTAAATCGTAAAGCAATGATAAATCATTTTTCAATAAAAAATTATTCCGAGTGGAGAATCAGTTTTATATGAAATTTTCTTAAAACAGTCGATTTCGTCCAAATTTAAATCACAAAAAAAAAAATAAAAAATACAGTACGTTTTCAATTATTACATCCTTGTTAATTAAGAATCCATGATGCCGATTCTCCCCCCCCCTTAAATAAGCTACAGATCCGCCCCTGCGTTGTACATATAAAACAATATTGATAATTGCGATTAACTGTTACGTTACAATTGTGTGGTACGGAAATAATATGGTATGTGGTCGAGTAGCCGCAGGGCCGTCGATTCTGTGAATGTCCTAACGGGTCAAAGATCCGCGATGTTGCGACTCCAAGCTTTCTCTTTCGCGAACGTTCCACGCGCGCGCTCGATTTTTTCTTCCGAAGGATCTTCAAAAACTATTATAATGACATGTTTCATTACGTAATTTGTTTTCCTCTAGCATTAAGGTTGCAAGAGATAGTTACATGGATATGTCAAATACAGGTGAGTATTAACACGATATTTGTGTTGATATACAACACGGTCTTGGCGACCAGTATCATCTTTTATCCGCGGGGTTTAGTGACGTTTAATGCACACGAGGTAAGCGCGTCATCCGTCATCGTCGAGATGTAGTTACGTTCGTCAATAAAATAGGTTTCAAATTATTTGGTTCCGTGGATATAAAAATCAAGTATTGAATAGGCACATTTTTTCCGAAAAATATTTTTAGTGACCCCAGAGCCTAAGGGTCTCACTAAAAATTAGTTCATTTATTTTTAATTTACCCGGAATTATTATTTTCAGATAACAATTCTATATATTTTTTTTTTATTACAGCTAAGGTTAAAAAAAATTAATATACATTTTCATGTTCTATCCGCCACTGTAAACGTCTATTATAATACGTATCATTTTAAAACTTTATGAACTTTACATTAATCAATCCAGAAAATAAACCATTAAAAAAAAAGAATTACTTGACCTAAACATGAATAATCATTATGAAATATTTGAAACATTGCGATCCTCTTTTTTCTCGTGAAATCTGCCTATAACACAATGATGACATATTGACGCTCGATAGATTTAAATGGGTTTCAATGTGAAAGAAATGATCAAAATAATAAACTCATTAACACGCATAAGTTATACTTACTATATATATTAATATTATTATATATTAATATTATTAATACATTATAATTATTAATATTATAATATATATTAATAACACATCGTGAAATTTGCTTGAATTCTTTTTATGCTTAATACTGAGGACATCGTGAATATAATAACGGGATAAACGATTATCAACATTCACTAGTTCTCAATGTATCAATGTATCGTAATAATTTAATATATATATATATATATATATATAATACTGTACTTATTAGCTTCTCGTGAATTATGTTTTTAATAACAATCAATGCAGTATAATTTATTAGTGTTGCTCAACGATATTGTTTTTCGATATCGAACCAATTTTACGATATCGTTCAGATTAATTTATCGAAAGTACATCGATATTCGATATCGAAATTCGATATCCCTACATTAAAGTTTCTATTTTCTGTTCATCTAAGTTTTAACAAATAATCGATGTCAAAGAACGATAAACACTAGCGATAAGAAATCCGTCAATAAATTATTTAAATATAGTATTGTATTGTTAAATGTTGTAGTTTTATGAATCATATCATTATATCGTAAGAATTGTTTTGTTAATAATAAATATTATCAATGCCGTATTATGAAAACTATAATTGAAAATTATTTCAATTCTGAAAAAAAATCCGTCTATAAATTATACAAATAGTATTATATTATTAATTAATAATCATTCAATTGCTTCGGTTTTATAAATAATTATATCAATAAATCGTTTATCGATATCGTGGTACGACATCGATATAAACGAATCGATATCGATAATTGAAAACTTATCGTTGTTCATCACTATTATTATACAATAATTTAGCTAACAGAACCTAACAAAAAAAAATTTCAAATTTATGGATTTTCACTGCTAAAAATTAGAGCGACTGTATTTAAAAATCAATATATATATATATATATATATATATATACACACACACACCCAGAATTTGTCATATGTATTTAGACTAATAGAATACCTTTTGTTAAAATAATTAAAGAATAGTTATTTTATAACTAACCAATTATTTTTTGTATTGAATCAAACATTTTCTGATTTATAGGTTAGCTGTAAAAATATTTAATTTAAAATCAAGAAAAACTGTTGGTTTTACAACGAATCTATGTTTATATTCTATCATTAAAAACATTTACGTCAATAATTTTAATAACCAATAAATTTTATATTACTAAGACCCAGAGTTATATGGCTCAAAATTTAACCACATAACGCGACTTAGGTTTACTTTGGCATGGATACCAATATACATTATACAGCGGGTAATTCCTGGAGAACATGATGGTTTTCACGCAAATGGTCATCAATTTCTGAAACGATCGTTAATATTATTATACTGTATCATTAACCGACACGAGTATGTGTATGTGTATGCATACGCGAACGCGAACACAGTATATACTATGAATTTGCATACGTATCCATGTATAACAATGATTTTTAGAAGGATCTTCTATTTCTATTTAAAAGAAAAAACGATTACGCATGTATGATTTCCGCTGGACTCACTGAACATGAACGCTCACCGATATTTAATTATTATTTATTACTTGCCGACGATAGTTACAATTTTATTCACTTTTATTCACTTGTATGTGTGTGTGTGTGTGTGTGTGTGTGTGTGTGTGTGTGTGTGTGTGTGTGTGTGTGTGTGTGTGTGTGAGTGTGTGTGTGTGTGTGTGTGTGTGTGTGTGTGTGTGTGTGTGTGTGTGTGTGTGTGTGTGTGTGTGTGTGTGTGTGTGTGTGTGTGAGTGTGTGTGTGTGTGTGTGTGTGTGTGTGTGTGTGTGTGTGTGTGTGTGTGTGTGTGTGTGTGTGTGTGTGTGTGTGTGTGTGTGTGTGTGTGTGTGTGTGTGTGTGTGTGTGTGTGTGTGTGTGTGTGTGTGTGTGTGTGTGTGTGTGTGTGTGTGTGTGATTGGTTAACAAATTATCATCAAGAACATTTACTACTTATAAAAGTATCGGTTTTTCGGAAGGTAAGTGAGATAAAATGAATACCGGACGGAAATGTTATAAGGTATGAGTGTGCGTCAGAGAAAATCCAGTCGGGTTTTTTATATTTATGCCATCAAGTTATTTATCTACACCATTTTAAATGTATAATCCCTGAAACAGTAGGCCAAGGATGTTATGTACAATGGCAACGGCAATAGTACTGGTTATTCCGGTAAATGTAGTCAGTTACTAATGAAAAAAAGGATATTAATATTGTACATAATCATATTATTATTTATGAACAAAGAACGCGTCACAATTCAATGTAAAACATACTTACAATAATTAAGATTATTGATTATAAAACACTTGGTTAGTAGTGTGTGCGCGTATGTTATATGCATAATGCATATTATACACCAATACTTTTGACAATTATATCAACAATATCATTTGTCAATAATATGAAAATAATGTTAAGAAAAATTCCTAACTAATTTCTAATTGCCCGAACAACTTTTTTATGATCACTTTTTTTTTCATACACATTTTTTATAAATCATCTGAAAAAAGTTTTACTTGTGAAATATGACGCATGCTGTCTTCAACGGCAATAGCAAATGTATATATACGACGTAAGTGATAAAAATTGTCTAATTGTCTATATTAATATATATACTTAATTGCTAAGCACCAATCACGTTAGTATATTCTTACTCATAAAAAGATGATTTTACAAAATGTTTCTGTAATAAAGATATTCACTTCGCAAAACTGATTATAGATAATACGTTGAAAGGTTTCTTAACCGACTAGTTTTCTACGGGGTTTCTTAGGTGTCAAATCAATTCATCTAGGATCCATTTTGTGAACAAGTATTGATTGCGTCACGGAATTTAGTCGTGTGTAAGAAAAAAATAACAGAAAATTAAGCGATGATTCAAGTATATTAATTTTAAATTATAATAAATATTATGTTAAATAAAATACATCAAAATCATATTTTAAAAGATTTTTCATGTATGTAAACAAGGTGATTTTTAATTTTTTATACTTATTTTCCAGGTCAATCATAGATGAATTTTTTTCCCAAACTTTAGGGAATTTAAAAGAATATGTATACTATCAAAACTTTAAATTTTTATTACATTTTATCTGAGTAATTTTTCAAGTAGTATACTTTTTTTTAATGCCACCCCTATCATTTATTTTTAAGAAATACTTTAACTGTAAAAAAAAGGTAAAATATTGTTTCTAATACTTTTTGAATTGGTTAAATTATTTTAATATAAAACTGAATAGTAAGAATATTTGATTATACATAATCTTTTATAATGATATTAAATTAACTCATCACCAGTCGTTATGTTATAAGATTTCTACTAAAGTTTATGAACCCTATCAATGATTTTAATAGTTTTCCAATGAGTACGAATTAATAAGTGATAATATCATTAATTGCATATTGCAGATCTAATATGAATCGTGCTAACAGGAGCTTCGATAAAATTCATAAAATAATTCAATATAGTTGAAAAAAGTACGTACCTTCACCCCATGGGATATTCCTCGCTCCTCGGATGAGTTAATGGGGATTGATGTATAGCAAATATTCAGAATTAAAATATACCGTTTGGATGGAATGATTTCTTTAAATAAATATCAAAAGTTGATAATTGACGTAAAAACAGTTTATTACGTAAAAATTGAATCATAATTTACTTAACGCTTATAAAAAAAACTCAGGAGTCATGATTTTTTAAATTTTTTCAGAATCGTTAGAAAAGTGTACGAGTAAAGTCACATTAAAGTCACATTTTCAAAAGTTTTTGTCTAATATTTAAAACTTTATTAGGGACAAGCTTTTAAAAAACAAGGTTTTTTCAAAGATATATTTTCAATTCTAAAATTGTCAAATTTTTTTGAAATTTTTTTTAAAACATGAAGCCATACGTCAATAATATTTAAGACTATATTTTTGCTGATCTGGAAAAACTATTGAGATGAGATCAGATTTTGAGTGGGGTGAAAGATCATATGGTCTTACAATGATGTTTATTTTTTTTTTCTGGAAACACTTTTTTCTTAACTTTACTTTTTTCAAAAGTTTTATCCAGAAACTCTATAGATCGGAAATTCGATGTAGAGAGTACTTTGAGGATTTATAAGGCTCTCATCCAAATAGTTTTTCCAGGCGAGCGGAAAACAGTCTAGAATGAAACCGAAACGACACTTTCATTAAATCGACATTAATAACTTAATTAATTAATAACGGCATTACTCAAAAAAAATTGTACAACTTTTGGGCTCAAAATAGAACTTAGAAAAAACCTTGTTTTTAAAAGTTTATCACTAATCAAGTTTTATATAATTAACTAAACTTTAAAAAATGATTTAAGTAAATTATTATACACTCATTGCGCAATAAATTGTTTTACATCAATTTTCAACTTAAACAATTAAATTGAAGAAATTGGTCCATCCAAATGGCATATTTTAATTCTGAAGCTTTGCTCAGAATCATTTACTAGAGAAATAACCATTCATTTCTTTAAAATGCAATACACTCATCCCCATTAGCTCACACGAGGTACAAAGAATATCCCATGGGGCGAAGTTTTAACTGTTAAAATCATTATAGGCTTTTATTTAATAAAAGTATAAAACAGGAAAAATCACTGAGATAAAAAATTTTAAGTACCAAAAATTAATCGAGAAAATTAATTTGAAGAACGATAAAAGAACCTTATATCTTATAAATTCTTATAAGAATAAAATATTTTGTGTGTACCTAACACCTATATAAGAATATACATTTTTTCTTATATAAAAACTTTTTTTAATGACTTTAATGACTATCAAAAACATATATCATTAGCAATTCATTTTTACACTAATTAAATCCAATCATAGAGTTGTGTAATGTGTAATATTACTTAAAGTGAAAAAAAAAATTTTTAATTTTTATAATTGATATATTTTTAGTAATTTAGTTTATTAAATGAAATGTCGAGGTCAATAATAATAGTCTCATATTTTGGTCAATATTACTCACTTTAAATAAAAAATATCTATTGACTACGAGAAGTAATTACAATATCTTTAATTTACATACGATTTAAATTAATTGCTATATGGACGAAAACCTGTAAAAAAATAACACGATTTTAGGGATATGAATTTCAAATCTATAATTATTTTTATACATAAGATATTTATATCGTTTTATAGTTAAATTTAAGTGATAATCAAACATTAATAATATACATACAATAAATAAAACAAGAAAACCTTCGTGCAATTTAAATTCACTTCCGATATTTACAAACGAATTAACGGAGTAAAACCAGTTTAATATTCTGTATTTTCTAATAATTTCCAGTTCGTTATGGTAAACAAATTGGGCAAAACAACAGTAATTTTACTTATGAGTAATAAACAAAAATATTTTTTTTTCAAACTGATATAGAATAATCTATCCTCAATATATATGTTATTTTTAATTTTCATCACAATTCTTCAATATTGATGAATTTTATGTTTCAAACGAAACTAAACTGGTAACAAAATGTATACTGATGATTTTAACTATTTTTTCAAAATGTATTTATTACTAACCGCTGTAATACTATCGTCAAAAGCTTAAGTCAAGTACGTAGTAACTTCCGTTGTATAATTGGCTCAAATACGCATTTTTATGATCATCACACAAACTTATGGTATGCGAGAAACCTATAAATAATTTTAATTGCGAGTGTACATAAGACATGTCAGTAGTCAGAAATTATTTGTTCAGTCCTACGAAAAATTAGATTTTGAACATTTTAACATATTTAAGCATCAAATGCGATGTTTCAATTAAAATAATTAAAATAACTTTATCTCAGTATGCTATTACTGATCTTATATAAACTTTTATAATAAACATTTTAAACAGTGAAGCGCAGCGATTACATACTTAAACGATATCTAGGACTAGGAATACTTTTTTGAAAAGTATATTTTTTTATCATAAATAATAGAAAATATTTTGGATTCATTTTACTACTTCAAAATAGTAGTTGAATTGACGAGGAAATAATTCAAAAACTATATACTATTATACGTTTCACAAAAAGTGAAATCTGTAAAATCAAAATATTTACCAACAATAAACATATGAATAACATACGTCAGTGATGTGGTTTTTTTATCACGAAGTGATTCGAAAAATTAGTATTTTTTATCATAGTGTTATCGTTTATATGACATACCACCATGTATGCAAATAAACTCGTTTTGATTGAATTTAAAACTCTTACAAAAAATATTACTAGTTTTTGAAGGTCCTTCCGAAAATGAACAGTTTAAATTTCATGAAACAGTAATATATACGTTGTTATATAACCTTAACGGGTCATTTGTAGAAGACGAGTGAACATTTAAGGTCATAATAATTTATCCACAAAAAAAAACTGTTGACTTCGTCTCCGTAAACTGCATATTTATTTCAAAATCACCTTGTAATGAATCCATCCGTGTATAATTTGCAAGAAGTATTGTCTGTTCGGCGCACGGCAGCTCAATACGACGTCATTGATTTATTAGCATTTTATATCTAATTTAGCTAGTTTAGATGAATCTCAATTATTTTCATAATTTATATTAAGGATAAGTACATATAAATAGAATATTATATATTATATTGATAATTGGTATATTAAAAAAACATTGTTTTAATATGTGCACTTAGTTGGTAGTTATATAATATATATATATTAGTTATATCATTTACGAATGTTTGATAGCCCTTAGTTAAAATAAAAAGCTATATGAACAAACCGTTTACTCATTAACACATTAATTATTAGATATAAATATATAATGCATAATAATATAATACTACTGTCAACTACCTAAAAAGCGCTTCATATAAACGTGCGTACCAACTTGTATGTGTTCGCCATACTCGTAGAAGGACAAACATGTAACGATTACTATCGTATTAACTACTATTTTAATATTTTAAATCTCGTAGACATACAACATTTATTTAATTTTTTTCTATGAAAATCGTAATCTGCAGTCCTTGAATTTTATTGGTCCAGCAATATAGATTGGTCTTATATTTTATTTATTCATTTTTTTTTTTTTTTTTATGAAGATTTAATGACGATCTGTACGTTTGAGAATATTGTACGCAAAATAGATAAAAAACACGAAACATGGTAATAATAATATTATGAGGTACGTGTCTAATTGATTGCAAATAATAACTGTTTGTTATAAATAAAAGTTTTTATTTAAGAAAACTAAAAATTAAAAATCATGTAAATAAAAAAATATAATTCTATTAATGTTTAAATAAATACCATACATACATACAAACATATATATATACACACACAATATATATATACCTGTATATACATATACATGTATAAACACACTGACACACACACACACACACACACACACACACACACACACACACACACACACACACACACACACACACACACACACAAACACGTATGTTCATACGTACATACATCATGTGGAAGGTGGATATTATTAAATCATAATATTATGTAAAAACGTACATTTTTCACAAAAATCATGTTATAATAATTATGTTATAATAGAAGTTAAAATAATAGAAATTTTCTTCAGACTTATGTCGCAGAATATTGTGTAAAATATTTTATTGATAGAATAATATGGTCCTTGGTGGAGAAAATAGATTAGATACATGCACACGTACAAAGGATGATTCAGAAATTATGTTACAGCAACTTTATTATATACTCGTATATATATATATGTATACATATTCAAAATAAAGTAAAATGTATGTTATGAACATTTTATAACTTAGAGAAATCTAAAATGATAAGTAACCCTCAAAGGATAGTTTTGGTGTTAAATTTTGAAAATCAGATGGGGTTTTTTCGTCAATTAATAGTGAAGATATTTTTCAGAAAAATTTTGGTAGTTGAATGCATATTAATCTATGTAAAACTATATTTGTCAGAGCGATTTTAGATTTAGTGGCGCTGTAAGTGTTAAATATATTATGACTGTACACGCAAACGCACGGCACATATACCGTACAATGATTGTAATACAGTTTCTAAAAACTTAAATGTGCTCTTAAACCTTAAGTTTTGTATCAATTAACATTTTTATTTACTGAAATTGACTAAAAAATATCTTCACATTTTGTTGGCAAAAAAATGTAGAATCCTATTTGAGTTTAAAAAGTTAATCCCCAAAACTACCACTTAAAGTAGGTAGTTCAAAAATATGAAATTTAGTTATCGTTTTAGATTTATCTTAATAAAGTAACTTGTATAATATACATTTTGTCCCGTTTTGAATATTTTTATAATGGCATTTACTGCAACAGAATATTTGAGTTACCCTGTAAATGCAAAAATCAACGAATTGTTTCGTTTCATAAAATCACTGTAAATTTCGGTTAAAGAAAATCTAAGCAAAAACTAAAATTTTAAGATGTTTATTTGATTTGTTTGAATTAGTTTTACTTCTGATAGATTACACCTAAATATCTAACAGAAGCCAATAACTGAATACATTGCAAACGAGTAGTAAACATTTACTTTGCTGAATCATATAGATTGTTACGCACAAATCATTTTTTTTTTAGACATTGGATAAACTTTTAATACATTTCAACAGATACGGTCGGCCATTCCTATTTCTGAGCCTTTGTATCATTACAGCAATATTAGTTTTGAAATAATAACACAATATTTAATAATTTTGTTTCAGTATATCTATTTGATAAAATGATTAATTTGCCTTATTTTAACAATGATAGAGCATGTGAATAAAGAAATTGATTTAATCTGTTTTTATAAAAATGTGACATTAAGTGAACCCAGGTATAAGGTTCTATAACATTTAAGTTCATGAAAAAAGATATTAAATAATATTTAAATTGTATTGTTTTTTTTTTCCAATTTAAGTCATAGACTGATGCAATAACAAAATAAAATCCAAAATTTTTCGTAATAAATAATTTGAAGGATAATTCAAGTTTTAATGTGTAGGTATATAAAGTAATAGCTCCAGCCGATCTCATTTATATTCCAAATATAGATAGAAACATCAAAACATATGGAATGAATGTTTAGGTAAAGAAAAAATGTTACTAGATTAAAAATTTAAAATAATACAGAAGCAACATTCAAAGAAACTAGATATTTTCAATATTTTTATAGTTCCATATTTAGTTCAAATGAAATCAAATATATTTAGTTCATGGCATATTTTACCATTTTTATTGTGAAAAAAACATAAATGTAATACAAATTTATAACACGTTTTGCGCAGAATATATTACAGTAAGTTCCCGTTACAATGAAAAATCCTATTATAACGAAAGTTATAGAGGTCCCCTACCGAAAAACTATTAAAACAATGTTAAATGAATCTCAATATAACGAAATGATTGATTTTTAAAAATCCTGATACAACGAACTATTTGTACATACTAAAATATATTTACCCTTCTTAATTTAATCTAAAGATAACAAGTATACAATTTTATGAAATAATCAAATCATTGAATTGTCATTATGCGTGACCAATCTATTAAAGACGCCAAAGATGAGGCCACCGATGAAGGTAGTGAAGATGAAGAAGCTTTGATAGGAGATTATGTGCGCAATATCACTTCTTCAGAAACCTATTTTCAAGTTTGGAAGTAATGCGAACATTCATTACAGCACAAAGTGATGTACCAGACTCCATATTTACAAATATTCATTTTATTTACTTTCTATTAAAACAGCAAATCTTGTTCAAAAGAAAATTTTCGATTATCTATAATAAAGTTTATTTTCCTCTAATTATTTACATTTGAATTTACATTTTTATTATTTATTTTATTATTTATTTATTTATAATTAATATTAAAATAAAAACTAAATTCATATTTGAATTACATAATGTTTTTAATTTTTTTTTTATTCGATTTTTCAAAATTTCATTACAACGAAATTTCCGTTATACCGAAAAAAAAATCGGTCCCTTGGAGTTCGTTGTAACGGAAACTTACTGTATATAATACTGTTTACTTAATTTTTTCGCTAAATATATTTCAAAAAAGTCGTGCAAAATTCATGTTATCTGAAATAAATATTTATACATTTATAACCTACAATGTGAGTTAGATTTTGTTAAATACATTGTATAATAATCCATTGTATAATACATCAAACAACATGATCCGCACTAGCAGTAGGCTTAAAGAAATGTCGCAAATGATATTCGAAAGAACTCTGATGATAAATCATGTGAGCAAAAAGTGCTCAAAATTATAAATGCGGTCAAAAACTGTAATAAGATAGACGGTTTTTTTTCATTTCAGGCGGAAATCGAGCAAATGGACCAAACAGTTTTAGCAAGAACAGACATAATAAAATGATTTAATTGTTTAAGAATGTATAGGAATCGAGATTAAATCACCTCCGAAAAATCTTCTGTCAAGTACACTATAGCTACTGTTCTGACAACGCAGTGTTCAAATTCACGGACGGGACGGAGACAAAAAAACCATATGCAGGACCACTTTTATGGTGAATCCTTGGGATTAATCTTTGTTTGGAACTGCTGAAACTGTAAAGCAGCTAGGTCAAATTCGCAACAATAAAAACGGTACTAATTTTCTAGCACATTGACACGCTAGATGGTATGAAAAAACAATGTCAAACACGAATCCGCGTAGCCAATTACTGTAGTCGTTGAACACACACACACACACACACACACACACACACACACACACACACACACACACACACACACACACACACACACACAGGTTTTATATAATAACTAATGAGTGTATAAAATGTACGTAAAAATAATTATGCTGAACGAGCTATTCTTTTTGTGTATAATAATATTGCGCGTTTCGCGCGACAGGAGACTTATCGCACGATATCATTTTACCATAAAGGTACACTCTGATGCGGTTACCACGAATAAAATATAAACACACGCATAAAAACCGTATATTTAAAAAAAATACGCCCGTGAATGACGACTTCTGAAAACCACATTGACGTTAATAAGATTTCGCGGCTGTGTTAAATTATAAAATTGAAATTCAAAAATATCCTAACCATGTGCACCATGTCATGACGTGTAATATTATTATTATTACTCGCAGTAGAACTATTGTTTTATCGTTAACCAAAACGGATTATTAAAATCAACCAAAGACGGACTCAAAGATTTCTGCTTGTACATATAACTTATCCGCATCATATGAATGTACATCGGGAACTATATAATTGAAAAATTCAGTGATATTTTCAACTTATAAAATACCTATATAGGCTATATAGCTTTGTATTTAACATGCCTTTATGAACTGTCATATCTAATTATTCGAACCGTCAATATATTTTAAGTAGATCGATCATAATACATCGAGCATTGAAATCATTATTTCATAATTAGGTATTGTAAGTCAAGTAGGAAATGGCTATTTTTTACACAACACGTTTTATGCTACATTATCGTGAATATTAAACAAATGAGTTGATCAAAATAAACTTGAGCACCAACACGTATTTTAATATATGAAGGGGTCAATGGATAAAGGTGATAACTAACATTAAAAAAAAAAAAAGATTTTTATTTCACGGTATCAGTATTATTATACGATATATTTTGTGGTTGCAAACATGTTTGAACAATTTCATATCATATAACATTATCTCACATAGGTTAGTTTGTTAGTTAAATACTTAAAATGTTACTATTTAATGTTTTTTATTTACAAAATAAAATTTAAGATTTTTAGTCATTACCTTAATCCACTGACACCTTCATATATATATATATATATATATATATATATATATATATATATATATATATATATATATATATATATATATATATATATATATATATATATATATATATATTTAATATATATTAAATTTATTCATCGATTATACTTGCAGATCATATTCAAACTAGTTTTTGAGTAAATTCATATCGAACCACCATTAACCTTTTATTTATTTTTTTTTTTTTTGTAATTTTATTTTGTATCATAAATATCATCGTAAACGAAAATAGTGTAAGTAGTTGAGCCGCATTTTAGATGCGTACGACAAGGTTCAAAAAGGTTTACGGCGATCGTGATTTTCTTCAACGAACGAGATAGAAAATGGGGTATCTGATGGCAAATCAAAAGGCGGGTGAAAAAGCCTATCTTACCTGGCACAACGGCAGCTCCCATTTGCTTACTGCTCCTGGCCAAGGTGAGCGCGATCAGAGCGCAGTCGAACAGTGGTTTGGTCAGGTGTGAATACAAGTGCGCCACTGACGACGTAAACGCTGTGATATCGTCAGTCAATCGGTGGTCTGCGTTCTCAATCCGACCGTCCATGTTGCTCACTCTGTAGTAGGTTTGATCCTTGAAGTACAGACCATACGCGTGGTCGACCAATCGAGACCTAAAACAATGTACGAAACAAACGAAATCCATTAACAAACTTGCACGCAACTAAGTGTAAGAACTGTAAGACAAGTACGCGAAGGCGTGTTTATTCTATGTACGTATACATCTATAATTATTAGCCTATAACGTACAAAATATAATGTACAATATAACGTCTGGTAAATCGGTTTTAATTGTAAATAAATTTAAAACACTGGCATAAATTACAATCTCATAACGGCGAATACCTTTGTGCAGCTGACTATTATTATCATTCTTCTTGGATGTTCGTTTTATAGAGATTTTACTAAACAACATATACATATTACCTATTCACAGTTATGGTCATTATATGAGACTTTGGTAGTACACATATATTTTTTATTCATATTTACAGCTCTGAGAAAATAAGAACGTGTGACGTTAAATGAGTTTGTAAACGCAAGTAAATAAATGTAAAATACAGATGGGTACAGAACTCTAATTAAAAATGTTATACATTTAAATTTTACACTGTAAATAGTTAATTGAATGGTGATCAAATCAAACTAGGTAAATGCTATAAATTAAAAATACGCAAGTAACTTGAGTAAAAAATAATAATTTATAAACAATGGGTTATGTTTAGTTATTAATTACACTTAAATAAGTAGCTATGATATAGTAATATAATAATAAAATATAAGATCAATTAATTTATTCATTTATTTCTTTATTGCTTTATAAACATTTCATAATGATTATATCATACACAATTTTCATCACAAAAAAACCAAATCGTGATAATTCACATTACACGAGTACTTTTGCGCCGATAACATATTGAATATTCATAATTATTCATCAAACCAACAGCTGCCTAATATTTGGTCTTACATAACGCGAAGTTAACGTCGTACGTAGTATTTGATAATATGAACTTTTATCATTTTTAATTGTATGTCAGCTAGCGCTCATTAAATCCACTTTTTTATATACATAAATACATTTTACAATATATTATTTATTTGTTTTTATTTATTTTAATAATTCAGATGAATAAAACGGGCAAAGCCCAATAGTGCCGATTAAAAACTTGACTAATGATAAAATAATATAGTATCATAATTCATAAGGCAATAACAATATAAATATAAATAGACATAATATGCGTATATTACAATAAAATTATAATTAATTACTAGGTACTAATTAATATTACTCATGTATAAATTTAATATTTCTGAAAATAGGGAAAATAAAAAATCAAAGTTATTAAAGGGTTTTCGCATAAATAAATAGCTCTTAGAATAGGGCAATATTTTAAAAAGTTTGTGCCGACCGGTGATAAATAAAATTAGGGAGTTGATCGATTGGTATAGAAAGGAAAATTGAAGAGGATACAACTTAACACATGAGGAGCACCTATAAGGCTGTAAATCTGTATGTAAAGATATTGGTCGATAGTTTCCAAAAATAGACTTAACACCTTGCTAATAGGTGGGTGTAATAATGCTGGTTTTCCACATAGATGGAAAGACCCTTTCTTCGAAAAATTTATTAAATAACAGGAAAACAGAATAAGCTATGGAATCAGATGTAGTTGATAAAAAAAAAATACCCCGAAATACCATCAGGACTAAGAGATTTGCATATTTTTAATTATTGTCGTAAGCCATCGGATACTTCGTTTAATAAAATGCTGTATAAACAAATCATACAGTATACTAAACAGGCTAAATATGAAATGATTCAATATATTTTTTCCCCTCTTTAAGATATTATATTTTAACAGAATTACATAATAGTGGATACTACACGAATTTATCACGATATGCTGCGTACTGAAAGGTTCTGCCAAACTACCGCAAAACCAATTAGATTTCTGTTATTTTTCAATATCAGCACTGCCTTGGACGTGGCTAAAACTGTCAACGTTATGTAACACAAGGATCGATGATTAATCAAAATTTTTTTTCTTTTTATTGCTGAAAAGCCATTGGTTTGTTCGTATTTATCGAATGAAAAATTGTTAACCATAACTGTAACTATTTAGTTAAATAGGAACTTAATACCAGTTTAAATTATTAATCATTTTCTTTCTTCGAAAAAATTAAATACAGCCAATTATAAAGGAGGCACCACAATAAAATGTAAATAAATATACCAAACAGCTATTTATTAAATTTAAAAATACAACTACTGTTTTTAAAGAAATAAACAATACATGTCTTCAAAATTGTATCATTGATTCATAGATCTTAGTTGTATATAAGTTTCTCAAATAGAATGTAAAAACGTTTTTTACTAACGAATGGTTTCATTCAGTGTGGGATCTTATAGATCGAATATTGTTTTTTTTTTTTTTTTTTTTGATACGCATGGATATTTATTTACTACCGAAGTTCTAGGAGGAAATGAGTGATTTTATTATTTATTACCTATAGGTTTATTTATTGTATTTCGTGGAAAATATGAAATATACAATTTCTGTCCACAAACCACTAACTTAAATATAATTTATACGTGAACAAAAGCCACATATATATTTAGTTTTTTATAAAACTTTTTAAGAGACAGATAATCAAAGCGATTATACGTGTAAAAAACATCAAAAGAGAAATAATTTAAAAAATGATTTGTACTTAGTCAAAAAAATGTAGAGATTAAATAGTATTTACAAAAATTGTATTTCACACCACATTAAATTGTTATATACAGTTATTCAATTTAATGAAAATATTAAAGTAATTTTTAATAAACTTAAAAGAATAAAAATTACTCAAGAAGTATACAAATGTATGGTATTGGTTATCTATAAATATGTAATAATAGGTACATCAACACGAGCTATTATTTGCATTATTCATAAATTATAAAATATCGTAAATATTGATTATAAAACAATACTATAAAGTATAAATGATGGGTGAACACTGAACATATTTATAATTTCATTTTCTAGTAATATAGGGAGACGGAGTGGCCGAGTGGGACTAGGCATCACTACTGACGCACAATGTCGCAGGTTTAAATCTAGGTCGGGGCAGGCGACTGTCTAGAAAGAGCGGCCGCCATCTCCCCTGTGCCGAAGGCAACGGGAAACCACGACACAGTAACCCTTTTCCTAGTTACAAGTTCCCTTAGTTGTCCAACACTCAAAATCGAATAGTTACATGAAGAAGAAGAAGAAGAAATATAAAAAGTATTTAAACATGCTAACCCTTGACATCGGGTCTCTTTTTATTCCCTACTATTTATATATAATGGTGAAAGCCTGTTTTCTGTAAAACTACAGGAAAATTAAAAAATAAAATCTCTATAAAACGCAAAATATGGATATCAATTTTATAATCTTATTTTTTATTTATTTATTTTTTTCGTATGGCATGATTATCCGGGAGTGTAGACCCTTGAGTCTACAGTTCGGATGCCGGTATGGCAGAATTTCTATTGGGGCACTCGTAGGTTTCTGCCATGCCCCGGAGTGGGTCCGAAGACAGTTGTTTCCTGTCCAAGTAGAAAGACTGCCCGAGGCCGGGTTCTAACCGCCGCCTTAGTCCACTCGGCCACTCCGTCCCTATATAATCTTATTGAAAGAATTTTAAAACATATATTTATTCTACCAAAAGAAGTTATTTACAGAGTAGGTACTAACTACACATAATTATACAACCAATACATTTTATGACCTTTGCATGAATACACTCATAAAAAATGTATCTAATATATATAATACTAAAATAGTATATTGAAATTCGATTAAATTGCAACATAATTTATGTTAATTAATAAAAAATATTATTGTATTCACTAATCGATTTTACAGTGTAAATAATCATAACTTATTTATTTGCTTTTACCAAAATATCATTAAATTTTACAATCAGTGTTCAATTATGAGTTAACACTAAAATCAAGTGATTGTGGAGTGCTCAACGGCGTTAGGTTAAACATTAACTAGAAACAAGTGTTTATGTTATGAAAACTATCTTGCTAGACCGAATTAAGTGCACGTTCTTCGTCCAACAAATTGTATCTTTTTTAAGAGATTTTAACTGCTATTTGTTTAAGCCAAACATTGACGTTTACGATTTAGAGCAATAGGAGCTTTATAGAACCAATAAACTTCCTTCCTTAAGAACGAGAAAGAATCAAAAAGTTGACGAAAAAATGTGAAATTTAATTTAATTTATCCAGATTAAGCCATACATTAATACTAATATATCTTAAATCCCTTTAACTTTTTATTCATTATTTCATGTATTTATATTTTATCTTTATACCTACTCTTGTTTCCATGCCCTTTATAGCACAATTGTTACTTTCTTTTTCAGAAAACAGTAGAAGAAAAATTACATCTATCTTGTATCTAACCTATGTCTAAAGCACATGAATATTAGAACTGAAATTTCTCTCGTAGAATTTTTTTTTTCATTTAAATTAATATACGAAATTGTTTATCAACCATAATTACTTATCAAGTGATTTGTAAACAGATTAAAATCTTTCCGGGAGTAGTCGATAGACGTATTATCATTTCAAGCAATTTATACTATTCGAAGCATTTTTTTGTTTAATTTTCAGGTGTAAACAAATATAGATAATTTATTCAATATAAAAAAATGCATACAAAAAATCTTCTCAGTTTTGACGAATAGGTGCATCATTATACACTGAGATAAATAAATTATAATGACACGGAGTATATAATCTACAACTACGTTATTCGTCTGCGTACACGTTACGGCAATCACTTAAACATACCTAATTACGATGGCACGAATACAGTAAACATAATATACTCATAATATTATAATAAAACACAAGTGCGTGTATACTTGACCAAATATTATTCACATGAAAAAACGAAAAAAAGTATGTTGAGCAATGGCCGCTTTCTTTACGACCATGTGCTCGTATAGAATGCCATTATACGTATGGAATGGTGTAACAAATAATATGTCAGTCTCGTACATAATATACGTTTATTAATATTATAAGTTATATACGGGTATGTATATGAGTATAAGACGAAGAAAAAAAAACTACAAATCGTATACCTACTAAGTGTAAACAATAGCTACATAATACATATTATGTATACTCGTTAATAGCATTTTGAAAGTTATTTTGCTTTGACGATTCACTGCTACTGCGTTTACATATACACAAGGACGTGATGGGCACGGGACGAGTTCTTTTGCATACGACTTCAGACATCATCGTCATTCTTCAATCTTCGCCATCAAATTTGCTAATACAATCATATCATTTTGTTCGGTGGCGGCCGGACGGACCGCCATGCGTTAATGGTTATTAATTATTTAGGTACAAGTACCAAACGTAATTATATACACGCGAGTGAGTAATAATTAACTATTGTCAGAGGAAAAAAATAAATTGTTTACCAAATTATACTATTATATCAACCGTCACATAAGAATAAAACAACGGATATATATATACTAGATTACGTACACCTCATGTACTCAGATGGCCTTACCCTCAATAATAATAATCATAGTATACGAGTCTATATGAAAAAATTACCCAATAACACAATATACCTATATTATGTATACTATTTTATATGCATACATACATAAAATACATAAAATGGTATACGATCAATCTTTCGCTGTTGCCACGACTCCTTCGTACGCCGGCAGCTTTTCGGCATACAATGTCGACACTGTACATTATAATAATGTCAAATCAATCATTTTTCAGTCGTAGTGATATGCGATATTATATTACTATATACTATTTTGTAGTATTGCATCGTAGAGTAAATTAAATGTATTTATGCAGCGAACCACGTGATACCTATAAATAAAAAGCAAACGAACACATACCGACACTGTCCACGAATACACTAATAACTTTATTTTGCTGATAGTACATATCCGCTATAAAAAAACGTCAATCGCCAACATCAAACGAATAAGAACAATCGTCTTAGAGTGCACATATTAACTGGAGTCAAATCTGTTCATAAGATTGCCTTTCAACAGCTTATTGCATTTCAGGACTGTTTTGGTTAGTGATGGAGTTATTAAAATGATTGATGTTTAAACGGTAGACATACATAATCATATTATTATTAGTTAAAACCATGTTTTTCACTCAAAATCGTATGAAAAAAGATTGAATTTAACTGCTCGTATTTACAATTTATCGACCATGAAACTAATATAAAATAAATAATATATCATCTAGAATTTTCATTCATTCATTCATCTTCATTCGCAACAAAATCCAAACGCATTGAATCAAATTCACATAATACTTGATATACAATAAAAGTCAAAAGAATACAATAAAAAATGAAACGAACATTCATTATAAATATACGTAAGTCGGTATGTGAGTTTGAGGAAGTAAAGCGAAAGCGATTCCCTCTCCGACACCTCATAACACAAAAAAAAAGTCAGTATACGAGTCGACTTCAAAAGCGCATCAGAAACTTTGAGTGAACCGAGGAGCATTAAAAATTTTCCAATGACGGACAGCGAATAAATGATAAAGTATCCACGGACAGTCGTAAAACGTTTTAAGCAGTTACGCGATGAGTACGAACGCTTTATCCATTACATTTTGATTCGACATAATCACATATTATATTAATATAGTTCAAGCAAATTTCAAAGTTGTCAAAATATACGAGTGTTTAGTCTATATAAGACATGTAAATTATATGAATAACACGAAATAACGTTATTGAAAACATAGCCACTGTACAACAACATCAACATAATACGACTAAAATTTTAACTTTTTTAGATTTTTTTGTTTTTACGCAAACTATAATAATAAGTGTTGATGGGGAGAGAGGGAACAATGAGAACGAAAACTGGTTTTGATGCAGATGTAATCAATATTGATGGGACTTCAAGTGTTAAACCTATAAAAATTGAAATTTAACTCTATAAGATGGCATATATTTTTCTTTCCAATATTAAAAACAATAATACAGTTAAAAATGTAACAAAACATTATTTTTTTTTATTTTTTCAATCAGCGACTTTTTTTAAAAGATTTTTAGTTTTGTCGAATGGCAACGAATATTAGTAACAAAATAATTATAGTAAAAGAGAATGTTTTGTTTGGAAATATTTTTAAATTTAAATTACTAGACATTTTAAGTTTAGAGTAACAGAATAAAGGAAGCACATATTTTGGGGGGAGGGGGTGTTCCAACTTCTCCTCTATAATTGTTAAAAAAATTATATTTTCATACGATTGTAGTTCAATTAGAGTTTTAAATTGAATATAAAAATTCAAACACATGAATTACACAGAATCAAATAATGCTGAAAAGCTTGATACATACAAAATCACGAGCCCGACGTCGTCGTCGTCGCCACGGCTGCCGTGGATGTCGTACGTTTGCACGGTGAATACGAAAGTTCGATGACGTCGACGAAATTGGAAATCTATTCGACTGTGTTATAAAATTATAATATTATTATGTATAATCCAGATATTTACGCGTATGACATAAGAGTCAGCAAACTCATGGCACAAAACTTTCGCATATGAAAAATATGAAAAACAAGGAGCAGACATTTCGGAAACAACAGATTATTTGAAACATAGTAAACGGCAAAAGAATATCCGTTTAAATCCAATAGATCCACATGAAACACCCGGGGTAGATTTAACTTCTTCTCAAAAATTCAAAATCAAAATTGTTTACCAGTTATTGATACGTTTATTTCTAACTTGGATAAACGATTGTCTGCTTATGAATTGGTATACCAATGATTTGAATTTCTTCGAAAAATAGAACAACTAAGTAATCAAGAAATTGAAAATTAATAATTAAACTTGTTGAAATTTACCAAGATGACATTGATGAACACTTTGGAAACAAACTTATTCAGTTTAAAGAATTTTATAAACATTTTTAAGATGGAAGCAGTGGATTTCACAATATTAGTCAAGAACATTTAATGTATAAAATATTAATTAACTAGGAAGTAAAAGATTGTTTTCCTAATGTTGAAATAGTTTTTCGCATTTATCTTGTTTTTATGATTACTAACAGCAGTAGTGGAAGATCATTTTCTTATTTAAAGCACATATAAAATAGATTGCGTACTTCTATGGACGGAGACAGGCTCAATCAACTAGCGATAATGAGCTCTGAGTCTGATATTTTAAGAAAACTTGATTTTTAAAACATTATTGATACGTTTGCACAAATAAAATCAAAAAAGTTCCAGGCATTTAATTTTAATTACTTGACATAATTATTTTTATTATTATTTATTAAATTACTTACACTTAATATTATGATGAGATAACTTATACTACGAGTATACTATATACTCGTAGTTATACTCGATTTGATTATTTTTATAATTATTTATTATTAAATAAGTAGTTAATTGTTACTACTACTAAATATGATAATAAATGTTATTTAATAAGTAAACAAATATACATATTTCCTTGTTTATGTATAAGGGGCCCCCACAATGCATTTAGCACAGGAGCCACCACATACCTAAATCCGCCCCTGCACGAAAGGCACGCGCAACCGTGTAGAACGTAGGTAAAAAATTATATTTGATAAACGAATTGTATACATTTTGCAGTGTTGATGGCAACAAAGACGACGACGCGCTCTAGAGTACGTCTCTTAAATATGCATACGTAAACCGAACACGATCGATTTCAGATTGTATTCGAAAGAGTTGTAAAAATGAAAAATTACGAGACCCCTTCTACTCGCTCAGTACGTGAAATATATATGTCATGTTCTCCGAACTATTTTCCAACACATATTGTTACAACACTTCTTATTGTTTGTCTGGCGATTTAACTATTATGGATAATTAATTGTACGGTTCCGAGAACGAATTTTATGATCGAAAATAATATAATAGTTATTTTTGTTAAATTTTTTTTTCATTTCTACATATGATACAAAACACATTTTCAAAAGCATAAAGTCAATCAAGCATTTAATCAAATCCAAAAATTGTTATAATTATTATTATTATGTATACTCATTCCTTATTTATATCCCTAATTCCGGACCGGACAGAGATAAGTACACTGGGAGAAAACTCCTTAACGAAGACGTGTCCGAATTTCAAAAAAAGTGATTTTTAATATCATATCATTGATTATCGTTTATCTATAATCGTCTATTTATACTCAATGATAATATGTATAATAATAATGTAATAACACCAATACCATACGTATACGTGCCTAATGTATTAAAATTATTATTATTTTGAAACTGTATTTTCATTATTTTTTGTCTTACTTTTATTTTTGTTCTTACTCTTAATACTTACACATGTAAACCTGATACTGTTCACACAAAAGGATTATTACCTCTTTATCATACATAAATAAATAAATTAAAACATTTAAAGAAAAAATAATTAAATATTATTATAAAATATAAATACTTTTATAATATTTTATTGTGTTCCATTCAACAATTCCATATGAAAAATAATTATCTATACATTTTTTTTTGCTCATCAACTTGACTTTTTTTATTGAATCTATGAAAGTGGGGCCTGTCCAACAGTGGTGATAGAGCGAGGTCCGGGGCGAGGGCCACGCTCGCCCTGCCCTAGGGACGAGCCTGCATGTGCCATCATTGTCCCTACAATAAGCACATAGTCCTCTTATGAGTAACTACACTTCAATAATATTTTAACTATATATTACGATCAAAGACAATATTTAATTAAATCACGATGGTATTGCATAGTCGTTAATTAAATCTAATTATATGTACAGGAATTGTTGTTGGAAAACGAAATTGTTACTAGAATTTTCGTCTTTGATCGGACCTTAGAACATCAATGACCCATATACCATAGTATATACTATTTTATGGAATAACGCATATTTCAAACACTCGTCAGTTATAACTATCAATTACATATTTGTAGAATAAATATATGATACAATTAATGATACCGTACATGTATATTCACATACCTAATAATCTCATATTATTCTGTACATCGTCACGTCTGTAAAATATTATTTTTTTTAATCGAATCAATGTTTTCTAATTTGTTTGCTTATTATTTCTTCTTGTTATTCGTTCAACAACCATTCATACATGGTATATATTATAAATGATAGTTGCACATACATAGTACTTTTTGTGTCGTTTAATTACTAATAGGTACACTATATTAATATTTAACTAACTGAAAAATAACATATATTTACTGTATAAGATATTACACTCAAACAGAAGTTATAAAAAACAATTTTTAGTTAAAAATAATTAAAACATAAGGTATTATATAAAATAAAATAATTATTATCATCAGTTCTACGACAAAGCAATTTTTTTACTCCATACGCGTACACATAATATATTTTATGGATCATAAATAAATAATATAATTATTTATACCACTGACTATTACAAATACATAGGTACTTTATTAGATTACAGTTGTGTTAGGTATTAAAAGTAAAATATTAAAAATCATAAAAGCTATATGAAAACAATACGCTTACGCACGATCAATTAAATGTAAATACTGCATGTACGCGTCACTACTTTTTTACTTATAAATTTAGTTTATTTAAAAAAAAGCTATATTTATAGTGCTTGTAAGTACTAAATATAATATACTACTTATATATTTTCACAGCACATCAGAGAACCTTCTCAATCAAGGTCATTTATATGTAGTACGGTAATAACATAAATTACCATAGGCTTGGAAAAACATATACATACATCAAATAATGCAATGGCAAAAAGTTTTTAAAAGAATTACCTTTGAATCTCAAATGATGAAACAATAAAGTGTAGGTATCTAAAACATTTGATAAAGACTATTTTTGAAAATATTCTTTGAACTAAAATTCAGCAAAATGTTATCTTGAAATAAACAAGTAATATCTTTAAATTTATATTTGACATTTTTTCATAGTGTAAATAACATATTATTTTTTATTTCCTGATATTTAGGGAACAATACCATTATTCGGACATTAACGTCATGGTACATGGCAATATCGTACCTTCTCAGCCTGTATACAATATTCAAATGGGAGTACCGTGTACAAATCTAAACTAGCGTCATATCATAAACATAATCGTAATCCACAAATCGAGATAGTACACGTACTACATCGCAGCGCTCTGAGAACTAGCTATGATATTATAACAATGTAATCCGCTTTTATTACCATATTTGTTTTTTATTCATTTATTTTAAATACTACGATGAAAACATGAAAATATTTTTTAAAGTTACGTATTTTTTATACGCGTATTATGTATATTATTACTATCACTATATTGACATGGTATAGTAGAGATCGAAAGAGCGTTTTTTATCACATAAAATATATTATAAATATTATACTATGCATAATTTGTACTATGATATTTACATATAAATATACTGCAGAAGACTGCACATGAAACGAACTTATCTCTGTGTAACTAATAGTTGTATTGTTGGTCTAGAACTGTGTACGCTGGCCGGCCGTATTTGTACAATATTGTACGTAATTTATGTGAGATTGCCGTAAAACCGTAGGCAAGTAGTTTATGACAACGCAAAGTACAATGCACTATGTACTGGGATGAGCTTTAAAACGTATATAATATTATATAATAAAGTAGTTATGCAGTAATAAAAACACCGGTTATACACAATAGTTATGTATATCGTATATTAAATTGATATAGATGCATATTATATAAAATATATACATCACACCAGAGTGATAGTTAGGCGTTACTTACCTAGGGTTAAATATATTATATGCGGAAGGATTTCCACGAATATCGTACACATTCAATAATCATATAAAATGACCAAGAAAACTTGCAGACGGAATCATTATTCGTAATATTAAATGAATCATTGGAAATACCATGAAACATATTTATTACTTCCTCAATTATTAAAAATATATTATAAAATTATTATTCTTGTATACTTATGAAGAAATAAAATAATAATAGAACAGTATATTTCTCATATGAGTTATTGGAGATATATTATAGCACCCTCACTTTTTGAATAAGCATTCCTCGTTTTTTGAGGCAATTGATTTAAGTATTTCACTAATAGCTTGGACATTTTAAAATGGATTAAAATTATGTTTCATTATTTATGTAATATTATTTATTTTACATTTGAGTTTCAAATTATTTTCAATAAATATTCATTAATGAAATAGGGCCTACTGTTAGATCTTGTCACAACTTGTTAATTTGAATAAAAGTAATAGTTTATGTGTTATATATACTTTTAAAGCTGACATTAAATACTAGTTTCATATTTAAAATTACAATAAAAACTTAAGCAGCAAAAAGTATGATGTTAAAAATAAAGTTGACCGACTAAATATAAATTTTGAGACTTGGAAACCAATATTATAAAAATGCTTACCTAAAAGTCCTAATTTTAATTTGAATGGTTATCATAATGAAAAATTCTTCAGTGAAATTTGAATACACCACATTAGTTATACGTGGATTAAAAAAATAGTTACGCAGTATTATGAAACTGAAGAAAAAAATCTATGTTATCAGTTCTCAGCATTGAAACATATCTTACTAACTTAGTGGATTAAGACAACATTTTGTGACAAACAAATTTTTAATTTCAAATTGAAAACTAAGTTGCCTTTAAATTTAGTAGTATGTATTATAGCAAACTTTTTGTGCTGTACCAGTTCAAATTATGGTATTATTCAAATTAAATAATATTTAGTATGATGAGAAATGTAGAAGGCTTTGCCCTCTATGGGTCTGAGTAATATAAATCTATTCTGGCACCGCTTAAATTAACACTTAATGTGCACTTATGATATCTTTTATCGATTTCCTTCAGTTTATAATTTATGTGTATTTTATTTAGTATCTCAGTAAGATATCCATAAATGTTGTATGTAAATATAATTAATTCATTATATTTACTCAATGTCATTTTAAAACCACTGAATGTATTGAATTTCATTTATAAGACGTTTACATTTTCTTTTTTTTTTTTACTTTTTAAGACCACAGACATTTGAGTTGGCCATAATTTATTATTTTTTAAATTTCGATCTTGACAAATTGGTTTTCAGCTAAAACAATAATAATTATTGTAGATCCAATAAATGATTATTCAACATCTGTACCTACATATAATATAGTAAAATATTATGTAACTTTTTTTCATTCAAACCGAGTAAATACGTAATGATAATATACAGCAGAAGTCAGTTATAACGACATCGATTAACACGAAAAATCGGTTAACACGACAACCGAATAATTGCGGACTCTACAGACATACAATCAATGTTTACGAATTTTATTTTATAGTCAAACAAAATAAACAAATATTTTTCGACGCATGTCGTTATAGACTGCAGAATGAGGTAGTACTTAATACAAAATAAATAAACATTATAGAATACACGGAGCTAAGTACCTACTTGAATACAAACCCGTTTTGTTTTTGTGCAAACACACAAGCTAAAAGACAACAGTATACACAGAATATGTTTATTATCTATTTGATTCGTATACGGCAGCAGCAGCAGCAACAGTGATAGTAATAGTAGTAGTTCATCGGTATAGAAGTAGTAAATAGCAAATAGTAGCGGTAAAGATTTAACGATGTTAAATATTTACTTTCGTGTGATAGAGTAAATATATATTTATATATTTATTCAATATACACATTTGTTACTTATCTGTTTGTATAATATTATACAACTTCGCGTCACGTGTATAAGAAGTCAAGAAAAATACGTGTCCACCGTCGCATAAAGACAATTTTTATTAGACTGCTGCAGTTGCGCGACCACCGTTCAAATTATCATCAAGGCGCTTTATTAGTTTAACGTATTATTATTATTATTATTATTATTACAAGTTAAAAATTTTTGATGTTAATATAGTCGTTTATTACGATTATTACACATGTTAGTGCACTTAAATACACAAATACACACAACACATAACCCAGACCCGCATAATATACTCTAAACGTAAGCGTTTATATTTTATTATACGTACAACAATCATTATCAACAATCATAATTGTCACTATAATCGCGTTCAGTGTATCGTATTGAGTATATTAAAGCACCAATACAACGAATTATAAACAAGGCGCTCTGACCAGTGCTCTCCATTTGACCATATCAGAAAAAAACCAGTAGATGGACTTGATTACGCACAGGGATTGACCAATATCAATGACCCGAAGACGGTATATAGAACAACTTTGAAAAGACACGTTAAACAGCTGTTTTTTTTTAAAGACACACTCTTACTCCATACGCGTTCTATTCAACTCGTACAATGATGCCTTCACATTTGTATTCCCCGTGTCTCACCTAATTCGTAAAACATCGCGAATCACTCGCTCTACTCGTTCTACAACATAATATTTCAGTCAACGATTCTCGGGTGAAAAATGTTCTCAAAGTTTCTTGGAAACGGTTTGACCTATATTCAAATGGGCGTGTGATATTGATGACGTAGAAGAGATGGCGGTGGTGAATCATCAATTTTTATTCGTTTAGGGTTCAAGAGATGATGAGCACACTGCAACTCCAAACGCAGAGTACCTATTTTATTATAATAGCGAATAGCCATTTATGACGTTTGAAAAATCATAGCAAACGTAATTATTTTTTCTATATTCTCATATCGTGCTTTAGCTGGCAGTGCCGCCTCACAAGTAACACTATACAATACGATTGCGTTCCGAAAAAACCGCATCACGCACACGTAAGTCCAAAACGCTGATCGTCCCTTGAGCTATTATAATAGGTGTACGTGTACGACTGTCACGACCGGATTGAATCAAAAATCATATCGATCAGAATATTATACGTACGTGATGTACAAATTGAATATCGATTTCCGCACAAATCACTTCCGTCTATTATAACAATGGTTACAGTAGTATATAGGTGTATAGTGTATACTTAATATTGGTATACATATGAATGAACAAAAATACAATAACCGTAAATGAAAAAAAAAACATAATCACTACACACCGTGATATTATTATTATATTCACGTGCAAGTGTGATACAACAATATCACGCCTATTCGAGACAAAAACTATAGTAGAAGCAATACGTATCTTCACTGTTCCTATATGTGACAACTTATAACTTAGTGTACGTCACCAATGGTTACACTTAATAAGAAATACAAAAAATGATATTTAATTATAAAGTATATTATCAAAACGCGTGTAATAAAAAATAATAATATTACTATATTAAAACGTAAATGTAATTTCTGAATACCGAAAAACGCATATACACGCGCGTTGCACACTAAGACCGTGAAAGTGCGCTCGTCTTGCAATAAAAAAACTAATGGTCAAAATGTGTATATGCCCACGCTTGGATTATTAATGCACACAAACAAAAAATTATTTACCTGCTTAACACCGCGTCTGATTATTTATATCAATATTTATTAGGCACGTCTTATTGATACACTTTAAAATAACATTATTTTAATATGTGGCGAATTAGGTCGCGTGCTATAATTAATGTAATTGAAATGCACTATACAACAATAGCTGTCGCGTGGGTACGGTGTATACACATGTCCGCAACACATACGTACGTACCTAAATTACTATGATAATGACAATATGTTAATTTCATCAAGTCATAGTCCTTACACTCTCACACGCACACCAAGAAGACCATGTCGTATCATATGCACCCGTGTAATGGCATAATTGAGAGGTCACAAGGGGCCAAAAATATGAATTTAAAATCCCTGAAATTTCTAAGTTTATGATTTTTCGTCAGTAGAGATATTGAAATAGATAAATCATTAATTATTCATTTAATTATAAAAAAAATAAATTTACGAACTTAAGGAAATTTAAATTATGCTTTATCAATACTCCACCGATGAAATATAGTTGATTACAGTCCACTATCATAGATTACATAAAAATAAATATATTTTAGATTGAAACTTTTCTGTACAATTTTCATCAAAGTTTAATATAAACTGTTTTGGTTTTTTATGTCTGATTTTTATATAAATGAACGAAAAACGTGTTATTTCTCATATTATTCCATGATAAATTTCGTATATTATCGTTTCATTTTATTTTATCTAATGTTGTGTTTTTATGGTAGTATATGATTGGTTATTACTTATTAGCTGTTAAATACTAGAGTAAAAAAAAATATTTAAACAAAAATTGAAAAACCAAATAAATGCTTTACTAAAAATACATTTAAATTGAAGAACCACAATGAGATATAAACAATTTTAAAATTCAAGAATTTGTAATCTACTTGTAAAAGGTTATGTGATTTAAATAAGAGTTATTTGATGTTAGTAGCTATTTTAGTTAAAAAAAAATTAAATTCACAGTTCTTAAAAATAGTTATCCACGTAAGAAATATTATATAGACTTAAAATATCTTTATATTGATAAAACGATTTTACATTGATCATAACCATGGTATGATACTATGATTTATTAAAACACGATTTATTTTTTAAATGTTGGGGGTGTGGGGCAACGTCCCCGCGAGTCTGCGAGTCCTAAGTAATTTTCACAACCCCAGACATTGTAACCAAATCATGTCATTGCATGTCTGCAGTCGTGCATATTGTTCAGTAAAGTGTGTGCTGATGAACGAGCGGTGTGTGCAACTGTGCAAGCATTATGACGATTGGCGATTCGTTACCACCGTATCACCCGACATACGCCACAACAATAGCAATTGTTTACAAAATTTCTCAAGGTCACGCGAACACCGCGATCACGCGGTATGGTATCCATTACGCTTGCGCACGCTACGTGTGTACTTATGAACAAAAGAGGCTATTTCTCTTCGTCACACTTCCTGTGTCCATCGTCTCTTCCGCCGGCCAGAGTCGTCTATTACAGCGGATTTCTCCAAAATATCCGTTCCGGTACACAAAAAAATAAACATTTCAAAAACTTACCAAACTTCTATATGACGAAATACTACATATAATGTGCACTTGACCACCCTACACGGTCTGGTGATATAATACCACATTATTTCGCCAAAACGCTTTGGCCTACATATTACATATTATAATTTATAATATATCATGTAAATTAAAAGATTTGAATGAAATGTTTTATATATTTTACAGTCAAATTCATTTTTCGAAGACGACAATCATTGAATAAAAAAACGTGTCAACAGCAAGCATGATTAATTTTTTTATTTTTAGATATAACTGTTGTTTCATAGAGGTATTTGATTACAAAGGATTTTATAAAAGCGTACACATTTTTTTTAAGTTTTAATAGCTAGATCTATGATCCGTTAAAGGACATTGGTCAAACAACATTATCTCGATAGTTTCAAATTTTAATGAAAATAATAACCTAACACAATGAAATGATTACATCCAACGTTCATGACAATACATAGCCAACACTTTAGGTGCTGTTGATAAACAACATGTTGTTATAACTGAGAGCGGATTAAGCAGATAACGTTATGTTCTTCGAAATAACGTTACGGGACGCTAATCGCAATGTTGAAACAACGACCTTACGATGTTTGTGTATGTTTAAATGACGCTTTAATAAAATACAAACATTTTTATCCTAGTTATAACAAAGAACAGACTATACATATTACACTCTGCAGTAATTAGTTTTATTACAAACTGTACTGTACACATTAAGACACCTCGGACATATTTTATCCACGAATATCTAGAAAACTTTTTTTTCTGAAAGTGTAATACCATTTATATTAAGTGATGTTACAACAGGGAATGTGGTTAAAAATGTATAAACGTTATAGCGAATCATAAGGGTTAGTGTGAAAGCGAATTTACAAAAATTAAAAATACAATCGATTTAAACGGAAAATAATATGATTTTTTTTGTTTTATAACTTTTTAATTGTTTCAGAAATCATACTTTATTATGTATAAGATATAACTAATAACTGTATGCAGAAGCATTTTTGAATAACAATATTTACCAGAAAGAGGACTATCATCGACCTTTGAAATAAAGTCGGGCCTACGGCAAGGAGATGCTTTGTCCCCAACCCTGTTCAATTTAGGCCTCAAAAGGGTGATTCGAGAAATAAACCATAGTCATCAAGTTGAGGTGGAAATGTCTTTTCTCACGTCAAAAACGGTAATAATTAAATATCATTTGTAATTTTGTATTAAATTAATTTTTTATTTTCTTTTTTATCTAGTAGTAAAAGTGAATTAACTTTATTCTAACCATTAATTAATGTGTTTTGTGAGTTGAAACTTTAATTATCCAAAAAAAATGTTTATAATTTCAATTGTTGTAGAATAATTATGACAGGTAATACTCAGGTATGTACATATATATATTAATAATTATAGTCTTTAAGAATTTAATTGAAAAAATTGTCTCAAATACATTTAATTTATATCATTTTTATCATTAATGATGATCTTTTAAATTTATTTTAATATAATAATTGTGACAATCATCACCAACATTTCTTTTCCCACACTTTCCCCCGTAATTTGAATATTATACTAAATACATTATTTAAAAAAACTTGATATTTTTAATTTGATTTCAAGTAAAAATCACATAACGTTCTTTATACAGTAAAATTAGATAAGTTAAAAGTTGCATTGCTCATTATTAAATGTAGGTACTAAATAAAATTAACCAAGGAATAAAAAATATAATTATAAAACTTACATATTTCAAATAAAAGTAAGTAAGCACTTTTAAAAAGTACTTACTTATTTTATAATAACTTTCTTATACAAAATGAAGGAAAAAATAAACAAATATGAATTCGTAACCCTAAGTATTTTTTAATGACTGCATATACTCGTATATGCAGTATATATTATGTGTATGTACATAAGCGCATAGTGTTTGTAACCAGTATCAAATAGTATACAATTGTGTAAGTGCACATGTACTCAATTTGAACTTAATAGTTTGTACTTTTCTCACAAAAACGAACTTAAGAAACTTAGTGAATTTATTTAAATTAAAATGACAAAAAATGAAATTTTAATTTCTATTTTTGGAGATTAAACAATAATAGCCCAAAATGATAAGTTCAATATTTTAAATTTGTATTTCTATTTTCGTTATTGCGTAAAATAATAATATACTTATGTAACTCGATTTATACAACACAATTTTCGGACATCAATGGTTAAATTACGGTTTAACACCAGAAATGTTGTAATTATTGTGTGAATTCTTTATTGAATTATTTGAAACTTTTCGTCTTCATTCATACATTTGTGTATTAATATATGTATCTGAAATGCTTATTTTTAAGTTTCTGAACGCCATATGCCTAGATAATATACCTTTGTAAATTTTAAGCTTTAAAGAGTGCTAAAATTACATATAACTGAATATCTAAAACCCTAAAATGTTATAACGCGTGTAATAATTATTTTAAAAGAATTTGACAGGTCAATAATTTTACTTAGTCAAAAAATAAATAGTATAATAATTATAAAATTATTTATAATTTATGGTATAATTATGGTTTTCTTTTCATCGAACCCCAAACGTAATGGTATCAACAGCGTGTGATTAAAGGAAAATATAGTTAAAATCTACTATAGTGTTACGTCCTGCTTGGGTACCTATATATGCTTCTAAAATAATTGAACATTTATACAAATAATTAATATATAATAATATCTCTTGCGAAATGTCCGAATCGATTTCACTCAATATTAAAGTATGGAAAAAACTTAAGATGTATTGTTTATGGAAATATGGCATTTGATAATGTGCAATAATCACCACTAAACTGAATTTAGAAAAACATATTTTGGTTTTATGAAAATCATATTTTTGAACTATGAAAGTAATAATTACGCTTTATAATCAAAATATTTTCAGTAGTTTTTGATTGGTAATACAATTGTTACTTCATTGCATTCGTATCTAACTTTGTCACAGTTTCCAATTCGAAAGTACAGCAATTTCCTTTCACCGATCATTTATAATAATAATAAAAAAACCGCTATCTCGTAACCACGCTTGTGGGCACTCGGAGCTATGTACACATGTACCATTATGGAAGTTGAATGTTCGCACTGAAGTTAAGCCACATAGATACATAGATACTTTCCGAGTTAAAACGGTATTGATAAAAATAAAAACAAATAAAAGTCACCGCGATTAGGTAACGATGGCATTTAACTTATTTTATATGAAATAGATAAGATACATATTCGAAAATACTAAAATCTGGAAGATTATGAGCGCGATAAATTGAAAAAAACCTATAATAATATGAGTTGAATTTTAAACAAGTAATTATTTTCTTATGGAATTATATCTAATAAGTAATATTTATCTAGATTTAATTTGAATGTTCTATGATTAACACATTTTTCATACCTTCATGTAAAAAAAAAAATGTAGTGTGTATTTTGATTCGTTTTACTTGCGTTGAAAAATAAGCTTGCAAAATTGAAACCCAATTTCATATATACTTCATTTTTAATTGAATTTAAAGTATGAATTTAATTTGAGTTATTTGTGCATATTCCTCAAAAATTAAGAATATATTATAACTGCTTAACATCCTTATTTTCACTTAAATGCGCCTTTTTTTTTCTTGAACTGTTGTGATATTTATGACCATTTGACCATACAACACAACGTCATCTAGGATTATATCATATTAATAGCAGAGTAGTATGAAAAAATATCTACACATTGTGTCGACTCCGATGCCAGTAATAATGAGCAAATTGTTACAGAAAAACAAAACAAAAAACATTAAGTACCTAAATATACGCGTGCAAACCTATCGAGAATTCTAGGATAGTTCAGTGCTTAAGTACCAAACCATTAAACTCGCGTGTTTTTAAACCGTAACATTCTCTACAAAACATTCTCTACAAAACATTCTATTCAAAACAAACGACAATTAAGTGAATACTATACGTCGATAATATAAGTACCTAAAAAAAGACAGCGTTTTTTAACTTTGAACATATTATATAAAATCGGAAGTTTTCCTGCTTTTCGAGAACAGTTCTGAATGCAATTTTATACTTTATCACAACAGTACGTCTATAGACATAATATATGCATACATGCACATTAATCATCATCAAAAGTAATAATTTTTAAGTTGTCAAAATTATTGAACAATGAAATTCTAATTTTATTAATGCATGTGTATAATAATTAATAAATACTTGAATTATTTACTTATGACCGTGGCTTAACATGATCGTGATTACTTCAAATAAAATGTGTATACTAATCATAAATTTATGTCCATAGATGATGGTTAAAATTTCAAGTGGGTATAAATTACATTAAAAAAAACGTGCCTGAATGTTTTAAATTCTACAATAAATATACTTAAATACTTTTTTTTTACTAAAAAATGGAACATCTTTTGCTAGTGTACACTTAGTTCAATTTGTGAATTTATAAATCACATAAAATTGTTATTTTAAAGTTAAAATTAATGAAATTTAAACAATTTTTAATTTTCATTCTTAAATGTTATTAAATTATTAAAAATTCATAATTTATGATATGACAAAGAAAAACATTTCAAATACGCCAGCTCAAACGGTTAACTTAAAAAATGAATTCTTCGAACTCTAACTTTTAACTCTCTACTTCACATAATAAGGCAGCGATTCTCAACCAAGGGATCGCGACCCCCTAAGGGATCGCCAGCAATTATTTTAGGCTCGCCAATTCATGTGGGAAAAAAATTGTTTCACTTAGAACCTTATAACTAATATATGCTTACATTACAAAAGGGTCGTAAGACATCTTGGTGACATTATAGGGGGTCGCAAACTCAAAAAGGTTGAGAACCGCTGTAATTAGGTATTATATCGTTACATACATACATTAATTTAATGTTTGTAAATGCATATATTACAAAACTTTGCTTCTAAATAGTTACTCCGCCACTCTTAAAATGTATATTATACTATTACATTATCAGTATTAAATATTAAATGATTTACATTTCATCAATAAGACATTAATATAATGATAACAAGTAATAAGTGCATCATCATTAATGCCAATAATAATCAATAAACAGCCAGATTTAATTCAACAATATGATGAAAATTTATAAGTCAAATAAAAAGTCTACTTATTAGGTAAATGCAGTCTAACATAATATTATGTATCATAAATCATATTTCGATGATAAATATAATTTTCATTTCAACCCATTTGTAATATACTTCCATATATTTTATGGACTTTGAATTATCTATTGATAGGCACATGCAATTTAAAAATATTAGGTAGGTACTAAAGTTTAACTTTAACTATTTTTTATCAATGATTTGTGTATTGTAATATTCTTTAGTAAAATATAATTAATCTATTCCTAAATTTTATAGGAAATTTCTGAAATGATTATCAGAGTGATAATATAACTAATGTCAATAAATAAAACATGATCATTTTGGAAATACTGAAGGATCTCTAGTAGATCAAATTCATATCGAATAAAATTATAAAAATAATGATGATAAAGGATCAAAATCTTAAAACTAGATAAGTAAATAAACTGCCTACTAATCAATAGTCATAAAAGTAAATGAAATAGTATAGAGGAGGCAATCTCGTAACCAATGATTAAACAACAAAGGATACCTTACAAAAAAAAAAAAAAAATTGCGAAGTTAACTAGATAAGCAAATTTTACCAAATCTATTTTAATTACATCGTAAGAATTAATAAATATAGTTTATTAATTTAGTTCTATCATAGAAGTCTTGAAATACGGTCAAAACTGTAAAGTTCACTTCCGTATGAAAAAAATTTAGCACATATAAAGATTTTACATATCATTTTTAACACGTGTTTTCTTCGTTTCAAAAAAAGTATTATGAATGAATAATTTTTATCAAATATCAAGAGGAATTTTTTTAATTTATCACTATGAAAATGAATTAGGTAATAAAGAATATTTTAATTAATAATAATCTGATAATAAAATGAATAATAAACGTAGAAATTATGTACAAATTATATTATTTAGTGGATTTATCAATGTTTTATTGAGACATTTTTTTCGAAATTTTCACCCAAAATTTCCCTAAAAAAAAAATCTTTTTATTGCGGAATGTATGATTAGGTGACAAGAGAATTATTCTGAGTTAATATTTTGATGTCTATATCATTGTACTTAAATAGTTATTTAGTATAGAAAAAACACAAAATAAAATCTTTTAATTGAATAAAACATATTTCATATATATTACTATATTAGGATATATTGACGATTTTACCATAGGTATTACATAAAACATTGATTGTTTCAATACATTTAGAAAGATTTTAAATTTCTCACTCATTTATTATTATAATTAATTGAAACAACAAAAGAATTCCAAGATTATTTCATACGAAAAACTATCGAGTGATACAAGATTCAATTTCAGTCAGGATTCGGTTTTGAATTTTAGCTTATCAATGATGTCCGTCAAAGCTCGGAAAAGTTATATATAAGAAAACTCATGTAAGTACAATTCACGTAAATGGCATTTAGAATGCAAAAGTTAAAAACCAATGCTATCATTCTTTCCCAGTTTGATTACTGCGTGTTCAGAGGTCACGGTAATACAGATAATTTAAGAATATTGTAATAATTCACACAATAAATTTAATTCATTTGTATTATGTTCGCCAATATACACTGAATTAATGTGTTTACACTTATGAACAATTTTAATTAGTCTTCAATTAAAAATAACAATTAGATATTTTTTTTTAGTTACCTTTTTATTAGTGAATCAGTTACTATATAGTTTTCGATTACTAACAGAGCCAAATTATTGATTTTAGATTCTGAGTGAAGCGAAGGATCTTATGGTTTTACAATGATGTTTATTTTTTTTTTTTTTTTTTTTTTCTGTAAACACTTTTTCGTATAGAAATCCTCGTCCAAAAGATTCGTCCAGCAACTCTTTAGATTCAAAATTGAACTGAGATGGTCCTTTAGAGAGGTCATTTTTCCAAAATCTTCATAGTTTTTCCAGTAATCAAGAATAACGATCGAAAAACTGAGTAAAAACGGTAAAATCGGTAAAAATCCACCTTAAACGAGATTTTCACTGTTCAGATTTTAGGTATTTAGTCATAAATCGAAAAGTATTGAAGCTAGAAACTTGAAAATTTTATCCAATATCAAATACATACTTTTTTATATTGGACAAAATTTTCAGAACAATTAAAGCACTTTTGACTTAAATATAGAACTTTTAATTTACCAAATTGTTTGAAAGTTTGTATGTAATATAATTTTAAATATTTGACAAAAAGTTCTGAAAATTTAATATGACCTTACTCATATACCTACCTAATTATCCTAACAAAAGTTCAAAAATCGTTAGTCAGGATTTTTTTTTTATACACACTTTAATAAATTATTATACGATTTTTTTCGATATTGTCTGATTTCTTTTAAGTTTATTTCTAATGAGTTATAATTTTTATAATAATTGAAATTTAAATGAGTTATATCTAATTGAATATTTTATGAGGGTTTAATTACAAAAAAACTCACCAAAAATTATACAAATAACCGTAAAATACGTAAACAGTATTTAAATAATAATATATTATATTACACTGAAGCTTTACTCAGAATCGTTTTATACTAAAGAAATGAGTCATCATTTCTTTAAAACTTAATACATTCATCACCAATATCTTGTCCGAGGACCGAAGGGACGATGGACGAACTTGTACCACCATTATCTCACTTATTTAAAATCATTATTTCTCACGTGAATTGTTGTCTACCTCTTTCAACGAATAATGCACACAATACTGAGTCAATTATTTTAAACACAATATTGATATAGATTAGAATTTGGATAGTGACTGTATGATTTTCGTACGGAAAAATTTGAAAAATTTCCAATCGTTCACGAGAAAAAACATTGACTTTTTAAACAGGTTTTCAAATAAAATAATTGATCGTCCAAATTCATCATATACCATTACTATCATTCCCCGATATAAGTTTAGCGAATCAAGTGTCAAATACTACATGTATCGCACGTTTGTTTATAGGTACTAACCAAAAGCGCGTCTTTTTTTTTATACTCGAAGGAAAACGTGGTGATTGCTTTAACACATAATATGATAAACTTCATGATATAATATATATATATAAGTATATACCTAAACAGGTTTATTTGAATTATAAAAAAAATATAATGAGGAAGTTTATTGTGAGTCAATGACAATCGATAGGTGTCAAGGATGTCTATACACGCGCGACAGATTTTTAACGTAATAAACGAGTTGGGGTTCAAGACGTTATTTGACTAACAATATTTTTTTTTGGTATACTCGTATTTGATCTTGAATACTAATAAAAATACGTAGCATACTATGATACACAATATTATATATATTATTATTACTTCTAAGCGTGTAGACAATAATATAATAATATATATATAGTATCGAGTAATACACTATATACATGATAAATAATATTTTTATATAAATCTTAATTCGAAAAATGTAAGATTGTAGAATGTATACACCCATAGAGCACTAAAGAAAATCGGATTTGTTCGTTTTCGTTTCTATAATTTATAAACTCTGTACATTTATAAAACTGTGGGACTTTTGGAAAAATTGACCGAGCGTCCTTGCGGTGCACATCTCTGCATATGTATGTAGCAGTATAACACTCACATGTATTAAAATCGTACCCGTATAGTATTGGGGCGACGCAACTATTTTACAGCGAAACTTATCATAAAACCTTGTTTTATTTTTTAATTATTTAAATGAAATTATGATGTATTGTAAATACTGTAATTAAATATTTTATTCTAGACGTTCTATGTGATTTTTGACTATCGGAAAATATCTTCATAACAAAGTTGTACGTGTTATAACGTCTATGAAATGAAAATCACAAAGACGGTGATAAAGTACAATAGCCAACTAGCCCACTCAGCACTACCACGTAGTTTTTCAATAACAATTCACTTACCCAGCTATACCCCCATAATGACCACGAAACAACCGCTGCATATATGAATTCTGCCATGACATATTATTATTTATTATTATCTTTTTTGTTTTTTTTATGGGTGTGCAAATGATTTAATTGGTACATCGTGTTTACGGATGAATATTGCAATAGCTATGGCAGACGTCAAAAGTTCTTATGCTCGGCGAATATCAAAGTATATTTGTGAATCATAGTTGAAGCATTTTGCACACATTCCCTATTAAATCTAAAACTATGCGACACGCGTTATGTTGAGAATCACGCTTCGATACTACTTCCCATATCATTATTAATCGTACGCGTGGCTTGATAATTTTGATTTTGATTATGCAGTGTTCTGCAGCCAGGCCTGGTGAGAGGGGTGGGGGGTCAGGAATGTTTATACCTGGGCCCGGGATTTTCATTAGGACTTGGTACGAAAACCAGAAAACTAAAAAAAAAAAAAGGATTTTACGGAAGTTAGAAAAATCCGGGCCCCAAGAGCATTCCGTCAAATCCTAGTAAAAATTTTATTACCATGGGATTTTGGATTTTTCAACAAAATACGACTGCAGCCGGTTATTTATCTATATTACAATGTATATTGTACACTAGGCGTTTCAAATAAATAATATTAAAAAAATGCGTTTAAAAATTACCTGAAAAAAAATGTTTTTATAATTTAAAATTCAATATTATATACAAAAAATGATTTTAAATAGTGTTATATTTCAATTTTTAATTGGAAATATCGAACCTTTATGTT
This sequence comes from Therioaphis trifolii, assembly GCA_027580255.1. Taxonomy (NCBI): domain Eukaryota; kingdom Metazoa; phylum Arthropoda; class Insecta; order Hemiptera; family Aphididae; genus Therioaphis; species Therioaphis trifolii. The sequence continues at coordinate 104,167,860 of CM050404.1, read as the reverse complement.
AATGTGGAACAAAAAGGGGGCCCGTGTGTTACTTCCCCTGGGCCCGAATTTTCTCTCCGCGGCCCTGTCTGTAGCCCACTTGCACACTGAAAATGTATCGTTGACTCAAGAAACGCAAGTTGCTTTCATTAGTTGTAGCTCAGTATATAAAGACTATAATATAAACGCTAACGGTTTGAGCTAGCCACAAAAGAACACGAAATCATAGGAAAGCGCCAAGTCGTACAAAATTGTACTAAAAGCACACTTTCATCATTTACGCAGACACGATTATACAATAAGATAAAAAATTGAATTTCGGTACAGGTCGGCCATTTCGGGAGCAGACTAACGAAATTTCTCTTATCTCGAGGACACAAAAAAAAACACGGAAATATTAAGATAAAATTTAAATAGAAAATGTGTTACTCATTTGTACCGTTAAGGCGTTATTCCGCATATGTACGTAACGACAACGATACGCATAATACATCGAGATATACGTATAAAACTTATTCATCTCACGATTATCATTCTGTTTAATCCTCGGTTTAATCTAATTAACGGGCTCTGCGTGAACGCGTGGAGACATTTAATTTTTAACACGCACATTTTGAATGCTCAAAATTTGACATGATGGCGCGTTTGTATCCCTGTAAATTGTCTGTATACGTATTATTATTTCGATACATATTTTATGTTATTATTTTAAACAGGCATGACTGATATAATTGATTCATTTATCGTATACGCGTATACCTATATACACAAAGAGGATATTTACCTCAATATAAACAGGCTATAATTCGTGTCAAAACACATTTTTAAAAATGTTCGAAAAACTAAAGTTGAATCTGATGTTTAGGGATATATCGTGGCCCAAATATTGCCGCTCCTTACAATTGCATGCGGCGCTGATGAAATTCGTATTGCGATGGTGCTCATAGTTACAATATTCACGTTACCTATGATCATTAAAATTACGTAATGAGACGCTCGTGTTCACTATAAATTGTACAGTTGTACCGTTATATTATGACGTAGATTCACGTAGATAAACAAATATATATATATTTCGTATTATGGCTATGATCACAATACGAGTTTTTTCCTTGATTCGCTATGGGTAGTCGCAATGACGACGTTACTTCCTACATGTTTTAATATAGTGTAACTGTGTAATTTGTTCGCATCACTTACGCCCGATAAATATAAAATACAGATAAAACCTGTTAGTTATGCATTTGTGTGATGTTGTGATAGTTATAGGTACCTTCATTAAAAAACATAGAAAAAAGCCATAGCCGAAAACTATAAATAATAATGTTATAATCTGGTTTTCTGCTTTTTCGTGAAGTGCAAATTAAAAGCGCACGTACGTCATACAAATCGATACCACCTTGTATACAATTTAGAATGTCGATCGCATAACGGTGGATTAACTTCACTGCACAAGTAAATCGGCGGAATCACGGTTCGCGAGAGACCGGTCTTACAGCTGATGGTATGAGAAGACAGCCGTTTTCACCCGGCAAGGAAATGTGCCGGTTATACAGGAAAAATATAGTAATGATAATAATATCATATTATGATGTACATTCTTTTCATGCACTACACATTGATAAATTATACACGATATACCTACGTAACTTATTATCGTTGCAGAACTTACAATCAGTCATTGGTTTTCCACCATCAAAACATTATTAAATTATTGTTTGTTCACTTTTTTAGATTTTGACAAAACGACATTCATTGATAGGCCAAATACGATTTAACTGTAACGTTAATTATAATTTTAATTTATAGTTGTTGTAGTAGAAAAAATATGTGGTAATTGATTCTTTGTAAAAATATATGTGGTAATTGACATTTTCATTGTCACGAGCGTGTAATATAATAGTTATAATATGTGCGTGTAGAAAGCGTGCGTATAAAAAAATGTGCACACTAAGTATAATATTGATAACTCACAATTGTTTCCATTATTAAAAAAAAATTAACAATAATAAAGTTCAATACTCTCTGTATATTTTATATAAATGTCAAATGCAACATAGATAACAATATATTATTTATTAAATAAAGAAATTAATTTTCCTTTTATCAATTAATTGATACCCACCACGCATTTGATTCAGTGAATACTGATGTTTTGAAAAGTAATTTGAATATTTGAAAAAGTTGTTTTCTCGGTTACCTATTCATTGATTGTAGTAGGTGGATAAACTTTGATTCTTTAAATAACATTTAAGAGACATTTTTGTTCTCAAGATGTGTATTATAGGTAAAACGCATATTCAGTATTTCAGTTTCAGAGTAAAAACAATGTTTTACGTTGAACACATTATTATCTTACGTAAACATATTTTCATTGACGTAGGTACTAGGTTTAAGTAAAATAAATTAGTATTCATTTTTAATGAATCATTTCATAATTCTTCTTTATCTCTACGTACGTTATAATACCTACCGGTACACTGGTTCCGGTCTAAAACATTTTGCGATGAAATAACACTACCTATCTAATCTGCAAATCGCATCATTCGCCACAACAATATTATAACCTAAGTCACGTGTTCGCAGTCGCCAAATAAACAACATTGCAATGCTGCTCGTTATTTGCTCGTACCTCGACTCCGAGAGTATTAATAAAACGGAACAAACGTCACGAACGAATCGAAATGAAATATGTCACCATATGGTCATCATGCACGGTGCACGACGATATCAAAGCCAAGATCAAAATATCGTTTTCTCGACACGTCCTGAAACCGGCGAGCGGATATGTTTATGAATTTATGAAAAAAGATATCGGGTCTGAATACGTTGGTATACCCAACCGACATAGATTGACAAAAAATATTATTTTCGATTTAGAACAAAGACGAAACGCATTTTCAACCAGTTTTCGACCGGTCCGTGCATGAACTCGTAGGCGTTACGAGAAATGTAAAATCATTTTCGAACAGCTGACCACTAAGCGTGTGTCCAAAAATACAAAATTATATTGATTGTTTAGAACGGATTAGCAGGCACGTAGGTAAGGGGTGGCCTGGGGTGGCCCGGCCACCCAAAAATATTTACTGGCCACCTCACTGGCCACGCCAAGTGTATTTTTGATGTGTCCAAATTTCAACTGAGTCAATATAAAAATAATGTTGAACCATCCAATCCATTCCATTTATGATTGGAAAATGTTTGTCTGATATTTGTTATTACGTCGATTATTTATTATTACATATCAAAACATTCTAAATTCATAATAACTGATATGAATATAAACAGATCGTAGACACTCGCTGACATCCAAATTCATCGAATTAAGACACATGACTATTGATATTGGTAACTAAAAATAAAAGTGTATTTAGTACACACTTACTTTTTGTTGGATTATTTTCAGATAGGGGGGGGGTTGTTAGTAAAATACGGTAAAATATGTTGGCCACCTTAGAAAAACGATGGCCACAATAGGGTCACCCCAATGGTGTAATTCTAGCTACGTGCCTGCGGATTAGATTTCGGATCGATTTCAACGAACACGGTTACGAATGCGGCTACGATCTCAGTGCATTCGAGGTACATACGAAGTGGTACCTATAATATCCGTACAGAGAACGGAGATCCGGTCGTGCCAGATTTTCGACCAGTCTCAAATCGTGGCCTAACCGCGTTAACAAAAAAACATTGCGTACCTGAAAGCCAGGGCCAGCTTGCACTCCAGGTACCGGATCATGGAGTTGAGAAACGTGGCGGGCAGCGCGCACAGCAGCCACTTGAGCAGCATCAGCCCGAAGTTGGGCACGTCTCGGCGCACGATGTACTTGACCATCTTGCCCTCCATGGTGGCCACGAATATGGACATGAACGTGCGGCACACCAGGGCCAGCGTGTGCATGGACAGCAGGCCCACCTCGGGCGTCCAGAACCCGGGCACCATGAGCCGGAGCAGCTTCTTGAGCTGCACGAGGAACTCCCTGTCGATGCCGGGCCCGACGGCCACCCTGGCCTTTTTCGCGGCCGCTTTCTTGGCGACCGGCTGCGTCGACGACGATCCCTTCGTGTTGTTGTTGTCGTTGGACTCGCCGGACGGCCGCCGTCCACCGTGGTCGTCCTTGGCCGCCTTGCCGTCCGCGCCGCCGTCGCCGCCGCCGCCGCACACCCTCAACACGATCGGGTAGCCGATCTTGCAGCCGTACAGCAGCACGGCCGCGGCCAGCACTCCCTTGCTGACGTTGTCCCGGCGCATGACGCGGCCGTCCAGGTACTTGGATATGACAGTCGGCATGGTCACGTGTACGCCGGTCTGCTGTACCGCGGCGGACGCGTCGATTACCGCGACCGCGGTCGCGGGCGAGTTTGCGTGTGACGACTGCGGTCACCGGACGTGCCGCGCGCTGCGGGTACGTTGCCACGGGCTGCCGGTTGCTTCACGGCCACGGAGACATTTGTCGGGGCGAGAGCGGCACGCGATACACGGCGAACCGACGCGGTTTTTCCGACGCGACGAACGCACGACGTCAGTGGCGATCACGCGTCAGCAGACAACGGAGTCGCGGTGGTTACGAGGTAGACGACGACGTCGGCACCGAAACACTGTGGCGAGAGTCTGGAAAAAAAAAACGAGCGCGATCGACGGGGAAAAATATTACAAAAACAAAAAAAAAAAATGAAAAAAAATGAAAAAGAAACCACGAGAAAAATACGATGAGGAGAGACGTTGTTCTCCGGTGGAAATCGAAAAGGGAGAAAAAAATCAACACTCGAAACCGCCGCGACAAAGACGCGCGACGCCTGTCCGGAGTCAACGTTGCTACTGAAACGAGTGAAACGATTCGGCCGCGGAGTACGTAGTAGAACGGCGCGCGCGGAGGAGCGTGTGCGTTTCGTGCGCCGGCTTTACGCACTCGGCAGGCGGGTGGGGGCCGGGTGAGCGGTGTGGTCGCGGTCGGCGGCGCGGACGAAGCGACCGACGCGCGCGCACGCCCGAGCCAACAGCTGATTCCCCGAGACCGTCCGCTTCCAGACCCCCCCCGTTCCCGCCACCACGCCGCTCGTAAACCGCGACCAACCCCACCCCGACGACCAGTCGCTCGACCGTCCGTCAGGAAGGCGGCTAACGGTCAACGTTTTTTTACTGCTAGAGAAGCCGCCGCCGCGACCGCACTTTGGTAAATCGACGACCACGACGACGAGAAGTATCACTACCATTATTATTCTAATTATTATTATTATTGTTATTGTTATTATTATCATTACGATGTACGCGCTGACGGTGCTCAAACGTGATGAATATATCGTGCACGTGATTTAATTTCCCGGTCACGTCGAAATTCGCGATTTTCAATCGTTACCGTCGCAATCCGTTCCACCGACGCGGCGGCCGTTGTAGAACGTACCGGGCCCGGTCGCCCGGGAATTAAAACTTATATTTTATCTTATTTTCACGGTGTACCTAAATTTTTTAGTAAACGCCCAGAATGAATTCTAGTCCGAACAACGGTTTGACCAACGAGTATGTGATATAACGTCACCTATAGAGATGCCTGTGAGCAGGCCCGTATTGGCCCACCGGGCAACCGGGCAGATGCACGATGCGCCCATGAAAATAACGACTTACATTGCGCTCATATTTAAAACTTTATTAGAAATAAACTTAACAGCAATCAGTCTAAGTGTAAACATACTAAATTTTCAGAAGTTTTGGTTCAATATTTAAAATTTCGCCGTTTTTACTCAATTTTCGACAGTTTTTCCAGGCTGCTGGAAAAACGATTGACTGTGAATAAAAAAATGTCGGTTCCATAGGTATATTATCGTCAGTAAAGTCATATTAAGTTATCAGAATTTTCCGATCAATTTTTTTTTCTCCTGTGTGCGGAAAAATTTTCTGAAAAAAATTTTGAATGGAGAAAAAAATGACCTTTCTAAAGTACCAACAAGAGCAAATTTCTGATTTATAGATTAGCTGGATGAAAAGTTTGGAGCATTATTTCTATACGAAAAAGTGTTTACAGAAAATGAAAAAGAAGTGATTATTTTTTAAATATTTAAAAATAAACATATTTATAAAAAATTTGTAATTGATTGAGAATACATTTTTAAATATTTTTTTGAGATAATATAAACATTAAATGAACTAAAAATATATATTTAATTCACATTATTTAAAAAATATGTATTAAATATTGTTCACCAATCATACACAATATTAATTATTTAATATTAATAAAATAGTTTTTTTTTGCAATAATAACCAAAAATAAAGGACCAAGGATGTAACTCGTATGCGAAAATGAAAAGGAAGGCGGATATAAGAGAGAAGACTGGAAGATGGCTGCAAACAAATCTACGGATTGAAAACATAGAGATAGAGAGAGAACCAAAAATATTTATTTATTTGCAAAAATAAAAGTTAAATGTTTTTAAGGCGCCTTTTTAGGCTACAACAACTGCCCTATAAGAACAGCCAGTACGGGCCTGCCTGTGAGCCCACCTAAGATGCCTGTGAGCTACACCTACATTGGATCCGTATTTCTCCCGATCCGATCCGATCCGACGTCGTCCGATGGTCGCTATCCGATGACGTCAGACGTGAGTGCCTACAATGGTCCCGACTCCAGACGTGATCCGTTATCCGATTCTTATCTAATCATTCTAATCTAATCGTTCTACGGCAGTCTGCTGTAGAACCGACTACAGAAAACACGATGAGTGATTCGGACGACGATTTTTTGTGCTGGATTTTGCTAGATAGTAACGTCCAATTAAAAAAACGCAAAAGTAAAAAATGGGTTGATGAATTTAATAAAGATAGGTATACAGGAGAGTTTTTTACTACTTGTTTACCATTGCGGAATCATCCTACAAAATTTAAAGAATACCACCGTATGTCAATCGCAACATTCGATTACATTCTCGAGGGGATAAAAAGTGAAATAACTGGCCAATCTAATTTCAGGGTATGTGTTAGCCCAGAAGAGAAACTAACCATCACAATACGGTAAATAAATCTTTATTATTCATTAAATATATAAAATTATTTTAATACAAACTATTAAACCTTTCTCACAAGTTCTATTAGTAAGCCTTTGTCGATTTTTCCAGACATTTTTTGTTATAACTGTTAAAATTGCACGAGCAAAACTAAACGTCGGATTGGAAAATCGGAATGGAAACAAACATGATTGATCGGCCGTCAAATCGGATACTGTCGGGAGTCGTCGGGAATAGAGAAATCTGGAGCTCCGTTTCCAGTGTAGGCACTAACATTAAGATAAGGATGTTTGTTTTTCTTCGACGTCGTTCGACCATCGGACGACGTCGGATCGGATCGGATCGGGAGAAATACGGATTCAATGTAGGTGTAGCCTAACGCGTCTTATCCCAATCACACTCTGACATCGCCTTCATGACATACCTGATACCTATGCTAATATTTTCTTCTGTGGGTTCTCGTCTGTTCGTTTAGGCCTATATGAAAATATGAAAACAATTACTATTGTAATGATCTTGATTTTATGTATAGAAAAAACATTCCATATAGATAATAATTGTACGTTCTGATTCAAAAGCTAATTTAAAACTTTTAGTATCAAATTTTCATAATGTGTCATTCAATGATACAAATTGAAACATATGTTCAAAATAATATTTTTAACGATAAAATAAATAGTGTATACAAACGTGACATTCACAAAAAAGTATTAATTCAATTAAAAATGTAAACATTCATTTCAACTTTATTCATACCCAAAAACAAAAAACATTTTTCTCTCTTCAAATATTACATGAGCCCATATATGGGCTTATAAATTATAAATTAAATATTTCTAAATATATCTATTTTGCGTTTATTCAGTAGATATTATGCAATTTTTCAAATATTTCATACTCATAAATTTAATTAATTTCCAATACCTAATTAGTTCAAAACACTCCTAAATTTATCTTTCAAATTAGATAAATGAATTCATACTACAACTTAAAAATTAAAACACACAGAATCTATAATGAATTTAATATGTGTTAATTAGTAATTACAGGTAGCTGTAACTTATAGCTATGCAATTAATAATTTTAAAATAATTTACAATCACACAAAACATTTTTCACAACATCTTTATTGATATCACACAAGATGTCTCACACTACACTCCGTAAGTTCTAACGAAAATGATGGAAATTTTAAGTCATATTTTATTTAAATAAAAACAATTATAAGTTTTTATTGATTTTCATCAAAATATATAAAGCATTGATTTTTTGCAAGTTTACGTTTTTAACAAAACTCTATGTTACACCTGATCACGTCACGCCGAAATGCCTGCGTCAAAACTTACATTATAGTTTTATATTGTTTTATCATCAATTTGATGTGTAACGTCGAACGAAATTTTAGAATATATGAGGTCGAAAAATGGAGGCCTCGCGTTTTTTCCCTGCGGTCCAAGTAAAAACAAAAATCGAATAAATTATTAAATCGATTCAAAACAGTGTATGTACCTCAATGTGTACTCGACGTAAGTCCATACAACACTGAATTATCGATAGCTATTGAACGAGATGTGAAACTGACATTCATTTACATCATAATATTACTTTGAAATTCGAATTAAGTTTACAACTTCGTAGATATTGATTTAAAAACAAAATTGATCTGCTTTTGTATGTTAGCAAATTTTTATTTGTTGGTTTATCTATAGTATATTGCATTAGTATATTTGGTATCGTTTAAGTTATTTATTATTGTACTAAATATACTAAGTTATCCAGTCTTTTTGAAAAAATCATGAATAGTTTATATATCTTGATGGGAAAAATATAAATGTAGTACAGAATTCAAATACATTTTACGTACTAACTTTAGTGTCCGTACAGGTTAAAGTTAATCAAAGTGTACAATAATGTGAAAATGAAGAAATTTCATAAACTGAAAATAATTACGTGTATTTTAAATACGTATACTATAGATTAAAACGATTGTGTTTTCTGATTAAATTTATTTAGAAATCAATAAATAATTTTATTCATTATAAATAGTTACGAAGTGAAATCGTTATTTTAAGTTCATTTTTATGTTTATAATTATTAACAATTAATAGAAATATTAATAATGTATACAATCTGTATGTAAAGTTATAAAAACTTAATATCATGCTAACCAGTGACCATGAATTGGCTTTATTAATGATATATGTACCTATATGTACCTGTATTTAGGAGAGAATGAGGAAGCTACAGCACCCTCCCTCTAAATATCAAGATAAATAGTGAAATTGAATTTTTATGTATTGCAAAATTGTCAAAAAATTAAAGTATTGATACCTTCACCATTGACATTCATAAAAAATGAAATATTTAAGTTTGAGTATGAATAATGAATATAATATTATGTTGTTCCTAATCAGTAGCTTCTATAATTTATATGTAACAAAAACTACCTATAATACAAATTGAAATTGTATTCATTCAATTTTATTTAACATTATATTATAATAGTATCGTTTATGAGTAACTAGATATTATAACAATAAATTGCAATATTAACAAGTACCAATCAAAGAATCATAAACAACCTTTTCCCATATTATCTTTAATCATATATGAATCACAGAAATTAAAATAAATACTGTGTTTTATGTACATAATACCTATAGGCAGTAAAATGAAAAAAAAATTATTGGAATTAATGCCAGAAATTTGATAAATGTTAATTAATTAATTAATTATTTCTTTTAAATCTAAAATATCTGCTTGATGAATTTACTAGAAAATGCATTATCTATTGGCTATTGCATTAACATTCATTAGTAAAATTAAGATATTCATATAGGTCGTATATTGAATTTCATAGTGTATATGAAATATACAATAGTCTATGAGACAATTTTCCATTTTAAACCGATTTTTTGGTTTCTGTTTTATTGATGAGAATATTTATGAAGTTAACTGTAAAACTATGGATCTTAATCAGAATTTGATAGTTATAGATTCAGTAAGTGATGTAATAATATTTCAGTTACTTATCTATTTCAATAGAATTAGGTGAATTGTACTTATATTTTCTATATGTTGTTCATTTTTACGTCAATATAATATATTTGAGATAACATTCTAAATAACTCTCCTAGATAGATTTTCCATATAATGGAATTACTAGGCAACTGAAATATATAGGAATACCAGCGAAATAGCATCATCGTGTATCTTACATATATGATAAAAACATCAATACGTTTCAGAAGCTTAGTGCGTGGCATTCGCTGTAAGTAGGTTACGGGTATGTTTTTTAATACGTCTAACTATGATCGTCTGTTAATGTCATTACTTCATTGTTATTAGTTTTGAATAGATGAATATTTATTTGATTGTGTATTAGTTTTCTTATTAAATAGAATTTTTATATTTCACACTTCACTTTCCTCAAAAAAAAAGTAGCTCAGACTTACCTCTGGCATTTATTTTCATTCAATGTTCTATAAATATTTTTAAATATTAAATATGCTTAATTTTATTTTGTATACTTTTTAATTGTCTGCTCATTTTTTTTAAAGTTCCACGAATTCAAGAAAACATTATTATGAATAAAATAGTGTTGACTATAATTTTTTAATGTGAGTTGCGTTTATTTGAATTCAAATTTTAGAAGATCAATCAAATTCAATCTTAATGACACTCAAGATTAAAGATTTAGTTCTTTGCTTCGATGCTACCTACCTAAGTATAAATTACTGGGAAATTTTAATTGTATTTAATAGATTACATTAAAAATATAATTATATTTTATATAGTTTCGAGAGAAACTGGTAAAAATTATATTAGACGTATCAGTTTCTTCTCGTGCAAACACAATGAAATGAGGATTTTTTTATTCTTCATGGTGTATAAACTATTTAAAAATATAAATATATTTAAATTACTTTGCTTAGACGGACATACGATATGAGTTTGAAAATAATAAAAGGCAATATTCAATGGCATTTTTATTTAATCAATTTAATGAACGCTGTAAATACTCGCATAAATTAAACGAAGGTATAACAATGCCATCTAATTTAATGTGCAATTAAATCCAGTTTATTATCAATCTACATAAAATGCAAAATACTAGTGGAGACTTTAAAATGTTAAATTTATAAATCCAAGATTATTTTAAATAAAATAAACAGTAAATTTTAAAATATTTATAAAAAGAATTAAAAGGCACAGTAAAAATTGATATTTATAAAATAAAAAAAAATACTAACATGACTACAAAATGTTACTAACAATAAAACAATGAAATTCGAGAGAGAATTTCAAAAAAATTCATATAAATAAATCACAAAATCCGAAATTATAGGTATTAGAGTAAAAAAAAAATCCGTAATTAATATTTATATTGCTTCATCAAGATATGAAACATTCTTTGACTAAAGGTTCTGAGTGAAGAGAATATTGTATTCGTATGATACGTAAATTCATATTACGAATGGTGGTATTTTTTTTCATTTAACAGCGTTTCAAGAAATTAGAGTTGTCCAAAAGTTTGGTACAATTCTTCTATAGATAAAAAATGGGGTCCTGCAAAACCGTCAAACATAAGACCAATCCAGGCATTTTAGTCTATTTCTTTGAGGCTACTAACAAATGCTCCCTGGTACGTTTGAAATCTTTCCCTACATAAAGACTTAAAAATTAACAACTACCACAGAACTGGCCAAAATAACTTACAAGCGCTTCCATCAAAATCTAAACACACATACTAACCTACGCATATCACAAATGTCCAACCTAACTCTACCTAAAAATCCACCACGCAGACTCAAGCGAAAATGGTGTAGTGATCAACTAAATTAAAAGAGGTATAACCAATGGGTTGTTTCCTTATCACGATACTCATGTCAATTTAATCTATGTCATCAAATTTGCTTATTGTATTATATTTGTACAGATTGTAAATTTTCTTTTAATAAAAAAAAAAATTTAAAAAAAAAGTAAAAAACATCTTCTATTAAGTATTTTAAAAAGTTATTTTTTGATATTATCAGTAGATTTTCATAGCCGAACGAATACCAACATTTTCAATAAAAACGTTAAAAATTAAAAATAGGTTTTGATGAAATTAATTTTAACTATTTAGTAGCTATTTCAAAATTCAAACTAAATAATAGTTTCAGAAAAATATGACACACACGAACAAAATATAAAACTTTAAAATATTGAAAATACACCAAATTTTACCAAATAACATTTTAAATCCGGTAAAAAAATGTACTTATATAAAGTATTCACTGCATATTTTTTTATTAGTGATATAAATTTTATGAAAATGAGTTTAATTTAATATTTGTATAATGTTATAGTTCACTTATTTAGACTACAATGACCCTTATTATTATTGTAACTATTATAATTATCATAATGAAAATTAATAGTAATACGTAAAATTATTGCTTTCAATTTAAAAATTATATTATGTAACACTATAGAGCAGCAGCTTAGTTAAAAAGAATTGTTTATCCAAGGTAAAATATACTTGCCATCAACATCATGTCCGAAGTTCTTATTTATAACCCAAAAAAATTAGTTCAGTTCAACAACTAATTTCTGAAATCTGAAACCTGAAGTATTACATGGAGATTAGTGATCCCATATCTTAATAATGATCCAAATTTAAATAACCTGTTTAAATTTTAACCGATCGTAATAATTGAAAAATGTATATTATTAAATACATTCTATGTCAAAGTTCCACCAACTAATGGCTATCTTTTTATGCTCTTCATATTATGATTTTTTCAATACATCTTTATTATTAAATATGTAAAACATGGTATGATTGGTATGCTTATATTTTTTTTTTTTTTTTTTTTTTTTTATCTAAAGGTTTCGCCTTGTCGCTGCAACCATTCTTCTCTAAGGAAGTTGTTATTTGGGAAGGAAGGGTTTACTGTGGAGTGGTTTTCCGTTGCCTTCTGCATAGAGGAGATGGCGGCCGCTCTCTCTAGAGTCTAGACAGTCGCCTGCCTAAAGAGAGAGAGAGCCGCCCGTGACCGAGGTTTGAACCGGCGACAGTGTGCGTCAGCAGTGACGCCTAGTTCCACTCGGCCACTCCGTATGCTTATATAGTGAATAAACAAAAAAAAAAAAAAAGTAGCAAAGTATTACAAATATCATATTCAAATAGAATTTTATGGAATGCTTTTTTTAGATTTTTTTTTTTGTCTCTAAAAACTAATTATTTTAGCACTTTGAAAATATAGAGATTTTTAAACATTTTTATTTAATATAATGTTCAGTACTCATTCAACTGAACTTTCCAACTTAAGTACAATAACATTAAAAACAGCTGAAAAATTATCCTTTGATTAAAATATTCTGACGGATCAATTATTTTTATAACGATTTCTTATTTTAAATGTGTATAGAAAATAATTGGTAGGTCCACTTTGAAGAAACATAGGACAAAAATAGAAATATATTTCGAATATTTTGGTGAAAGAGAATTTCTACCACGATAAAAATTTTAAATTGTATTAGGTTTTAATTATACAACGAATAATTAGACTAACAACGGTAAAATGTGCAACGTATTATATATTACTTCACAGAAGCTTCACTCGGAATAATTTTACTAAAAAAATAGTATATATTTTTAAACAGAAACCAAATATATTTATCACCATTGTTTGGTCGGAGAATCGAAATGATGAAAGACAAACTCGAACTACGAACTAAGTGCAATACGGTGCAAATTGTACAGCAATAAAACTTGATAATATCGTTCCGATGATGTATTTTAAAATCTATGGTATATTTTCATTAATGGTTTGGTAAATTCCAAATTATAGGGGTGGAGATCAATATAACAGTATAATTTGTTGGCAATGTTGCAATAAAATATAGCAATATTGTAGGAAAATGTGTACGAGTAAACGGGTATAAAAAGTCAATAAAACTACTGCAGAACAATATAAACACATTTATAAGAATACGACTTTCTCTTCGTTGTATACATTTTCGTTCGCTTGATATTCATATTTAATTGCCAGAACTAGTAAACTACCTACATTGCACATTAAATTAATAACGATACATTTCAGTTTATTTTGTGTACGAAAAAAAATCGAATTAAAGGTAATCAAACAAAACTTGAATAATATCAACAATAGCAAAAAACACAACCATTTCGATGAGTTTAAATTTGCGATAAACTTCGTGTAAAATTTGCTTTGTTTTAAAAATTCTCGACTATTGCTGAGTTCAATATTTCAGTCATTTTGTGGATCTATTCATAACGAAATTAACTTTTTAAATCAGACGTTGTAACGCTAACCAATAATATTGAATAGTCGCTCTAATTCATTGTTATCTATTACAGAACAAAAACAATATTTTTCCAATATACCATGGAAGGTGTTTTTTATTATTAAAATAATTAAAATAAAAAATCTAAACAAATTACTACAAAATAAATTGTTTAATGTTTTTATTATTTTCAGTAGAGGTACAAAAACGTTTATTTATTCCTTTTCAGTAGTATATCAATACCGATTAATTATATAAACAGTGAATTCAATATCGAATACGTTGTTGAATAACATTAATAATAATTATTGAATTTATAGAATACATATTCGTGTTGGCTCTGTTCCCATATTATAAAACATTTTAATTTTCTTTAGTTATTTAGGAAAATAGTAACATTTAATGAAAAGAAAATAATAATAATGCACACTATAATAAGCTTTTAAAAAAGCACCAATTAATCAATATATTAAAACATGGCTACTAGAGTTTGGTCCCAAACAATCTTGCCTCCTCTCCAGCATCAAAACAGCAACATCGCTGTCTCTGCTCAAGATAAGGCCGAATTGCTAGCTCTACATTTTTCCAACGTCTTTAAACCGCATTCTATTCAACCGGACATTTCTCACCTAGACCAAGTGAATGAATTTATCACTTCACCACTCCCTATGGCCTTACCTGCCAAACACACCACTCCTTACGAGATTTCTTCAATTATCAAAACACTCGAGACTAACAAATCACCAGGCCACGGTCAAATCAGCAAGAAAATTGTCAAAAATATCCCGACCAAAACTATCATCCAACTTATATATGTATATATAACAAATTAGGAACGATCAGCAACAAATTAATATTATTTAAGTATGCCATATAATCAGTGCAGTTATCTTAGTGTACGTTTTTTTGGTTAATCTTTCTGATTAAGAACTATTTTCTATAGTTCTTATACAGCATGCAACGTATCTTGATTAATTACAACTACCAACCTGACATTCTAACATTTTTTGAAATTGTATTTGTATTCGTACTACTCAGCACGGGCAAACTACATCTCGATCAACGTCGATTGACAAAAGCTAGTCATAAATGAATCATCAAATCTTTTACTTTATTGTTATTGATAAAGATTCGCTTTAAAAATTATATTGTATATATATATATATATATATATATATATATTAATTTATACTTTATCAAGGTTATTAAGTGACATATCGATGAAAATCTAAATTTTTGTTTTAGACATTAACTAATTAATAAAATTGAATTCTCATATTTTACTACTTACAAAATACATAGAAAGATTTAATGCAATAAATATGTGATAATTAAAAGTTTGGTATCCATATCTAGCAAAAAATCAAATGAGCCAAGAGTAGTGGCTCCCATAAACCTTATACTACTGTAGTATAAGGTCTATGGAGGCTCCAAAACAAGTTTTCATCTTATGCTGGCTGTCAATTAAAAATAGATTACCTCAGTTAATTCTAAATTTGTCAATCCTTGAATATTTTTACGTTTGGTACTTGCTGACATTATGCTAATATAAGTTTTGTGTCTTCTTTCCTAGATGGCGTCCTTGATGTTCAAGCTCTTCTCTCTAAAATTTTGTTTTATGTTTGTTCTCGTTACACCAAAGATAATAAAATATTTATAGTTTTCTTAATATATATTTTCATTTCTACTTATAACTATAGTCATTATCATCAAATTATATTATTTCAACAAATTTGAGTACCTCTAACAATGACTTCAAACCTTTTTAATACTCAATTTTTTTTTTTTTTTTTACATCTTTTATTTCATTCATTTTTACAAATGTATTCGCTAATTCATGTATTTGATTAATTAGTTGTTAATTCAAATAAATAGTGTGTAATTTCCTTTAAATTTTATTTAAATTAAATAATTATATAACAAAAAATATCCAATTATTATGTAATTTATACCAAATAAATTATTGAAAACTATAGAAAAAAAATCGACTAACATTTACTTTTTCAATAATATACTTAAAATAATTTATAATCACAGCAATAAAAATAGTAATATTTAAAAAACACAAACTTATATACTTTTTTACAGCCAAATAATTCACATGTCACGTGTTACGCTTATTCTTCATAGGTATTTATTATTCTATCATAATTTTTTCGATCTTAGATTTTCAGTAAAACAAACAAATCAATTTATTTTATAATGATGTTTTTTCTTTTTTTTGTCTTTTAATTATTTGCTTAAACTTTTTGGTACACTTTACTTTGTCCAAAAGTTTCATCCAACTATTCTAAAGATCGGAAAACGAATGTAGATGGTATTTTGAGAATTAATTTTTTTTCCTCAATAGTTTTACTATTCGTGAGAAAAAATTACCAAAAATCGAGTGAAAACGGTAAAATTTAATGTCAACGACATTTTCACAAAATCTATTTTAGGTATTTAGTCATAACTTGGAAAGTAATGTCGATAGACACTTAAATGTTTTAGCATACATTTATGGTATATTGCAACATACTTTAAGGAAGTTCCCGAAAAATTTAATTATCTTTGAGCTAAAATTTAACTTTAAATATATTTTGTTTTTTAAAGTATATTTTTAATGGCATTTTAAATATTTGACAAAAAGTTCTGAAAATTTAAAATAACTATACTCATATGAGTATAACTAACAATACTGAAAAAAATTCTTAAAAAAAAAAACATAAAATATGTTTAAAAAATATATTAATTATCTTATCATTATGAACCATTGGATACAGCATGTTATAAATCTTTTAATAAAAAAAAAAAATTCGTTTTGGTTAACTAGAAAATATTTAAAAGGCTTTAATAAAAAAAGCTACCGTCAATAAAACTGAAAACGGTAAAATATTCATATTATGGTTTATTTTTAAACTAAAGCTTTCCTCGGAATCGTTAGAGTAAAGAAATGATTTATCATTTCTTTAAAAAACAATACACCTGTCACCACTTTCTCTTAATTGTATATGTTATCACTTTTTCGGGTAGTAATAATGAACCAAAAGTTTTGTCCAACAACTCTGCAGAACAATAATTGAATTACATTGAACTACACCCAACACCATCATATTCTCCGAGTATCGAAGAATACCCATGGTGCGAAGTATGTCTGGTTTTTTTTGTATTTTGCTTTTTTATTATTATTTTTACTAACAACCAGTTTCTCGTGTATTCAAGTTAAATTCAAAATATACTGACGTCTCTGTTAAAATGAAATTCTGATATGTGCTTAATAAAGGTCAATTTCTTTACTTGTATTAGCTTAAAAAAATTGCAATGATTTGGAAAAGACTACCAGAAAAATTGAGTAAAAATGAGAAAATGCATCAATAACTATATTGTTATTTAAACTAAAAATTTTAACTAAATTTAAATCATTTCAGACTATTCTCTCATAGGTCAGTTATTGAAAATTACCGAATTTGTTACCACCATTACGATGCTAACAGGAGTTTTGTCTTCTCACTCCTTGTTGGCCTCTTTATGTTCCAATTCTTTTCTAGAATAAACTTAATGAAATTAATGATCTATAAGAGTCTGAACATAACTATTTAAACAATTCTAGTTCAGGAAAAAATGTATATATAGGTTAAAATATTAATATTGTTTTAAAACCAAGGTTTTTCGCTTCACTTAGAGTCTAAAAATGTATGATGATGAAAAATTTCAAAAACGATATTTTTCATAGTTCTATATTTGTTTAAAAGTGATTTCGAAACTTTTTCCACATCTATTGAAGAGTATTGATGATTTTTAATATTGAAGAAATAACTAAAATTGGTTTAATGTAAAATCACGCTTTTATAGATGATAGGTTTTCTGAAATATTGAAAAAAACGTTTGTGAATAAAAAAATATAACTCACTTAAAGTACACAAAAGAAGCAATTTTCGATCTATATAAAGACTGAACGTAATTTCAAATTGAAATCTGATATCCGACAAGTGGTTACAAATAATTAAATTTAAATAAATATACATTTAACTAAATAATATTAATAGAGCATTAGAGTTATTAGAGTTTGTAGGAATATCTTTACGAACTCTAATAAGAACACACCTCCCCATACAATAAGTGGTCAATTACTAGTAGAGTATAGAAATAAATTACTTTAAAAAAATGCCATACATTATAATACACAAAAATAATTGTGGTTTAGGTGTTGAAACGTGAAACACCTATATATTTGTATAAAAGTGTATAATATATTGATAAGAACTTCAATACATTTAGAAGTATGTCACTAAATACGTAATTACCCGGAACTTTGATTAACCGAATTAAAAAATTTAATGAAAATGCTAATATCTATATGTACGTTTATTATCATTTTTAAATTAGGTTCATTTTCAACACAATATACATTGTTTGAATCGTGGTTATATCATATAATTATACTCATCAAATTATACATGATATTCGTAATAAGAGTAAGTACCTACAAATAACAATTATATTAGTTGACTGTACATATACATATAATACGTAACTTATGTAGTTATGTATACATATCACATACTAAATAAAAAAATAAAAAAAAACAATTGACGGAACGTTTCTTTATATACCAGAACGATCAATTTTAATATAATGTTATAATTCGCGGTATCGTAGCTCGCGGATGTGCGCACCCGAAGAATATTAAGTGTATACCTACGTCATCACACATAATTATTTTTAAATTTACCGGAAAAATTCAACCGAGGTGAAACCGATTAGAAAGATGAAAATTATAAGTATGAAACTTTGCAAAGATTTTTTATGTTATCATACTCTGACGTTTCAGCTATTAAACAATTAACCAACTCGCAATTCAGAGGCACACCCAAGGGTCGGACTTCGGATCTAGACCCTCCTTGAATCGCGTGATAATATTAATTACAATGAAAACCGAAAATAAATAAAAGAATAAAAAACAAACCATTGAATCAACTATTCAAACTGAGAACCAAAAAAGAAAATTTAATAATTATAGTATATTTTATATCGTCCCCGATCGCGCAACATATACGTTAAGCCTTCCATCAGCATCCTCTTTCATCATATCAAATCATGATAAAAAATTTAAATTTCAAAATTTAATATTATCAAGATACATAAATACAAAAATATATTGCTTAAAACAATATGAACTTAAATTTCCAAAAAAATTAGGAACATTGAGTAAACATGTTTTAAGTCTACATAATTTTTAAATATTTATTGTTAGAAATTATTTTTTTGGACTTGTTTCGCGTGAATGGAGACGGACGATGTATCAATAACACTAGAGAAAACGGGTCAAGTTTATCAATGATAAGAAAATTGAACGAATATTAATAATCTACACAAAAAACTGTGTTACTATTGACAAAATTCAAAATGTTATTTTTCGTATGTATAGTTGTTTCAACATTTAAAATGAAAAAACGCAATCATTTCTCAGTTTTTAATACGTGTTACCTACAAACTATTTTTTTAATTAAAAAATTAAAATTTACATCGATGAGCGATGAGCCATGACACCTGAACATTGAATTATGATAATTTTGTTTTCTTGTATCTTCAGACAATTGCATTGTATAAACATTTAATAGGAAGCAATTTTCCATTATATAATTTTTGTGGAGATTTTATTTGTGCGAGCATATTAACATGAATATTCAAATTACGATAAAGTAGCTGCAGAAGTCTATACCATGAACTTTTAAATGAATCGAACATTAAACCCATGATTGTATTTGAGAAACACAAATATGCAATCTAGATTTTTTATCAAAATGTCTATATACCTATAAATGCATACATTAGTAGTACTCCATGTTACATCTTGTGAAGCAAAAAGTACTTTTTTGTCATTTAAATGAACTAAAACGTATTTGAAAAATAGGGTCTCTGTAAATTGCGTCCTATTTCAAATTTGTTATGTAAATTGCGGCCCGGGTATATTTTATACAAACGTAAATTGCGGCCCAGGTATGTTTTATACATACGTAAATTTCGGCTCGGATATATTTTATATATACGTAAATTGCGGCTCGGGTATATTTTTGTACATATGCCTATCTAACTATTTCTTATTAATATGTAAATTACGTCTAAGCCTTTTTTCCACAAAACCAATATTTTCCTTCCCATTTTTCAGACTTAGGGCTATAACTATAACAGACTTAAAACTATCTATACAAATATTATTGTCATCAAATTTCAAAAAATACTTACACGTTTTAACTGTGCAACACCAACGTTGAATATCATTGTTTAGAAATTTATGAAAACGAAATTTGAAACCATCAACTATTTTCAACGTTTTATTCCTTTCACTTTTCATAACGTCCATTTTTATTAGATTGAAAAAAAATACTGTAAACTGTAGAGCAACCACAGATATATTAAACAACTAGATAGCCGACTCAACGAATAAAATTTAAGTCTAGAATCCATATGCTAATAGGGCAAAATATGATTGACTAATCCATGACATTTTATACTATTCCATGAAATATAATTTTTCTGTGATTGAAACCAAAGATATAATATAAAAATGTTGTTTTATATATCAGTTATCTTTTTATATGGATTCGGATTGAAATACAATTTTTCGATTATAATTTATAAACTATAAAATATAAAGTGCAATTCATGTAATTCAACATCATGGTGGTTTCTTGTTCTGTGTCTGGTTGTGTCAATAGGAGACTGAAAGGAAGCAAAGTTCATTTTTTTTCGTAAGTTATACATTGTTATATCTTATGTAAACTTATTATTAGTTAGGTATGTAAAAACTATAATAAGATTGTTCCCATTAGATTTCCATTAAAAAATCCAGAAAGGAATCAACTGTGGATTACTGCTATACGTCGGAAAGGGTTTGTCCCTACCAAAAATAGTTGTATTTGTAGTGAACACTTTGTACAGTCTGACTATGACTTAAAACCAGGAGATAGTTATAAACTATACTTGAAGGAGACGGCTATTCCAACTATGATTCCTGATAATTGTATTCATACAAGTGTAATGAAGAAATAAATACTCATTGTTAACAATTGTTGTGTTGGTTAGTAATATACCTATGCTTTATAATATTATAATATTTATAATTATATGAAATATAAGTAGGTAGGTCTCATTGTGGTGGGTGAAAGTATGTTGCTAAGAGTTTTAAATTTATAGTATAATCTGATCTTTCTAGTTGTATTAATAATATGATTTAGCCATTTGAGATTAGCATCTATCACCTAGATATTTTACTTTTTGAACAGGATAAAATATAGTAGTGCAATTACATCTACTGTCATTATTAATAGCAATCACTGTATTTATACTAAATTCATTACAGTTTTTTTTTATGAGGCTTAAGATAATTATTACCAATGGGTGACGTTTTATTTATACTAAAGTTTATAAAGCAAGTTTTTGTTAAATTAAATTCCAGGAGGTTATTGTCATTTTTCAAACCATGTTTTGGCATTACTTAACACACGAGTAGTAATTGTAAATTACTTGTACATCTTAAAAACTTATAACTCGCTTTAAAATTAAAATATAATAAAATAGCCTATGACATACCCTTGATAATAATTTTAGCTTTAAATTGTACATGAGGTAAATTTACTCAAATTTTTCAACTAACGGTGATGAACGTGATCGGCCGAGCGTACATTTTTCGATGTACGCACTTGTGAGACGGAAAAAAACAAATATCTGTGCAACGACTGCAACGTCCTCTTAATCGGGTGAATTCAGAAATTGTTTTAAAAAAAATCATGGAGTAATTAAATATTTCATGGATTAATCAATCGCATTTGCCCTGTTCGCATATGGCTGTCAGACTTCATAGGTCTTATGAGACTTTATCACTGAGTCGGCTATCTATATAGTTGTTTTATATATCTGTGAGAGCAACGTAAAAACTCGTACGTAAGAGCTTCGTTTAAATGCACTCGCCACACAGGCTGCTAGTAATATTTTGTAAGTGAGCGTATTATCTAGATCAGTGTTTCCCAACTGGTGTTCCGCGGAACCTAAGGGTTCCGTGAGCTGGCGTCAAGGGTTCCGTGAAAACCTTGTGCCGGAAGTATCCGACAACCCACTCATTCAAGTATAGAAAACATATGTCAGCATTACTACTATAGAAAAATATGGGGGTTCCACAAAAAGTTCAAGCTCCTGCAAAGGTTCCGCGAGTTAAAGAAGTTGGGAAACACTGATCTAGATCCATCAATATTAAAGATAACATTAGTACTTATCGTTATCTTTAACTTGCACAGCCGACCGAAAATTGGAATATCCCGGGACGCAATTTACGTATGTTTTAAAAATTCTCGGCCCGCAATTCACGTATGTTTTAAAAGTACACGGGCCGCAATTTACGTATGTTTTAAAAGTACGCGGGCCGCAATTCTCATAGTATATGACCATGACCGTACTTATAGGGACGTAATTTACCGACTCCAAAAAAATATCATTTCTGAAAACAGGTTAAAGGTTAAATGGACTAGTACTACTTCACATATTTACATTGAGATTTCACCATAACAGCAGACACAATAATAGAAATTTTCGAAACAGATAAACGTTGACCCCATTTTTCAATATACATTTTGTATTTTGAATTTTTTTTTTTAGATTTTAAATATCAAAAAAATTATAAAAGTGTTTTAACTGTAGATTCGTATTTTAATATACACTTTTGAGATTAAAACTGATAATACAAATATCATTAATTAAATAAAAAGTAAAAATTATCTTTATTGTACGAATTTAGGTGCTTAAGGTTCAGGACCCTAGTCAATTAGAAAAAATGTTTAGAATTCTATGATATATCCATATATCTGTTAACAAAAAAAATAGTGGCTATTTAAAAAAATTAATTTGTACTGTGCATACGTATACCTTAAGAGTTGAAAATTTGAAATTTTCCTATAACGTGTACTACAGTACCCCCCAGCTATTGCAGTGAACTGTATATCTCTTTACTTTTAAGACGTGGCTCACTAAATATGAGTTCAAAATAAAGCATAAAAAGTGCCAAAGTATGTTGTCTATGTTGTCTTTTTGTGTTGGAGTATCGTAATAATTACAGGTCAATAACAATAACAACAATTATCAATATCAAAGCTGATGTAAATTAAATATACTCATATAGAATTCAGTGGCATCATTTGGAAAGAACAAGGTAGACATTTCCCCTCCCCTGTAAGGGCGTCGGGGAGGGAAAAGAGGCAATTGCCTTGAGCATTTTTTGAAACTATTTGGAATTTTATATTACGCATTTTAATTATAACACAGTTTTATTTAGATCCAGTTAGGAAGTTAAGCAAAAATTATATGTTATCCACCACTATTTTAAATCTTAAAATAACGATTTTGATCTAGCATTTTAATTTTTATTTTGCCCCACGAGGGATTTTATCCTGCGGGCGTGCTTGTCCACTTGTAAACAGTGGGCTGATGTCTCAACGATAATGGGCCGGGACCGATAATTGTCCACTGATATGAATTCCAATGAAATATGTAAAATGTAAATAATTATTAATTGTGTTACAATAATCGAAGTTCCGCGGCACTGAAGGCTGTAGAATGTAGATGCAGACTGATGAATCGCAAATATAAAATTGTAAAATAAAAATAATATTGAAATTTGTAAATGCTATCAATATTTCTGTTCAATTGGTACCTAATACGGCCTATAATTTTCATATTAGTTCTCTAGAGCAGGGCAACGTATAAATGAAAATTAATACGGTTTCAAAGGGACAACACTTGTTCCTGTTAATATATTTGATCTCAGCAGCTACGCTTATATTTGTTTTACTGAGTTTCGCGCCACTACAGTTGTGCTTGATACTAATGCATTATATTATTACCGTGAAAAGAATAATTACTTACTCAAAAATGTATATATGAGTTCATTTCTAAAAAGCTAATAATATGAATTAGAACACATCTTAGGCGTTGGATGTATAAAACACAACGAGTCATATTTTCAAACTTCCTCCTCGTCTCCAATGAGTTATAAAACCTTTCTGGGCAATGTCAGTATCTACGTATAAATTAACGATTCAATATCGTCGCAACGATAGTAAAATTCTATTTTTAAAGTGTGAAATATCGATTCATTTTCTCTGGCGTGGACTCCATGAGGATCAATTTAAGAACATCATATTGCATGAAAATTTAATCGTCGTCAATGACCAAACAGAGCGCGTATAGATATACTATGGAAGTATGTTATATAAGATTTCCCTTCGTCTGCATTTTCTTCTTTGGATAATACTCTGTTGTCCGGCATAAAGAAAGCTGATCACCATTATTTACGCTCCAAATAAATATTCATGGCAAATTCATGATTATCATTAAATTTCGGTTATAAAGACTTCGCAAAGTTTTAAGTGTAGGCGTAATGCCTATAGTAATACCCGGATCACTCTAATGACAATAGCACACTAATTATTATTTTTAATTTCTTGGACGTAATAAATCATCGTATTCTAAATATGATTCTAAACGGGCTTTGGGTGTATAACTATGGTTTCAAAATGTATTCATTTCTTTTATTATTATTTAAAAAGTTAGAGCAATATCTGTGTGTGTGTGTATGTGTGTGTGTGTTGTGTGTGTGTGTGTGTGTGTGTGTGTGTGTGTGTGTGTGTGTGTGTGTGTGTGTGTGTGTGTGTGTGTGTAATATAAATAACTAATGACATTAGGACATGAGTAACCTTGAGTCATAATACTCGTAATTATAAATTCGATTAAAAGACTTGCAAAAAAAAATAAAAATATATATATATATATATATATATATATCTGTTATGAGCATAATAACGATTATCATTGAAATTTAAACTTTAAACGTTTAAGGAAAAAAGTTATTGTTAATAATTAAGTACTTGTGAATTATAATCAAAATAACACATCTACCTATAACGACAAAATATAGTAAATTCCCCGTCCAATTAATTATATAAAGAAATAATTATTCTGGACAAACTTTACAGTGTCATATTAACTTCAAATTTCATTATTCAGCTTATAAATTGTAACGTCGTTTTGAAAATTATTTCAAATATGTGTAATATATTATGATCAATAATAAGTATAAATTTAAAGTTTGTAAAATTATTATTCTTTAAATTTTATTATATTAATATGTCAAAAACTCTATTTCACGAATAATAAGTATACACTGTACAGAAAACCTTAAAACTGTAGCTACCTGTATAAAAGGGGGTAGCGGGTTAAGGGGGGGTCTGGCGGCCCCCACCGAATCTGGTAAAATCGTTTAAAAAATCTTGAAGAGGGTCAAAAACAAGCAGTATAAGCTTTTTACCGTCATTATAACCCCAAATGAAAACACAGTAATGGCGAAAAATATGATTTTTTGTGATTTTTATTTTTTTCAACCAGTTTAATTTATTTTTTTTTTCAAAATTTTTGTTTGACATCAAATTCGTGATAAGTGACCTCAAAAACCCCTATAGAGATGTATTTTTTATAGCAAAGACGCATTATACCAAGTACGCGCCGTAATTTACCGAAAATTCGAGTTTTTTTCAAAAAATCGCCCCGCTCACCAAAATTGACCAAATTGAGTCCAATTGCCTGCATTCGAAAGAGGACGATTTCCGCTATCTATACTATACAGCACCCCTCGGGAAAATGAAAACAACCCTATAAATAAGAGGGTTAAATCTTGAAAATGAAGCGTTTTTCACGATTTTTTCGCATTTAAACCTAAAATTCACATGTTTTTACTAGACCAAAAAATCTGAAAAAATTCAGAGGACTTCCACACGTTCAAAACAAATTTTTAATTGCGTTTAAACCATTTAAAAATAAATTAAACTGGTTGAAAAAAATAAAAATCACGAAAAATCATATTTTTCGCCATTACTGTGTTTTCATTTGGGGTTATAATGACGGTAAAAAGCTTATACTGCTTGTTTTTCGACCCTCTTCAAGATTTTTTAAACGATTTTACCAGATTCGGGGGGGGCCGCCAGACCCCCCTTAACCCGCTACCCCCTTTCTCGCGTTTTAATGTAGGTATACAATAAACATCACATGTAATATTTGGTACAAATGTATCATTAAAAAGAATAATTTTATCTTTATTCGAGAAACTTTTAATGCTTTAGCAGAATTAGCTGATCCTAATGAGATAATAATAATAATATATTGACCATATAATTATGGCTGAAAAAGTCTTACTGTGGGCGTATGCCCTCTTATGAGGGAAGTAAGAAAAAATACTGGATTTCTAAACATAGAATCTGAAGATTAGTAACAGACAAAACCGAAAAAATACTTAACTGTAAAACCATTGATAAATATGCTTCTTAATTCATCTATGCTGTCCATATCTAATAAATATTATAACCAACACTCGTCCATCATACAAAACTAATAATTAATATTAGAAACGTTGCAAATATGTATGTATGTATATATATATATATATATATATATATATATATATATATATATATATATATATATATATATATACAGGGTGTCCCACCGGGATTTACACAGAGCGATATCTCCCGTGTTAATAGAGATAATCAACTTTTTTTTTTTTTATAAGACTCACAGAGCTAAAAACATTTATTTCACATTAGTTTGGTAAATACAAATGTTTTATTAAAAAAATTAAAAAATTAACTTTTTATTTCATAACTTTTGTAAAATTCGAAGATAGCCATTTTGTAGGGCTTGTTTTTCTGAAACTTTTGACGGTTCAACTTTCAATTTTCATCAACTTTATGATTTTTAATAATTTTTTTAGTTTATAAGAAAATAGTACTATTTACCCACGTTAAAATTTTAAATCGTCTCATCAGCTCGTTCCGATACCTAACAATTCTTTTATTATTACCATAAACAATAAAAGATAATAATTATTTTACTACCCATGATTAGATTTTTGTTATCATTTGTAGCTATTATTATATTATCATTAATTATTAATTGATATATTTTATCATTATCGGCACAAATTTCGTAATTAACATTATGATTATATCGGCGTAATTGTACAGTTAACCTTACAAATTTCCTTTAACGAATGCAGTAATAACTAATAAAATAAAAAATACATGTTCGAAATAAAATACAATTGTTGTGTGATTTTTACTTTTTAAGTTCATTAGTATTTATAATATCACTTAAACGTTAAATAATAGACCACAATTTTTTTATGTATTAGTATTATTTACTTCACGTGTTTTTCTTGTGTGAAATCGGAGAGCCAAGTGACATTTAATTAA
This sequence comes from Therioaphis trifolii, assembly GCA_027580255.1. Lineage (NCBI taxonomy): Eukaryota > Metazoa > Arthropoda > Insecta > Hemiptera > Aphididae > Therioaphis > Therioaphis trifolii. Next base: position 104,140,312 of record CM050404.1, on the reverse strand, counting down.
TGTGCATTTTAAAGAAAATTGTTCTTCCAAATTGGTATATTATGTTAAATGTTTATCATTTTACCGTTTTACTGTTTAACGTCTGATCAATAATCAAATTGGCATGTCTTTTTCATCATTTATTAAAAAAATGCAAAACATAAGAATTGACAAATTGCTTAAAACCAACTGTAGACTATTATCAAAGGGACCTACTAAATAACTGTCAATCAAGTATCAAAAATATATCAAAAATACAGCGACATAACAAGTCATTATGGAAGTTTCATTCAAGTACATGAATTAATGTAAATAAAACAAGTAATTATCAATAACTTATTTAAAGGTACAAGTACAATAATTAGTGAACTATTAATAATATTTCAGAAATATCTGTCGTATGTGTTTGGTGTATGGTCAACAGATCTTAGATAGATGTACCACCTATGTATCAAAAATCAAAAATAAGAAGAGCTAGAATAATGTGTACAAACAAGTATCTATTTTTATTCTTCATACTGAAATTTAAATTAAAATTGTTAAAAAATATTACCTACCAAAATATATCTAATATTCTATGTACTTTTTAAATGTGATTGGTATGTAAAACATGTTAAAATATGGTTTATTTTTGAACAGATGAAAGTTGGTAATTTAATATTAAGTAGTTAGATGATTTCCTAATTAATATTTTGCAATGTATAACCAATTAAGTGTACATAAAATAAAAAACTCAATTATATTAACCAAATTATATTGCCTGAATTTTGTATTAAACTTTTCTGACACAGTTCTAGACCTTATTGTGTCAATGTATTAATGTATTATTACGTTATTTATTAACTGGGCCCGGATTTTATAGCATTATATTATGTGCTATACTTAATATAACCTTAACATATAGAAAACTAAGCAAAAATAAATAAGTAAATAATAATTTACTATTATAATGTAACTTTTAAGTATATTATGTTGTGTATAAATGTATATATTTTAACTAATTTAAATTCTTTATTGTATAAACTATAATGATGTAGTAGCTCACTCTGTAATTTTTCCATGTTCTATAATAATAAGTAAATGCTATAAAATCCGAGCCCTCTTTATTAATCTTTATTAATTACCACTTTCTTCATGTTAATTTTGAGTTAACTTAATTAAGTTTTTTTTTTACAATTGTTGACTGTGTTTGCTTAGTCACTAAGATATATTTAGCTTTACAAAAGTACTCTGCATTATGCAACCCGTCAGTAAATGCTTTTATATTTTTAGTTGGTTAAGTGAATGTGGTCAATTTTGTAAAAAAAATGTTGATTAATATTAACATTAATTTTATTTTTACCCTTTGACTATTGCACAAAACATCATTGACATTAGTGGCAGATCAGGGGAGGGCCTTTTCAAAAATTAGTACTTATAAAAAATAAAAAAACTAACTGAACATTTTAGTAATGTGTACATAAAAAGATAAAGTTTGGCCAAAATAAAGCCCATGGAACCCTCCCCTAGATCTACTACTAACTGATTGTTGTAGGTTTATCTGAAGCACGTAATACTAATGACTCCGGCAATCTATTAGGGACTTATAATTGTTAAAAAAATAAAGGAGTTATATCATTTCAATGAACAATTATATGTATGTATGCAGTTTATATAATGGATAATTCCAACTTCATCTTATTAATGCAGTAGTCAAAGGGTAACAACACCATACAATACCATCTTAAATGTGCGTGCCACAGATATGAATTTAATTTATTTTGTACATATATTTGTTATAAATTTATTTTGTTTAAAGTCGTTACTCATAAACTATTCTATCTACCTTTATTCACTTTTTTGTACTACATTTTGAAATATGTGTAATATAGCTAATATAATTTTTAATGTTATAACCCTAATATTATGAAATAAATAAGATTTGTTTCTTTTTTACAATGTACACATTTTGCAACCACTTAATTTGTTTAAAAATATGAAATTTTGGTTAGTATTATATTACTGTATGAATGAATACTGTTATTATGTTTCATGGTTTTTCATTGCTCATAATTTTTTGCTAACTAATACTCGCCATTATTTAAATTTTAAATTAGATGTAACTAAGAAATAAAGGTGATAAATACCAATAAGTAAATTATATAAATAAACATATTTTTAATTCATAATTTATGAATTATTTTTTTTATTTCCAATGTATGTATTTGTATAAATAAATCTTTATCATGAATCATGATATACTTGTATTTCTTAATAAATTTTAGCAATAAGTCCAATACATACATGCAATTGCATAATAAAATAATTCACTCATATTGATTTTTAATACCAATACCTACCATTTTATTTTTGAGCTTAAAGTAAGATTGTATGATACCAAAGATAAATAACATATTATGTAATTGTGTACAAAATGTTTTATTGTGATTTTATAGTTGAATTACATTAATTATATTAACAATAAGTATATTGCATATATTTTTTAAACTTCACAGTGAAAAATACAATCTTTGTTTTACTTAATTGTTAATTTAATAATATTTTATTTTTCTTAAATTATAAGTTGGTACAATAATTAATTGCAATTAATTTATTTTTAAAGTGCCTGCTATTTACAATAGTTATGAATATATTGACATGTTATTAATTTATTGTGAAGTCAGGAAAAATTGTAGGGAAGCTGCTGCTTTATACAGACAAAGGTATCCAGAGAGAAAAGCACCAGCTTTTAAAACATTTCTTAATTTAGAAAGCCATTGTCGTAGATCAGTTGTCATAAATACCTAATACAATACAAATTATACAATATTAGTACCTAACTTTTTATAAAATTAATTTAGGCTGTTAACCTGGGTGTCGTAAAACGAAGGTAAGGTGTCAGGTTCTGCACATAACTGAGCAACAAGAAATTGAAATAATGGCAACCGCATTGATAAACCATATATTGATCCGCATGTAAGTACGTACGAGGGGTTTGGCAAGGGAAACTGGCTATTCTAAATCATCTGTTCATATAGAATTAAAACAATATAAGCTACATCCATATAAAGCGACATTAGTTCAAGGTTTAAGACCAACTGACTTTCAGAGAAGAATGATATTTATTCTGAAAATTTCAGAAATTTATAGATCAGACAGTAGTTTTAATTCAAAAATATTTTGGTTTGACGAAAGAAAATTCTGCAACAACAGGATAATGAATTGTCGAAATATGCATTATTGGACTGACCAAAACCCCTATGGTTGCGTGAGACGAAACACCAAATTAAGTGGAGCACAAACGTGTGGTGTGGGATTCTAAATGGGAAAATAATTGGTCCATATTTTTATGATGGCAATTTAATAGGTAAATTTAATTATGTTTGTCAGTTTGTGTACAAATAAATACCTATGTATAAAATATTATTAATAATATGGAATAGTGAAACGAATCTTAATTTAACTTTAAAAATGTAATCCATAACAAAGTTAATTATAAGTTAACAACAATCTACATAATATGATGAATATTTTTTTTATAAATTAACGCTATTCGCAATGGCGTGTTTAGGGGTGGGCCCGGTAGGCATGTGCCCACCCACATCTTACAGCACTGGACCCGTGTAAGACCGGTGCTCAATGAAAATATGATTTATGAATTGTTACGAAAAAGGAAATAATTTTTCGATTAGGTATTTCAATCAAAATTTATAGCGGTATGATTCTAATATTATATGCTGCAAAAGTAATGTTATTTTTAGTCGTATTAAATAATAAATAGTAATGATATTATTGTAGTACACGTATACGTCTTCACAGTTCACGTAGTACACTAGATGTGTGCAAAATAATAGATAGATTTGCAGAACACAAACGATTCAAAGAATTTGTTTTATAGAATAATAATTTTAATTCGTTAGTGCTTCATTTAAAAGAATTTTTATTTATTTTTAATCCTAACTATTATAGTTAAATTATTTTTGTTTGTTTTTGATTCCTCAACATTACAAATCTAAAAGTCGCCCCTCCCTGAAAATAGGGTCAGGGACGCCCTTGTGTAGTATTGAGGTGGCATGAAGGGGCAACGACGATATCATATTTATTATGATCTATTAAAAGGTAAGCTATCCTTTTTTATAAAAATATAAAAATTAGTCATTCAAAATTAAAATATAAAATATAATTAGTTTAAAAAATAGGATGAATAGGAGGTAAAATCAATATTTGAACTTAATATAGTGGCCCATCCATAAAAATAATGCTGGACACGCCACTGGCTATTCGGCTTTTAAACGATGATTTTTAAAAAGTACAATAATTTACAAATACAACAGTAAGACATTTAAATATTATTTACATGATAATACAATATTCTTATTCAACTGGTGATCAATATTTGAATTTTTTGTCAAATGAAATGTCATTTTATTGGAAGATTTATTGGAAGAAATCGCATTAAAATCATTAAATGTACGGAAATCGTAATAATAATTAATGTTATCAATAATTGAATTATAACTATTGTATATTTTACAATTGATTATTGATCATTTATGTTATCGGAATGTAATTCATGGATTAATAAACACCGGGTAGGTAAGAAGTACGTCTAATTGTTTAGATGATAATAATTATGGTTTATAAAATAATTACTACATTTTATTATCTATGGTAACAATAAAATAATAGTTAGGTATTGGAACGAGCTGATAAGGTGATTTAAAATTTTAACGTGGGTAAATAGTACTATTTTCTTATAAACTAAAAAAATTATTAAAAATCATAAAGTTGATGAAAATTGAAAGTTGAACCGTCAAAAGTTTCAGAAAAACAAGCCCTACAAAATGGCTATCTTCGAATTTTACAAAAGTTATGAAATAAAAAGTTAATTTTTTAATTTTTTTAATAAAACATTTGTATTTACCAAACTAATGTGAAATAAATGTTTTTAGCTCTGTGAGTCTTATAAAAAAAAAAAAAGTTGATTATCTCAATTAACACGGGAGATATCGCTCTGTGTAAATCCCGGTGGGACACCCTGTATATATATTTATATTTATAACGCTATACTTATTTAAAATCATTATTACGTTAAGATTTAATTGATATCAAGAGCGTTTTATAAATATCAGAAGTTAAATCTAAACTGACTTCTTTTTAGTTCGATTCAATTGTGTTACAATATGTACAATGTACATATATTATGTACCTACTAGTCATAGTTTTACATGTGTAAAACGAGTATATATACATTCATTTAATCGTTATTCTCTATGACTATTGAAACAAAACAGAATTTTAGGACTGTGTAGTGAAAATGACAATGTTTAAGTAGATCAAGGTGTCAAAGACGAAAAAGGATACGATAATATGAATGAATATGGTAGAGGTTCCTAGATTAGGAGCGGCTCATTTAATAGATAAAATGTGAGAGAATATATTATGAAGGTTATATTAAATTTATTTGTATTATTATGGTCATTAAATGTGAGGTGAAGGCAATAAAGTAATTAAAGTTACAATGTATTAATGTAGATGGCTCATAAAATTAAAAGGGACTGAAGAAAGATTAAAAAAGATGGCTGGATGTCATTAAAAAATATAATGAAAGTTGTGTACCCGAAGTACCACGTAAAATATTAGTGGATTTAAAGAGGCCTAACGTTACTACATTTGAAGGAAAGAAGGCGAAGAAAAATAAGAAGGAATCATACAGAATCATAACTTGCAATAGTAATTAAAGATGTTTAAATAAAAAATCTTGTCGTGTTTAAATGAAATCGTACTCATTAAATCACAAAATTGTTTTCACATTAGCACTATGAAAGGCGAATTTTTTTGGTAATCGTTAAACAGCTGTTGTCGTCAAAATTAAAAATTATCGTATTTGAAGTCCAAAATAGTAGCATCTTAATTCTCATTACTCTACTTAGTTAATGAACTCAATCAATAGGATATTATATTTAAGACAGCGTGTATGTATAATTACGTTGCTATTATCCTATTGGTTTTAATTACTTCATTAAATCTATGTTTCATAAGTATTTATCCTAATCACATGTTTTAAAGCCCCCCGCCAGAGACAGATGCGTAAACTGTGATTTTTTTTACCACAATAAAAAAGTGAAGGTCTTTATACATTTTTACAATTTTATAAACCTGTTTTTGAGGTTGATAGTGAGGCTATCTAAGGATTTTAATGACTTTAATTCGTTTTCGAACAACGTGGACCATTTTGTAAAAACTCGTAAATATTGGTCCAACAAATTATTGAATTTATTTACCTCAAATATTCCAACATTCATATATATATATATATACAGTGTGATCACGCTATTCGGTACCACTGAATATCTCAGTTGAGTGACCTTGTATTGAAATGGAGTTTTCGGGAGGTGATAGGGAGTACTTAAATACATATTTTCAGACCAATTGCAAATTTTTAGCTCTCTCGGTACGCGCATGCGCAATACAACTTACTTTTTTTTAAATGACAACCCACATATTTTTCTGCAGATTCAGGTAGAGTATTTTTTTTTTAAACATTTATTGTATAAAAAGTTTTTTTCTATTTTCAAAACTGACTAAGTTAGAGTAAGTCAAAATTTGAATTTATGCATAATTCGTGTACAATGATATTTTCATTTAAATAATAAAATAAATGTGAAATAATTAAACATTATTTTTAGTGTATGATATTTCGTCAACTGTATTAACTAAATGTAGAACAAAGTAGTTATAATAATAATTATTATTATTATTAGTAATGTTATAATAAAAAATTAAATGATTAAATAAATTTATCTTATGAATTGTTCGAAGTTTTCACCATCATGTTCTAAACATGATTCCAGTCGTTTCAAAAATTTAGTCGATGTTGCTGCCTTGATTTGGTCCTCACTTAAGATATCACATGTTGCCTGTATTTTGTTTTTTAAGTCCTGAAGATTGACAGATAGAATCTCCGGTACGCAAATGTTGGACATAATCGATTTTATATGGGCGCATTTTGTGTTTTTTTAGAATTTTTTGAACATAACCATATGAAACTCCACTTTCGCGAGCAACAGCCTAATTGACGACCGTGGATAAGCCCTTATGTATGCTAGTACCTGTAATTCTGTATCGTCATCTAACATATTTTCTCTGCGCCTTTGCTGGTTTGTTTGTCTGCCAGGAAATGTTCCTTCCTGATGCAACCCATTTAAAAGTCGTAAAACATAATTAGATGGTGGATGGTATCTTTCTGGATATCGTTCGGCATACGTCAAAGCAGCCAGGCGTTTATTACGTTGACATTCACCATAAATTAAAACAAACTCAACTTTTTCAGCGTTATTCATATTTAAAAATTATAATTTATTGAAGCACTTAATAACCAGTCATACACGGATATCGCACACACTTTGTTCGAGTCTAGTTACAAAATAAAAGTAAAATAATATTTTTCATCAAACCCATAATAATTACATTACCTGCTTATATTATTGTTATTAGAGTTATTTTAAAATTAAACAAAATTAAACTATAAAAATAGTTAAGATTTTAATCCAATTATATCAGTTTACTAAATAAAAATTATCACATACTCGAGATATTCATTCTAGTGACCAACAGTAATATCAAATTATTATTTGGAAACAGACAAAGTAAATTAAACATTTATTTCACACTTATTTTATTATTTAAATGAAAATATCATTGTACACGAATTATGCATAAATTCAAATTTTGACTTACTCTAACTTGGTCAGTTTTGAAAATAGAAAAAAACTTTTTATACAATAAATGTTTAAAAAAAAATACTCTACCTGAATCTGCAGACAAATATGTGGGTTGTCATTTAAAAAAAAGTAAGTTGTATTGCGCATGCGCGTACCGAGAGAGCTAAACATTTTCAATTGGTCTGAAAATAAATGATCAGGTTATAAATTCCTTGGAAACTGATTCACACCTAAAAATAAATTTAAATATTCCTCATAATAGTATACCTAATTTAAATGTGTCTAGTTCTAATCAACATAGTAGCACATCTACTAATTATGAGATACTCGAGGAATCAATTCTGCTAAATGAACTTATTAATGTTCCGTCAACATACAATTTTGTTTATGAACAAGTAAATGAATATAAAACTAAAATTGAAAAATGCGTTTTACAATTTATTGCTAAGCTTTCAATGAAACCTAATGTTACGAGTTCACTATTACAGGATATAATTTTGGGTGTTTCTGATATATTTTCTTGCGGCATTATAGCAGATATACAAAATACTGTTATGCCCATTATCAAAAAGTATAATCCTTTACAAAGTTCTGAAATTGGTGACATGTTTTATGTATTAGAAAATGCATTCGCTAATGTTCAAACTGAATACCTTCGTACTAAATTTTTAATAAAAAACAAGTTATTTTTTAAACCTGAAACTATAGTTGTTGGTTACATTAAAGAAAAAAAAACAATTGATAATGTTGACACACTTACTATGGTTCCAGTACAATGTCATCTGCTCTCAATGAAATTAAATTTAAAATACTTTTTACAACTTCCTGGAGTTTATCATACAATAATGAAACATATTAATGATTCATCAAATAATAGTGAAATATTGTCATCATTTTTGAATGGTTCAACGTGGCAAAAAATGAAACTAAATTTTAAAGGAAAAACTGTATTACCTATTTTTCTTTATTATGACGATGTAGAGATGGGAAACCCTTTAGGATCTCACTCTGGTATTCATAAGATGGGGTGTGTGTATTATACAATTGCTGCCCTAACCCCAGAATACCTTTCATCACTTGAAAATATATTTACTGTGTATTTGTTCCATTCAGATGACAGAGGAAAAGAGTTTACTAATATCCAAATATTTTCATCTCTCATTAAAGAATTAAATGATCTGCAAAAAAATGGCATTACAATTAATATAGATTCAACTGATATAACTGTGTATTTTGCATTAGGTTTGGTGTTAGGTGATAATTTAGGTTTGAATTCTATATTAGGGTTTGTTAGTAGTTTTTCAGCGAATTACTATTGTCGCATTTGCCGGTCATACAAAGAAGACACCCAAAAAATGTGTTGCGAGTCTGAACTTTCTATTAGAAATGTACAGAATTATGAGTCAGACCTTGCAGTAGACAATGTTTCTCTAACTGGTATAAATGAACCATGTATTTTCCATCAAATTCCGAATTTCCACGTCACTGATAATATTGTATGTGATTTCATGCACGATATACCAGAGGGTGTAGCACGCTATGATATGGCTTTGATTATTTCTGGACTTATTGAACAAAATTATTTTTCCTTAATTGAACTTAACAACCGAATTCTCATGTTTAATTATGGTGTAACTGAAAAAAAAAATTCTCCTCCTTGTATTCGAGACTCTGATATTAAGAAGGGTTGTATTATTATGTCTGCTTCGGAAATGCTTTGTTTTGTAAGATATTTCAGTCTAATTGTTGGAGAATTAGTTCCCTATGATTCAATTTATTGGAAATTATATTTAATTTTACATAAAATTGTAGATTTATGTTGTGCAATAAAAATTCAACGTGATAGTGATATTCTGTTAGATTCATTAGTTTCTGAACACAACAGACTGTTTTTAGTTTTATCCAAAAGTAATTTAAAGCCCAAATATCATATATTGACACATTACGGTAGAATTTTAAAAAAAAATGGCCCAATTATTTTAACTTCAAGTATTCGGTTTGAGGCTAAGCATAAAGTTTTAAAGGCAATAGCCAATGCAATTCCATGTCGTATTAATCTGGGTTACACTATATCGTATAAGTTACAATTGCAAATGGTAACACGTTTTCTTTCAAATACAAGTTTTATTGAACAAGATCTTAGATTAGGATTGGGAAAATATTTAAATACATATTCAGAATTCCCTGATGATTTAGTAAACATATTACCTGATGAATTTAAATCAAATTGTACATCATTTTCGTGGTTAGAATATAAGGGAATATATTATAAAAAAAAAATTCTTTTGGTGTTAGAAAACAATTTAGATGGGTGCATTTTTGGTGAGGTGACATTTATATTTGTTGGGAAATCTCAAATTCCTTTTTTCTTGGTTAATCCTGTGTATACAGTCGGTTTTGATAACCACTTTCATGCATTTGAAATAGTTATTGATAATTCAAATGTAATAAATTATTCAAATTTGACTGGATGTTATATTAATGAACTATATGATATCACACCAACAGTACCCCGTGTTTTAGGCAATTCTAAAACATATGCCACATTACGATATGCACTTTAAAAATGTATCTTTTTCATAATGCATAAAATTACAATCTGATATATATATATGTAAACATAGGTACCTATGTATGTATTTTTTTTAGTATGTAGATTATACTGTTATACAAAAAAAAGGTAAATTAATTATTTTTGCATAATATTTTTTTTTTGTATATTTTATTTGAATGTGTAAAATTACTAAAACTATGCTTTTATGTATTTTGTATTCATAATATTATAATTAAACAGTTATTTCATTAATATTAATACAAGAGTATTTATTTCATTTTTTAAATTTAATATGTACCTATCAATATTCCTACTGAATCCAATTGCAAATGTTTTAACATCTTCATACTTGTTATTTCAAATTTAATAATATGATGAAATCAAACCGTTTTTTGTATTTGATTTAATCTATGATGACTATAATATTCATCACATTGAAGAGTCTACTCAAATATACATTGAAGTTGTGTTGACATTGAGTATTGGGTTATAGTTAATAAAACATGGAGTTGATTCAACACTCCAATATAGACGATTTTAGCATCAATAAAAAGTCGTTATGATTTGGTTAACTGTTTCAAGACAAACGAAATATTTAGTTCCTTTAAAACTCATTGGGGTTGTTTCAACTACTCGTTGTACTGATTTTCACGATGTACAAATGGTCAGCTTCAAAAAACATAAAAAGTTATGATAATCACAAAAGAGCCTTAGCGCAAAAACGACGTGCAAATGTGTAATAAATCGACACTCGTTGGTGTTGTAATAACTATAGATTTCTATGTGTGTAGTTTTACTAATATCGATAGCAAATAAAATTATTTCTATGACGTGCATATTCTTCATTATTTCGTTTAAAATTCACAGCGAATGACGTAAAATATATTCAGGTTCAAGAGAAAATAATAGATTTTTTTTCCTACCCATATGATATACGTGTATACAGCGTCCAATAATTTACACTTGATGAATAAGAACTACATATGTACAACTACGTCACAGTAACATACTAATAATAATCATAATCGTAGGCGACGCTAGTGGTGGAGGTGCAGTGTACGTAACGCCCGATGCATAACCAATACAGGCTAAGATCGGTCGATCGTATACTACTTGGCTGTTAGAGTCGTGATGTCCGTTCGACGGGCTGCTTCGACGGCAAAGCATCTACTCGCGGTCAACCAATAAGTAATAATGTAAATAATAGTGTTTTGACCACGGTGCTGCCGCCGGGAGACCATATAATGCGTAACGTAATACGAGAACAAACGACTGAAGAGGATAAAAGTAATTTTAGTTTAGCAATATGCTTATATGAACAAAAACCAAAAACCCTTTAACTGTAGGTACGGAAAGAAAAACAATGGGTATTTTTACTACGTGAAACTTTTTTTGCAAAATAGTTTGTCGTATAAACGAAATGCCAATTTTTTTTATATGATCATCGTGATCATTTTATCACTTAACTGAAGTACCCACGGAAGTCATTGTGTTCGAAATTCAAAATTTAGCAAAACAATTGCATTTTCTGAAAATTATCTTTAAAATGACACCTTATTATTAATGATTGATTTGATGATTGAATGATTGATTATAGAAATAGAAATAATACAAATTGAAACGTACAATAAAGAAATTAATAAAATGTAAAAATGTGTTATTTATTAAGTTATTGCTAAAAGAAACCCTCAACCCATGCAAATTGTGTGTGTGTGTGTGTGTGTGTGTGTGTGTGTGTGTGTGTGTGTGTGTGTGTCTGACAAATTACAAATTGTTCATTGTTCTCTCCACTAAAGTAATAATAAATAGTTTTTTTTTTTTTTTTTTTTACAAGAAATTTACAATCTGTTCTTAATTAGAACAATAAGCAAATTTGCACAGGGTATTTGCATATAAATTTTTTTGAGGGAAGAAACCACCCATTGGTGATACTTCCTATTTTGTGTTATAATAAATAGTAATTGAAAAACGTTCGTTTAATATTTGGCTGTACGTTCCTATTGTTGTCAGCAGAATACAAATATTTTCTGATAAAGGTGCCAAGTCTTCCACGACTTATGTATTTGTAACCGGTCACAACGCATTTTACCTGTAAAAATTAAAACAAACGATTTGATGAAAAAAAAAAAACAATCAAACTTAATTGCAATGTCTATGTATAGTAAATGCACGGCATCACGAATCCTGCACGTTGTGACAGTTGATCTGAATAATAATATTAATAAGTATATGATGATTATGATGTAATAATATTAATGCATTACGTTCAATTTCAACGGTCAAACGTTTAACTGGATTATAAACAATGAATTCTCTAGTGTGTAAATACGTAATGTACTTAATAGTCATTTTATTTTACTTTAATACTAGTATACATTTTTCAAATATTCCAAATATTCTTGTAAAGCAAATTTTATAATATGCATCAATGATAAATAAATAACGATTATTTTCACTAAGTACATATACATAGTTTTCGTTTCATTCACCATTACTCAAATACAAAAAGTAAATCACAATTAAAAAAAAATATATATATCACCTTTTAAATGATCTTGGCGTTGGTAAAGAGAAGACTTCGGTACTTAATATTGTAGTACCACTGGTACCTACATACACTGACATTATTCGACAGTCAGCGATTATATAATATGATCGACTCAACCTTAAATGATAAACGTTATGTAATAATAAACTGTTATAAACCTATATTATAAATCATCGTTATTATCAAACGGACCAATTTATAGGTATGATAGATACATTTTGGTAAATATTAATCGAATATTACAACGTACTAAAACTCGGGCCGTCTATTTGGATCAGAACATTTTTGCAGTTATCTTTGGGACATAACTGGTACGCAGCAAAAACAAAATGTATTCTTATTAACCTACGAGCTAGTCTTTGTTGGTAACGATTTGTTTTGCACGAATACAAGGTGTAACGTAGGAAAATAACAGTACTGTTACGGACAAAATCCGATATTTCTGCCCCACGTACGAATAAAGAGCAGTCATCCGGTCCATTCAAACGTCGCCATCGCAGGAATTGACATGAGCAACTCGCAAAGCATATGCAAAGCAACAAACGTTAATGTTAGATCATATTATGAATTACGTATCAGTAGACAGAAGTTAAAAATAATTATTTTAAAATTATTCAGGCCATAAAACAAATCGGGAAAAAGTGGAGTTCATAGTAAAATCATAAATGTCACCTAACCCACATGTTTTCTTTATAACCCACGTGCATTCATAACTTAAACAATTCTTCACAACTATAATACATTTCCACTAAATTTAGTGGCAGATATTTCATAATAATCGAAATCGATGAAACATGTTGCATTTTTTTTTTTTTGGAGACAACATTTTTTGAGATAATTTTTTGTGATGATGATGACCAATAATTTATAATGATAACATGTAAATCAATCAAACTCACAAATTGAATACCAATTAACGTAACGATATTTGTCTAATTGTATTTCAGTCATGTGGATAGTTGTGCCGAAGATGATTTCAGTCACGTAACAAATAGGTATTTTATAATAACTGACTGTATAAAAACAACGACTTATTGTTACAAAGCGTATAACCGTATACCTAGGTCAGTGGAGTTCTGTAATTTTATTACGGGCCTGACGTATGAACACGGAAACGTATTACATAGTACATTGACTTGAATATTTAGAATATTTCAAAAATAGTATAAATAAAAAAAAACAACTTATGAAATCGATAGCTATCAATGTGTATGTATATCATATAAAGAATGAGGTCAAGAACGCAATTATTAACACAATAATATTTTAAATGTATTATTAACAAAGATAATTTTAATAAAAGCTATTATTAAAATTATGAACATTAGACGCAAATAACGTTATCAATGTTTTTTATGGTTAATATAATCTAGTTTAATGTTTGATTTTAAAAAAATTGTATGAAGTGTAAATACATGTACACATCTAATGTATAGCTATAGTCGATAATAAAATACATTTTTTTTTTTTTTTCATTATTAAAATAGAATATTTATAATCTGTATTATTTTGTACAATAAGCAAATGCAGGGTTTATATACTTAGCTTTGGATAGGACATGAGGAGGGAGACTATACAATGATAAAACCCTCAAAATAAACATTTGTATTCAGTTCAGTAACTATACCATATTATTATGTTGACCTCCCTCTTCACTTCAAAAATGTTGGTGCCCATACATTTTAAAATAAATATTGTAAATAGTTTATATTATGAGTATAATATATTTTCATTTAATGGGCCTGCACACTGCACAGTGCTTGTGCTTATTTAGTAAGGAGTTAAATTCAGGCAATTTGTAAGCTCGTCGTCGCTCCCTTGTGTGTTTATGTTAATTGTAAATGATGATTAGTGATTTTTTGCACAAGACTTAGTTTACAGGAAAATATATCACGCCTCAAACAGTGGTCGCACTTAAAAAATAATTTTTCGTCGTTAAGTCGGGACATTTCACATGGACTTGGACTTTTAAATAAACTATTTAAAACCACAACAAAAAATGAAAATTGATCATATTTTAACACTTAATGAAGCATTTAAAAGTAGAGATTTTGAAAATATAAGTATGCAGCACTCTGTAAAAGTCGTATTTTTTTCAGATAAAAAAAAATATATATTGAAACTAGATTATTCTATGAGGTATGAGAGTATTTCCTATAAGGCATATTTTGAGCAAAATAATAGGCTGCACGCAGGTTCCTTAAACTTATTTTTCCACCCGCTACAATATTCAAGTATTCTATGTCACTACATGGGAAACTCTTTCAGTATTAAGTACGCGATTTTTGTAAAGACGTTGTACAGTATCACATTTTATTTCTTTCTGATCCATGTTCGTATATTAAAATTCAGATCTTTGATACCTTTATAGTTGAATAACAATACTTTTGGTACTATTTGTTATAATGTAAACAAAGCGACATATTAGTTAAAAAGATTGGATACATATTCTAAATTCTAACGAATAATTTTGGAGTTATCACTTTAATGATATTAATCAAATATTTCTTGCTTATGGACGAATAACGTTTTAATTTTTCTTTGCCGAAAAGCAAAACACTAATGCCTCACCTTGGAAAATCTTATTGTTTTTCATCATTAATAAAAAACCGTATACCATTTTAATATTACTAATCATATAAATATTGTCATTACTCATTTAATGTTTTTTACGTTTTTTTTTTTTTTTTTAAGACGTTCTTGAAGCGATTTGGTCCCGCTTTGAAGTTAGATTTGTTTATCACATTTCTGGATATATTTAAGTACCCATATAGTTGTGTCTTCATTAACTAAGACCCATATTTTCACTAGTATTTTGAAGTATATCATTTGGAAATAAATACGTATACATTTGTAAGATATATACCTTTATCTATTAAATAATTCGTATAAACTCATTATTATATTAATCATTATTGATTTTTACTATCATTTTTTATTTGTTTTGATTCTTTTTAAACAGCCCTGCAGATCTGTATAAAACATTATTTCTACCCTCCTCTTTATTTCGAAGATTTTTTAGCTCGTTTCTAACTCTCAATACATAATACATTATATACTGCTCAATAATATATCACATAGTATTTCAACACGAAAAGAAATATATCATTTTAAATGGTTTTATTGATCTAAACAGAAAAACAAAAAATACAATTTGGCGTTTGTTTTCAAACAATAATGTTGCTGCTTATTTCAATGAGCTGATAAAAAACATTTTTACGGCATGTTCCATATTAAACACAAACATATTACTCAGGTAAACGTTATTCTATAAGTTTTTTATATTGGCACATGTAGTGAAAAAAAAACAAATTAAGTTCGTGCTGAGGTACCATTGTTGTAAAAATACATATTTACATATCTACACACACACACACACACACACACACACACACACACACACACACACACACACACACACACACACATATATATACAGTGATACAAAAAAACTGTTCAATATAAAACAATTCAATATATATATATATATATACAAAAAAAAAACAAATAGTTTAAAAAGTGTTTCGATTAATTTTTGAACTTCCTTACGATTTACTCGTGTCACATATTGCGTCTTAGTATATTATTTTTTCTATTTAATTTGATTTTTAATGATAGTTTTACTTTTTTGGTAGAAGTTCTCATGACTCGCGAAAATCACAATACTTATTCTCAACTCTGTTCATCGCTAAATTACGAACCAAAAATGCGACACTATAATTAAAGTTATTAAGGCGTAGTCTTGTATCGAATTTTCTTTTTTTTTTTTTTATTGTGTTATGCAGTAACAAAAATAAAAGTCGGTTAAAAAAAGACAAAAAAAATGTTATTGTATGAATGATCATTCGTAGTAATGATTGATAATTAATATTATGCGAATGATGCAGTATTTTATTAATGTGCGTACGCCGTACATATCCAAACGATAGAAGCATATAATAGTTCTTAACCACAAGCGAACACGTATATTGTTATATAATAGTATAATACGTACTTAGAAGTTAGCGTCGGTAGGTTCCACTCATATATTATGATTCAAATCTTAATGACACCTGTACGTTTTGCAATTAATTTTTTTAACATACAATTATTGTTCTCCGCAGAACCAACCAGGTTTGATTATTCAATTTTTAATCTATCAAAATATTTTACAAGAGAATCGTATAATATTATGCGTGTATCTGATTTCCCATTCACGTTATATTATAAAACCATACTTATATTTTAATATATACAATAAACCACAATAAAATGTTAATATCACTACGTGTTCAAAAAAATGTAATGTCTCATTGCGAATAGTTTTACACGACGTGCTCAATGAGCTATACAGTTTGTGTAATATTTTACTATCCGAAATATAGGTTCTGTGTTATACATTTTTCTACAACTGGGTGGATTACAGATCAAAATGTATCAATATCGAATTCAAAGATCGCGTGGACCGGCTACAACTCGTTTGCGCACATTTACCTTTTTTACAACTCGTTTGCGCAAAAATACACAACTCGAATGCGCACATATATTTTGGCTACCTATGACAAAAATCACTATTGTCAGAACTCGTTTGCGCACACATTTTCCTTCTCGCTTTAACAGGCTTAGGACTGCCTGTTTCAAACTTTTAAACAGGCGTGATTAAAAATGTATGTGCATGTGTGTGTGTGTGTGTGATATGTGTTACATAGATTGTTATAACATCATTAGTCAATATAAAAATATAAATAAATAATAATGAATAATATAAAGTATAAATACAAAAATATTCTACAACTAATATGAAGTATCGTCGTAATTATTATTATTTTAAATTAGATTTGTATGATGGAATTTATTTCCAATATTTTTTATATAAGTTAAGCGGTCGATAGTTTTATTTTTATATTTATTCCACATATCTTGTAAGTATTCTTCTTTATGTACAGTTTCCTTTCTTTTATAATTCATTACATTGTTTTGTATTTAGTTAATTTTTAAATCTGTTTCACTTTGAATTTGAATGAGTATATCAATGACTTGATGTATGTGTGGATGTAGTGTATAAAATTGGCTATTATAATGTTTATGGAAACTTTCTGCACTATTCGTCGTCTTGGGATTACCATTTGGTTCACAAGCCCATAAGATTGGTGGAAAATTGCTATTAGAGTCAATATAATTTTCTAAAATATAATCTGAGAATATGAACTATCCATATGAACTACCGCCATAAGATCTGTAAAGCCATCTGAAACTTCATTTGGTGGTAAATAACTTAAACCATAAAAATACTTCATCCATCAACCAATTTCCGAATCTTTCAAGTACTCAGATAATAATATTTTATTTTGTTGTATCTGCCTGAACCAATTTTGTCCTAAATGAAAGGTACAGCCAAAAATTGTACATCGAGGAAAAATTTGCAATATCGCATTATACGCTGCCTTTTCAAAATCAGAATGAAAATTGATTAAATTAATTTCTATCCCCGTCATTTCTAAGCATATATTGTTTAGTGATTGCCACATTTATTTGTAAGTATTTGTATGCTTGTTACGTAAAAAACAATAAGCTACGGGTACGTAAAAATTATTTTGAAAAACGTGGATCGTATAAAGTTGGACAAAATGATTAGGGGCAAATGAAAAAGTACCATCCCCAAACACGTGTTCAGAATATTTAAGTCATTCCAAATTTTTTTTGCAAGTAAATATAAATATGTTTTTATCATCACTGAGAAAACAAAATTTATTACCTTGGTATTGGATGTCATTTTGCATGTTGATCAGTTGATTTCTTGCGTCTTCAAAAGATTTTGGTAAATTTGGATAGTATTTTTTTCTAGTTTCATACATTGACCTTCGTAGCAATTTAACATCACTGTGTTCTAAATTTGTTGTAAAATTCTCTGTATTTCGTAACTCACGGCGTATTAATTTGTTTGGTTTTATATACAAATCGTTTTCTGCACTACGTTTTTTGTTCGATTATTATACTCTTCGTTGGTTACTTTTATTATTTTATTTAGTTTATAAACAATAACACTCGCAGGACATTTTTTATTAGTACATCTAAAATTAAAATTTCCATTCATTAAAACACGATACTCTCTAAATTTATAATTGTCAATATTTAAACATCGTTTTCCACGCCGAGTTTCAAAAATATTAGAAATTTCTACGTCCATATTAGTTTACGTCGTCTAACACACTAGCCACAACTGTACTAAAACTATCCTAAAAGTAGTTTAGAAAATCCAAAATGATATAAACTACATAATCACAATGATATAATCTACACTTATAAGATAATATTGCTATAAAATATTTGATAATTTGTACTGCAGTACATGTGTGTGAATGTGTTGTAGTTGGGCGCAAACGAGTGATCTATTTTCAGGTAAATGACTGATTTCGTCGTGCGCAAACGAGTCGTCGATTTTTAGGTAAAAAATTTTGAATGTGCGCAAACGAGTTGCAGCGCGTGGACCTGCTGTCTTAATAACATAAAAACGAATATAAAATACTTATCCACGTTTCGTGTTTGTTTGATGTTTTATACATCAATGTTAGAATATACATTTTGTTTTTATTATTCTATGGTAAAATAAGTTTTCACAGTTTATTCTTTGAAAATCTAGTGGTTTTTTTTTTTTTTTAAGTTTAAAACGTTTCTCACCGCTGTAATTGTTCGGTGTAATAGTATAATGATTGGCACTTATATCCGCAACAAAAAATGTGGGTTAACCAAGATAATAATTACCTTCTACTTTATATCATTGCATATTTATGTATAGTTATCGACACTTACGATTAGGTATTACTAAACGACCTTATAAATACGTTTCGTGTGTATAGTTAGAGTAATAACAACCGCACGTTAATCGAACACGACCAATATCCAAACAATCGATTACAAACACTAATTAACAGGTACACCGACACTGTTGATACGTCCACGACAATTTACATCAAAATAAATGAATGCGTATTTCGTACACAGCGATCAATCACCAGAACAACGTCATATACATATAGTTATAGGTCCTTTAAAAAGTGTTGTCGTTCGCACCGGTGAAAAAAAAACTAATCGTCTTACGATGATATTTCAATTTTAATAAGTTATCTCCGCAATTATTTATAAGGACATGATATTCCCAAAAATATACATGTTTGACCTCAGTAGCACAGTATTGCGTATGACTACATACTTTTCACGCTTGTAAATATTCCCGAACGCTAGATATATTATTGTTATTATTATCGTGTTAATAGAAGTTAAGGCCAAACGGTTGGAACAAACTTTGATCAACTGCTATATAATAGTAAGAGAACATTATATAAAAGTGTTGAACACTTAGTGAATTTTTAAAAAAATTTAAAAGAAAATTTTAAATTGGTTTTGTTCCATTGTTACTTTCCATTATTGTCGCATAGTAATAAAATTTGCTCAAATACGTACGTTACAATATTATATAGTACCTGTGCCTTATAAAGTCACAAAATAAATTGTAAATTAAACTTAACATAAATTAAACACTAAATGAGAGAGGAAGAAGAATTTTTTATTGTTTTTTTCAATGGATTTTCAGCATATTTGTTTTGCATATAATTATTCAAGGGTTATTAATGAAACATTTTAAAAAATTACTTTTTTTAATAGGTTGATAACCAGACAATGACTTGTTACATTAGCATGAAAAAAAAGCCTGTAACATAATTATGACTAAAATAAAAATTACTCATCTATCTTAAGAATACAAAGTTTAAAAAGAACGTTCCAAAGAGACTAAACGAAATTTTTAGACTAATTTTACCACACAAACTATACATAAAACAAAACAAAAAAAAGGACATACTTCACACCATGGATTATCCTCCACTCCTAGGACAAGATAATGGTGATGGGTGTACTAAATTTTAAAGAAATGATATATTATTTTGTTTAATTTAACGATTAGCAAAGTTTCAGTGTAAAAATATACCATTTATATATTTTACCATTTTTAGTCAAATCATCTTTTTTATTTTTTATTATTATTTTTTTTAATGTCGTTTATTTATGAAAATGTACAATCTATACAGTAATGGTACAATAAGTAAATGTGAATAATAATTAGAAAGTTTCGGTGAGGAAAATACAATGAGTAGGAATTTCACATTAGAAATTCCTACGTGGAGATAATTTAGGGAGAAATAGTAATATACATGATTAAATTTGATGAGCATTGAGGAAATCTCTGGGTCATTCACGTTTGAGGCGTCTGGCTGGGTTGTCCGGAAGAACTTCATATCTATAGATTTATTTTTTATCAAAACTGTTTAAAAAAATTTTAAAAGCAAAGGTGAAATTTCAAACAAAAAAATTCAAAATGGTTGTTCTATTGATATCTTATGATAACCCAATAATTTTGTATACACATTTAAAGTTGAAAATGTATGTAAAAACAGTCACTTCCATAAAAATCGTAAAACAATTTACTTAAACGCTTAAAAAAATATCTTGATTCATAATTTCTAAGATTTTTTTCAGTATCGTTAGTTAAATATAGGATTAAAGTTGTATAAAAATTTCAGAAGTTTTTACTAATTAATAAAAACTTAAGTAAAAATAAACTTAAAAGAATTTAGTGAATTCCGTAAACATATTATAGTTTAATAATTTAGTTAAGTGCTTATAAAAGCGATTAATTTTTCTTTTTAAAATATTTAACAATGTAGAATTAATTTATGGTGAAAATTTAAAATTTCTAACGACATTACTTCTCGAATCACGACTAAATAACTAAAATAGATTTAATTGAAATGTTGTTTATGTCAAATTTTACTCTTTTTACTTTTTACTCGGTTTTTTGGCTGTTTTTAGCAGTTGATATTTACCGCGTTCTTTGAATAACATTTGGGCCATCATTTGAAAACTAAACACGTTTATTTGACATTAAACGTTTCTGTCCAACGCCGAAATTGAGATTGCCGAGAGCGATTAATTGCAATTTAGTGCATGTGCAACTACCGATAAAATAAACTACAATAACTACGTCAAGAATGTTTCAATTACATAATATTTTAAATCAGAATTACGAATTTCGAAACTTCGGCTGTGAATTTGTCGCAACGATTGGTCTGACCCGTAACAGTTATTAAAACAGGATCCACGTGGCGAGACGTTTTGGTGAAACTGCCCAGCCGTATTATACCATCTGTGTATAGAGTATTTTTCGGCATAGACTAGACATAACAGAACCGGTAATATCGGCGGTAATGTCGCAACAATAGTGAATAATTTGTATGGTATATTTTTTTAATACTCTGCAGGAGTTTCTCTCAGAATTTAAAAGTGAATATTTTGTTAAAATACACTATTCACAATGCATTTCTGGTTTAAAATAAAATTTGATTAAAATATGGCAAATTAGATTCATTAAATTCAGATGATATAATACCAAAACTTCTTGACAGAGGTTTAAAAAAATTGTTAAAACAAATTAATTGGTAGTTTCTAGAAAAATGTGTACACAAACAACTGCACAAACTCTCAACTTAAAGTTCAACAAAGTTATTTTAATATCGTTGTAAACAAAGATATATAAAAAGTGATTTATTGCAGAGTTTAATAAAGGTTGGTGGAAACTCGAGGAAAATAATTATTAATGAAGATTATAAACGAAAAAGTAAATAAAATTAAACTCTTCTATACGACAAAAATGCTACAGAAATAACATTTTTATGACCACTGTAAAGGTAAAAGGTCAAACACGCACTGCAGAGATCATTACTCTTCTCTTCGGTAGTGACACTTTTGGCCTTTTGGACGAATTCGTCATGGCTGTATTCAGTAAATATAGGGTATTCATACATCGGATACTGTAATATACTTTAATATTATAGTACACTTCATAACACAAGCATAGACAGGGGCGTTCTTAGGATTTTTTGTTGGGGAGGGATGTATGAACGTTAATTGAAAGTGAGCCATAGAGACTATGCCATCCCTTCATACCTTTATCAAAAAAACATAATATGTTCAATTGAAATCAGGCGCGTATATCTAAGACTTCAAGTTCGAGAGGGATGAGATGAATATACAAAATAGATCAAATACAAATATATTTTAGATTCTGAGTAAAGCAAAGGTTAGGTTACAATGTTTTATTTTTCTGGAAACACATTTTGCATTACTTTGAGACTTTATTAAACTCTCATCTCAATAGTTTTTCCAGACGAGCGGAAAACAGCCTAAAATGGACCAAAAACGGCGAAATTCGCCGTACACGACACTTTTATTAAATCGACTTTAGTAATTTCGTCATCACTCCAAAAATAATGTTGTTAGAAACATGGAATTTTCACCATATATTATTAACGTATCACTACATGCTTTAAAACATTTTAAAACCATTTGAAAACTTTTGGGCTAAAATAGAACTATAAAAATACCTTGTTTTTTAAAAGTTTATGCCTTATAAAGTATTAGATATTTACAAAAACTTTTGAAAATTTAATATAAATTTACTCAAACATTTCTCTAACGATTCTGAAAAAGTTTTAAGAGTCGCGACTCAGAATTTTTTTCTATTAGCAATTAAACAAACAGTTTTGAATCTTTTCTAAAAAAAAAAAAATAGTTTTTTGTCAAACAAAAAAACTTAAGACACCTAATGAAAAAAAAATTTCTTCCGAAAATAAGACGAAAATTGATAAAGTTATGAATGATATATTTTTAATATTTGATGAAAACTTCTGAAATTTCAATATGACATAACTCATATACTTCAACAACAATATTGAAAAAAATTCAAATATTATCACAAAAGATTTTTTATAAGATATTAAGTATATTATTATACGATTATTACGTAATTAACTGTTTTTACGTCAATTTTCAACTTGAATAATTTATTTGAAAAAATTAGTCAATACAAAGGGTATATTTGAATATTGAAGCTTTGCTCAGAATCGTTTAACTCATGAAATGATCTATCATTTCTTTGAAACTCAATATACCCATCCCCATTAATACGTCCGAGGAGCGAATAATACCATATGTGGCGAAGTACGTAGTTTTTTATTTTTACATTATTGTATACTACTTTATTATGTATTAGGTACTTTATCAACCTTTTACGTTTATTATTCAATTTCAAATGTATTATACAACTTGTTTATATCAATTTTATGTGACGACTATACATAGTTATTAAAAAATTACATTTCAATGTTCTTAAGTATTTTTAGTAATTATTTTTAAATATTTTATGAGAGGCTATTACCTGTCCACGCATAATTTCAATATCTAATATTTGAACTATATTATGTCGTATACACCTACAAAATTATTTTCATTTTGATTTTGACTTTTGGGACCTCATTAAAAAAATCAAGACCTTCCTCAACAATCAACATTAATTATCACTTCAAAATAGATGGCCAACAATTGGCGTATTTTGGCGATACTATTTTAGTTCATTGAGTGTTTTAGCTAAAATGTTTACTACAATAACTATTTGATTAATGAATGCATTTTTTGACAGTCAGGTTATCGAAATCTGTAATCATTACAAACTAGATAAACAGCTGTCCTCGGTTACTGATAATTCCACTAATAGGGATTATACATTATTTAATTCTATTTTTTTTATTTATACTATTGAGTTTTGACTTTTAATGCAATATTTTTTTTATTGTCTATTTTCATAAAGATGGAAATAGTGAAGCCGAATTATAATAAAAAATTGATTTAAAAAAGAACATTTGAAATGAGTTTTGTAACACAATGAACTAAATAATTATTAAATATTTAAAAAATTAATTATTTTAAACATCATTTAAAACCAGTATTAACTTAAAACAGAACAAAAAATTAATATTTTTTCAAAATCCTAACCGAAACTACATGAATTTTACGTCAATGATTATGTCAGTAGTCATGAAAACGAAAAACTAAGTATTCAAACATATAAAAAACATCAAACAAAATAATAAATAATTACTATGACAACCGAAAATAACTTAAAATTATAAATTATTTCGATATGTATGGGTTGCAAAAAATATTTAAATGTTTTGACAGATGATAATGATAATATGTGTTGTCATTAATATGACAGGAAATGTTTGCTATGGTACTAAAATAGCAAGTAATTCCGTCAAAATTAAGAATGATGATTTATGAAAATTGAGCGTACATTTATTTTCTCCCACTTATATTGCGTCTAATTACTTCATTATTTAGTCAAACACAAACAAATAATATAAAAAATGAAGAATATTACACAAATAACAAAAAATGGACGTAATTCGCACCATGGAGTTTTCCTTGCTTCTTGGACAAGATAGTGGAGATAGGTGTATTAAAATTGTAAAGACACGATAAAACATTTCTATAGTTAAGCTATTCTGAGCAAAACTTCAGTGTTAAATAAATTATGCATATTATATTTAACTATTTTCAGTCTAATAGCCGGTAGATTTTTTTTTTTTTATCAAAACCATTAACAACAAATCTGAGTAAAGGAGAATTTTGTTTTAACGAAAATATTAAAAATATGTTGTTTTATCTGTATTCAAAAGTTCATAATGATTAGGTAATCCAATACACTTTTACACGCATTTAAAGTAGAAATGAATGTAAAACAGTCGATTCTATAAAATTCGTATGCTAATTTGACTTAAACGATTACAAAAAAAAAATTCTTGAACCTCGATATTTACATTTTTTAGTATCGTTAATTAATTATATTAACTCATATAAGGTATATGAGTATAGTCATATTAACCTTACAGAAATTTTCGTCAAATGTTTAAAAGGTTATTCAAAATAAAATTGTAATAAGGAGGTATTTTCAAAGTTCTATTTTTAGCCCAAAAGTTGTTTATTTTTTTAAAAGTATTTTTTATTTATTTATTAATTTATAATTTTTTCGTAAAGTATGTAAAGTGTGTCATTAATATATAGTGAAAAAATAACTATAATAATAATTATAAAAAAAATAAATAAACTAATTTCATAAATAAATGTCAGGTATATATTTATACTAGCTAAATAACCCGACTTCGTCCGTGTGAAATAAAATCGAGAAAAAATTACATTATGTCATCAACATTAGAAAAATAGTGGGATTTGAGGAACTGAGCCTTCAAAATCATCTTAATTTTTTTCTAATTATTGAAGATATTCATGGTATATGATTCAGAGTAAACCATTTATTTCTAATAAAAAAATATTGCTTTTCAATTTACCGTTGACAAAAATTTGTTTCGTAATAATGTGATTCTATAGCTAATTTTTCCTCTAAAGCAGGTGATCTCTCAGCTAGTGAAAAATATTTCATTGCCTGAGTAATAGAGTAAACTCGCTAACTTTAAAAAAAAAACAAAAAAATATGGTTTTCTATTTTTATCTACTTTAACTTCTTTTCGACTTCTTCGGAGAATTAGTTTTCAAAAATCCGTTCTTAGCTCACGTCTCCTACCTGTAAACTACTTACGTACTGATTTCAGCTTCATAAGTGAAGTTTTTTTCGAATTTCGTTTTAATCAGCGAGTGAATTTCACTTATGAGTGGGTTGCATATGTAATAAAACATCACATCTAATAAATTTCTAACACTTTCATCAATGATGTAATTAAAAGTACCATTACTTTTTTTACATATATATATATATATATATATATTTATTTATTTATTACCTATAGATAAAAATAATATGTAGATAGTACTTTGAGAGTTCCTTTTTTCCTATTCTCAAGAACTTTTCTTAACAAATCGATTATCTGCGGAAAGTAAACGAGATTTTTACTAAATTATTGAATTAGGTTATTTAGTCATAACTCTGAAAGTGATGTTGCTAGAAATTTTTAACTTTTAACATGTATTTATTACGTATATTTACATACTCAATAAGAGTTTCAAAAAAATTCGACATTTTTCGTGCTAAAAATGGAACTTTTTTGTTGAAGTATTTTCTAATAAAATTTTTGATTTTTGATTAAAAAAATCTGAAAATGTGTCATAACCTTATACAGTTATATTTGTAACTAACGATAATCAGGATTTTTTTTAAAATTGTTTAAGAAATTCTCTTAACATTTTACGGAATTGACAGCTTTTACATAAATTTTAAACTTTAAATGTGTATAAAATATAATGTGTTGATCATACATTTATCCGAAGATTATTTTAAATTATTATTTTATGATAATTAGTAGGGCAGAGAAGTTATAGGAGGTAAAATTGGAAAAATATGCATGCAAATATGCACATGAAAAATTGAAAATATGCATTCAAATTCATTAAATATGCAAGATAATATGCACAAAAAAATTAAATTATAATTTAGTAAAATAAAAAAATTAGATATAAAAGAAATATAAAAATCATTGCATTGCACAATTAATTTTATTTTAAATATTTTCTACGTCGAATGATCGCCGATTGTTAAATATATTTGCATTTATTTTTGGCATTGTGCAAAATTTTAGTAGAAAATATATTAAAAGAAAAATGTAAGCATGGAAAACACAACAAACGGCACGCAGTTTCGTATCGAACGACACTTGACAGTTGACACCATACTAACAAGATTACTGACGGACAGTGGACTCTGGACACATAATAATGTTAATATAAAATTTAATATAGATACTTAAATGCCATCTGTCAAATCTTATCTTCGATAACATTATCCGAAAGCCCATCTAAAATATGTGGGTACCTATTATATAGTACATAGTCTACACGGGCATCGAGGGGTGTACAATTTATATATGCTATACAGTATATAATAATACCATAAAGTTTTTATGTAGAATATGCATGAAATATGCACAAAATAACGAAATATGCAATTTTTTTTTAAATCTTTAAAATATGCAAAAATATGCAAACAAAAATTTTAGATTTCAACTGTGGGGCCTATGACTTATATTTATATCTTGGTTTGCTATAAAATAGAGGCTCGGAATAAAATATGCAAATCCTATAACTTCTCTGCCCTAATAATTAGAAACACTAACAGATATTGCAAGAGAGGAGATTTCTTAATAATTACGTTTATCATTTAATGTATTATATATGTTGTTACTATGGCATGAATCCCCCCGAATTTTTTTTTCGTGTACCTCCCTGCTAGCACAAAAGTAAATCAGTATTTATATTATACATTTTTTTTCTATCGTTTGTTATCGACATACGAGTCGATGTGATAATACAATACTTTTTCCCTTTTTTCAATCAATAAAAGGTTTTCACAGCTATTTGTGTTTTTTTTTTAAATTTTTTTTACATGATTTAAAGTTTTCTTTTTCACAACATGTGAAATATTTTTAAAAATACTGGATGCATCTGATATATTTTATTAGTCAAGATATATAAAATATGATTAATCATAATAATGCATATTATGTTATCTATAATTATTCCAAAATAATGAAAAATCAGATGGTTCAAGTCCTTAAAAATGTGAAGTATGTAAACTCATTAAGTTTTATAAAAGTATTATTTTTTATAAATTGATATTAGTTATTTTTACAAAAAAGTTTTCTGAATTTTTGTTACATGAGAAAACTGCACAATTTTTTTCACATAGGTACAACAAATTCGCACATTTTTTATTTCACCCATAAATGTGAGATTTTTTCAAATTAAAAAAAAAAATGTAACATAGTGTTAAAATTTTAAAATTGAAAACACTTTTCCTTCCAACATTTATTATTTGATTTAAAATTCATACTGTAAATAATTGTTTGATTGTTAATAAACTGATAAATATCACTAAATAGCGACATTGTATATATATATAAAGATATATTATAATTTTTTAAATATATTGCAAAAATACAACAATATGCATTTAAGGGTTAAAACTAAACATTTATTTTTTATGTATTTATATTTCATAAAAAATCTAGAGTTGTTATTGATGAGACTGGACTCGCGATGCGAGTGCTCCCCAAAAACGAATAAAGCGAGTGAGGATGGCTGACCGAGTTACCATTACTCGTTTCAGATTTTATTTGCGCAATCTTCTTTGAAAAAAAACATTAATGTGCGGTTTTTGACAATTGCATTTTTCCTCATATTTTTAGTAAGTGTGTGGTTTTCGATTATGACTTTAATTTCTATAAATTATTTTTAATGGTAACATTCACTAGCTTCGTCGACGGGGCAAGTTAACTTGATTTTTTCTTTAGTATTATTTATATTTATTTTTATTTTTGTTCAGTTGCCAATTATTTTTTTAGATAATAATTCAAATTAACTTTTTAACTAAGATGCTAGTGAGCTGTTTGGTGTAGTTCGAGTATGAAAAACATAAGATCCAAAGAATTAAAAGTAAGCCAACTAGCCCCGGTCTCCTCTACCTTGAAAAAAATTAATATAACTACATACCTACCTACTCGTACATTATTTACGGTATTACATTAAATTGTTTATGCACACCTACTTACTAAGTAGCATATCACTATTGAAACTTGCACTTTGAAAATAGTTATTATAAACACAGAGTATGATTAATTATCAGCTATTGATAACATTTGTACGCAACATTTTATACGATTCCTACGAATAAATTTCAATATTAAATATTTACAAGGTATTTTTAAAACACAAAAAGTCAACAACTAATTTTTCAGTCACAGACAAAAAAACGTTGTATGTAGAAAGATATAATGAATTATCTATGCCTCAACGTCGTGCAACTTCAGCGAATCGCTCGGAATCTGCCAAATATAGCTGGTGAATGTTGGGTATTTCTCGCACAAACGCTTTGTAAATGCATAATATACGTATGTTCACGTGGTGTCGATCCGGGGATTTAACAACAGTTAAAATACGTTTTAATCGCCGGTTTACATTGCCATTTTAAATTTTCTCGTTTCCGTATACGGGGATCATAAAACAACTGAAAGTCTAAACGATTCCGAATAAGCGAATTTACAATGTACTATAATACAGGCTGCGACATAATGGACTCCCACATTTCCGAGGTGAATTATTAAAAAAAAAACTATACAAGATATGGAATTTTTTTTTTATTTATTAAACTACATTAAATAAGGTTTTTTTTAAGTTATTTTTTTTAAATAATGTCGTCTAAATGATAGCCTTGACGAGCATCGTACATATGGAGCCGTTCTCGAAAGTTTTCCATCACTCTCGCCAGCATATCGAGTGGAATCGCGGAGATTTTTCGACGGATGGCCTCTTTTAGTTCTTCCATATGGTTCTAGGTCGATGTCTGAAAACTTCAGTTTTGAGGTATCTCCATAAGAAATAGTCACATGGACTCAAATCAGGGAGGCGAGGAGGCCATGTGATGTTTTGTCACACATTCGGCGTTTTTGAAAAACGCCTCGATGACCAAACCACGTTGTTCACCTGACCACGACATTGTGACGACTAAAAATCGTATTAATGACCTAACCCAGTGAAACAAACCGATTTTATCTGATCAGTTTAATTACGTGCTAATGATGTTTTGAAATATTGTAGTCTATTACGGATTATTTTCTAGAACGGCGACAAATGTGCGTCAATTGAAAAGGCAATCATTTGGACAATATTATTTTAAAACAAACAACTTTTTAAAAAAAACCTTATTTAATGTGGTTTTAATAAACAAACAAAAAAGTCCGTATCTTGTATAGTTTTTTTTTAATTCACCTCGGAAACGTGGGAGTCCATTACGTCGCACCCTGTATTTACACTGTTATCGCAATGACTTCGATTAGTTTTATTTTTTTTTTTACGCACCGTCGTGTGACCGTGTGCAAGCGCAGCTGATAGATATAAACACATTTTCACGCCGTAACATTACCTGGTTACCTTAACCGACGGAGCATATCTCGCGCTACACATAGACGGACGAAATCGGTTTTTGACCGGTGTCGCATTATCGAGCCGGAGTTATGATTCTTCCGGACGTGCTGCGCGTCGTCATTTGTTGCACGTGCCTGGCTGAGGCGATCGACGGTTATGCGACGACGGACGACAGCGACGTAGGGGAAAATCCAGACTTCCGGACCGTCCGAGAGCAGCTGGACGGCCGCGTCAGGGCGTTGTTCGGCCGTTTCCGGAACGCCGTCGGCGGCGGTGGCGTCGGGTCGAACGGCACCCGCGCCGGATCGAAGTCGACCGACAGGTCTTTGTTGTTCCGGAACGGTTTCAAGTTGGGACGGCGCCGCGCGACGACTTTCGCACGTCCGAGAGACGCGGAAGACGGAGGTTCCGGCGACGGCGGCACGACCGCAGTAGAGGGATCGGGGGGAGGGTCGGCGACGACGGCGGACGAAGCGTCGACGACGGGGTCGGACGAAGGAACGACTGCCGGGCAAACGACGGAGACTACGGCGGCGACCGCGGGCGACCGCCGTCGGGTCAAATACGCGACGGAGTCAGAGTGCGCGTCGGCCAACGGCGGACGGCCGTGCGTGTGCCACGTCGCGGACTTTTTGGCTCGTCTGCGGCGAGCGGACGACGCGACCGCGGACGAGACGACCGCCGCCGCCGCCGCCGCGTACGAGTGTCCGTCGTACGTGGCCGCGCCCAAGGCGTTTGTCGCGTCACCCGCGGCGGTACGAATCGCCGCAGGAGCGTCAAGTACTACGACCGGCGACAACGGCACCGAGGCGGCGGCGGCGGCGCGAAAGCCGGTAGACTTCGACCACGTCGTCCACTACAGTCTCGTCCGGTCCAAAGACGGTGCGAGTATATTATATAGTGTGGTCGTCTTATGGTTGTCGTACGCGCACGGCTGCGGTTCCCCCGGATAATTGACGGGACGGTGACGAAAGCGTCTATGATAGGGGTCACACTCAATAGCGTTTTACGTCCGTCCACCCGTCGTCGTGAAAATCGTGTGAAATATCGTACATTCGTGTCACACGCGAAATAACGTTTCATCTTGCTCCTTTCCGTTTCGAAAATCATTGTAAAATGCTTCAATTTAATTTGTTTCATAATGTTGGTACTGTTTTATAAACCACTTCAATAAACTTCGTTTTGACGAATCTGTTTTTTCACTTTTTAAAATGTTTTTATCTACATGACTGATTTTTTTAGATTTTTCAAATGTAACTATTCTTTTATACCTATGTATTTATTTATTTAATTTTTTTGTTTTTCTGCCAATAGCTTAAAATGTATCTAAATTTAAAGTTTTGAACAGTATAGTGGAGATGCGTAGGAACCTAAAAATTCAACATCATGTTCAACAATAAAAAACGTATCTCAGATGTTGAAAAAATTAATTCATTCACTAGCACGAGGGCGTCAAAAATTATAAAGCGTCTCTTCTGTGTTTAGATCACTACGCTGTGCACTACGGTTTGGTGTCGAGTGACTTGAAAGTCAAATGTTTGCGGCATCTACCGTACGACAACGGCACGAATATACCCGACTTCAAATGGGACGCGACGGCTCAACACAAATCGAGTAAACGCAGGCGATTTATATTTATTGTGCCTACGTATAAGATGCAACATTATTAGTCATCTTTAGTCAAAAATTATTGTTATCTATCTTATTTCACATGTGTTTTAGTTTTGGTTTTTTTTGTATACCAGATTCCACAATAGCCGGTTCGAACACGAATACACTGATGATTTTAGGCCTAGATCCGAAGGATAGTAAAAATTATACGTGTGTTATGTCGACAATTGACACAAATGAGAAAGCCGAAGAAATGTCTTACAAGCATCATATTATCGGTATCAAATCTATAATACATCGTATTGTTTTTTAATAATTCTGTATGAATCGAGTTTCACTTTGAATAACCATAACTAGAGTAGAATACCTATATTTATATAAATATATATAAAGTTGATCCGTAACCAGTGGCCTTAATCAGAAGACAAATCTTTTTTTAGATTCTGACTTAAGCGAGCGAAGAATTTATTGGTTTACAATGATGTATTCTATTTTCTAGTACCGAGAAGCGTCCAAAAGTTTCATTCACATCTCTTTTGATCAGAAAATTCTCCAACTAAGTTTATAAAGAAGTTGTTTTTCAAAATCTTCGATAGTTTTTGTTAGAAAAGAAAATTAAATTTTTATAAAATTGATTTTGTAATTGATTATTTGAAAAAAAATAACTAGTAAATTAGAATTATTTATTTGGTAAAATTAGTTTTTTTTTTAATGTACCTATAATAGATTTAAAATTTAAACATTTTTATAATATAATATCTTATTCAGTATCATTTACTTAAGTATTGTATTTTGAATATTAAATAGTAAAAATTATAAGCATTTGTCTCCTAACAAGGTGTATTAATCACATAGTTATTTGTATTTTGCTATGTATGATGTATAAATGTGAGAACGAAAATTAAAACTTTTTAAATCAATAAAAAAATGTAAATTTTACTAAAAAAAATGTCAGAGTGAAAAAAGTTTAGCTTCCAAGAACTAATTTCCAAATACACCACTGCCCGTAACCAGGAGTTCTGTAAAATTTACAAAAATGTTTTATTACAAAAGTTAATTCCGAATTTCGTAAAATGTATATACACCTACTTTTAGGGGTGGTTGTTAATGAGTCCCAAAAAATTGGAACAAATTTTTGTACTTTGTTAACACCATTTGTTTTTCATTTTATACATAAGTAGCTGAATTACCCGACTTCACCCGAATGATTTTTTTTGTTTTTTTATCATATTTACAATGATATTTTAGAATATTATAAGGGTAAAATTGTTGCGTTCAAAATAATTATTATGCTTAATCAGTCTACGTTTTTATATACATCACTGTCGTATTTTTTTAAATCACACATGGAACTCATTGACGTTTGTCATGTCATGGTACCTCACCATACCATACTGTGCATTTTATCGTTTATCATTTTGATAAATTTATATTCTTAAAATGTATTGATTAATAATAATTCACCACCAATACGTATTACGCGGCATAGTGGCCTGCGAGTTTTCAGATACCTGTGACCCGTCTTTTTTGTCCGTCAGTTATGAGTCTGATACCTTCGTGAAGATATAAATTGTTCCGAGAAGTTTGTCGATAAAAATTAACTCACACATCGCGCTATGTATTATCGAGTTAATTGTATTAATTAATTCACTTAAACACAATATTTTTTTAAATTCTTTTCTTATCGTACATTTAGAGTATTAGAGGAACCTTTGGTACTGGTTATAGTGAAAACTTTATAGACCCGCCAGTCGCCACTCAGGATTGTTATCACTCGATATATTAGACATGGTTCTATAATTTTTTCTGTCAGTTGGAAAGCTTATGCTAATTTGCAACAACATGGTTTTCAACATAATCAAGTCAATCATAAATATAATTTCGTCGACCCTAACTCAGGAACCCACACACAAAATGTTGAAAGAATGTGTGGTTTGGTCGAATGGGCGACAAAAAACGTAGAGGGACGGATAAAAATTTTTAGGTCGTACTTGGCAGAATTTATGTGGTGATCAAAACTGAATAATAGTGATCCGTTTGAAACCATTTTAAAAGATATAGCAGAATTTTGGGAATCACATAAAGCATAAACATTTTTAATTATATCATTGTTTTATATTTATTATTATATCAATATATCGTCAATAAATAAACATTTTTAATTATATAACTGTTTTATATTATTATTATTCAATTTTTTTATGTTGTATGAATGGTGGACCGATAACAAACCTGAGTGGCGGGGCTATAAAGTTTTCACTCGCTGCGGCGGGGCTATGACAAACCAGTACCGAACCTTTATTTCAGATTTCAAGTTCGTAGTTAGTGTAATTTTTGAAATACACCGATCAGTGAATGAGTGGTATTCACCATTTATATACGTACGTAGATAAATGTACAGTTGTATATACCTTAACATAAAATATACATATTTTTTCAATTAAGAGACAAAACTTTCTAGACAAAAATTCTCTACGGCCTGGGTTAATACTATAACATTTTTTATCAATATTTAACTGTTAACATAACATACAGATAATATTAATTACTTACTACATAATATGATTGAATGAAATAACTTGTATTTATAAAATTGATTTACGTTTTGATGGCTGCATTAGAGTTACTTTTTATACATTCGCACAGACTCAAAGAGAGACGTCCCACGCATTTGCTTCCTCTTAAAGTCATCACTGTACTAACATACACCGTTCAAAATATACTTTACTCGAGATGTTGCTTTTTGTATGATATTATACACGTGTAGCCGTCGAGAGACCCGTCTATGAAATCCGCGGCACGACGGTTTATCAGACGAGCAGTGGTGGTTGCAAAAACAAGACGATCGATCCGGTGCGCAATCAATTGCCGAGTCTAGTGCTTAGCGAACTGTGTTCGGATGGATCGTCGGGCTACACGTGCAACGTGGTCATCGAAACATTCAAGTGCACCGAAGATGAAGTAATTTTTTTACTTACTTTCCTAGATAATACCATAAATATAATAATAATAATAATAATTATAATATTGATAATCGCTGACAACGGAAATATAATTCCAAATGACAGTAAATTGTATTAACAGAGTTGTCTGAATATAATACAATATAAATCATAATGTGTGCAATATGCATTATGTAATATATTTGTCTCGAAAAAAAAACAAAAACAAAAAAAAATGTATTATGAAATATTTATATTACGGCTCTGTCTCCCCCCTATCAGCTGGATATTCTTTTTATATCCCGGGGTTTCTTTCTCTAACAATTTACCTCCCACGGCATCCTCTTTCACAGCTGAATGCTTCGCTATAATCGAAGCACTCAACACAATCTCATCCTTACCTCCAAATAAATATCTCATCACCACTGACTCTCTGTCCTGTCTTCAAGCCCTCTCCTCTAACGTTTTCAAATCACATCTCTCTCCTCTCATACTGACTATCATAAATAATTGTAATTGTTGAAACTAATTGTATCCACAAAGTTTAAATAAAAAAAAATAAAAATGTTTGTATTATTAAGTAAAATTTGCTTTGAATAAAAGCTATTATCATTAATGACCGCGATGTTAACCCGATAAGAAATAAACTAAAGAAATTAATACCTACCTAACTAGCTGCCCGGTGGGATACAGGTGAATCGTAGAGTATTTTAATTATGAAGTATTTAAATGCAAGATTCGTTCTAAAAAAAACCCAAGTGACTATAGAGAGACTTTAAAAAAAAATTGTATACATTAATTTAAGAAAATCACTTGGTTTATGAGATACTGTTAGTGGCAGATAGACTGAAGGGTTGTAATGTAATCAATTTTATATTGATAATACCGTATCGGATTCGTGGGAAATGCCGCCTATGGCGGCAAATGGCGTTCGCTGTCTAGCAGACACTCATCACTCTATGAATTTATCTGTTTGAAATTTGTGTTCATTATAAAATTTAATATTTTATTTAGATGTTAATAATAAGTTCTTTTGAATATGACTAGAGCTCATTTCCTAGGCTAAGATTCGTATGTGATAAAAAATTTATTTACCGAAATATGGATTTAATTTTTATAAGATACACACAAAAATTTAGTTACCAACAAATTTTTTATTCAAATCAGTGATTGGCTAATTGTCTTAATACGATACAGTAAAAATCAACGAGTTATTTATTTATTAAAGCTCACCACCTGGGCTAAGATTTGTATGCAATAAAAAATTGTAATATATCCATTTTATTTACCAAAATATGCAAAAACGTGCATTTTATGCTGGTTTTTTAGTTCAATTATTACTTGAGATAAAAACAAAGATTACTTTTAATATACGCCAGATCAAAAACGAATATTCTACAACAAACTATCGTAATTTGGCTCTTTCATTTTTAACTTTCGGCATTTTTAAAATCACAATCACAATAATTTCACTAAAATCACACTGAAAAAGTCTAATATATGATGATGCACAAACGGCTGAATGGTTAGTACTACGTACTGAAAAAATTAGGATAGTGGGGAAGACACAAATACCCGACAAATTATATCTTTTATTGGATTTTATATTGATACCTACATATTTTTATACTATTCTATTCTATTTACAAATTATTTTATTATCATACTATATATGCAAAAATATTCATAAAGCTCAATATATTATGCAAAAACATGCCAAATAAAAATAGTCCAATTTCTTCAGAATAATTTGAATTGGGGACATTACTTATTAAAACTTAATTTGGACTTCACTATACTTGTATGAAATATACAAATCTCATGTCATTAAAGTACCAAAGGTTTCTCATTATGCATACTAAATTATCATTGTGCACAGTTTTGTTAAAAACCAGGTACATATTATCTTAAATTTGGATGAAAAATTACATCATAACGTGTGGACAGTTCAGTGTAACATTTGTACATCGATGTAAAAAAATATTTGTGCTCTCTACATTTAAAGACCTTAGTGAATGGTTTTAATTGAATGAGTTATGATTTTGAGTTGAAAAATGTGTGTTATTTACTTTGAAAAAGCTCAGCGATATTTTTACAGACAATCTTTATCATAAATTTTACACAATTTATTATTCAGTTTTTTTCAATATCATATACCCACCCCGTATAAAGCATATAATTATGTACCGAGGAGAGAATTCGGAGCCACTACAACTGATAACGTAAAAACAACTACTTATAAGCTAAGAATAACCTAAAAAGATTTTCATCCGGTCGAATCGGGAAACGGGAGTGAAGAAAAATCGGAAAAAAAGCCGAATTGAATATAAAACGATCCAGAGAAGGGGGGAAAATAAAAAGGTTAAAACGAAAAGGGAAATTAAAAAAAAGCGCGTACCACTCGTAATATCCCGGCCATCAAGCATTTTTTCACTATATTAGAAGAAGATAATTTTTAGTGTTTCCTAAAATCATATAATATATATATATATACATACATATATTGTTATACATTATAAATACAAGCGCAATTGTTCATGTTCGACACTTATGTTGCCTTGGTTTATTGACGTTATAGAACACGTTGGAAATAAGTTATTTGATCACGCAAAATGACAATTTAAATAGAATTATCAGGTCTACGAAGAAAGGCCATAACGCCCTGTACTACCAAAAAATGATGGCCAGCGTGTCCGGAATTTTCGCGGCAAATCTATACACAATGTTGACCATTCCAAGTAAATATTATTAATTTCATTTCAACATTATGCGCAGTGATAGAAATCCGTTGTAAAGAAAGGCCAAATCGTAATACGGAATGACCGTAAATTAGGTGTTACTTTTAATGTTATAAAACACAATGTTATGATAATTTTAACTGTATCAAACTATAAAATTTCATAAATATGATGCTCGGAAGACAATATGAGGCACATTTTCAAATTTATTTTCAAACATTTTTTGTGATTTAGTTGTTAATAGAGATAAATATGTATATAACAGTGTCATGATGCACTTTGAAAAATGTATTTTTTATCAGAAAAACCAAAATATTATTCTGTTTAAATATGTCTGTCTCATGTAGATTAATGTTTTTCTCAACATGGAGATAAATTTCATAATATCACCGAGTAAGACACCAATAGAAAATAGAATTAATTTTTTTTCTAGCAAATGAAATCATACCAGCGGAGTTTAGATGAAATGAATCTAACCCTAAAATTATTACTTGCAAATTGATGGAATTTAATTATTCCAGAAGTGGTTTAAAACACATACTCTAGACACTATATTATATCCAATGATTATCCTTACCTTCAGTTTCCACACGCAAGCACGCACGTGCACATACATACACACACACACGCACGTACGCACCAATTAAATGAGTGTTATTTGGTAGAGGGTTTTTTTGGTTTTATCTGGTATTGCTTACTTACTCTTCCTAATCATTATGAATAACAATTTCCTTTTCAATTTTTCCTTTTGTACCACTCACAATCTCGTAATTATTATATTTATTTTACTCTCAAGTATAATTTAAAAAATGAATTTCCGTGAAAATCTTACTGTTTCGATCAATTTTAATTTTCGTTTCATACATTTTAGAATTATGACCCCGAGAGCAATATTTTTAATTTTTACGTGATATAAAATAATTATACGACGTATGAATATGAGCTATAATTTTTTTTTCGCAGTTGTATCCAAGTATTCGTTGTTCAACACCCACTTTAAACCGGACCACGACCGGGCGAAAATCGATAGTTTCGTCGCCTGTTTGCCTGGTTTCGGGATTCAAGAAATTTTCTGTGGCGCCTGCCCACCTCACCATTACAACCCAAACATTTCAGCAGACTGCTTAAAATGTCCCAAAGGTTTCCATCAGCCAGCCGCCGGATCAGACACTTGCGTTAAGTGCCCAAGTATTTTCGCCGATGGTTGTTCCATTATAACTCCTATGGTAGGTACCATAATAATAATTTACGCGGGAACGTCGACGTGCGAACCCATATATTTTAAACATAATAAAACGCGAAAAAAAAATTTTTTTGGAAATGTTGAGATATCAGTTTTCTGTCCAATAATTTAAGGCGTTTAAAGTTTAGTGCAACAGAGTAGTGCTAATACATTTTTCTAAGATATTTTAATTTATTGATCCGATTCAATAAATGTCGAATATAGAAAATTTCTAAAAAAAATATGTATTCTCTCTCATACTACTATGTCATAAATGTTTGCGGTTTAAGAAAGTCAAAAATTTAAAAGTTCACGTACATAAAAATTATATATAATTCGAATTTTTACAAAAATTTAAACATTTTAACTTTAAAAAACGAATAAAATATACAAAAAAAATTTTAAATTAATAGAAGAAATAAGTGTATAGTGATAAATGAGTCATTAGATATTATGTTACGACCCTTTAAAGTTGTTATGCCCAAATGTGTAATACAAAAGTTTCTAAACATGTAATGATTGGAGAATCGCTTGTGATCAAACGTTTTTTGCTAATTGTTTATTGGGGATAACACATTTAAAACACACATAATAAATATATAATATACATAGTAATCCCGACATTCACAATGGGCATTCGACAATGTTTAAATAGTCACCAATTCATGTAGGGTATCACTGTTTTATCACTCGAGTTAAGTATGAAACTTTCGTACACCAACAGAGCAATAATAATACAGACGTATACATGTTTTTGTTCCAGAAAAATGCGCCAACATTCTTCTTCTACGCAATGGTCGCCATATGTCTGTTCGTTCTTATAGTCGTTATAGTGTCTTGTGCATTTTGCTGCCGCGAAGAAGGTGAAAATAAAGGTATGCTCGCATTATTGTGTACAAAATATATCGTCCCTGTTCACGCGAAACCCGGACATGACTAAAAACATAAATTTGTAAATAAGCATTTTAAAAATGCATAAACTTCAAACATGTGTACCGAATTTACTTATATTTTCCAGAAAAAATATAAGTTAATGTTCCTTTGAACAAATCAGATTTATATCTTTGTTCGTTAATCACATTAAATTTGGAAATAGAAATTTGTATCATGATTTATTTAAATTTTAAGAAGGGAAACTTAACGTGTTTTTCGTGAACGAGGACAACACATGCACCGTATTTATACAAATAATAACAGGCTAAAAATGATGGGTCTTTAAAGTAACATTAGTATAATACGTATAGCTCATCATAAGTCTCTTTCCGCTACTGACGTCTTACAACGTCAAATGTTTTTTTTAAAGACAAATATTTCTATCTTCCAGATATTAAGGTAATACCCAGACAAATTAGAAAGAAATTTAAAAGAAAGAAAGGTTACAAAACACTTAGCGAAACGCATGATACGAGTAATGAGACAGATACCGCAAAACTGACGATTACGTCGAATGCCACTGATACGATGATCAAAGAAGATCTAAAAGCCAAAGAAAATGAAAAACCAAAACAGAAAGTTAAAATTTCCGAACCAGTAACTACTTTAACGTATAAGAAATTGACTGAGGACTAAATGACTCATTTACATCAAAACTGTGGAAGCATATCTCGAAAGGAATCGTCATCCGATATTGGCGTTTGAAGATACTTTCAAAATTAACGTTTTTTCGTTGTTTATGGTTTTCCATCGTCCACCCTAGATTCTAACGCTTCAATATAAGCTATTAAATATATTGTCATTTATTATTTACCTATTTCCTGTTTATATTGTATATAATTTTGAAGTATAGATTTGAATATATTATATACCTTCGTTGAATACTGTATTTTTTATATGCGTACTCAAAGGATTTCGAAAAAATGATTCTTCTTCTTCTTCTTCTGGTTAATAGACCATTCAAGATCGTCCCATCTCACACACATTTCTCCATTCTTCTCTATCCATTGCTTTTTCTTTCCAATTCGTTCCTCCTCCTACCGATTACACATCCTTTTTGACTATAGGTCTTCCCATCTTATTTTGGGTCTTCCCAGCGGTCTTTTTCTCGTGGGTTTTGTTCTAACACTGCTTTAATTAATTCATTTTGGATCCTCCTAACATGGCCTGCCCATTGGAGTCTTCGCCTTTTTATCACCTCTGTTAAAAATGATATCATAAACTTTGTTTATGCGTCATATTTTAATTTAAAAATTTTAAATTATTATTATTATTATTATTATTAAATTATTTAGCTATAAACAAAATATATAATTATTTTGGATATGAACATAGTTGTCAAATGTGTTACTGATTAATTTGTTACCATAAACAAATAAACTATTTTACGTTCGTAAAATAATACTGGTGTTTAAGATTTTATTATAGATTTTAGATTTGTCATTAGTAGATAATATTATCTACTAATGACTACAAAATAGGTACATCATTGTGAATACGCTTGTATGTATATTTTACCAACTGGACCGTATTTACGAATCCGCAAAAAAGTACTCCGGAGAAGTCATAAAGGCTCTCTATGCGTAAATTGAAGAGATTGGGAGAAAAGATAGAACTTTGATGAAAGAATAAAGAAGTGAAATCAATCTCAAAGTTCTGTACCAAAAAGGCCTATGGTTGAAAAAATAGAATTTAGAGCTTAATAAAGAAGTGAAATCAATCCCAAAATTCTGTGCCTCAACTTGAAAAAATATCTTATTCAAAAAAATTTCAAGATGTTCAACTGTACACACATTGAAAAAAAAATTAGCACAGAACGGTGTGAATAACAGGTTGTAAACAAAAATTCGAGTCAGACAGATTAACTCTTAAACAATTCAATAACTCTAATTTATGGCTAATTCATCATTAATGTACGCTGTTCTGTGCAATTTTTTTTTTCAATAGCAGCGGCGGTAATATGGAAGGGGAAGTTTAGGTGGCCGCATCTAGCCGTACGACGGAACGAAAGAAAAAGACTCATAAAACTGCAGTTTTTAGCTCTATTTGCATGCAACTAACGCGTGCGAGTGAGAAGTCCGCACGCCGAGACGAAACTTAATGTATTATAGTCTCGCTATCGGTTGTGTCGGTGCGCTGTGTCTTCTCGGTGTTTCTTACGCACAGATAGGAGTCTCTAGCGAGACTCTTCGATATGATATATTATAAATTTGTATAAATGTTGTGAGTTAAATGGTAGAATTTTGGCGTTTATAAACATCGTGATGTAGTAAAATCATATAACAATACGGTTGTAGTATAGCGTAATATTATTACACATAAATCTATCATCTAGTCCACACAAACATATATACTAAATACTAATATACGTAAGCATAGTAAGTATCCAAGAGGATTTACCCACTACTATTTCACCGTGTTTAACGAATAAGTTTAAATTTTCCCATGCACTTACTATTTAAAATTCTAGTAAAACTACAGTTTTGCAAAAAAAAAAATATTTTTTTACTATTTCTCAAGTTTTTTTTTTAAGTTTTTAGTATCCTCAAATAGCTACTATATAAAAATAATCGAAGAAGAGCCATAAATTAAAAAATAAATGTTTTTTTTAACCGTTTGGGTTCTGTTAATATAATTTATTCAGAAACTTTAACCCGAAAAAACGAATAAATCATCGAAATACGATTACGTTGTGATTAGTTGCTTGAACTTTTCGAACTTTAATTGGTAATTCTACATTTGTAAATGTTTTAAAATCTCTATACAATCTTCGATTGCTGTCTAATAACATGTTATTGGTTGAAAAAAGTCACATTATCTATATGACTGATGAAATGAGTGAAATGATATGAGATAAAATATTAGTATTATTTTCATTCAAAAGGACAGGTTACAATTATTGTACAAATTCAATAAAATTTAAATAATACATTTACGTAACTGTAACTCCACTAAAAGAAATAAAATAATTTAATTTTTGAACTGCTTTGGGTCCAAAAAAATATTTTTTTAAGTGCAAAAAAATATGTACGCTCTAGATGTTAAGTTTTCCACTCATAGAATTTTGATAGTTTTTAACAAAACATCGTAATTTACTGAAAATATTCGAAAATTGATTTTGAACTCAAAAAATTATTTCCCAAGTTCGGATTATAATTGTATTTTAATGTAGGAACACTTAAAACACTACGTGCATACTAATTAATGCCAAAAAAAAAAACAAAAAAAAAAAAAACGACAGACATGTAAAAAACGTACCTCATTGCATTGCAAAACATAATAAAAAAAGTATTGTTCTGTTCAGAACCGAATAGTCAGTCCCCTCATTTTTTTTTTTGTTTCCGTATTTATATATTATATAATTATAATAATAGTAAATTACATTATTTTCTTTCTGTCCCCGATTTTTATGCCTCATCAACTTATCAACATTCTAAAATTATGTGCATGACACAAGTTTATATACATTTGATCTGTATAAAGACGTATAGAATACATAATAAGTTTAATATAACAAAGTTGTTCTGATAGCACAGTTCATATTCCGGTTGATGTATTTTTCATTTTTTTTTCTTTTGTAAACGTAAATATCATTATACGTATACAATGTTAAAACATATTTCGCATTCTTCTCTACTTATCATCACTACACAGGCATGTCGCATGACTCGTTCAATAATATTTAATATTACTGAACCCCGCGTTTTTCACCGATGCGTCGAACGTCCAATAATGTCGCTACAACCGTGTTGACAGCGCTTGAACACGGCGATCGCGTATTCGCGTAATGCGATTTTCGGCCAGCACAACAATGACACAAACGACAAACAGCTAGTCGGTAATATTCGCAGAATAAGATGTCATAATGTCACGATTGTATCTCTTTGACGT
This sequence comes from Therioaphis trifolii, assembly GCA_027580255.1. Classification (NCBI taxonomy): domain Eukaryota; kingdom Metazoa; phylum Arthropoda; class Insecta; order Hemiptera; family Aphididae; genus Therioaphis; species Therioaphis trifolii. The sequence continues at coordinate 104,096,392 of CM050404.1, read as the reverse complement.
TAAAATGTTACGCACCGTAAGGAAGATGTACCTATGTTGATGGATTTTCTACACAGCATGACCTCTAATCTCACGAATCGAATTTCGATTACACAATACACATATACCTATTGATCATAGATAACACTTCATGAATTGACGGGTCATTCGGTCTTGGATGTCACCCGTAGAGTGTGAGGAGCACATCGTGTAATAATTACTATTATTCAACACCTACCCCTCCCATCTAGCGAGAAAGTTTGAAAACACGGTAGAATATATTATAATTACCTCGTATTAATCGTTTACACTTAACAGTCTTTCCATGTTCCTTCGTTTACAACCGCGACCCCTCGTGCTGATGTCGAGTCAACAAAAGTGGCCCATTCAGCCGATTGCCGATAAGAACACTAATAACAGCAATGATTAAGTTAAAATTAATAACTTCTCATTATACTTATTACTAGGGCTCGGGAGTTATTGCCCTTAAAAATATGAAAATATGCATGGAAATATGCACTAAAAATAACTAAAATACCCCATTAATCAGGCATTAAAAAACTGAAAAATGCTCTTAAACATGCTTTTAAAAAACATTTTATTCAAAATTAAATCGTCTTAAAATGTGGCCATCCGTAGAAAAAATATTGTCACCAAATTCCATAATATATTTTTTCATACAAATTCTTTTAGGCGTTTTATCTTAAGGCATAGTGTTGAAGATAATTAGATTTTATATAGAAATTGAGATCAAAAAATAATATTTTTTAACAAACGATACAATTACGAATATTACGTTATTTCGGAAACGGAACACATATCTTAGGCGTATATTCTCGACAACTAAGCACAGTTGAGCTGGTCGCATGACTGTAATGAAGATATCACGGTGATTAAACTTAGTAGGTATCAAATATATATTTATCGACTGCCCATGATTAATTATATTCAAAAAAAGATACTAGATCATTATGAACACCATCGAAATTATTATCAGTTGAAATAGATAATTTTTTGGACATTTTACATTAAAATTGTATAAATAGACTAAAACTATATAAAAATGCTTCGAAATGCAATATATGACCAAATATGCATTTTGAAATAAAAATATCTAAAATATGCAAAAATATGCGATACAATTTTTTGTAATTAGCTTTCTGAGATCCCAAAACAAATTTGTATCTCTCTCGAATTCATTTACGATGATTAGTAAAGAATATGCAAAACCAACAAGTTCCGAGCCGTATTACTTATTACTAAAGGCCGGATTTTTGTGCAGCTAAAATCCAAAAAATGTGCAGTTAAAATGTTAAAATGTGCAAAAAAAAAAAGTTCATTATATAGGTACTTAAAATTTTAATTTTAATACTATTTTTTTACATTATTATTAATTACTAATTATATTTATTACAATTTTTTCAAAATTGAAACGACTTTTCACTCTTGAGCATTTTTTTTTTTTATATACGCTATTAAAATGTATCAAAAAACAAATGAGAAATAGTGAATACTTATGTAATTTATGATTAATACTAAAAATGAGTTTCACAGATTTTGTCAGTTAAAACAATTATTACAGATTTGTACCAACTTCTTAATATATAACTGTTTCTGTTAATGTGACCATTTTCAGTCGTTTATCAATATAAATTTTCACAAAAATTATGAAATCAACGATAAACAAATTCGTATAATGACTATTGCACATTTTTGAAAAAGTGTGGAAACACCTAACAATAATCAGCAATAAGTCAAACAAACAAAAGCCAATTCGTTAATAATAACAAATACTAAATTAGTAATCAAAGTACACACGCGCAAATTAAACTAAATTGACACCTGTGGAATGTGCTGAATGAGTCTTATGAAATAGCCATTACAATCATAGTGCTTCAAAATCAAAACTCCAGTTAAGTCTTAGCTGTCATTTTTTTTTTCTACCTTCAAACCAGACGCACCTATATCAATTATGAAATAAATCATTTGTAAATTATTATTTAGTATGATTTACAGAAGACGTAATGACTAATGGATACACACATTTTTAAGTATATTTAATAGTAATGAGTTTTGGGCAGTTCTAATTAAAAGTAATTTAAAATTTATATACCATCAAGTACATGAATATGTATATCTATTGTCCATAAAATATTTTCTATTATAATGTTTATGTATGTTTTATTTTTTGGATTTTTCGTGAGCATATACGAGTTATACATATGAAAACCAGTTGCTATTTGTTTTATTCCGTAATTGGTTTATTGCACACGGAATATGGTCTATAACGTTGGGAACTTACTTTAACTAAAATTATGTATTATTCACTATAATAATAATAATGATAATAATAAATAAAAGTAACTACTACCTATATTAAGATCATGAAGGTTAGTGTATTAATAATTTCGAGTTTCATAACAATAATAATTGACTCCAGACACGTACCTACAAGATGTTTTGAGTATTAAAAGTATCCATTTGTTACGAACACAATTATATACAAAAAAATGTCCATGACGAAACATAATACTAATTGTTAGGTACCTAATTAAAATATATTGAATATTATTTATATTAAAATAACAAGTATTTAACTGTTAAAAAAATAAATAAATAAAATTTCATAATATTTGTGAAAATATGATGCCAATTTGAAAAAAAAACCATACCATCATTAAATAAATCGATTTTTGAAAACAATATCAACACACATTTTTTTTTAGTCTTATTATAAATTGTGATGACTGAAAATCAAGTATTCAAAAATAATTTTTCGATAAACATAGAAAAATATTTGAGACCTTTGTTAAAAAATAAATTAAGTAGTTATAGGATAACATTATAATTCGAAAAAAAATTGCGTTTTTGAATAAAATTAACTAAGTTTTTGACAATTTAAAGTTAATGTAATTAAAATTTTTAATCAATATTAAAATAAATAGTTGTTTAAAAATTCAAAAATAGATATCACTTGAACAAACACGTAAATAATAAGAATGTCAATAAAAAATAAAAAAACCCCATTCTAAAATATTTTAATGTTCCTTATAATAAAAAAAAAATACTGTTATAATATTTGCATACCCACTCAAAATATATACCTTTGTATGCTAAAATATATTGTATCTAAACAAAATATAAACAATAGTGGACTACTATTGCAGTCACGTGATTTGTAGTGTTGTTTTTCATAAAATATTAATAATTTAATTATTTCAATATGGAGCAGATAACCAAAGCTTTTTTACCAAAATTAAAACAAAACACTTTGTACTAAATTATATATTATTTACTAATTTGAATTTCGGTTGTTTATTGTTGCTAGATAAAACAATTACAACATTTTAACCTTAAATATTACCTCTTTTTTATTCTTAACTTATAGTAAAGCGCTAAATTATTAATAAATAGTAAATTTTCGAATATTTAAAAAAAATTGTATAAACAAACATTAATTTAATATGCAAAAATTAAAAATATAAAATATTATATACATAATATTAAACATACTTATCCTAAAATTTATTGTCAGGTTGTCAGTATAATGTATCAAGAAATACAAGAATTTTTTTTTAATTTATTGAAAAGACATATTCATCCAAAAATGAACGTCAGATCGTATTGAATATCCGTGTTTTAATAATATTTTGAGAATATTGTAAAAACACTTAATTGTTTTATTAATATATGTGAATACAATATTATAGCATATTTTCACAATTGGTATAGAAACAATTGTTACAACGATTGTCATTTTTCGACATCGTATGACAAAGTAGGGCATGGAATGTTGAGTCTTAAAAATGGCCCGCAGTAAAATCGATGAACAAATACCAAGGTTTTTCGATGTGCAACGGAGGTGAAAATAACTCCGAAAAAACGTCAGAGTGAATCCCGATCAAATCACAAACAACAGCAGAATGTATCCCGAGAACTAAAATGCTCATAGATCAACAGTGTAGGTAATCTTAAAACTCGTTCGCAGGTCTCACAAATCCGAATCTGTAACAATCAGATTTATTTACATATAGTGACTAAATACATGGTATTAATTATGAGTATGAATCGTGCTCGATATTTAACGTACACGAGATAATCATGATCTATATTATTCAGTATTACTCGTCATAAAAATATGCAAAACTCCGATATAATTACATAAGATGATGGAACAAAAAAGTCATACTAGATATGTGCAAGAGGAGGCGAGTTACAGTAATATATGTGATGATTATAAAACGTAAAAAGTTTTCTTTTTTTTTATTTAATTTTGTTAATGATAATATGAGATTTAGCTGTGCATAATATTCGAACACAAAGAACCGTGATGTTGATCCGAGAAGATAATTGGTCGAAACCAATTGAATTGCATGGTTCAATGTACCATAAGTACTTCATAATACATTTATTGTGAACGCCAATTTGTGCAACGACAAAGTAAATAAAACTAAGTTGAAACGTGTAAATTAGAAAAAAATTATCAATGTGTAAAACAGTGTGAAGAACGGTTTAAGAAAAATACATTCACACACGCACTCGTCAGACGGTACAACAATTTTATTAATCCTCACTATGGTGACACATACCAGTCATAAATAAATAAATAACTGTTTTTATGAGTTGATGGGAATAGATTTATAGTTTCAGAGTTTCACCGTAATACCATAAGTCGTGGGAATATCGTATAAGACCCATTTCAAAATGGCACTTAGGCCCACACTCGCATTGCTATTTATATATGGGTAGACTGCAGAACCAAAGAAGTATCTACGCTTATGTAGCACACGTAATATGTTATTTTATTACAATGTTACACTGTTATTATTCAAACGATGCAGTAATAATAAACTAACGTATTACGTGTCGCGTTCCTACCTCAGATTTCGTTTATTTGTTTTTCAAGTTGAAATTACTTCCACCAGTTTCGGCTAAAAGGAACTTTTTGTGCGTACACGCGTTTTCCAGTTATTTACAGTGTTACGAGTTCCTGACGGAGTTTTAATTACGAATTCGCATTATCTCGGTATTTGAGGAGTAACATATAGGCAAATATTAAGACACGTGTGTGGACGTTCGCGGTGTTTACTGAAGTAATCCGACGGCGGCGGTGCCACAGCGGAGCATCGTAAATTTCTATAGTGCCGAATAGCCTTGTTTACTGTACAATTAAAGCAATGCGTTTGGGTGAGCTCCTTGTAATGTGTTCGAGCGAGTATGATTATTGTACGATAAAAAATATGAAAGATAAACTAAACTAAATAGTTATGGTTCTACAATTTATTGTTATAATTTTTACAAATATCAGTTTTTCTCTAACACTGGAAACGTGAACTCGTTAAACAGTGTCAATAATTGTTATTACGAGTAACGCCACTGAATATGCGTTTTGCGATATTGAAAACGTATTATTTACTAAAAAAAAAATGAACAATTCATTTCGACTGAAAATCGTGTTTTCGGAGAATTTAACCGCTAAAAAAATAAACCATTCGTTACCGGTGTAGGTACCAACCGAAAACGTACTACAAATGTTTTAATGAATCCTACCATCTATGAAATATTATTAAGTCACAACTCAGTCAAATTGAGATAGAAAATGAATTGAAAAATACTGTCCAAACGCATCACAAGATGTAAAAATAAAAAAGTCACCTACACATATTACAATATTTTGAAATCATCAGCCCAAACGTAAACCAATCGCTGCGCCGCGGGGTTACCAACGCTGGATATTGCTATAAGTATTGACGTCATTGTAGTAAAAACAAATAATTTGGACACACGTATCAAATATACAGTGGGTCAAAAAAAGTCTCCGTACACTGATATTAGATTTTTTCAATAACATATAATGATAATTTAAAAGTTGAATGGCTTTATATTTTTAACGAACATGTATTCAGAAACATAACATATTATGTTTAGTAGTATATTACGATGGATATTCATTAAGACTAATCCAGTTAATCGGATATTTCTACATGGATTCCGTACGTAAATTTTAGTCTCCCGAGAGTTGAAAAGCTCCTTTCAACTGAATACTGATGCAGTATTATTTGATGAGATACATAACATTTTTAATAATATATATATATATATGTGTGTGTGTGTGTGTGTGTGTGTTTCATAGCATCTAAAGCAGATTTTGGAATTTTAGCATAGGGCATATCACTTGATTTTCACTTTTCGTTACTAAACTTTCAACATAATTATTTTTTCAACATGATTATTTTTTTATCTATTATCGTGTGTTTGTGTGTTGTGGTCTATGGGTAATTTTTATACGATGAATCAGTGTTTCCCAGCGATATCGCCCCCTTGAGGGCGCTAGAGCTATCCAGGGGGGGGGCAATGGAAGTTACAAACTAAATTGGGAGGTATTTCATCACGAAAAGGGGCGGTGAGGCCTAACGCGACGGATATTCGAGTTTTGTCTGTTTGAGTTGCTTTTTAGTATGATACCCATAAGCAACGCATTGCCACACACAGAGCTACTCTGGAGCTACTGCGAAGCGACGATAACTTTTTCAGTCTACCTCTAGCCACCATTTGCTTATAAGTTATAACCTTGTTGCTGAATTTCAATTATGTCGTCTAATGAAGATTCGTCAAGTGATGATGATGTAGTAGTCACCCATTATTACAATAATTATTATAGACAGAGGAATAAAATCAAAAGAATGTGGTGCCACCTTTATATTGAAAAGAACATTCCCTGTCGCTTATTATTTGTTGCTGCTAAAGAGCTAGAAAAACTGAAGAGCTGAAGAAAAACACTGGTAAACACTGGAAAACACCTGTAATATCCAGGAGACGCAGACGACGGACGACCTTCCTTGGTAGTCGCGCGAGACTGGTAGAATAGACGTAGAATACACGTTGTTCGGGAGTAGCGTCGTTTGTGCCTTTCGAGTACTAAACATGGGAAGTGATTTACAAGATACTCGAGTATCCGTCGCGTCGTCTAGGAATTGCTTTGTGTGAAGAAGGCCTGACAGTTCATCTATCGTCACCGCAATTACAGAAACAACATACGTAATCTAATGTATCTGAATTGTGTATTTTGTATTTTAAGAATAATCGTTCATCGTCCATGGACATTCGTCGATAATCTGTCGTTATAGCGATAACAGAAACAACAAACGTAATCTAAATTATCTGAATTCTTTTTGTATTCAGTACACTCGCAAATTTCATAAGGGGCGTCTGATGTTGGATGAAATTCTAAATAAACATAAAGCACCATTAAAATATAACAAACGTTTAAAGTTAATTTCGAAGTATTTTGAGAGATTTCGGAGGGGGGATGTAGCCCTCTAGGCCCCCCCTATATACGCCACTGTGTACGGAGACTTTTTTGCTATTGTTTTCCTAAAATTTTTTATAAATATACATGTAAATAGTAAAATAATTAATATGTATTTTTTATTTTTCTAAAAGAAAATATTAATGTGTTTATGAATACATATAAAGTTATTCGACTTTTAAATTATCATTATATTACGTTATAAAAAAAATCGTATATCAGTGTGTATGGAGCTTTTGACCCACAGTATATACGAGTATTTGTATGTGCACCTTTGCGATGTATTGTTAAAGATCCTCTGTCGTAATATAATAAAAAAACTTCAACTGATTGATATGTTATGTAATATTTTTTAAAAATCTAACACGTAGCTATATAATAATAATAATTATGCTCGAGTGTAGGTAATAAGCAGATAAACGAATTGATATGCTAATTGAATAGATAGCGTACACGCTGAGAAATAATTTTTTTTTTTAACAAGAAGATCATAAAATAGTTTAATCGTCGTAATTGTTGTAATAATTACAGTTAATGCTATATTTTTTAACGCCCGAAGAACTACGCGCTGTGTCGAACATCTATATGGGTATTTCATACGATGCGGAAAACCCGTCATTATAATATATTACACATCATTACGTGTTATAATTCTACGAATAAATAAAATAAATTGTCAACTATAATGAAATATTGTATTCATTGCTGATATAACCGCCAAAATTACATAACATATCTGCAGCGAAACAATATTATAAATCGTTTATACACCGTAATTATTAATAATGAATAATGATATTACATTATATTATTACAAAACATTTATACAGTGTCCTCCAAAGTAACTGGAAACACTAGATGACATATCGCGTTTCTGTACATACCTACTCGTACTTTTTAATTGTAGCTGCAGCAGTCGCGTGTCCAAGACAATACAAAAAATAATGGAGATTATGTCCACGCAGTCTTCTGTTATGAATTCTTGCTGAACCGCGGCATCCACAGCCCCGCCGCTGTTTTTCAACTGTTGGAAACGCATGACTTAACTTGTATTATGAGAAAAAAATGATCGAACCACTCTTTTGAGTTTTTTGAGTTTAAAGGTCAGAGCACTCACCGCATCAATATTGAAGCTAAGGGATCGACAGCCCTCCTCACTGGTCGTAATTTTTAAATTTACACGAATAAAAGTGTCAAAATGATATTTAAAAATAATACTTACAAATAATCATTTATAATTCCTCTTTAAGGGTTAATTCCATCTGTCTTAAAATTTGTATTGTTAGGGAGCTGTAAATGAAAACGAATACGTCAAAGTTATACGTAATTATTACTAAATATTTTTCGTTGACTCCAAAAACCGCACACTTTTGATAAAATACAGGACAAAACCGCACACTTTTGGTAGGTTAAAACCGCACACATTTAATAGGTTAAAACCGCACAATTTTAAAAATTGTCGTATCCAAAAACCGCACAGTTATGATTTTAACCCCAAAAATGTCGATAAACAAAAAAATACCTATAATATTAATTAGTGTCAACTTAAAAATGCATATATTCAATAATTTAAAATATTAATTAAAAAAAAAATCTAAAACTAAAAATTTATAGGTATTTAAAAAATTTGAAATATTAATTTTAAAAAAATTTGAAATATTAATTTCAAAACAAATTTAAAAAAAAGTTTAAAACTCTCAAAGTTTGATTGGTTGAAACCGACTGCCGACGTTTTCTAAAAGCTTTATTCGATTTCCGTCACGTAAAAATTCTTCCCAACAAGTAAACAAATGCTTCTAAAAATAAATACAATTTAATTAAAAATCAAAAATATTATTATTATGTACCTATTTACTAACTTGTTTTTGTTTTTCAATTGGATGGATTATATTTTGAATTCCCTTATAGTACTGGTAGATATCATAGATGACACTATCATCATCTTATCTTTTCACTATTTTCACTAAAAATAGTGTGCGGTTTTAACCCATTATAAATGTGCGGTAATTGACCGATAAGCTGTGCGGTTTTTGGCTATCGACCTTTTTAGGGTCAAAATCAAAAGTTTGCGGTTTTTGGATGCAACCATATTTTTAATTTAAACCTTTTTATCAAAACATATCATATTGGATAGGTCGAACACGCCGCACTTTCCGCTGGCGTATCTGCTTACTAACTACTAGTGGTCGACAGCTAAATTTATACTTTTCACCAGATTCAAGAATGTTCTCGAGCACCGATAACTATAGAATATGGTTATCCCTTAAACAATGATGGCCAGCGAATATTCTAGAACTCCAAAAGTATAATGATTTTACCGAAATAAAATTATTATTAAATGAGAGAAAAAGGGATAATTTTATTTATAAATGGAAAATATTTTATCATAAACTGCCAAACATAATAAAAATTGATTGTTAAGTATTACAAGAAAGTATCGTTATTATATTTGTATAGTAACAATGTTTAATAAGGGTAGTATGATCAGTAACTGACGTGAGGGAAGGGAGTCATCCCCCTCCCAATTGTAGGATCAGTTATTTCAAATGTAGAATAAATGGATCTTAAAAATCCCTTATAGTATTCATTTTTATTTTTTCAACATCCCGAAATTTTTCCACTCCTTTTAATAGCTGTTTATAAATTGTTCATATTTAGTATAATCTATCACACGTTTTTCTGCATTTTTTATCAGTATAAATTTTTTAGTGTTTAGTTAGCATTTTTAACGGTGTAACGCTTCGAGGCAAGTTAAAAATTAAAGTTCGTACTAAAAACAATCAATATATTTTGGTTTGTGGTGGTCGAAGAGTCACGGACATTTCCAAGTCAAGTATTTATTTTAATTATTTAGCAATTTAACTATTCAATAGTTAGTTTAAATTTGTCCATGTTTAAATAGCGAAGCCACATAATTAGGTTTAAAAAAAATGTAGAGGGCAAATCTTCATCATTTGCCCTCTGCAGAGGATAGCATTAAAAAAAAAAAAACGCATAAAGTGTCATACACTCATATACTCATGCTTTAGAGTTTTACTATTAACTTATAAACTTATTAACTTTATGGTCAAGTTAAAATTACTGGAATATAAATAATGGAAAACAGTATAGTAATAATATTTCGATTGCATTAGATTTCACTTTTCTGCCACTACCCATTTTTTTTTTTTTGAAAAAAAAAAGTACATTTACGTGAACAGAAGTACACGCATAGCCGTCCCAAGGGAGGGGAAAATGGGACAAGTGCCCCAGGGCGTTCAAAGTACTATGAATTTAGGGGGCGTCAATGCGTCATAAAAGTTAATGAAATAAAATTTAAATTTAAAAAAAATTGGTGTTTCATATTACAATTCATTTTTTATACCTACTGTAATGTCTAAGACATTGTTTGTATAAAATTATATAAACAATGAGTAAGACTAGTGTTACATACCTTCAATAATGTATTATAAACATCAATATTACCAAAGGATAGAGGTAGGTACCTACTGTATAGCCTACGTAAGTATGATTTATACGTGAACTAAAACTGAAACTACATATTGTTTCGAGAAAATAGTAATTTTTCCTATAATGTAGCCATAATAATGAAATCGGTGTCAACTTCAAAAAAGTCATCAAAACAAAACAAATATATGTATATAAATAAGATTACAGTAATTATTAATAAGCACGGGAACCTTTAATTAATGTACTTAAAATATTTATGGAATAAGGTTTTATATTTTTTAGAGGAGGAGGGCGTCAAATATTTTGTCTCAGGGCGACAATGATGGTTAGGACGGCATTGAGTACACGTAACAATATATTACGTTCTAACACGGAAAATATGGGTGAAGATTTGCTCTGAATAATATCGTTTTTACATTTTCATTATTAGAATAAGTTATAAGTTTATAATGACGGTTCAACGTTTGGTAATTTTGAACACACACGCAGGTACATCTATTTCTCTGCATCGATCAATGTCATTACATAATGTACATAGTGCAGTATACTACAAAAGAGTGAGATACAGCTTTTTTTGCAACCGACGCGCGACGCTATGGCGATTTGTGGAAAGATACGATTACATAATATTACAACATCTATACCTTGAAAGGTGTCGAATGAAAAAATAAATAATTTAAATTCTAAGGCTGGATTTAGTGCTCGACCGACGGTCAGCGCGTACCGTGCGCGCTGACGATACGCGCTGATCATCGGTCGTCTCCGAGCGTTTAGTGCTAAGCCGACGGTAAATTCGATCGGTTGTCATACGTTATTTTGTCATTAGTTAATTGAGTTTTTAAATACTTTAACTTTAACTTTTAAGATGAATCCATTCATTGTAAATTCATTAATATGTGCGTATTATTTACGCAAACAACGGAATAAAAAAAAAAAGAGAAAATATCACGTTCACCCAGTAATTGTAGACCGGCCAATTGAAGGGGGATTCTGTACGCTGTTTTCAAAATTACGAGATAACGAGTCAAAATTTTTCGATTACTTCAAAATGTATATTATATTGTAATTATAATTATACTAACTAATATAATAAACAATTTACAACACAATAACATAAAACTGTAATTAATTATAATTAGTTAAAACTATTGGAAACTGTGCAAGCTATAAGAGATGGCATACGCCATGCGAGTATGATACGACAAAATGCGTGATAAATAATAATAATATTAATATTGTACCTAATAATAAACAAAGTCGTCCCGAATCAGTGTTTAAAACAGTAAATAATAATATCCATGTCTTATATCGGTAATATAAAAAGAATATCATATATAAATATGTGTACGCGCGTACGGTCGGTTGGTCGTCAGCGTGGAACTAAACGCTCGCATTGCTAAAAATAGCCCGTCGGTCGACCGACGTACGCCCGACGGACGCGCTCGACCGACGGTCCTCGTCAGCGCGACGTAGCTGTACGCGCGTAGCAAATTATCAGCGCTGTACTGTAGTTGTTCATATGCATTCATTGATATAGCTACGTTCGACCGACGTCAGCGCTGACCGTCGGTCGAGCACTAAATCCAGCCTAAAGAAAAAGTTTCTTTTCGAAATTTTTTTTTCGCATATTCAGACTTGTTTCTGTACCCATAAGCACTAATATAGAAAGGGACATACATCAATTCCGTTCAATAATAAAAATTCCTGACACACGTCGTCTCTGTAGGTCACGAACAATATATACGGTATATACTATATACGATGGTAATAAGTGAACTTGAAACAACGGAAAATCGAGTGAACACAGATGCACCGACCGCGCCGTGTCGGTATCATGATCGTACTGCATTATGATAGAACACTACACATTGTATAAACAGAGTGGTCCACGAAAATTTGTCCATTGACAATATCTCTTGTGTGAATAAAGATTTTTTACTAAAAAGTGTATAAAAATCATGTTAATGAAAATAAAAATATAAAAAAACAAAAACATTTTCAGAAAAATAAACTCCATTAAATAGTTATCTGAGAACTTCAAGATAAAAATTTAGTTTATTATTTCTTTACAATAACATTTAAATTAATTAAAAATTGAGCTATATTATGCTGTGTTTAACCCCGTGAATCTTACACAAATATAGAATTCAATTATTTTCATTATCTTTGGAGGGATCGCAATGATCAAATCGTCATGGGACACTCTGTGTGTATTTATATATTTACGCATATAAACTATTAATATTATACTAATAAGAACATGACATAAATACATAATATCTTATATAATATCTTATTATATAATCTTATCATATTATCTTGTATAATATTACCATTGATTATAGAATAGAATAGATAGCCAACGCAATGTTAATATTTGGCGACTACTCGTAGGATGCAACCGCTATGGAGCGCTGGCGTCGCTGGGATGCAAGGAGGTGGTACCTCTCTCATAGGTAGATGAACGACGAACGCGGTGGGAGCTGGGATGCAAGGTGGTGGTACCTCTATCGTAGGTTGATGAACGACGTACGCGGTGGGAGCTGGGATGCAAGGTGGTGGTACCTCTATCGTAGGTTGATGAACGACGTACGCGGTGGGTGCTGGGATTCAAGGTGGTGGTACCTCTATCATAGATAGTCATGAAGTACGGGAAGGCAATCATGCGGTCGGCGAAAAATAATTTATATAGAATTCTTTTTCATGTAAAATGAAAAATTAAAGTACCATTATATTTATTCCCTTTATAATCGATAAAATTAGCAATTATCATTTTATTATCATTATTTCGTCTATATTTTACCGTTTACTCTGTGAACGTGAACATACGAATTACGATTAGATTAGTCTTAAGTATTCTTCTCTGCAGTTGTCACTTGTCAATGAAAAAGGTTCTTGCTTGTTTTATATTCTAAGTATTTTGCCTTATTGTTATTTGTTACTTCCTTTATTTTTTACTACTTTTACGTCTTGTGAGTAATTTTAAAAATGTCTGGTAACAAATGCCAATTTTTAAATTGTGGAAAGTCGAAGAAAACATTTCCAAACTTGAGTTTTTCCCGTTTTCCCAATGATGAAAGAAGAGAAATTTGGATAATTAATTCGGGTAAATAAATGTTTGAAATTTATAAAAAGAGCTTAGGTGTTATCTTTTCGGTTTGTTAGATTTGTCACCAAGTTAGCTATAAATCCCTTTTATTAAGTGATACGTTTTTTGTAAAATATTTCGGATAGCAACTTATTTTGTAATTTGTATATTATTTATCAAACACATATAATTTTTGTTTTGGAGTTTTGGTGTAGGTAACTATAATGAACAATTTAGGTAAATCTATATAAAAAACTATATCTCTAAGTTCATATTAAGTACTAATTAATTATAAAAAACAAATAATACCTATTTAAAATTTGTTTTAAATATTTTTATAAAAGTATTTTTATAATGCTTTAATACATAACCAAAAAATTATTATTTATTACACTGGAGTAATAATAGTTAGATACTTTATTTTTTTTTCTTGCTTAATTATCAAAACATTGTATAGTTAGTATGGTCATTACACCAATAAATTTCCAATATATGTATGATTATTTTCAAACAATTATTATATTTGGTTTATCTCTACAGGAAACTCAAGTTTGTTCTCAATTGAACAGGAAAAACTTCACAATAGGTACATTTGTCAATAGCATTTCCCCCCCGAGAGCTTTACAAATATATTTAATAAAATCCGTTTAATAAGCACTGCTATTCCATATAAATATAAATCTGAGCAAAAACAACAACCATCTACATTATTAGGTTTTAATCAAAATGATGCATCTGAACAAGAATGTCTTACAATTTCAACTCCAGTAAATACTTATACACACACAAAATCAGACATGGTAGAGTTAGTTTTTTCTAGCCCCTCTTCATCATTATCTACTCCTAATAAAACTAAAATTACAGACAAATGCCAGACTCAAATTTAAAAAGGAAATGTGATTTGATAGAAAAAGATATTCCTAGAAAATTAATTTTAAAACAATTAAATTAAATTATTCATAATAAAATCACACATATTTCAAAATTTAAAAAATCAGGATGTATTAGAAAACCTTTTTAGTATTTTTCGACAAAAGGGTGGTTATAACAAAAATCCAACAGCCAGAACGATTAGGACTTCGGTAAGAAGTAATTGTATTTTTTCTTTATGCACATCTACTAGACAAATTGTGAGGCAACCTTAGAAGATGACAATCCTATAGTAATTGATCCAATAAGACCTCAATATCAAGTAAATTCAAATGATTCATCATTAAATTCTGATTCTGACACAGAGTGTATTTCTAATCTATTCCTTTTTTCTTCTATATCATCTGATGAGGACTCTATTAAAAATGTAAATATTGATAATGATGTTACTTTAGAGGACTGTTCTGTTGCATACTTTGCTGGATATTTGGGTTATAAATGTATAAAAAAATTCAATTGTAACTTTTGTCAACATGAACTGTTTACAAATAAAAATGTATGTGATAAAAAACAATTACTTCTTCTGAATAAAAACTACACTCCAATAAATGATGCAAGTGGGCTTAAAGCGCCATCAAATAATTTTAATAATGTTATAAATAAAATTTTGAATGTTTTTGAAAATAATTATAAAAACTATTTTCATAAAAAGAAAATTAAACAACGATTAACTGAACTTGTAAAAAATAATAATACAATTAAAAAATGGCTAAACGAATCAATGACAAACTGTTTAGAGCATAAGTTGTATATAATTGAACACCTTTTAATATGCAAAATATTTAATAAAACAAAAATGTTTTCATCCACATCAAAATTAGCAAAACTTTCAAAACTAAAAGTATTAAACCATATTTAAATAAGAACAATTTTATATTTATGTATTAATTATTTTTTTGTTCTGACATTGTACCTATGAGTTGATTTAATCTGTTTTTCAATCGATCCATATATTTGCTGATACACTGAGTGTAGAACTTGCAGAGCCTGCTGATCATGGTGTTACCTGTGCCTGAGAAGTCAAACGTTTTCTTTCTTTTACAAGTTTACCTGTATTGTTTTATTTTTGTAGGTTGCTAACCTTTTGCAACCATATATTTGTGTTTATACTGTTGTTACTATAAAATTGTGATATGCAATTGTGTAAATAAATGACATATAACTGACAATTAAGTTTACCATATTATCATTGTATTTTATTATATTTATGTATAAATTATATTTTTATTGTTTTATTTTACTTACTTAATAATTTCATATTCAGGTAGTGTGGGTTGAATTTTAATTATTAATTTATATTTTATTTACTTTAAACTTGTTTTATACTTCTGTCATTTCTTGATATTATAATTACTACATAATATTCAAGGTGTATGAATAGTTGTGTTTTTTGATTTACTTATTTATTTGGGTAATTACATTTTTGTGTTTTCTATTCATTTAATGTATCAATATGCATAAAATATACATGATTGATAATCGTATCTAAATAGGTGATATATCGACCAATGTTTTTTTTAAGGGGCCACCAATTAGTAGTTGCACCCCGGCCTCCTGATACCTTGATCCCACACTGACTATAATACAAAGTTATAACTTATAATTATTTTGGTACTTGTAAAATATATTACTATTTTACATGCATTATACCTATTTATAGTTTATATATAGTTAAACATGTTAATACCATCTTAACATTATAATAATATAGGTACTTGACTTATTGTTAAACGATGTTGAAATATATTTTTATTTTTGAAAAATGTCAAATGAAATCAGTTAAAATTTATTAAATTGTCAATAGTGGGTCGTTATTCATATTATATCATATCATTTAAAATATTAAATCATTAGGCACGAGTGCTAGGAATTTAACATCAATAAAATGTATATAAATAACTCTGACCGCAATGCAATACTGAGTTATCAGCACCCCGTGGCCCGCCCCGCCCAGTTCGGCAGCACTCGACGCTCGTTCTGTATTTATCTATACAGATTGTAAAATAATTATTTTTTGTATTATACAACGCATTCTATCGGCAGCTAGAACAAACAAAATTTTAGTAGCCTAATATCTCTATACCATGGGCTATCTATATATTCTATAATCAATGATATTACTCATATAAACGTTTTTCTTCTTGAAATTCACACATCTACACGACAGCGCAATCGGTCCAGCGCTTGTATAAGACATTTTGTCATCATTTATGACCAGAACTCAGGGGACCGAAATCTTTTATAAAATAGTGCTCCAACAGACGATAACTATTAGCTTGTTAAATGACTTAAAAACGCCTTAAAACAGACCATAAACATTAAAAAATACGGTATTTTTGTACCGCAAAGATGGGGTGGCAGAGCGTGCAGTGTACGCGAGCCCTGAGGCCTGCATATATTTGGGGAGCCCATTCTAAAAACTACACTAGTACACTACAAATGCACAACTCATCACTGACAATAAAAATTGAATTTTTATTTCCTTTTTTGTGATGTGATATAGCAATGTTGAAACATGATTCAATGAATGTGGTAAACCGTAAACAATTAACAGATATATATATATATATATATATATATATATATATATATATATATATATATATATAATTATATGATTAAAAAGCTGGTAAGTGAGATGATGGTGGTACAAGTTCGTCCTTCGTTTCTTCGGTCCTCGGACAAGATATTGGTGATGAATGTATTAAGTATTAAAGAAATGATGACTCATTTCTTTAGTATAAAACGATTCTGAGCAAAGTTTCAGTGTGATGTAATATATTATTATTTAAATACTATTTACGTATTTTACGGTAATTTGTATAATTTTTGGTGAGTTTTTTTGTAATTAAACCCTCATAAAAGATTCAATTAGATATAACTCATTTAAACTACAATTGTCATAACAATTATAACTCATTAGAAATAAACTTAAAATAAATCAGACAATATCGTAAAAAATCGTATAATAATTTATTAAAGTGTATATAAAAAAAAATCCTGAGTAACGATTTTTGAACTTTTGTTAGGATAATTAGGTAGGTATATGAGTAAGGTCATATTAAATTTTCAGAACTTTTTGTCAAATATTTAAAATTATATTACATAAAAACTTTCAAACAATTTGGTAAATCAAAAGTTCTATATTTAAGTCAAAAGTGCTATAATTGCTCTGAAAATGTTGTCCAATATAAAAAAGTATGTATTTGATATTGGATAAAATTTTCAAGTTTCTAGCTTCAATACTTTTTGATTGATGACTAAATACCTAAAATCTGAACAGTGAAAATCTCGTTTACGGCGGATTTTTACCGATTTTACCGTTTTTACTCAGTTTTTCGATCGTTATTCTTGATTACTGGAAAAACTATGGAGATTTTGGAAAAATGACCTCTCTAAAGTACCATCTCAGTTCAATTTCGAATCTAAAGAGTTGCTGGACGAAACTTTTGGACAAGGATTTCTATACGAAAAAGTGTTTACAGAAAAAAAAAAAATAAAAAAAAAAAAAAAAAAAAAATAAACATCATTGTAAAACCATAAGATCCTTCGCTTCACTCAGAATCTAAAATAGGAAGACATTATAATTTATAAAATATGTACGTAAAGGTACGATTCCTATGACCAGGGTTGCCAACTATTTAGTTTGGAAAATCGGGACAAATTTTCCAATAAAAGACCATTTTCTTCTGATTTTAATTATAAAGGTTATAATTTGACAAATGATGGCATAATGACAAAACATATAATAATAAAACATACATATAATATTACTCTCTGTATGTAAATACTTTATTAACAGACATTTTATAATATATATTTAATAAAAATAATATTTAATAAAATAATAATAAGTACCTAATATAATAATTATATTAGAATTTAGTGACTAAATTTTTTATGAAATAAAAGGTAACTATTTATAATCAATGATATTATGTTAAAACGGTATAGAATCTAAATATATATAATACAAATTAGTTATTGCTGTGCTCGATAACAGATGAAATATTATTGTTTGTACAATCGCAGAAAAAGGTAAATTTTATAATTTCCTGATGTCCCGGGAAAATTGTGTCCCGCATAAATTTTGATCGGGACACGGGAAAAAAACTTTAAAATCGTGAATGTCCCGCTAAAATCGGAGCGGTTGGCGACCCTGCCTATGACGCGTCAGCCGCGTGCAGCTGACGCAATGCGTCTGACGCGAGGTACTACTTCCAAGGTTATCCAATGGTTGCGTTTCCTAAAATGCGTCAACAGCTGCTTTGCGGCGGCCGCAAGTCGCGTCAGCCGCACGGGCCGTCCGGTCGGTGAGCAGTATAGACGCAGCCGCACGCGCGTTCGTATGATTTAATATATTTTTTTTTGTATACTTTCGCCATGTCGAAAATACTTTTTTCTATCATCGAAGACGAAAAGCTTGTAGAGATGGTGGCCAAATTCGATTGCCTATACGATTTGGCTAGTCCACTCTACAAAAATCAGCCGATCAAAGATAATGCTTGGAAAGAAATAGCCGAACAAGTCAACAGATCAGGTAAGAATATTGTAATTTATTATAATTTATAATTATTTGGTACTATAAAATATTATCATAATACAATATATTATTTGGATTTAGAAATAAGAATAAGAGCTTGTAGAATGTGGATAGTAATAATAATAATAATAATAATAATAATAATCATATTCAATGTCCAAGAGTTAAAATAATTATTAATAAAGTATTAATATATTCATAATATATAATAATATAAATAGATAGTTAGTTCTTGTAGTATCTAGCCAGGCAACTGTTCCTTCATTACTGTTAAAATATTCCATGAATAAATCTCGTACAGTGAATCTATCGGCATTTGAAAAACCACCAGTTCTAGTAAGTGGTAAAAAACTTCTTGTCGGGGGTTGCTCAGTTGGGTCCAGTTCATAATACGGGTTGCCTTCTTTTTCTAGATAAGCGTCTCTTAGGGCCATTTTATCAATCTCCAGTTAAGAGAATTTAATCTCTAGTTAATCTTAATCTCCAGTTAAATTAGAAATGTGATTTATCATCACTCGGTTAACATTTTAACTGGACTTAAACCGTAGATTAACAAACCCGAGATATCATACCAGTTAAGAGTTTAACTAGAGATTAAGAACAAGATTATTAGTAAAATATATTGTTGTGTGATAACACTGATAACATTTTGTTCGATTTTACCATAGAGTAATGTTTTACTTTAAATTTCAAACGTTACTACATAACTTGTACATGTACTTAAATTACAAAAGTTTATTTTTTAAATTATATAATTAATTATATAACAGTAAGATGTCTTTAATTAGTGATAGTAGTGAGAGTGATGAAGAACTTCTTCAGTTTTTGAATTATGCAAATCAATATTTGTATAATCGAAGACCGTATCTACTGTCAAATATTATTTATTAATTGTGAATATTGATAATTAAATGATAAATAAATAACAATATATACAAAAAAATAAATCAAATCAATAAAATTTTAAAGAAAACGGCATTGGAATTATATTATATAGAATATGTCACGTATCAAATATATTATGATAACAGATAACAACTTATTGGTAGAAGTTAGACGAGCGGATCGAAACCACCCTGATCCATGCACATTATCAATTTTTCGTTATCACTATAACACACATAGATAATATATATTTATGATAACCATAGACCTATATATAAGTATAAGGTCTATGATGATAACACATAACTTTTTTTGGCTGATGATGAAATGTACTGTTTTATATAATTATTATTAATGTTTTAATGTACATTATGGTTAAAAAAACAAAACTACTATTTTTTAATATATATTATTACTTGCGTCCCACAATATTACTTATTCTATCACTCAAAAGCTTCTAAAGACTCGTATACCGACATACCGTTGTATATATCATTTGTTTTATTATTTTCTCTTAACCCTTAACTGGTATCGTCGGGTCAAAAAAGACCCATGACATTTTGTTTTTAACTTTTCTACCATAAATCGCGCTTTTTTTTGTTGTAGAATGCATTGTATTTTATCACAATACTTCAGACAACGTATATCAAACGTATATTATCAACAATTATTAAGTATTTCGTTCAAAAAAGCTATTTATAAAGGTTTCGGGTCATAATTAACTTGATGATACCAGTTGCGTAGGTTTTTTCTTACCTTTTGCCATCACGAAAATAATAGTTATTTTGAGACGAATATTTTCGAACTCCATTACGTGTTGGTATTTAACATGTGTCCAAGTTCTAAAGATACGAAATATTCAAATATTTGTTCTGTATGCAAAAAAACGGTTTGTAAAACACATGGCGTTCAAGTATTGAAATGTGTTACCTACCTAATGTATACGGAGTAAGAAAACATTTTTATTTATTTTTATTTTATAATGTAAGGAACTTTCCAAATATATATATATATATATATATATATATATATTTTTTTTTTTTATTTGAATTTCATTAATTAACTAACATTTAAAATATATTTTATACAAAAAAGTCAAGTCTTAAATAATAAACTAATACCTAAACTTTAAAATTTGTAGTTACATAAAAAAACGTCGTGAGAGGTACAATAAGTGTTTGCAATTTTATATAAATAAATGTTTTATGTTCTAAATTTTATTTTATTTTGTTGTTATTGTACCTAAACTTAACTAAAAACCAATGGGTAATTCAAATTTGAATGTAAATATATTTTTTAAATTAATTTATTCAAAAATGTATTAATAATCATGCAATTTTGCAAGATTAAAATAAATTTGTATAAAACACTTATATTTTATGAAAAAAAATTGTAATTAGATAAAAAAATATATATGTTACGCCGAATTTGTGAAATTGCCGATTTCATGAAATCGGCAGAAAAATTTCCGATTTCATGAAATAAGCAACGCCCTTGCCGAATTCATGAACTCGGCAATTTTAAGAGCATAAAACTGCCGATTCATGCATTCGGCAGAAAAAAGTATACCTAATTCATGAAATCGGCAAAATATTATTGCCGATTTCATGAATTAGGTATCCAAACTGCCGAGTTCATGAATTCGGCAAGGGCGTTGCTTATTTCATGAAATCGGCAACTTTTCTGCTGATTTCATGAAATCGGCAATTTCACGAATTCGGTGTAACATATACATTAAATATTAAAACAGAAATAATAATAATTATATAAAACAGTACATATTTTCATCATCAGCCAAAAAAAGTTATGTGTTATCATAGATATATATTATCTATGAGTGTTATAGTGATAACGAAAAATTGATAATGTGCATGGATCAGGGCAAGGTTTATAGATAGTAGAGGTTGCCTCAATCGTGAAATATGAAAAACTTGGAGTGGGGGAAATTCATACGATGACGTAGTCGTCGTACACTATATTTTGTTTGTCTACGGTTTATCACACATTCACACGATTCATACGGCATAGTGTATACTTTTCTGTTAAAATTTTAAATGAAAAAATATATTGTTTTAACTTTTATTGTGTTAAGCTATCACTAGAGTTGTTTGTGTTTTAAATTTTTGTATATATCAAGTTAATTAGTCATGGAAACCAATGAATTAAATCCTACAGTTCCTGTAAAATTAAAACCAAAAGGCGGCTCTTCGTGTGCTATAGCAACATGCAATTATTATTCCGGTCGAATTAAACAATTGGGAAGAATCGATATTTCATTTCACAGGTATTAATTATGTACTTATGTTTTTTAATCCTTAGGTTAGTTAATTGCTATATAAGTAGTATTATAATAATATAGTAACGATTAATTTTGATGTTATTAAATGAGTATGGTTTTAATGTTCCTACATAATATTTAATAATTGTACTCTACATTTATGTTGATTAAAAAATGTATTTGTTTAAAGGTTTCCTAAAGATCCTAAGCTATGCAAAGTTTGGCAACATAGATGTAAGCGAGCCGATAATTGGGATCCCAGTAAATCTTTTATATGTTCAGATCATTTTGTTTCTGATGATTTTGTTCGAAATATGCAATCTGAACTATTGGGATATGAGCCTAAAGGGAAACGTTTAAAACCTGGAGCCATACCATCAATGAACTTACCACTTGATTTTCCTGCTTCTACATCTGCTATAAATCGACGAAATAGAATGGAGGCAAAAACTCTTAAATTGGTAAAATATAAATATAAATTTTAGCCATAATCAATGAAATTTATGTTTATTAATGATCTTGACATAATATATTAATTTAAATTGTTACTATTTCTTAATAAGATTTATTTTCTTTTTAAATTAACTGTTGAAACTGAATTAATATACAAATCTATCTTATACATTCCTAAATATTGAGTAAATTCAATATTTATCGTTTAGTTAATTGAAAGGATTTTTAGTTCTCACCTAGATACCACTTATGTATTTAATTATATCAAATAAAAATAAATTAAGCTTATGATGATTTTTATTTATAAAATTGTCAATAATTATTTTATACATATAGTTTCCATATACATAAAAATTGATTAATTTTAACTGTAAGTTTTTTACTCAGTTTTTTATTTTCTCTATCAGTTCTATCTATGTATAAAACTTTAACTTACAGTTGTATTATAAACTTCTAATTTAAATAAAATTATATATTTTATTTTACTAGACTCATGACCAGCATATTGTTTCTGCACTTCAAACAAATGAATTGTGTGTAAGTTCATCCACGACAGAAAACAACAAATTAATGGTTGATGAAAAATCTAATGAATCTCAATCAAACAACTATAAGGATTTGTACGAAAATCTTCTTAAACAACATAACGTTTTAAAATCAGAATTTAATAAACAAAGTGATGAGTTATTGTCAATGAAAGATTCTGAAGTTGATTTTCAAACTATCAATGAATCACTTAGATCAAATATGAAAATACTTCAGAAAAATGTTGTTGTACAAAAATCACTTCTTCATGATACTCAAAAAAAATTGACTAGACAATTTAAAGCAGTTTCTCAATATAAGAATCATGCATTTAAAAATGAAGTTAAAAAATATTTATCTACAATTTTTACTCCAAATCAATTGGACTTGATTACAAAAAAAAAGCAACGCGTTCGATGGACTACTGATGAAATTTCCAAAGCTTTCACATTGAGGTACTTCAGTAAACGAGCTTATGTATTTGTAAAAAATGATCTACAATATCCTCTTCCTGGTAAATATTATTTTTTATTTATTAACTACTATAACTTTTTTTTATTATTAATCATTATTCTTTATTTTATAATTGTAGGTTTATCTTCTCTTCAAAGATGGGCCAAACAGATTAACATGAGAAATGGTCTTCTTCTTGATGTTTTAAATATTATGAAACTCAATGGTGATTCAATGGAGAAATTTGAAAAACTAACCGTGTTAATGTATGACGAAGTCAAGGTGTGCAGTACTATAGAGTATGATGTACTAAGAGATGAATTTATTGGTCCACATAATCAAATGCAAGTCGTTATGGCCAGAGGGATAGCATCACAGTGGAAACAACCTGTCTTTGTGGATTTTGATAAGAAGATAACCAAAGACATTTTATTTAATATTATTGAACATTTAGATAAGATTGGATTCAAAGTCATTTGTTGTGTTAGTGATTGTGGCGGTGGTAATGTTGGATTATGGAAAGCTTTAGAAGTAAATTATGAACAGCCAACATTTCGCTTACCAAATGGAAGAGAAGTTGTTTGCATTCCTGATGCTCCTCATATATTGAAGTTAATCCGAAATTGGTTGATAGATACGGGTTTTAAAATTGAAGACAAAATAATAAACAAAATACCATTAGAAGCCTTAATCTCCTTAACCTCGACTGAGTTAAGTGTTTGTCACAAACTGAGGAAAGATCATTTATCTTGTGAGGGCTCGCAAAGACAAAAGGTTAGGTTAGCTACACAACTACTGTCACATTCAGTATCAACTGCATTACTGCATTATAAACCTATTAAAGATGATAAATTAAATATTGATACAGCAAATTTTATAGAATTGATTAATAATTGGTTTGATTTAGTCAACGTTTCACATCCACATGACAAATCAACCCCTTATACTGTGCCTTATGGATTATTATTAGACGATCAAGATTTGCTATTAAATGAAGTAAAGAAAACATTTTTAAAACTTAGATGCAATGGAAAACAAAGTGTACAACTTTTTCAAAAAGCTATAATGATGCATACAAATGGAATGAAATCACTACTACAAATTTTAAAAAATAACGATTTAAAATATTTATTAACAAGTAAGATAAATCAAGATTCCCTCGAAAACTTGTTTTCTCAAATTCGAACACGGGGAGGATTAAATGATCATCCTTCTCCTTTAAATGCACTATTTAGACTCAGAATGATTATTTTGGGGAAAAATGCTGGTGTAGTTTCAAAATCAACAAACACGTCAGATTTAAATAAAGAAGAATATATTGTTGCAAATACTTTAAAGCATGTTGGTATAAATATAAAAAGTGATACTGAACTTCAAGGTAGTCTAAGTAATTCGGAGACAGACACTGCCAGTGAAACTGAATCACCTATTAGTGAAAATAGAAACATGAATGAGATGACACAAGATGCAGTAGAGTATTTAGCTGGGTGGGTGGCAAGAAAATATAAATCTAAATTTCCAGAACTAGGATCTACAACACAAAAATCTAGCTCAACAAATGAACATAATTACTTAATGCCAACTTGGATAAATCACTTGTCATATGGAGGGTTAATTATACCAAGTAATGATTTTAAAAAAATGATTTTTCGAGTTGAAAGATTATTTCTTAAACTTACACGAACAATAATTCCAAAAGGGTCAGGTGTAGTGAAATTGTTAACTCACAAAATTTATAATAGAATGGAAATCATGCAAAATTATAAACCTGTTTTACAAACATACATAAAACAAAGATTACTGATACGTATGAAATATTTGAACGAGAATATGGTCCAATTGAACAACAAAAAAAAGGCAAAATATCAATTACTCAGACTTCAAAAATTAAAAAGGATAATGACTTAACGACTATAATACATTAATATAAAAGACAACATTTAAAAGAGACTGAAGAA
This sequence comes from Therioaphis trifolii, assembly GCA_027580255.1. Classification (NCBI taxonomy): domain Eukaryota; kingdom Metazoa; phylum Arthropoda; class Insecta; order Hemiptera; family Aphididae; genus Therioaphis; species Therioaphis trifolii. The sequence goes on along the minus strand of CM050404.1, from coordinate 104,070,541 downwards.
TAATTTGATTTATTTAAATATTTATGTTTTGTATTGAAATATATTATAAATTTGTAAGATTTTTTTGCATTGTATTATTTATACTAGGTATACCTACATAGATTAAATCTAATCTAAAGTTTCATTATGATGGATGCAGGATCATTTTTTTTTAATTAACATTTAAAGGTTAAAATTAATATAAAAACAGTCTTCAATAAAAATCGTCATGATTATTTACTTAATTATAAGCTTTTATAAAAAATCCTGATTCATTATTTTTAAATTTTTTCTGGTCCTTAGTTTAGTATGATATGAGCAATTTCATATTCAATTTTTAGAACTTTTTATCAAATATTAAACATTTATTAGAAATAATTTCAAAAGAAATCAGTCAACCTCGTTAAAATAGTAGAATAATTTACTTAAATGTTAATAAAAAAAATCCTAACGATTTTTGAAACCACAGGCCTATTTAGAATCTATTAAGCTTCTGGATGAAATTTTTGGACAAATATTTTTATACAAAAAACTGTTTACAGACAAAAATAAATTCATGGAAAACATCATTACTAAAACATAAGGTCCTTCGCTTCACTCAGTCTAAAATAGAAATACATTATGGTTATAAGATACATATTGCATGCAAGTTAAAATTATCGTATTTGAATGGCCACTAAATTTGACATATTTCAATAAATTTATGTTATACTATTAACATTATTTACTTATTTAGTAAAATTAACAATAAGTACATTATTGAAATTGTAACACTACACATTATTTCAACAATACAATTTCAGATCAGAATATCAAATAAATAGTAATTACTAATTAGTAATAGAAAATTAGAAAATAACTTTACTCAAAAGCACCATAATAAATTAATAAAACATAATTATGGCCAGGCTCGTAGTCGTAAGCAGTATTTGTACGACGATGACGTCACTTGATAAAGGGGGAAGCGGGGGTTTTGAATGTAAACACATGATTATGAGGCAACCTCTACTATCTATAAACCTTGGGATCAGGGTGGTTTTGATCCGCTCGTGAAGTTAGCAACATGTTCATATTATCGACGCGACTAACATCAATCATTGCATTTGTATAGTGAATTAATCTTCGGTTAGTTATACTCTATAGATTAGTTAATCTTAGATTAAAGACAATTGATAAAACCATATTTTTTTTTATCTACAGTTATTTGTAATCTGAGATTAGTTAACTGGACATTTAACTGACGATTGATAAAATGGCCCTTAGTAAATTATGTAGGTAGCATGCCACAATAATCAAATTGCCAGTAGTCTCGGGCTTTATGGCAATTGGTGTAAAAAATATACGAAAAACTTGGCTTAGAAAACCAAAAGCATTTTCCGAAACTCTTCGAGCTCTAGATAATTGAAATTCGCCTTTCGATTGTCCGCACTCGCAACAGGACGAGAAAAAGGTTTCATCATATTTGTAGGTAATCGAAACGCCTCGCCACCAACAAAAACGTGTGGCAATACAATACACGTATGTTTGGTAGCTTACTGGGTGGACGGAATAAATTCCCATTTCTATACAGCTTTCCAAGGTTACTTTTGTCAAATATACCGCTATCACCCTCCTTACCGTATGATCCAACATCAGTAAAAATAAATTTATAATTTGCATCGACGACAGCTAGTAAAACGATTGAAGAAAATTGTTTATAATTATAATACAGTGACCCTGTTCGTTTAGGACAAAACACGCGTACGTGTTTAACACCGTCAATTGCTCCTACACAATTAGGAAAATGCCATTTTTGCGTAAATTCTTTAGATTTTTCCTTCATCTCATCACATTTGATCGATGGTAAAAATATAGGAGCTAATTTTTTTTTTTTAACTTGAAGTGTATTTTTTACTATTTTGCTGATGTAACTCGATGATATTCTGAATGAAAATTGCACTGAGTGGAACGATTCACCAGTTGACATAAACCTAAAAATAAAAAATCATTATTGGATTTCTCAAGGCCTAATAATAATAGTAAATAAATATAGAAATATAAAAATAGATAATCATTTTGATTGTTAGTCATAACAATTTCTTTTTTGTGGCTAACCATCGATAAATGGCGGGCGGGTGACAGGGGTCACCGGCCAGTTTTCGTTGCACAGACTTTTTTTTTTATAGCTCGGGTTCAATCGTTCTGTTTTCAATATTTGTATAACATAATATTATATACGTATTATTATGATTATCTCACATTTATATGTTTATTCATATATATATATATATATATATAACAATATAATATAATCTTTTTGTTTTATCAGCTTTTATATAAAGTAGCTTTTATTTTCAGTGGACGATTGTAAAAAAAGATGGAGGAACATCAAGGACACGTACAAAAAAAGAGTAAAAAAAGGAAATAGAACTGGATCATCAGCTTTAAGTAAACCTAAGGACTGGCCATTAGCTGATATGCTGACATTTCTTGGAAAATCTGATTACAAGCGCAAGTGAGTATTTATTTTTTTATGTTCCCTTCATGAAATTAATTCACCCATATAAATTTAACTTATTATTATAGTAGCATATCAAATATTGACCCAATTCAAGAAACTTTTAAATCGCAAAGTCCACCTAAAATTAAACGTCAAAAAAAAAATGAAAGACTTATACAGCTTCTAGAAGAAAGGCGTAGCGAAAGAAATGATATCGTAAGGAATATGGTTCAAAATCGTGAAGATGAGGTCGATGTATTTTTTAAAAGCATCGCGTTATCTGTAAAAAAACTTAGTCCGGCATTGATTAATGAAGCGAAAATGAAGTCGCTACAAATGGTCATTGATTTAGAAACACGCAATACATTTGTCAATATACCGCAATATTCGCCGACGCCAAGTACAAGTAATTTCTCATCACATTCATTTCAAAGTGTGGACGTTAATAACTTGGAAAATGAAAAGGAGATCGATTCCCATTAAGAGCCTAGTTACGAAAAATTGTAATTTTTATATTTTTTAACTACGTGGACAAAGTATTTATAGTAATTTGATTAACAATAAATTATAATATATTATGTATATAATTATATTTACGTATACGACACGTATAACGTACATTTCCCCAGCCCCCCCAAAATAAGAAAAACTTTTTTTTTTTATGTGAATAATTAGCATGTAATTAGCATGAATTTGCATGACTATTTTCGCAATTTGCACGCTTTTGGTTTAGACGTTATATCAAAAATAACCATGGGGGGGCTGTAGAAACGTTTCTCCAGCTCCCCAAACATGCCAGTTTTCCATATAAATTTTTTCCTTATGCCAATAATTAGCACGTAATTAGCACGAATTTGCACGACCAGTCCCGAAATTCGCACGACATTTCGTCGCCCGCAAAAGCCGTTTCAAAGATTACCGCATTTCCCCAGCCCCCCCAAAAATTGAATTTTTTCGATATTCAAACTTTTTCCTATGCCATTAATTAGCACGTAATTAGCACGAATTTGCACGACCAGTCCCGAAATTCGCACGACATTTCGTCGCCCGCAAAAGCCGTTTCAAAGATTACCGCATTTCCCCAGCCCCCCCAAAAATTGAATTTTTTCGATATTCAAACTTTTTCCTATGCCATTAATTAGCACGTAATTAGCACGAATTTGCACGACCAGTCCTGAAATTCGCACGACATTTCGTCGCCCGCAAAAGCCGTTTCAAAGATTACCGCATTTCCCCAGCCCCCCCAAAAATTGAATTTTTTCGATATTCAAACTTTTTCCTATGCCATTAATTAGCACGTAATTAGCACGAATTTGCACGACTAGTACCGAAATTCGCACGACATTTCGTCGTCCGCAAAAGCCGTTTCAAATCGACATTTTATTAATAAACCTATTGATCGTAAAATAATCTCTTTGACTCTTGGTAAAACTGTTTTCAATGTTGGCCATTTACTACAGATTTTAATAAAATGTGCTACATCTATTCTTACAAAACATTGGGGGACCCAATATGAATTATGGTCTAAGATGTAAATAGGTTTACTTCATTAATATAACATGTATTCATCAATATCATCTGTATTACGTAATTTATTATTTATCACATGTTTATGTACAAATATATGTTATTATTATAAAAACAAAAATATATTTTAGTAATATTATAGTAATTATAGTAGTAAGTAATATTAAAGTAATTTTATAGCACCATTCTTCTCTCAGAGGGAGTTAATATTCTAAATTGTTGAATCACATTATCAACATTTATATGTTTTATTTCATTTTACGTATTTTAGCACGATTACTCAAGTGGCAAGTTATATTAATTTACAAAAAAGTTCGGCCCGCAGGAGGGGCAGTTCCCCCCCTGCCTCCCCCCGTGCACACGCCTGTGTTTATTGTTAGTAATGCACACATTTTATATAAGAAAAACACAAATGAATTGCAGATAAAAATATAATGTTATTTTATTATAATAATTAAATAATGTAAAATACACTTTAAATAAAATTTTCTTTGAACGAATAGTAAAAATTGATTCAAGAACTTACTTTTCTCTCCATTTAAATTTGTATCAATTACTTTGTCTTTAAATTTAATAACTGCATCACTGACTACAGATCTTGGAATTGCAGCTTTTCTACCTGCCATTATAGGTACTTGTAAATAATAGAATATTATTAATTTAAATTAAAAATGCACACTGCAAATAATTAAAAACACGAGAACATAAACACTGCACTGGTATATTGACAAATGAAAAAAATTAATTGATAAGATACCTTAACACCAAACAATTCAAGGGAATATGTATAATTTCTAAAAATAGATACTTACTAAATTTGTTGGTACCATGATATCCGGACTAATAATATACAACTTCCATGTTATATTATAATATATGGATAAAGAGAGATAAATATAGAAACACCTTAATTTTAATAAAACCATTTTTGTAAACAAGTCCATTCCATAGTGGCCAATAAGACTTAATTCGATGATGGAAAGGGGAGCGGACAACACTACATTTATTTTATATTCCTTATATTATGCATTTCGTTTTTATTTAATATTTGAAAATTACCATTTTTACCTTGTACTTGCACTTGTAAAAAAAAAAAAATCACCTAATGCGGTAATCTTTGAAACGGCTTTTGCGGGCGACGAAATGTCGAGCGAACTTCGGGACTGGTCGTGCAAATTCGTGCTAATTACGTGCTAATTAATGGCATAGGAAAAAGTTTGAATATCGAAAAAATTCAATTTTTGGGGGGGCTGGGGAAATGCGGTAATCTTTGAAACGGCTTTTGCGGGCGACGAAATGTCGTGCGAATTTCGGGACTGGTCGTGCAAATTCGTGCTAATTACGTGCTAATTAATGGCATAGGAAAAAGTTTGAATATCGAAAAAATTCAATTTTTGGGGGGGCTGGGGAAATGCGGTAATCTTTGAAACGGCTTTTGCGGGCGACGAAATGTCGTGCGAATTTCGGGACTGGTCGTGCAAATTCGTGCTAATTACGTGCTAATTAATGGCATAGGAAAAAGTTTGAATATCGAAAAAATTCAATTTTTGGGGGGGCTGGGGAAATGCGGTAATCTTTGAAACGGCTTTTGCGGGCGACGAAATGTCGTGCGAATTTCGGGACTGGTCGTGCAAATTCGTGCTAATTACGTGCTAATTATTGGCATAAGGAAAAAATTTATATGGAAAACTGGCATGTTTGGGGAGCTGGAGAAACGTTTCTACAGCCCCCCCATGGTTATTTTTGATATAACGTCTAAACCAAAAGCGTGCAAATTGCGAAAATAGTCATGCAAATTCATGCTAATTACATGCTAATTATTCACATAAAAAAAAAAAGTTTTTCTTATTTTGGGGGGGCTGGGGAAATGTACGTGTATACGACGCGTCCTTCTTATTAGTGTTGCTATTCGATCTTTATATGATTCTTTAATGATTTATATTACACAATACACATGTCACATGGATATGTACTATTTAAAAACGTAATTTATTATCAAATAATTTTTATTCACCGCAATGTTATGGCCAATTTTTCCGCAACTGTTATTGGGTATGGATGACGATTAGCAGAACCACCGTGATATCGTTTTCAATCAGATTCAGAACTTAATTGAACTGATCGATATTTAGCCTAAAAAACTCGAGGAATTATTTGTCGTCATATATTAAATGCCGATTAATAAGTGTTTCAAAAAATCCTTCTTCTTGACGTAAATTCTTCTTCTTGGCCTTGACGTAAATAAGGGATGTTCATTTGCATTCCCTTGTTCTTTTATAAATTTCTCTAAAATAAATTCTTGTTCTTCGATTTCTTCAAGAAGAAGATATGACAGTAGATTAAGTTGACTCATCTTGAATTTTTATTTGAATTTTCTGCATATACGTACGTCTACTACTATCAAGTATCCAGTGATCGCACACGACTGACGCATCATAGGAATCGCACTGGTATACGTCAGATACACGCGTCAGCCGCACACGTCTGACGCGTCATAGGAATCGCACCTTAAGGAATCGATGGGTATCAACGTCTCGGAGCACAACCAATATTTCCATCAAACCTATTTTTATCACGTCCACGCTAGTCATCAGAAAAATGACAGGTTCTATAAGTGATAACGACGACAACGAAAAAATAGATTTATTTATAATCTTCAACAATGTACACACACTTATAGAAATACAATCACAAATCAGTATACTTATCTATGGCACGAACTAAATTTGTTTATCATAATGACTTTATAAATACTCTTTGAATGAACACGATGGAAATACGGTATCTATTATAGAATGTTAATGTGGTGATTTTGTAGTGTTGTACTCGTATTTTATTTTTTTTGTGTTTGAATATTCATACAAGTATACACAGAAATGATGAAACCGAAAGTCCTTAGTGGTGCGGCTAAAAGGAAAATAAAACAAGAGGAAAAACAACATATTTAAAAACAAATAAAAAAATTAAACATTTTTTTAAATTGGATCGGCATGAACCAAGTAAGTTTGTATTCAAAATATTTCATTTTTGTATTTCTATGATTTTTAAATACGCTGGAAAAAATATTTAAAATGAGGAACTACTCGATTTTTACGATGGTAAAAATAAATTATTGTGTTAAAAAAACCCGGTAAAATTATTGTAAATTTACTTTTACCCGTAAAATTTACTAGGTAAATTTACAGAGTTCACGTCTCTAAATGTAGCATTTTATAAAATTTAAATTTGGTGTCTGAGGGTGTGGGGGACTAGCTTTTCAAGTTACTATTGAATAATTTATTTTCAGAATACAACTCTTGTATTACTTTTCAGAGCTCCTTAAGTATAATTTTCCCAATTTGAGCACTGTTATATTTATTTGTAAAAAAAAAATTAAGTGAATAATATATAATATTTTATAAAATATATTTAAGATATAAATTACCATCTAGATCATGAAACTGAATCAATTGGATTGGACACTGGAATATCTGCAATAAATGGTACTTAATAATTTATTTAATTTTAATAATAGGTATTAACAGTTCCATGCATTTTCCTCTATTAGTATTTTCTTTTACTATATTTTATATTTAATTTGAATAGCTATATCCTATACTTATATCGTATACCTTACTGTTTTTCATTGCTCAAAAAAAAGTTTTTTATATTTACACTTTTATATTAATTCAAATAATTAAATGATTAAGTCAAAATATGATTTTATAGCAAAGTACCGTGATGATATTAGTAGTGACTTCACATGTCAAATTGTGAGACTTTGAGATTTTTTTGCCTCGAAATATGGTATCACTGACCTTAAGAAAATGACTATAAAAGATCTATCATTATTTATCATGAATAAAAATTTATCAACAATTTTTCCAGATGTATTTACAGCCACAATGATATTCATATAACCATACCAATTACTTCAGCTTCTGCTGAGAGATCGTTTTCAAAACTAAAACTAATAAAAAATTATCTACGTAATACTATGTTTCAGGATAGATTATCCAGTTTGGCTATATTAAATTTTGAAAGACTGCAAACTAATGAAATAGATATAGATAATATAATAAATATTTTTGCAAATAAAAAGCAAAGAAAAATTAATTTTTTATATTGAAACATTTTGTTGAATTTTGCAATGTATCATTTTTTGTATTTTTTTAAAATTTATATGCTATAAGTTGTGTTTTTTATACATGTGTTATCTTAAAAAATTTTGGTACATTTACTCGTATTATTTAATTTTGTTAAGACATTTTTTTTTTAACTCAGACAAGAATAGGTTATAATATAGGTACCTAATATGATAATAAAACATTTATTTAAATAAATTATGCAGGTATAAAATATACATTACATACTTACATACAGTTTTATTCATAGTTAATAAATAAATTATACGTTTATTATAAACTGAAATTAAATATATTTAAAAAACCTAAAAATTAAAGTACCTACTTGGTGAATGTAAGACTTGCATTGTTGCATAAAAACTAAGCTTGGAAAGCAAAAGGGCCCTACATAATTATTGCACACGGGCCTTACTTTACTCTGTAGTTGCAGCACTGAAAATACCATACATTAACTTATGTATTATGTTCGACTTAAAACAGTATACTTAAGCCAGCAATAATTAAATGTGAACGAGTAACGATGCCACGTTAATTTTGAAAATACCATAGACACTGTGTAAAGTTATTATTAATACCTACCGAAAACATTATCATCAAATTGGTGTATATAAAAAAAAGGTTTTAAATAATTAAATCATAATTTTTTCTAGAAGCATGACTATTTTTAAAATACCTATATTAATCACTTTGCTCAATATTAATGTAAGATATTTCTGAAAACCATAAAAAATAATAATAATATATGATCGGCAGTAAATAATTTACGCCTCATCGCCGGTAACAGATAATAAAAATGCAACTCATCATTACCATAAAAAATATTGAAAATGTGTTCAACAAATAAAATAACGACTTAAAACATTGGTATAAAAAAAATCTTGAAATTCCAAAAAATGTTTTGATTAATAATAATAACCTCACTTTAGAGTAATTATTTGCAAATTTTTGTTTAACTCACAGCATAAATATTGTAGCCCAAATCAATAATAAGAATAATAAGATGACAAGACACCTTGTCGTGTACAGAAAAACGTTTTACATTACATAAATGATTAAAAAAATACAAAATGTATTGGTACGTCTTGTTTTCATGTAAACCTACAACGGTAAATTTATGTATGTGTTGCACGAGAGCGCTGAAAAGTATAAATTTCGTGAAAACACTATCGTTAATGAAAAAGATTAATCAAATTATTATCACAAAATTACGGACATTACGAACACAAAAACAAAACGCTGCATCGCTGAAGTTTTACCGATTATATCAATTGTTGTTAATCGTCATACCGACCTCGTGTTAGAAATATTTAATTTTATGCGTTTAACCTAAACACTATACCTATTTAGTATTTGGTCACACGTATATTAATTTCAGACACTACACCGGCGGCTTTGACTGACGGAAGAGATTAATTTTAATAGCATAGTAAAAAATATTCACTATTTATACAAAAAAAAAACCGAATCGGACACACCTAAACGATTTATCATAAAAATAGTAGTTTAAATAAATACTGTTATTATCACTCAAATTGTAATGCATTTATATCTTCTTTTTTTCAATACTTTACGCAATACTTTCAAAACTAAAAATGTGTTTTATCAACAATAATTATTTGAAGAATTTTTCATTTTATGCGGATTTTAACTTTAAGGACATTTTGATTGTTTCAAGAGTATTTTTAATTTCTAAGTTTATTTTCGAGCTGTTTCTAGAAGAATAAACAAAACAAATTGACTCAAAATTTTATATATATTCATTAAACGTACATAACACAAGTATAATATATTCTTTTAAGTTTGTACAATAATAACATGAGATGATATGATTTTAAAAAACCAAGGCTCAAATGTATATTTTACGTTACATCAAACAATTTTAATATCAATGAAAATATGTTACATACGCGTATTTTTCTTGGTTGATTCTATATATTTTTAATTCATTGATATACTTACCATTTTTTTTTTTTTTTTTGAAAATAAAAATGTAATGTTATTTAATGTGAATTTGTTTTTTTAAATTGTTTACATTTTGCTTGACTATTATTTTGGATATTTAAGAATGCATTTTTGGATATTTTTAAGGCATTTAAATCTGTGCCGTAATCATTATTATCATTAATATAATAGTAGTGCGCGAAATAACATTGCGGTTGGTAGTTATTCCACGTGGACGAGGCCGGGGTGTGACCTTTAACGTGGTTGTTAAAAGCCGTAGCGGATATGATATATTTAATATTATTACGAAACAACGAGGACGACGACGAAAACGAATATGTAGGAGGGGAGCTGTTGAAAATTGCATCGCTGCGACGCTGGCGATCGCGTCCGCGTGTTGCATGATTTCAGCGAACCGCGCGGCGGCAGCTTCGTATTATAATGTAATAGTGCACCGCGCTGTGCGCTCACGGGAAAACATCGTCTGAAAGCCGTATTCGCCGCTGTTGACCTCGGGGACGGTCAGAGAGCGTTGAAAAACAGTTGCAGTAGACACCGCCGACTTTACGAAGATTAAAATCGAAATTAAAAAAAAAAAAAAATCAAACAATATAAAAAGTTCCACGCCTGCATCGTACGGTACGTAGTTTTTACGAGCGCGCAACGTATTTTTACTGTATTATTATTTTTAATCTTTTTAATGAGCCGCTATTATAATATAATTGTCATTTGTAACGTATTTTGAAATCGAAATAATTAAAGCGAATTCAAGAAAATGAATTTTCGATTTATTACTCATAATATGCAAATCGTAGGAAAACTCGATGACGATATAACGCAACAAAGACTTTTTAATAAATGTTGTAATAACTTTACAGTATTCAAATTGTTTAAGATTCTGAGTGAAGCGAAATATCTTATGGTTTTTTATAAATTACAATTTTGTAAATTTGTTTATGACGCATGGTAATTTAATCACTGTAATAAAATTCTTACCAACCAACACTGTCAGCATCAGCGGCGTTCTCAGGAATTTTTGTTGGGGGGGATATGAAAATGTATTGTCTATGTCTGTACACTGATCGTTATCCAAATTTAAATGATAACGATTCACATAGTTATTTATTGATTAAAATATATTATTTATACAAAAGACCCGAAAAAATCGACGTCGATCCATTAGTCACCTGAGAGGAAGTACTCAAGTATCTACTATCTACCTACAAATGCACTACCCTGGTCATCGATATAATACATCAAATCCATTCTCATTTTTAAAATAAACATTAAACGTATTATACATATATACTAAATACTTATACAAGGTATACTTCATTAAACGGCCATTAGTATATGTAGTATACTGTCAACTGTAAGATACGTTTTATTTGAATAAACGGAGAGAGAAGTATAATATTCTGTTCATCGAAAGAACGCACGGCATCTACACGTGCAGGATGACGATCGAACAGCCATCGAGGACTTATTTCCTCTTCTTAACAACCTATAAATAATCCGAAGACAACCGATCGATTAGACGACAACGGTCGACTAATTACAACTTATTGATTAGTAATTATTAATTGGTAATTATAAAAATAATAATCCACGTAAGTCATTGGGTTTCGTAATTGAGGAGGCGGTTTTTTGGTGGGAACGCCACAGATGGGTACGCATGGGATTGTAAAACAATGAACCAATTTTGGTCGGGTCATAGCGCGTTCTCTCGCTGGTTAGAGTAAACATATTAAATAAAAAGCGCAATATCAAGAACCAACAGTGTCATAAATGATCTCGAGCTAGGTAAATTCGTTTTTAAGTTATATACAATTAAATATAATAGTAAAACAGTAAAAAGTACGTACTTCACCCCATGGGATATTTTTCGCTCCTCGGACGAGTTAATGGGGATGGGTGTATTGAATTTTAAAGAAATGATAGATCATTTCTTAAGTTAAACGATTCTGAGCAAAGCGTCTGAATTAAAATATACCGTTTAGATGGAACAATTCATTTAATTAAATCTTAAAAGTTGAAAATTGACGTAAAAACAGTCAATTATATAACAATTGTAAAATAATTCACTTACACGGTTATAAAAAAAAATCATTTGTCATGATTTTTGATATTTTTTCAGTCGCGATAGTAAAGAATATGAGTAAGGTCATATTACATTTTCAGAAGTTTTCATCAAATAATTAAAAAATACCATTCATATAATTCATCAATTTTCTTTTAATCTTTGGACGATTATTTTTTTTAATTAGATTAAGTTTTTATGTTTGACAAAGAAGACAATTTTTTTATGAAAAATATTCAAAACATCTTTTTCTATCTGTATTCAAAGTGTCATTATTAAATCGAACAATTTCTTCAAATGAATTGTCAAAGTTGAAAATTCAACAAATAAGAGATTATTACGTAAAAATCGTATCATAATTTACTTAAACCCTAATAAAAAAAATCTGGTGTCACAATTTTTGAAATTTTTTAAGAATCATTAGAGAAATGTATGAGTAAAATCATATTAAATTTTCAAAAGTTTTTTTCAAATATTTAAAACTTTATAAGGGATAAATTTTTTTCTAACAAGGTATTTTCAGAGTTCTATTTTTAGCCCAAAAAATGTCAAACTTTTTTGAAACTATTTTCAAGTATGTAGTAATACGTCAATATTATATGGTGAAAATATCAAGTTTCTAGCAACATTACTTTTAGAGTAATGACGTAATTACTAAAGTCGATTTAATGAAAGTGTCGTTTACGGCGAATTTCGCCATTTTTCGTCTATTTCAGCCTTTTTTTCTGGTCACCTGGAAAAAATATTGAAATATTTAGACCTCGTTGATACGATCAAAGTTTAGAAAGTGTTTAAGATAAGTGATGTGCAAAAAAAAATCGATTTATTTAAACCAAAAAATCGATTTTTTGAATCGATATTGACGGTTCGATCTTTTGATGAATCGATTCATTTTGGTCAAAATCGAATCGTTGATTTTTTCTTTTTGATGTTAACTTGGTTAGGTTTTATAACTTATAACTTCCTGTGGTGGTTCGACAAGCACTGACCATGGGTTGGCAACCGTGCCGCCAGCACACCGGAATTGTATTTAGCAATAATTTAGTATTAGTATCTTTAGTATTTAGTAATCTTTGTAATATTAAAACATATAAAACTGTTTTATTTTAATTTTTATTTAAATGATTGTATTATGTGATGTGTAAAATTTGTACCATATAACTTGAAAATGATTTTACTGTCATATATTATTTTTATTCAATAAATAAAATTGTAAAAACGTATTATTATAATTTAAATGAATTGTATGTAATAAATAACAGTATATAGATATTCATCATGTGTTATTTGTCTACATTAAACACCATGTCCATTGTCCACTCGAGCTTGAATTTCAACACGATATATTACTATTATTTTTATTATAATAATAACAATAAAATTGATATGGTAGTATTGAACAGGAATTAAAAGTACATTATGTCATCAAATATTTGGTTATTATTTTTGTAACTCTTAGCTTGACATACTTAATATTAAATTAACTTTTTTTTATTTATTTAAAGAATAGTTAAATTAATAATTCAGCACCATCTAGCAGAAAAAAAGTGATATTTGAAGTATATTTTATGAGTCGGTCTTTCAGATTCTGAGTGAAAAGAAGAATGTATTGGGTTTATGATTGTTTTTTTTAGTCGATAGATCTTTTAAAAGATTTGGTTTTTAAAAAGTCGATTTTTTCATGTCGTTTAAAATCAATTCACTTTCAAAAATCGCCATCACTATTTAAGATATTATATCGAAGGCGATGATAAATTATCTAATATCTCCTGTTGGACGACCGAAGCAGGCGCCGGCACCCGTAAGGATTGCCAACTGCCCGCGATTTCAAAAATTATGTGCCGGGTATGTATTGATGGCCATACCCCGCGAGTCCCGAGAGACTCGAGTGCCATGAAAGCGGCAGACACCCTTTTTGAAATGTGTGGCTTAGCTGGACCACCTATATATGCCACACACGGTCCGGCCACCGCACGCCGTGCCTGAAGTGGAACGTCACATCGCCATCGGTCGACCGACCGTGCCGCGTACGACGTCGCGATCGTCGGTCGACGAGAAGGTCGCGACCTGGTGAGCCGTCCGCCACCGACGGATCGAGCGCCGGGTCTGACGCACACGAAGTTCGACCGCGCAGTCCGTAGCACACGATCTAGAACGGCGAGTGCGACGCAGAGCTATCTACCGGCCGCGGCCCGCGTGCGCTCTCGTCGACTGAATAACCGCGGCTGTCGTGACGACAGGCATCGCTCTCGTCGACTTCGGTCAGAGATGGGAATAGGAACATAATTGGGAACGGTCGCCGTGCACGACGTGACGAGTGGCGGTTATATCAAATTTTTGAAGGGGGGAGGGAGAATATCAAATCAATTAGCGTTTTTGGTTAGGTTTACCCCCCACTACCTCTCATTATTCATATTGGAAAATTATTACTCTAATCATCTAATCAGTACGGAAAATATGAACATTTTGGTGGTTTTAATAAAAAAATTGTTCTGTATTTTTTTTCATTGAAAATATCTAAGCATACTCCAAATTAAATACTCCACTGTTTTAAAAGTTTAATTATAAGTTATAACTATTTGTTTTTACGAATAATTGCATATACGTATAGTGAAATACCAAACAGAACTATAAAAAAATTAGTTCATTTAAAATATTTATTAAAAATTAGCAATAGGTAACCAAAATTTATATATGAAATCAATGTGGTAGGTATGTAATTGAACTTTGAATACAGTTATGCGTGCATTTTAAGTAGATATTTGTAAAAAAATTAGTTATATTTCAGTTTAAACTATATAATATTAAATAGGTGTATGTAAATAAATTTCATACATATTTAAAAAAATAATAACAATTAAAGAATAAAAGTTATATTATGATTTTCGTTTTTGAAAACATTTCAATTACATTATCCATGTCAATATTTCATTAGTCGTAGGTACAAAATTAAAGTAACGATAACTCCAAGCATTTTAAAAACAAATGCATTGAAATTTGAATTACCTACCATAAATATTTTATAGTAAATGTGGTATTTACTAGTAAGTAGTAATGTATTGAATTTTGCCCCTCCTAGAAAAAATTCTGCGGGCGCCTATGAGTATTCTATATTTATATAATTAAGAATTTCTGATCTGTAGAAAGCAGGCTGAACCTTATAAACCCATTTTACACTTGTTAGTTGTTATACTTAAAAACGTGATAGTAAACATAAAGAAAATATTAGTGCATCAAAAGTTGAAAAAAATTACTATATTCAATATCTATATTTAACATTTGTAGTTTAAAACAACGACTTTTATAGCTGAGTTTAAACATTTGTTAAGTACGTGTCAACCTTGTGACTGTGATACATGAGACGTGACACATAATATGTATATATGGTCTAAAACATTGTAGATACTTCAGCAGTCGTCGGTCTTCTTCGACCCACCGTTATACTCTTGATACAATCAATTTGTTTGTTTCGACGGTATAAGTATGATTTTATAATACAAATAATGTACAGTGTCCCAGGATGATTGGAAAAATGTATCAACTTTTGTTCTATTCATAATTTAAACCTTTTATTTTATTTTATTATAACTATAGTTCTACACTACAAAAAAATGGTAGAAAAAGATATTTTTTATTTGAGGAACCCAAAATTAAAATTTGAAAATTTTATCCCGCATTAAAAAAATAGCCATTTTGTAAACATGATTTTCAGAAAATATTTTATGGTAAAATATCTTCTTAAAGTTATGTCATCTAATATCTTTCAAACTTTTTAAACATAGTTTATTTTTATAACATTACAAATTCAATAGGTAATATTAAATAAATGATTCGATTTGTTTTTTCATGAACTATTAGTTGAAAAATTATTTATAGACAATATTATTATTAATATTTTTAGAAAACTTTAAAAATATCGTGAAAAATAAAACGAATAAACATTTATTAAAATTTTAAGCACCAACATTTTTCTAAAAACCAGAATCGCCAAATGGTTAATTTGATTCCTCTATAAAGCTATAAAAAACAATTTTTAATTTTGAAATTTACAATTAAAAATTGTTTTTATAACTTATAACGTAATAATAGAGTAAACTGAAAAATATTGAAACGAACAAAAGTTATTGTGTTTATCAAATTATTCTAGGACACCCTGTATAAACGTACATGTCACTTGTACAGCAAAATGTAGGACAAGGACTTGTAGTTCTAAAACACCACTAAAGCTGGTTACTCACGGAAAGTTTTGAACGCACGTGTACCTACGGGTTTTTAAATCACGGTAAATCTTTGCCCAAATTGTTCACTCGTATTTAGATTGTTATAATCACACAGGAAATGAAGACACACATTTTTTTCATTTGTGATAGAGAGTGATATTTAATGTCGAGCTTGTTTAATTTTTATGTACATAGAATTTTAGTAGCGAAATGCAGGTGCATAATTTTGCCGCAATTTAAAAACGCGTATGTAGGCGTTTAAAACTTTCTGTATGTCGAACCAGTTTAATAATAATATATCCATTTAAATCCAAAAAAATATTAATTTAATACAATTTTTATGATTTAAATTAATGATGTGACTTTTATTACATAGATTCATCTTTAAAATAAATAAGTCATTTATATTATTATTCAAGAACCTAAACTAGCGTCAATTAAAAAAATAATCACGTGTATATTAGCGCAATCAGTGACGTTCTCATGATTTTTTGTCGGGGCGGGGGGGAAAGGGTATGAAAATGTACACTGATCGTTATCGAAACAAATTGAAATGATAACGATTTACATAATTATTTATTAATTAAATGTATTATTTATACAAAATACTTAAATATCAGTTTACACTTTACCATTATAATGCCTCCATCAGTACTTATATTTTTGACTAAAACTAATGCCACGGGGGGGATCTATCCCCCATATCACCTCCGAGAGAACGCCCATGAGCGCAATCATTATTCACTGCATAACGAAGTTATCAATAACTGTCAAAGTATGTCTTTTTAATGATTTTAAATGTACACAATTTTTGAAAGTCAAAATGAAAAAATATGCAATAAAACATTAAAAAAAAAATTTTTACAAAACACAATATGTATAACATTTTGTTATTAACGTTGTCTTTCCAACATGAAAAATATTATAGTTTTTAATTCTGCTATTTTAATGGTTACATTATAATATTTAAAAAATATATATATGATATTAAAACATGTGTATCAGCTGTATTTAGTATGCCTGTGCAAATGCTACAATAAGTTATCTCTACCTAATAAATAATACAAGAAAATATTTTAATATTTTAATTACAATTTCGACTCTAGTACTTAATAATTAACCAATATATTAAATGTATAATAAACGTTTTACTTGTACACGTCAGGCGTCAGTAAATACTATAATCGTTTGGAATTTTAACCTCGTTTTATAACTTTTCAATCGAGGCCGAATATAATATGCGCAAGAATCAACGGTTTTAGATGCGAGATTAAAGGGTAAATTCTCAACACTGAATTATACACATTATTCTTTCCACTCCAAGATATAAACAGATGCTGAAGTATATACAAGTACAATGTATGAATAATTATATTATATTATATTCGTCTGATTTCGAAGGTCATTCATGACGCAGGCGTGTATAATGTACACAGTGATAGTATGATATACAAACAGTTGTTATTAATTTTATGTACACACATTTAGGCCTTGTAAATTGTAATATTTATAAATTATAAGCATATGAAGTTAATTAGGTAAACACAGATATAATGTATCGAAAGGTATACAATTCATGTTTCGGTGTATTATATTGCATGTCAGCATGTGTGTATACAATAGGTATAGACGTATCATCGGAATTTATGTACAGCTCCTGATAAAAGGATACGGATATAGTAATATACGTATAATAGGTATATAATATGTAATGTAACTTAATAATTTTACTCTTCACGGTCAATGAATTCGTGAAGTAAACGTTATTAAAAATAAACTTAATGCGGCTATTAGGTGAAGCTTCATCATTTTTACCCACTTCTAGAAAATCAAAATTAATATTACGACCATCGTCACCTTATATTATGTATATTGTATACATAGATAGTATAAGCAATTAACAATATCGCGTTTATTGCGTGTTTTTGTTAAATCATAAATTAGAGAACAATTTAATGTAATATACAGTATAACGTAATACTTTCAAAAGAAAATTGAATTCATAATCAAATTATAGGGGCCTCCATGGAGGATTAAAGTAATCTTACAGGTCATTGATACGTTGTCAGTATAAAAAAAGTTATAGATACCTAGTTATAGTCAGTATAGAATCATCTAAACAACGTAAAAAACAAACAGGGGCGTCATTTCAACTGTTTTATTGTTGGTGCCAACATTTTTGCAGGCTATTTCAAATTATTACCAGGCTACATAAGCACCTTTTTGGGTGGGAGGAGTCAAATGGGGACAATAACTATAGAATACCTATTCGTATAATGTATTTAATATAATGTCACTTATATTATGAAAATATCACAAATTTTACCATTGTTGTCCATGTGTACTTTTAATGTATTTATATTTACATGTTTTTTGTGGTTTTTCAGTGGTAAATTCATTTATGGGTATAAAATACCTAACCTAACCTATACAATTTTTCTCCCTGCACTCAAAATACAAAATATACCTAACTAGCTTAATAAAAACCGAAATTCATTTTATTGGTATCCATGCTAGGTAAAATATTACTATCACCACTATAAGCATAGATACACCACCGAGGGGTTTAGAATATTATAATAGAAATTGCAAATTTATTTTTATAGTTTAAAGTTAGTACAAGTTTTTTAACCTCACTGCTTTTTAACTAACAGCTCATAAATTTTCACATTCACACAGTCTGCATGCTTGCACAGTCTACATAAATTTTAGTCATACTTACAAGATTATTTGGTTTTTAATTCTCAGATAATGTAGAGAACATACTTAATAAATTATGACACTTTTAACCAGCTGTCAATAAAAGCTTTTTATTTGTTTCTCTTAATCAAGCTGCGCCTCCTTTTCTCTTTTTTCGTTCATAATAATATACCCTCGTAAAATATAAGCAACTTATACCTAATAAATAATAATTAATCAGTTGAAAAAATATTTTAAAAAACAAAAATAACTTACAGTGGCGCAACTAGAAAATAATTTCGGGGGGGGTTACATAGTTACAAATATATATATATATATATATATATATATATATATATATATATATATATATATATATATATATATATATAGATATGTATATATAAGATAACATGCTGCACATAGTTTATACTTTAATAAAAAAACTTAAGTAATGTATTACAAATTATTGAGTGAAAAAAATAATACTATTTATATATTATTTAGTCATATTATAAAAAAATTAATACAAAATAACTTAAAGACTAATATTGAGTCTTCGTTTTGAAGTTCTTGCCATCTCATCAACTATCATCACTGGATCAATATTAATATCCTGGTGTATATTTAGGACTGCCAAACCGTTTAATCTCACTTGACCAGTAGTATTTCGGAGATAACTTTTAAGTCGACGCAAAGTGGAAAAAGACCTCTCTCCAGTAGCTGTTGTAACTGGTAATGTGATTAATATTTGCAACAACTTTGAAATAACAGGAAAAAAATCAGGATTGCAAAGAAAAAATAATTCTGTTATTGTCGACGAAAAATTTGGTGATTTGAATGCGCAACTGTTATACCACAATTTAAGTTCACCATAACATACTTCTAAGCTAGTTATCAAATTATTGTTATTATTTAATATGTCAGTATAAAAACTGAGAATAATTTTGAAGTCTTCTAAAGTTTCTTCAGATATTTGTTTGCCAGGTTTGGGTAATAAACAGTTAAAACTGTTTAGTTTGGCCCTATGCTCAAGAAATCGTTTATCTAGTTGTTCAATAAAATTATCGAGAAATGGTATGAACGTTGATGTTCTGTAATATTCTTCTGGATTATTTTTCGTAACATTACAATGGTTTTTTTGTCTGCTTATTGTTCTCGGAAGACTAACAGTTATACCAAATTAGAACAGATATCCTCAACATTTTTAAATATATTATTAAATTCAGCATTAGCGTGATCGCGGATTTGTTGTACAGTTGATTGAGTCATATCGGCAAATTTCAAAGCAGATTCTAAATCTAAGTTTTCAGTTTGAAGAAATTTGCTTAATGGAGCACTAATTGCAAATACTTTTACTAATATCAATAAGGATACTTGAAACTTTACTTGATGGATGGAAGAACTAAGTTGGTTAGCTAAAGTAGAAGTCTCGACATCTTTCCAAGTAGATATTTCATTGAGTGAATCCACAACTGCAGGTTGAAGTTCGTGAAACACAAGTACAGCGTCATGGCGCTCAATCCACCTTGTAGGGCAAAACTTTTTTATTTTTTTAAATTTTGATTCGTGTAATACATTTTGAATTGATATTTTAAGTACATTTTGTCTTTTAGGATGGCCAAAAAAGTTACTGATAGCTTGCATTGTGCCCATACAATTTCGAATATCAGTTACACTACAACTAAATGAAATGGCCAAATTTAAGCAATGTGCTCCACAGTGGATATATAAGGCCATGGGATATTTATCATTTATATGTTTTTGTGTCCCATTAAATTTCCCAGACATTGCTGCAGCTCCATCGTAGCCTTGTCCAATTAAGTACTTCAATTCGAGTCCCATTGTCTCAAGGCTTTGAAGTATAGTTTGTGCTAATGCTTTGCCACTTACATCAACAACTTCCACAAATTGTAAAAAATCTTCTCTTATTTTTTTTTGTTCTAAATGAACATAACGAACACAAATGGTTAGTTGTTCTTTATTGGAGATGTCACTGGTCTCATCAGCTAATACTGAAAACCCTTTGGCTTTGTTTACATCACTTACGAGACTTTTTAATATAAGGTTATTACAAGCAGAAAGTATCTCATTTTGTATTTTCCAGCTCAAATATGTTGCATTTTTCGCGCAAGTAGATACATGACTCTTTAAATTTTCATCACCAGCATCTATTCGAAATCGAAGTAATTGTCTAAAATTTCCGTCGTTACACTCAGGCTCATCATTATTTTCATTAGCATTTAATAATATGTTACTATCTCTATGGCCACGGACGTTACGGACGCATTTTACCATTTACTACGCATTTAGATAAAAAATCACATGTCAATGCATTTCACTGATTGTTGTGATTTTATTTATTTATTGTACTGTTGTGATGAAAACTGAAAATTTGGGTACCTACGAACTATTTTTACGAATTATCACTTTAAAGTTTTTAACAGTGATAAATGATCACTAATTTAACTATTTTAAATTTTCGATTATTTTCAGTTTTTAACAATAATTATTAATCACTATAATCATACATATAAACATATTACTTAGTAAACAGTTCTTAAGTAGAATAAAAAATTTCGGGGGGGGTTATAACCCCTGAACCCCCCCCCCCCTGGTTGCGCCACTGATAACTTACCATTTACATATTTGCAAAAACTGAAACCACTAAAATATCGGTTGTATACTTGTATCACAGGCAATATGAATAAACGATACCACTTTCTTCTCAATATACTGAAACAATTATTGTAGTAGAAGTGTAGTAGAGCGTAAGTGACAAATTGTAAAATGTAAACAATTATGGATGCTATTTTTAGACTATTTTTTCCTTTTGATGGGAGTTATCAATTTTGTTCCTTTCTCACCACGAACTAATATATTAATATTGTCCAGTGATATTATAGAATATAGACGTTTATTATTGTTTTGTGATATTATTTTAGTCCATGGCTTATAATCGAGAGCCGCGGGCCTCCATACGCGTCTTGTTCCTATGAATTATAGTATAGAACCACGGTATAGAATATAATTTCTATCCTCTATACCGTGATAGAACTATAGACTATAGATAATATATCTATCACGATAAAATAGATCTAATTTGCCATGAATAATATTATATTTTTATCATCATTTTTCTTTTGATTGTGGATCAATTATAATATTTTCGGGACACATCAAATGTTTTTTGAAATAAAACATTAGTACAATACCTAAATTGTTTTAATACTAAACAAATATAATATATATAATATAATACATTTAGGTATGCCGGCGCTAATATTTATTGTTTGCATGCTAAAGAAGGCGTTTTAAAAAAAAGTTGGTGCAAATGTACACCCTGCACCCCCCAAATGACGCCCCTGCATACAAATATTACCAATTTATAATTACTGCAGTAATACATTATCGACAATAATAATTATGAATTATTCATAAATAACAAAATCATCCAGACTTGTGCGTCATACGGCCTACGGGCGAAACACGTTTGGGCAGTGGGCACATACCTCATTAAAATGTAAACTAAATCGGTAGTCAGTGTCAGATAAATTGGCCAGATATTCAGCATGGATACAATTATTACCGAAGTACATGGTATCGTCTATATCAGCGGTTCTCAACCTGGGGTACGCGAAAAAAAAATCGAGTAATGGCGAAAAAAGTGAAATTTAATGTAACTGAAATAGTTTGCTATTAATGAAATACAATTTAATAATTTAATAATTGTATACTTATGACAGTACGAATAGTCTGCGATATTATATGTTATTAATGGGATATGGTTTTATCGTTATAATAATATAAACACTATAAAATGTAGATAATTCAATAGTAGATGAATTTTTGTATATTATTTTTAGACAATTTCTCCTCTATGAAACTGATATGATCCTATCACAAGACATCAAAAAACTAGTTATTCAACATTTGAATGGGCTCATAGCAGCTTATGAAAAATACTTTCCTAAATGTGAAAATGAAGACCACTGGATCGCATTCCCTTGTAGTGAAAACCATTTCAAGTCTGCAGTTTTATCAGTGAAAAAAAAAAGAAAAACTAATAGAACTAAAAACGGATTCTTCACTTGAGGCAGCATTTGAAGAGAAATCTATTATCGCCTTTTGGGCTGATGTGAAAGAATAATATCCTGAGTTATCATGCAAAGCATTCAATGTTCTGCTACCATTCATAAGCACTGTGTTGGTAGAAAGGGCCTTATTTATACGTACACGTTCATAAAAAACAAGTATCGTAATAAACTGTCTGTAAGTTCAGACTTACGGGTTTAGTTGTCACGTGTGGAACCAGATTTCAAAAAATTAAGTTCAAGCAAACAAGCTCAAGGTTCAAATCAAAATTAAACTGTTAAGTTGATATAATTATTTTTTATACAAATTGTATGGCGCAAGCTAATATTAAAACAAATAAATATTTCCAAATTTTTCTTTAAAATTAATATTATTTTCCATTATGTATATTCCAAATTTGGGGTACGTGCAATAGTGGTGTTAGGTCAAGGGGTACGCGAATGAAAAAAGGTTGAGAACCGCTGGTCTATATCATTAATACCTTTATCATCTAAAATCTAAATCATTATTATATATTATATCTGTATCGTTGTTACTGGAAAATATCACAATGTAACTATTACTGGCCACTGCAAGGAAGTACACGCAATGGTGCATTGTATTTGGTATATAATTGTGCGTGGACGAGTGTTAAAATTTATAATTTTTATTAATTACAATTATTAGGACAACGTTTTTCAAAAGTATTATAATTAATAATTTTAATTTTAATACAAATTAATATTTTTTCAAGACTTATTTATGCCAATCCCCTCGTGGTGTCTTCTTGGTCACGCTATTAGGCTCAGTAGTCAGTATATGAACGATAATATACATTTACAAGTTTTAAAATAAGATTTCCCCATGTGACCATAATATTATGTAAGATGATAATAAGCATTCGACAGTGTACTATTGTTTTATTTATTAATAGGAGAGTACCTAAGATATATTGTACAGTATTATTATTGACAATAAAGCCGGTTTTACACGAAGCGGTTTAGCCGCGCGCGGTCGTCGCGGTTTTTAGCCGCCCCGAAAAACCGCCTAAAATTAAACACACATATTTTAAATACGTCTATTCACACGAGAAAAACCACGCCGCTTATCGCCGCGTACGACCGCCTCCGACCGCTCATGTTTAATTTTTGAGCGGTCGACCGCGTCCGCTTGCTAAAATTTGACTGTATATTCCCAATGGGTAAATACACACGAAGCGGTTCTGCCGCGAGCGGTCGCGGTTTTTATTGCGCGGGTTATTTGTAAAATTACCACACACAGCTTCCAAGTCGTTTAATGTTTTCATTTGTAAAAAAAAAAAATCGTTTAAGATTGACCAATACACAGCACTCAACCACGTTGTCTACACGAATGGCCTGATGACAATGTTTTCATTTCTTAAAAATTAAAGTTTGGCGGTAAAAACAATCGCCACTCTCGGGTGTCCGCAAGAAAAAACCGCGGCCGCGCGCGACTTAACCGCGCCGTGCGAAAACAACTTAACAAGTAACAGTAGATTATCAGAAATTCAGAAGTTACACTTATCAAATTTCTTTTTCAATCGAAGTCCGAAAATAGTTTTAACCCGAATAAATCAAACAATTAAATTCTATACATAACATTCATGCTATTGAACTGATTTTTTTTTATTTTTTTAATGACAAAAACATTTTGAGTAGGTACTCAACTTATTTGAACTAAATGCATTAATTTTTCGGACAAATTTATCTTGGTAAATGTGTTAAGATGATTGCAATTTTCATCTAAGATAATTATAAAGATAACTTACCATTATTTATCTAAATAAGATAAAATAAAACTAAATATTTATCTAGAATCGAGATAATACCCAACACTGCCTATAATATTAATATCATATTATCGAGCATTATATATATAAATGCTCAATGAATGTTTTAGAGTTGCTGAAAACTAATTACCTGCATTTGTTACATAATATGCTAAATTAGTTAAATTCTTATATTTACCGTTGTATATTTTAGACTCTGAGTAAGTAAAGTAAGTAAACGATCTATTGGTTTTATAGTGATGTTTATTGATTAAAATTTTTTTCTGAAAACACTTTTCGGGCAGTTGGAGTGGTTCAAAAATTGTATCCAGCAACTCTATATATTGGATATTACATGTAAATTGTACTTTAAAAGAGTATTTTTTTTATCTCAATCGTTTTTTCAAGCATGAGGAAAACTGCAAAAAAATCTTAGTAAAAACGGTAAAATTTGCCTTCAATGATACTTTCACTGAATCAATTTTGGTAATTTAGTCATAACTAGAAAAGTAATGTTGCTAAAAACTTTCGCGTTGCACTACGATAGATTGAATCAGACAACTCCAATAAGACCGGCGATCAGTGCCGAATTTAAAAATGTATTACCCAGGGAAATATGAATTTGTGACCATTACTTTTATGGTGTTCTGGTATTCATCACATGTTACACCATTTTTACCACATAATTTTTTTTGCTCCGCTAGAAAAATACCTATGTTACTTATAAACTATTTACACATCTTTAATACCGCATATCAACCTAATATTTTATACATACCTATAATCTTTTGTAATACTTATATTATGTAATATGTATATTACATGTATTCATTAATAAATAATAATTAATAACTATTACTAATAGTTGTATACCTATATTTAGGTACATATAGATTATAGTTATATAAACTCATTATTTAGGCTGTTCTAACTGAAAATACAATAAAATAATAATCATTGCCTATTGGTTACTTATAAAACATTAATTGAAAACATTTATGTAGGTATGCGTTAAAAGCAAAGAAAGTTTTAAATAAAAAGTTCGTACTTCGTACTATGACCGATGGGATATAATTTGCTCTTGGAACAGATAATGAAAATGGGTGTATTGAATTTTAAAACTACGATAAACCATTTCTTTGGTTAAATGATTCTAGCAAAGCTTCAGTGTAAAATAAACTGTCCATATATTTCACCAGTTTTAGTACAAAACAGTGCAGTGGCGTATTTAGGATTTTTCCAAGATGGGCCCCCCCGGTCAAAATAAAAAATTGAATAGTGACCCCTTAATTAGTATTAAGCTTTAATGACTACTGGGCGAATGTATGATTTATATAGGTACTGCGTTAATATAAATTTGAGGACTTAGCTCCATGGCACTACAACAAAGTTACAAAAGAGTTACATAATACATGGAAGTATGAGATCATATTATATTTCAATGAGATAAATTACAAACCCCGTAAAATTTTAATTATTTTTTACTCTAATTTTGAATTTAAATAATCAAATATAAAACTACAGTAGATATGTTTTGAAAAAATTAATATAATTTATATTTAATAGTTACCAGACATTAAAAAGTAACAATTTATTTTATTCTGAATTTTTATTTTATATAACAAAATTTAGTTTCCTAGATTTTTCAGATAATTCGTCAAGAATAACAAGTCTGTTATCGAAATCATTACTACAAAATTAAAGTATTTCTGCAGTGGTGAAAATAATTGTATTAAAGTTTATTCAAACAAGCGTTATCTAGCGAAGAATATTTGTACTAGAGTTTCGGTGATGGGAAATAATATTCTTACCAGCGGGGTGGCGAGGTAAAATTTACATGTGGGCGAAGTAGAATTAAAGAGGCCCTTTTTAAATTTTTTTTTATAAACATTATTTAAGTAACAATAGTTATTCAATAAATATTAAGATTTATTAATTTTTTTAAACAATAAACTCTAATTATTAACCTTTTATTCGCAAATGTAGTTTTAATATAATTTTATTTACACATAATTATAAAATTAAATACATATTTTTTTAAATTAATACTATAAGAAGTTTCAATTATTTTTTTTTTTGTTTACAAGACTTTTCGGCTTTTTACTACATCTATAATATTATATTATGTGATTATTATGTTTATGATTTTTTTTTTTTTTTACAATAAAATGATTTCATAGATACAATAATTTTTGTATAGATACTTCTCCCATATTTCTCTATGGTTCAATATAAAGCCCTTTAAAACGCGAGTCCCTCTGAGGTGTGAGGCCGTGGGCAATGGCCCACACCGCTCACGCCTAGCGCCGCCACTGATTCTTACGTACGTTTTGTAAATAATATATTATATGTATATATATTGTATAGGTATATATTTATTTGGAGATCAACGACGACGCTTTGTTGTCAATTGTAATCAGAGGAACGGACAAATGACAATCCGGCAATGAGATTGCCGTTAAAATTTATTTGAAGCGCACTCAATATACTCAAACAAAATATTATGAAGGCGAGGAAAAAACCAATACTTTCCAATAGTTTGAAAATAAAAAGTTTTATTACAATTCCACTGGCGAAAATATCGTATTCGGAGTTTTTCCATAAAATTCTTTATCAACGTTGTCGTCGTTGTTATCAGCTCGCGTGATAACACGCTCACGGGTCGGATTTCAATTTTTTCCTAACGTTGCCCGTCGTGCGCGCTGTAGATAATAACAATTATTAATCGTTCTAATCTAAACCGCCTACTAATTTTATTGTTTTGTATTTAAAAAAATTTTCTATGTCGTCGCGTTCGGTGGATTTCGATGACACGTCGCCGTCGCGCCTCGTCACCGACTGAATTTCGTACACTTGTCGCGAATATCACCAGTTCATCGTGTCTTTGGATCTCGTCTGTTGATGGCGCTCGAAAATGCGACCGTCGTCGACGGATCATAGTTATTGCTCGCTATCGCCTCCTTTGCCGCGAACCCTTGTAGA
Organism: Therioaphis trifolii; assembly: GCA_027580255.1. Classification (NCBI taxonomy): domain Eukaryota; kingdom Metazoa; phylum Arthropoda; class Insecta; order Hemiptera; family Aphididae; genus Therioaphis; species Therioaphis trifolii. The sequence continues at coordinate 104,042,667 of CM050404.1, read as the reverse complement.
CGTTCAACTTCCACATCCGTTCGAAAAATCGTGTGTTCCGGCGTCTCACTTGTCTACTTCGTCTTGGCGGTGACAACAATAGTACTATTAGGCGACAGCACTGTTATCTCTGATGTTGAGGACTCTTGACGAAACACTCTGATCCAATCACCTAATATGAACAAGGATCAAGTGTCATTAAATTTTGAAACGGTCTCGTTATCAAACCAACCACAGAAATATGGCTTCCGTAGTTTATACCGCAGGGTATGGTGTTAGGCCAGAATTAATTATTTTACCTAGATTGTTATAAATGTATTGACCATACCAATTTTTTAAATTTGTTTTTATTTGCAGTACTGGAGACAATTATCCAGACTACAGAAATTGATTTTACATTCCTTATTTTTTTTAATTTTACTCTCATTATTCATGTGGTACATTGGATCCACCGGATCATCAAAGAACTTGGAAGAATTGTCTGACACTAATTCACTCAAGTTACCTCAGCCAACCGTTTGGCCTCAGGATACAGAAAGTTTTGTCCAAGTAATTTTGTCTCTACATCTAATCCATGTATAAATGTCTATGTTATGATATGTTTTTTTATTTAGAAATTGAATTTACCCGACGGCGTTGAAGCTGTGAAGTTAAATGAAATTGAAGATGTCGAAGTCTCAGCTGAACGAGAACAAATCGCTGCTCCAGCATCCAATGTTGCTGCAAATTCACCGTTAGACAAAGGTGTTGACTTTAAACCAGCTACTGGCCATAGACAAACAGCAGTTTTGAATGCATTTAAACATGCTTGGAATGGATACTGCAAATATGCCTGGGGGCATGACCACGTGAAACCCATCAGTAGGAAGTACCAAGATTGGTTCAATCTAGGATTGACTATTGTTGACTCTTTAGACACACTATGGATAATGAATTTGAAAAAAGGTACTAAGCACTATTATTACCTGCTGTACTATTTTTGTTTAAGTATTGTAAAAATTCAAATGTGTGATACACATATTGCCAGTATTATTGACTGAGAACCATGTACTATTTAAAGAGTTGAAATTTTACATTATTAGATTATTTTTATTAACTAGGGCACTAAAAACACAAGCATGTACAATTTTGCTTCAAACCAATGTTTAAATATTAGGTAAAATATACTTATGTTTGTTACCTGAATCATTGAAATACGGTATTGAAAAGTTTAAAACTTTTTTTATGTATATAAATATGTACCTTGATGAAAACATTTAAATCGGATTTAAAAGAAAATATGTATTGTTGTTTCGAGTTTAAAGAATTACCTTATTGTATGAAATTGATTCAATTTATCCCCAATGTTTTAAATGTACAACATTTTCAAATGACATAGTAAGCAGTAAATCCTAATTTAAATTTAAAAAACAAAATATATTTAAATACTTTTGTTTTTCTTACAGTTTTTACTGTCATGCAATCTTTAAGTGTATAAGTACATTTTTAATAACACATTTAATCAAAAATGTATTACACAAGACAATTCTAATTGTATTTTAAGTCTCAAATATACAAAAATATGCACCAATGCAATATTATATATATTCTGATTCTTGCAATCTAGAAATACATTTTTTCAATATCTAAAATATGACTTAAAAAATGGATTTACAAACACATTAATTTACGAATTCTGCTCATTACTTTTAATTTTATTTGACTAGAATGCTAATGTATCAGTTATGTAATGTAATATTGTGGGACATGTGATAAGTGATCACATAGCCTATAAATAATCAACTATACTAATACTAATAATATCAGTTTAATTTATTGCATCAGTTATAGTTGTGCTGTTAAAAATAATATTCAAATATTTTACTATTCATTTTTTTTAAATTATTTTTTCATAGAATTTGACGAAGCTCGTGAATGGGTTAGTACAAGTTTTAATCTTGATCGTTACAAAGATGTCAACCTTTTTGAAACAACTATAAGAGTTTTAGGTGGATTTCTAAGTGCTTATCATTTTTCAGGAGATTCATTATTTCTTGATAAAGCTGTAAGTAGCCTATTAGAAATTAACATCATATTAGAATAATTTGTTTTTGCCCAATGTATATTTATAAGGTTATTAGAAGTTAAGTATAAGAGTAAAATAAAACGGCTCTGAAAAGTAAAATAAAAAAAAAAAAAATAATGTATAAATATTTTTTTCCCCATTTGACTGTTGTAACAATTTGAAGATGATTGTTTTAATTTATTATAAATTAAATATAAATCTACAACATTTAAAGAATATTTATTTCTAAATTTGAATTAAAACAATTGAATTTAAAATTAAAAATATTAATTTGATAATAAGTGTAATAAAATTAGATAATTAAATGTAAGTACAGTAAAATTCATAACTGATTATTATTATTTATATATTTTAATAAAAAATCATTTCTATCCAGGTGGTTGTTCTAGTTAAATATACTTACATTTTCTTAAAGTTATTTAATTAAAGTAATAAAAAAAAAAAAAAATTACATTAAAATTTGTAAAAAAACACATTTGTAAATTTATGAAATGTAAAACTACTATTTTTAACAGACACACACACACACATACATTATTTTTTAAACTTAAACTATAATGCTAAAAGTTAAATTCTTATTTTATGGTTTTACTTTCAGAGAGAATAAGTAAATCATTATTTTAAATATGTTTTATGGATCAAAATGATATGGGTACTTTACTTTTTGAAATGCTTCATATTATTTAACACTTTGTGTTAAATTTGTTTATACTTTATATTATAATTATGGTAATGCTTAAATTATTATTTATTTAATTTGATATAGTTAGACATTGGTTCTCGACTTATGCCATGCTTTACAAAGTCTCCATCACCTATACCATATTCAGATGTAAATCTTGTTTCACACATGGCACACTCACCTAAATGGAGTCCAGATTCAAGTACAGCTGAAGTATCAACAATACAGTTAGAATTTAGAGATTTATCACGATCTACCGGTACACCAAATTTTGAAGTGTGTAATTTTAATATATTTAGCATGAAAGTATATAAAATCATGTTTATAATATAATTATGGAATTTACAATTAAATTTCAGAAAATCGCCTTTAAAGTGTCTGAACATATTCATACATTAGAAAAACCTCATGGACTTGTACCTATTTACATAAATCCAAACACAGGCAAATTTCATCGAGGATCTGAAATTAAGATCGGTGCAAGGGGTGATAGTTATTATGAATATCTTTTGAAGCAATGGATCCAAACAGGAGAAACAATTGACTTGTAATTATAATTATAAATATCATTTTTATTTTATATAAGAATCTGCATAATGTTTACTATTACAGTTTGAAGGAAGACTACTTAGAAGCAATTGATGGTATAATCACTCAATTGGTAAGAACATCACCAAGAAGAAACTTAACTTATATCGGTGAACTGAAAGCTGGATCAGGTGACTTTCATCCTAAAATGGATCACTTAGTATGTTATCTACCAGGTACATTAGCACTTGGTGTCCATTATGGTATGCCATCGAGTCATATGAGATTGGCTGAAAAATTAATGGAAACATGTTATCGCATGTATGCAGATCAGCCAACATTTTTATCACCAGAAATTGTGTATTTCAGTACAAAAGTATGATAAAATTAGTGTCACAATATCACTTATATTTTATACTTATAGTTTAATTTTTACAGGTCGATGTTAATCAAGATATGTATGTAAATACAAATGATGCACACAGTCTTTTAAGACCTGAATTCGTTGAAAGCCTTTGGTATATGTACCAAATATCAGGAAATATTACATACCAAGACTGGGGCTGGACGATATTTCAGGCATTTGAACGATACACTAAAGTCGCTGGTGGTTTCACGTCCATTGGCAATGTTTTAGATCCAGAAGATACACGACCACAAGATATGACTGAATCTTTTTTTTTTGCAGAAACTCTCAAATACCTCTATTTGTTAATGTCTGATGATCGGCATATGTTATCCATTGACAAATGGGTGGTTAACAGTGAAGGGCATCCATTACCAATTAATAACCGGTGATGAATATTGGTTTTCTTATTATTTATGATTGTATTATTGAGTTAATGTATATCAGTTAATACAATTTTGTTCATCTTTATTGGCTGTGAATTTTTGTTTTATCGGTTTCGTATACTTGTCCAATTATCGCACACGTGATCTTTAGAGAACGTCAATTACTTGGAATTTGAGTGCAAATGTTGATTCTAGTATGACTCTTCTCATGTTAAGTGTTATTTTAAATCATATTTTGTTGTATAATTTAAGTACTTATAATGAATTGATATTGTTATGATACTACAGTTTTGTTAAAATTATATTTTCCTTTCTTGATTATTATTACATTTTGACTGCCACAATTTTTTTTGTTTTATTAAATTTTATTTTTATTGAAATGTACAGCAGTAAAGTTATAATAATTGTTTTAGTTAAATACAATATAATTATTTTAAATATTCTTTTTTAAATAATTACTTAAAATAATTCATATAAAAGCTAAATATTCAAATTGAAAACTAATTTTACCGTATAGTTTATTATACTGTAAATCAAAATAATTATTTAGAGCTTATTATACCAGGACAAGTGAAAGTCAAGGGACAAAAGTTGGAAACTATAACTTACTAGGGATATCTAAAGAACTATGAAATATTTCCTCTCTGTTTATCAAAAGAGCTCCAGACACTAAAAGCAAATTCTTTTAGAACTAAAACATTTTATATTTTAAACATTTGAAAATAAATGCGTAAAGTACTTATATTGTAGGATTTAAGTCTACATGGTGGTGCATATATTTTATGAGTAAAAGTTGTTTGTAGTTTTTCCATATATAAAATTGTTAGGTAATTGTTAGGTATAATGAAATGTAAAAATTGGTTGTTTAGTAGAAACAGTGTTGATATCATTTGTATGAAATTTTCGTTGTATTATATTTATCATTATTCTATAAGATGTAAATTAATATCAAAACCCCCTTATTATTTTTAATCCTTTGATATATCTTGTGAGATTTGAGAAAAAAAAACGTTTTTTATATTGTAGTAAGTTCATCATTATGGAAACCAAGCAATTTTAACTCATAAAATATCTGGTTCTAGTTTATTATACAATATAAATTTATATCTGTACATTACACTGATATGTATCAACACTCACCATCTTATTATATAATTATTTCTTTGATTACGGATTTTTAAATGTTATTCGTAGTTTTGACTAACTGTAGCAATAACACATTATATGAATGAAAACAAGATTTATAGTGTGATCTCCTTTAAATTAAAATTAGTGGTTATTAATTTTAAATTATAAAAAAATGTCTTTAAAAATATTTTTTGTAATAAACTTGTGTTTTAATTAAAAATTCAAATTATAATTAAATAACAACTTTTGAGTATGATGTGTTAAAATAAAAATGATTGTAAATCAGAGACAGATATACGCAAATGTAATTATTGATCTTAATATTTTTTTTAAGATTCATTTATTCTATGTTTGAAATAACTGATCCTATAATTTACTGGGAGGGGGGATTGAACCTAAAAATCCCCCTTAAGTCTGCCTTTACTTTATGTACTTATAAATTATAAATTACATAAAACCATCAATAATTAAATGTAAACTTTTGTTTTTTAAATTTAAAATTGTTGATTTTTTTTCAATACTTCATTTAAGTTGCCTGTATGACCTGTTTAATTAATTTTTAAATAATTTTTCATTGTTGTATTCTTTTAGATTTTTTATTTAACTAAATTGAATATACAAATCTATATCTCTAAGATCATTGAAGCACTGTTGTTAATATCACCTGAAATTATTTTAGTTGGTATTAATTGTCAAATGACACGTTGTCATATGTATTGTAATTTGTATGAAAATGAATGTGTATTTTGTGTAATAATGTCAAAGTTTAATTATGGTTGATTTGTTCATTGTGAAAATTAAAATAAAGTAATGTTTATATTTTTTGAGTTATCCAGCATATTATTGTAAATAATTTTATTGGAGCAAAATAATTAATTCTGTTTTAATATACAGTTACATTTTTTAATTATTAAAATCTTGTCAACATGATATGAGTTAATAAATAAATTTGTCATCATTTAACATAAGTATTTATTTAAAAATACCTAAAGTAATTAATCAATAAACTGCAGTTTTCTTGTTAACAAGCTACATTTTTAAACTTTTTGTTTTTTTTTCAAATATTAAATATATTTCGGACTTGACCGGCAAGTATACTTAACTTTATGATTTTCCTGCTTTTATTGTAACCAAAACAATATTAAAAAAGTAAGTACTTTGTCCCATGAGGTATCCTTTGCTTCTCAGACAAGTTAATAAGAATGGGTGTATGGAATTTTAAAGAAATTATAGATTATTTCTTTAGTCAAACAATTCTGAGCAAAGATTTAGAATTAAAATTCACCGTTCATCGAATTCACAATTTTTCATCTAAATTGTATGTAAGTTTGTACAAAGAAGACATTAAAAAAAAAAAAAAAAAGATTTATAATTTGTTGTTCTATCTGTATTCGAAGACATTATTTTCACTTTGTAATAGAAATTGTATCAAATTGTATAGACCAACTTGTTCAAATAAATTCTTAAAGTTTAAAATAGACGTAAAAATAGTTTATTATGTAAAATTTGTATGATAATTTACTTAAACGCTTATAAATAAGAACTCCTGTCACAATTTTTGAAATTTTTTCATCATTAGAGAAGTGTATGAGTATGATCTTTTTAAATTTTCAAATATTTAAAACTTAATTAGGGATAAACTTAAAAAAAACAAGGTACTTTCATAGTTCTATTTTCAACCCAAAAATTGTAAAATTTTTGAAACTTTTTTTAAGTATATAATATTACGTAGTAATACGTCATAACTTATAATATTTGGTGAAAATTGCAAATCACTAGCAACATTACTTATGGAGTTATGATGAAATAACTTAAGTCAAATTAATGAGTGTTGTTAAAGGCGAATTTTGCCATTTTTACTCCATTTTCAGCAGCTTTTTCCTACGCTTAGAATTAACAATCGAGAAAATCGAAAATTGACCTGTCTAAAGAACCATCTAGATTAAATTTCTAATCTATAGAGTTGCTGGATGAAACTTTTGGAATATTTACTACCAAAAAAGTGTTGACAAAAAAAAATAATAAATAAAAAAATAAGCATAATCATAAAACCATAAAATCCTTGGATTCAGTTATAATTTAAAATTATAAAGAAGATAAAGGATTATTACTACTAACATATTAGAAGGAGAAGTTAATAAGAGTGCTCATTTAATATAGTAGGGAACAAATTTTGATTTTTATTATTAGTTTATTACCACTATTATCAGGAATTGAATAAATTCATCACAGGAATTCGCATGCTTTTTTTAAGTAGAAAATCATTTTAAGAAAGGTACTAAACTGTTTCACAGCAATAGTATTAAAAATATTAAGTTAAATAGTGCACATTTTGAGTATATTGGCATATTTGGCATATTATTGGTTGATTTTTGGAATTATGAATTTTACATATCATGGAAACAATATTATCAGGCTATATAAAGACAATGTAAAAATTAGAAAAAAATCTATGAACAGTTAGAACATATGGATATTTTATGAATGGAACAATAAATAACAGTTGTAAAAAAAATCAAAAGAAATCAAATTTAACTTTTATAAATAATATGATTGATTATTTTTGTTAGGTTTTTAAGCATTTTTAACATAAAGATTTTTTTTTTTACTGCACATTTTAATGTATAGATGCCTATCCAGTTTGTTAGATTTTTTATTATTGCATGTTTATAATTGCATGTATTTTTAGTGTACGAACCCTGTATATTACATAAACAAAAAAATAATCTCTGTCAACTTTTAAATGTAGGTTCCACAATATGCACTCCGAATGATTAATACTAGACACCATACATTAAAAGAGTTGGCTACTCTCTTTCTTTTTTTTTTGTCAACATTAAAGTAACTAACTAACTACATTTACAGCTGTGTATTTGTCGATACAGTCAGTATATTTCTACTTTTTACAAATATTTAGGTAAGTTTTAGAGCAGGTATCTATAGGAAATTCATAAAACTTTTTCTCCACAGTCCTTTCAATTTTCAACAAGAAATGAGACTATCATAACAAATCTTGAAACAAGAAAAATAACAAATTACAAATTATTATTTTTTTTTTTTCATTTCAAAAATGTTTTATTCATTCTGTTACAATGGTGAACAATAAGAACAAATGATGGAAAAAGATAAATTGAAAAGTGACTGATGAGGCAGATTGTATTGAGTAAATGTCCTCCATGTACACGAATATTCGTTACTAGGTAATAATTTTGAACAAATTAATTTTTACGACTCACGTACCTATTAACAGTGGCATATTTAAGACTTAACTGCCCCGGGTACAAATTTTTTTATGCCCTCTTCCCCTCACCGTTTTTTTGCAGTAGCAATTTTTCCTACCCATAAGAAAACTTAAAATAAATTTGATACTATAATAGTATCATGCTGTATAAAAATCTATCGACCGCCCTAGAATGTTGTATATCGTAGGTACTTTCAGTAATACCCGTGATAGAAAAGTAATCAAAGCATGTTGTAAATTTTATTTATTTTCTCATCTGTTTACGAAATAGTGAATAAAATGTCATCAAAGAAAAAAAAATGGTGAAAAATCAATAAAATATAAATATTTCAGAGAAGAAAAACGAATTTCACTAAACAAATATTTTCCGTCACGCTTTTGATCTTGTAAAATCTTCAGTTATTTTTTGACACTAATAATATTTTGATAAATTTTATTATATTATGACAAAAAAATATGCATGATTTGATTGTGATACTTTTGGTATCAAAAAACGCAAATTTACAAGAGCGTGGTTGTATTGTGTTTTGTATTTGAACAGCCGATGACAAACAACATACCAATTATATAATACACGCGCACTTATGAAATGTGGAGATTAATTTCACAAAATACCTATGTTGTGGTGTTGATATTAATGGAACACATTTTTTTTTTACAACTGCTGAAACCATTATAAATCCGTTAAAAAAAAAAAGCTTCCGGTTAAATTTGCTGTCCCCAAAAAGTGCTGCCCAGGGCAATTGCCCTCCTTGGCCTCCTTACATACGCCACTGCCTTTAAACGTGTTATATTGCTCGCTGTTCATTTTAATGTTCATGATCCAACGCGATTGCTACTGAAAAACACACCACAGGAAATTCATGAAAAATTCAGGTTTCTTATTGTTCATTGATCACGTTAATTATTCAACTCTGAGCGGTGAGGAAAGGCGAGTCATTTATAAGCGAAAACCCAACTTATACATAAAATAAAAACGTTAATTTTGGAATAAATGTTGGTACCTAACATATATAAATGTACACTCTATATTACATTTCACTGAAAACTGAACTTATTGTTACGTCGAACCAAATAGTATCAATATAATAACCTTTATTGTACATATAAGGATGAGATATAATTTCAGTAAAAAACAGAAGTTGTAAAGCTTCGAATAGAGCACATTTTTTTTCGATACCTATTTTATCGTAATACGTGAACAGATCGATCAAAAAAACAATTATTATTTCAACCTGCGTTCGCGGACTATTCGATCGTTATTATTTCGATCATTTTACAACGATATATATTTTAATTGATCTAAAGAAAAAACAAATTTATCTTCATAGGCATGGGCGCCGACTATTGGGGTGCTGCGGTGCTCAAGCACCCCATGAATCATTCTATGGGGTGCTCTGCACCCCATGAAATAAAAATATAGAGCAATACGTAATTTAATACGTTTATAATTTTTTCGTTGTATAATATTTATGGCAACAATATATTTTGGATGTTTTGATAACTCGTTCCTAACATACGTATATGAAATGAAAATAATTTTATGTATAATAATTAATATGTATTTAAAAGTTTTAATATATGAAAAAGGTCGTATTAAATAAGGTAACAATTTATGTTGAAAAAAAATTATTATTTATTTAAATTGACATTTATTAATATCTAAGGATATTAGGCACCCCGTGAAATTTGGGAAACCCGGCGCCCATGTTCATAGGTACATGTTACATGAAAAATACAACTTACAATTCGTAATATATAATTTGCTGTACTTCGAAAACCACGGCCTTTTTTCCTACCTTCATGGTTAATATTATCATTGACAATTTATTCGAAAAAGACACCGCGGACCACCCGAGACGGATCTTATAATGTGCCGCCATCAGTTTTGAAACACTGGATATAAATATATACATATATATTTTACTGTGCATATGATTTAGAAAATACATATAATTATTGTAGTCGAAATGATTGTTTTGGTTAATCCCCTGAAGACCGCGAAACACGGTAGTTTTCATCATTGTCGTCATCCGAACGCTCGTATAATATGTTGAACATAGCTGTATCGTAATAAACGTAAATTATTACCTACACACCACGGTTATATAACCGTGCTACACACGAATTTAATTAATTTACAATTATTGATTTTACGCGTCACAGTTTATGACAACCATGTGGGGTGTACTTGTATAGTAAGTATATACATTAAAATATTTAAACATAACTATAAATATATATATTTTTATTCATTTGTGTATTCTTATATAATAATAACACAACGGCGAATAAATATAGTTATTTAAATTCAAACAAAATGTATGCTCGCCTGCGATCGCGGAGGTCGTTGAGCTGTAGCATGATTTTTAAGTCCCGTAATCGTATAACTACGGATTATATTATTGACGACCCCGATATCGTTACTACGTAAAACACAGTTCCTATATTTTTGGCTTGTACCCAATGCCGTAGCTTGAGAGTCAAAGGCCCCGGTGCAAACTCATGTGTATGGGCCCTTCCTACTTATTGAGTATCATAATTTTAATATATAAAAAAAGACTGTCATCATATCATGGGTAATCTTCATTTGTTATAAAGGATATTCATGGAGAATGTATTGAGTTTAAAAGTACTGAAATATAATTTTTTCAATAAAACCATTTTAAGTGGAGTTTCAATATAATTTACAAGCTCATATTGTGGTTTTCATGTATATAAATATTATATATGAAGTAAATTTTTAAATGTAATGTAAAACAAATTTAGCCTAAATTAAATCATTATTTCGCCACAAAATAAATAGTTAATCAAAATTCTAATTTAAAATGCTCATAAAAGGTTTTTATATCACAATATTGCATCTATATATAATCTGAATCTATAAAATTATGTTCAAAGTAATGGAGTTACAATTTTACAAGAATAAAGTTTTAATAGAAAAAACTCTCAATAAATGAATTACAAATATTAAAATATTGAAATTCAATAATTAGCTCAATAGAGGTCAACTTTGTTGAACAATTTTGTATAATATGTAAATTACACCCTAATGATGAATTGGTAAACATTTCATGCTTATATTTTAAAAATAATTTAAATTTCTAACATAATCTAGATTAAATTTTTTATTTAAAAGAACTGCTGTGTTAAATCTTTGGATCAGTTTTATTTTCTCAAAGTGAAACCAGAAAAAATGTATTTTATATGGTTAATAAAAGCATAAAATCTATTTACTTCACAAAAAATCTAAAATACGTGGACTTACAAATTATTATTATTCATGAAATAAACCAAAATTAACCCACACTTGCATTTAGTTCGGTAGATAACTTTTTTTCAAGATTGAACGATATTAATAAATGGTAATAATTTTTTACATAATTTCTGCCTTTCTCGATAGATAAAATAATCGAAAATGAATAAAAATAAAGATGCATTTATTTTGACTCTTTATCTATGAATGCATTTATTACCTACTATATAGTTATCTGTATATAGGTAAATAATGTTTATTATTAAAATTACAAAAGTATCCACTATCCATATAGGCATTACAAATAAATCAAAATGTACTTTGACGGTGATGGCCGATTGGCCCTTATACCTAGACGGCCCCAGTGCCATGCACCGCCTGCACCTATGATTTCTACGGCACTGCTTGTACCTATAAAAAATATGCAGAGCACGCGAAGTACAAACATTTTTCAATTTGATAAATAATACATGATAATATATCTTAATCTTACTACTATGCTCTTGTAATACGTTCATACATTGTTAACGAAAAGTTCAAAACGAAAACATAAATTTGGGTAGGTAGGTCATTTTTGTAAATAGTTATGCACATAATACGATAGTTTGAATGATATTATTTTCAATTTGAGAGCAATGATAAATCATTGCATTCGGAAAATGGTTTAAAGCGGAGATCAGTGAATAAAATAACTATTAATTTTTTTTAAGAATGCAATACTCAATGGTGAATTGGTAAAATTTTCAATTATTAAACAATATAAGCATTGGAATGATAACTACTAATAGAATAGTTTGATTCAACTATGCATGAAAATGATTTTTAACTAAACGATTTGGAATTTTTTTCTATATCGGTGGGTAATTATATGAGTAGGGTCATATTACATTTTCAGAAATATTCGTCAAATATTAAAAATTATATAAAAGATAAACCTAAAAAACAAGGTATTTTCAAAGTTATATTTTCAGCCCATAAGTTGTCAATTTTTTTTCGAAATTATTGTAAAGTATGTATCAATATGCCATTAAAATATGATGATCATTTCAGATTTCTTGCAAAATTACTTTCCGAGTTATGACTAAATGACTAAAATTGATTCAGTGTAAGTGTCTCGTTTATGGACAATTTTACCGACTACATTAGATTTTTCAGCAGTTTTCCGCACGTCTGAAAAAACTATTGAGAGAAGAGAAAAATTACCTGTTTCAAGTTCAATCTACATGCAATTTCTGATCTATATATTTGCTAAATGAAACTTTAGGACCCCTCTAACCATACGAAAACGTGTTTACAGAAAAGAAAGAAAGTAAAAAAAGAAAAATGAACATCATTGTAAAACCAATCCTTCGGTTCATTCAAAATCTAAAATAAAATGATAAACATCACTATAAAATCAATAGGCTCTTCGCTTCACTCAGAATGTAAAAGTAACTCATTAAGTTAAAAGTTAATTTGAAAAAGGACCGCGATAAATAACTTCATTAAAATCAACTTATCTTTCCCCTTAGTTTTATGTTTGAACTTGTTAATGCCCAGCTTTGCCTACAGTATGTGATATTTTATGCATAAAAATAAATTTAAAGGTATAACAAATAAAAATTTTTAAGTTAAAATGTAAACTATTATTTATTATTTGATACCATTATTTTAAATAAAAATGACAAAGTTAGAGGCACGAATAGTTCCAAATAGATCTGTTAATATTAAAAATTATCGCAAACAAAATATGTTCTACATTTTAATACATTTGATGAATTTTTTATAGTGATTTGAAAATCGTTTTTTATTTTTAATGATCAAACGCGTTTTCTCGTATGTGTCGTTATAATTTATTTTGTTAAAATATGTATATTGACATGCACGCGCACGCGCGCCCGCTTTAGCGGATTTTCGTTTATAATTTATCTTCATCTGGTAGAAAAAACTATCAATGATCATATAATATGCGCATAATTTATATAATATTATATTCAATATAGAAATCTAAGCGTCAATGATGCTTGGAGATACGTTGTTTATTTAATTACCCAAAGCGTAGTACCGTAACCGCGGCCAGCGTGACGCCGATTACAAATTCCCAATATTAAATCAAATGCTAATTTAAAAGTTATTAGCATATAAGTACGTGCATTACCACGTGATGCTTATATGTTATCACGTTTATGTGTGTGTGTGTGTGTTGTGTGTGTGTGTGTGTGTGTGTGTGTGTGTGTGTGTGTGTGTGTGTGTGTGTGTGTATGCTTGTGTGTGTTATGTGATGACACACACGCGATCAGATCGTACTGAAATATAAAATGTGCGCACTCACATTTTAAAGGTAATATTATATTATGAATATGTATCGGAGGTGATTAAAACGTTCAGATTCCGCTTTAATATATACCAAGACTGTACGTCAACGCGCGCGTGGTCCTGGTTCGACGACACGGTTTTTCTGATGTGATGGCCTTCGTACGAAATGTAGACGACTCTACGGCCCCGCGATCTTTATAATAATAATATGTATACATACCATACATACATATACATATATATATATATATATATATAATATATATATATATATATATATATATATATATATATATATATATATCTATATATATGTATATAGGTACATCACTGGCCATGAACATTTAAATCTTAGTGCATTGTTTAATGCTGTAAATATCAAATTATATAAAAGTACAGTTCATTCGCCGAAGATTTTTCACCGGAAAACAATAGATTCCATTTTTACTTACATCATTCCTACTTCTCACCCCTCTTCTTTGTAACCTCTCATTACGCTCGACCTACGATCTGGTACAAGTGGGATGCATTTTTATTTGATGAACGAAAGTACTTAATTAAATTTTGACTTCAAATACAGAGAAACACGTTGTCATATAGCAAAGGCGTCCCTGACCCTATTTTCAGGGGGGGGGGGCTTTTAGACTTGTAATGTTGAGGAATAAAAAATAAACAAAAATAATTCAACTATAATATTTAGGATTAAAAATAAATAAAAATTCTTTTAAATGAATCACAAACTAATTAAAGTTATTATTCTATAAAACAAATTCTTTGAATCGTTTGTGTTCTCCAAATGTATCTATTATTTTGCACGCATCTAGTGTACTACGTGAACTGTGAAGACGTATTCGTGCACTACAATAATATCATTACTATTTCGTGTTTAACAAAAAAACAATTATCGAACGTTCAGTATCAGATAACGTGTATCTAAAAGTATCTATCGTTATAAAATCGATACGGTACGAGCTGGGTAAATTCCGAGCGCTTCTATCAATATATTACACACCTATATCATAATCTATGACTTTAAATAATTTCGTGATTTTTTTCTAATGATTATTATGATATAATACAGATAGTGTAAAAAAAAGTAAAAAAAAAAATTGAAAAGGCCCAGGGGGGGGGGCGATCGCCCCATCGCCCCCCCAGAAATACGCCCTTGTCATATAGTCTTTTTTTTAAACAGAAAAAAAAAATTATTTATTATACAATATATATACGTGTGTAAACGCTAATTGAGAGCACTCAATATCTCTGCGTGAAGCCCTGAAATTTAAATTCTGTTTTTTAGTTTTTTTTTTTACGTAAAAATACACATTTTTATGACCCTTGAATTTGTTTAACTTAATTAGACTGGCGCATACGCAGTACAACTATTTTTTTCTTAAATCGCAATCACTTATTATTTTTCGCATAATTTTTCAATGCATTTTGGTAGTTTAACTAACTCTCTAAGTCACAAATTGACCAAGTCACAGCAATTTGAAAAACCAATGGCAAAATGCACGCGATTTCAAGTTTTTTGAACTTAACTCTGAAAACAATTATTCTAGGATTGTTAAGGCTTGACATTTTCACCCCCATTTTTAGATGAGACATTGAATGTTCTCTATTAGCATTTACACCCTGTATATATAATTTTATAATAAGTTATATAATCTAAAACGTTTTCCAGATTTCCGAATGGACATTAATGATATAATAAATCAGTTATACACGTTTTCTGTTCCATAGATCGATAAATATAACTTATTTTATTTTATTCCTCGATTTAATTCAATCATAAATCACATGTAGCAGAAAATTTATTTATGAAAATAAATAAATATTATTATTTTTAATTAACTATAAATAAAATCAACAGTGAGTAAAAAAATTCAACGTGTTTCAATTTATTTTTCAATTTCACAAGCAATTAACTTTGACCATATTGGTATACATTTTCCCACTTATAGTCGACTCACATTAATTGACTCGATTATTAAAATTAATCGAAATTTATGCATTTTACAAATAAAATATTTGCAATCATAATATGCGTGGGCACTTAAACGTGATAACTTGCATTCTTGTCCGCTCGCTTTGTATAATATAATAGGTTGTCTGATATTCGTCGGTGATTGGGATACTATCTGTACAAAATTCCTAGAGTCGGATTAAAGTTTCTGTATCATGATAACAACGAATTTTTTGTAAGACCGTAAATATGTTTAAGTATTTACGCATTTGAAGGTTGTACATTTTTATTTTTACATGTGACACATTCTTGATGCACCAAGAATCATCGACTTATAGACTTGGTCTCTGTTATTATTTTGAGTGGAAACCGTCAATATAGGTAGTCAATTATAAACATATTAAGTGTGGTACCCTGCATGGTGTCAAACGATTTTTGGTAAAATGTACAAAAAATTATTACTTGCCTAAAACGACAATAATAATTAATAATATTTTCCCCTATGACGTCCGATTAAAACAAATTATTCATACAGAAGTCATAGTAGACAATAGATTTTTAATCATAAGTAATAATATATCACTCTGTATCGGAATCAATTATACCGGGTTCGCAGCATCTCTAGTATCACCTATACTCACGAAAATTCCCATACCTCTGTGCCTACGATTTGCAAACTAGATCAAAATTACTTAATAACTATCGATAAAATCAATAATTATTGTTTGGTGTATTCGATGATTTGAATACGTTTATTCACAACAAATATTTGGGTTTAGTTTTCATTTAATGTTGTAATTTTATTGATGTTCCTGTAACGAAACATCAAATATATAATTTTTTTTTTTTTAGCGTGGTTGTTTCAAACGTTATTATTATTAAATCGTTGTCATGGAAGACTTAAACGCGTGAACCTTTTCGTTCTGTCTTCCAGTGTGTCGGAATATGTCATCGTAGACTTTACACATGACAAAAACTGAACGCACTATCATTACATCATGTGATGTATTTCTAATAATACATTACTATTATTTTGTGAGCGTAAATTTTATATTATATTATTATGATTGAAGTCAACATTTAGACTCTGTTAGAGTCGACATGTCAGTCGCAGTGTTCGAGTAACTTATACCGAGAGACGCGCTTATACATTATACAGTACTCCCTCGTCAACACAAAATTACCTGTTCGTGTTAAAAAAATGTGTGCGAACCTATACGTTTAACACAAATTTGTTCGTGTTATCACTTTATCAGAGAAGGTTCAATTCCAAAATGTTATTTTACGTTTAAATACATTTTTTTTATTTATGTAATCTTCAAAACAAAAAATTTACATTACTTTGGCACATACTAAATATGAAAAATTTGAGTTAATTTTTTTTTATTAATTTAAAACTCACGTCGGTTCAAAGAAGTCTGTGATAGTTTTCTATGCACTGTTTTCTAATGCTGTTCAACTGGTGATCTAATTAGCAATCTAACTTTGCATTGGTTTGGGACATTTTGACGAGGGTATAAAGGTTGCTAACACATCAGCTTGAGAAGGATTATCTACTGGAGGTTCAGTAAGTTGAATTTCTTGAACTGAGATTTCGGGGTTTTCATCCTCTCCAGCATTTTCATCACAGACCTCGAGATTATTATCCATTGACCATTAGTATAAAACTTGAAAAAGTTAGAGTATTTTCATTAGAATTTGGAGTGACAACTAACAATTTAATATGAAATAAATAATGAAATTTTTCTGTTCGTGTTTATCAACAAAAAGACAATATGGAACCTAAAATTTATTCGAGTTTCGTTTAAACCGAAATAATTCGTATAAACCGAGAAAATAAAAAAAATTCCTATGTTATAGCATAGAGTCTTTTTCGGGACCGCAAAACCGGTTCGCGTCATCCAATAATTTGTGTTATCCGAGTTCGGTAGGTTGAGTACTGGTATTACTATTATAAAAGTGAACCATCGATTGCGTATAATTTGACGGATACATTTCTTCTAAAATAGTTATCATTACTGGATGGTTTCTTCAACGTCTTTATCGTCTATTTTAATCAAAGTGTAGCTGAAATTCCATTTATGGGCAGTGAATTATTAAAATAGTACCTTCGGGTTTCGACTAATGAGATGTGTAACCTATTTCTATATGTGAAGAGTTTGTTTTATTTGTGAATATTTGTGTGCACGCTTAGGGACTTTTAGCGTAAACGTAACGTAATGTAAATCTTTTATATTGATTTATTGATACGACGTAGAAATATTTTTCTTTTTTTTCGTTCAATTCGGATTCTGTCGATCGGTTAAACCTGTGTATGAATTTGTGTATGACTATTATAATAATGTTATGCAACACGCACCGAAAGTGCAGGTATGTTGTTATATAGAGGACGTGGACTCGTTAAAAAAAAAAAAACTAAAATATTGTTGATGCGCGTTATTAGGAATATGTATGCTTGCATAAATAATACGTTTATGAAATAAAATAGAAGCTGCGCGTAAAGATAAAGTACACACACGCACGCGTGCGCGCGCATGAACACACACACACACACACACACACACACACACACACACACAAACACACACACACATACATAATACACACACACACACACACACACACACACACACACACATACATACATACACACATTATCTTCATTTTACAGTTATACGACAGCGCATTTTAATTATTATTCGCTCGTACACTATTGTTTGCAAAATATTTATTGTTCACCTGTATATAGACGTCGCGCACGCACGTATGTCTACGACAGGTAGGTTTACGTACATGCATATTGAAATTGCGATGTGACAAAGAATTTCATTCAACACTAAAATATGTATCATTGTTAATAATAAAAAACAAAACGTCCGAGTGTATTATATTTATAGTATATACGAATAAAACACCTGTGAAATTGTTCGCGTGCTGCAGCTCCACTGTGCATTATAATATGTGTATAAAAAGTCGGGAGAAGAGAAGAAAAGAAATAGAAAAAAAAAGTAGAACGACAAATATGTGTATACATTATTATTATATGCAATGCACACAAAAGCTCGTTCGGTAAACGTATACAATGTTTACGATGAGGAAATCGCGAATGGCTAACAGCGCGTGTACCGTGTACGTATGGTCACAAGTCACAACACACAGCTGTAAATGCGCGTACAATATAATGTATTATATTATAATATAGGCCTACACACGGATTATACTCGTACATCGTTCTGGGTCAAAGTTTATGGGCCTTCTGAGCGTGTTACGCGAGACGTTTATAAAGAGTAGGAAGGGAGGTGGGCTAAACAAATTTGTAATTTGTTACTATACATTATCGTAATTTACATCAGCATATTTTAATAAATGTATTATATTATATGTACTCGTATTACAATAATTACCTTTTATATTATTAGGATTTAAGTATCATGAAGAAAAAAGGAAACTGTCTTATAAATACTTTTCCAAATTTTAAGTTTGAGTTAAGTAAAAATGCTGTAGTTCTCTATACTTCAATAGATTCGCGTGACAACTTGAATAAAAAGTCCCGATATTATTAGACTATCCTAAAACGTAGGAGTAACATCGTTAACCGATTAGTGTTAACGTAATTCGAGTCTAAATGTTTTCGTGCAGACATGTTTATATTAATATAATGAATACAAAGTATATCAGTATTGAATTCAGATGTTTTTCATCAGAGGTCTTTAGGGTACTATAAGAGATAGAATTAATATAATACAAATCAAACAAATTAACTAATTATATATATATATATATATATATATGTATATATATATATATATATATATATATATATATTATTATAATTATTCTTTTTTTCGCTCTTCTAACAACATATTATAGGGATGGGTGTAATGAATTTTAAAGAAATGATAGATTATTTCTTAAGCTAAACGGTTCTGAGAAAATATTCAGTATAAACAAAAATATACCATTTATATATATAACCGTTTTTAGTTAATTTTTCGATATGATTTTTATAATATCTGTTTTAAGTTTTCTTGTTTCGCAAATAAAATTATTTTTATCCAACTGATTAAAAACTTTTTGTTCTATCTGTACCCAAAATTTCATTATTATTGGATGGATACATTTTTTTTTTTATGTACATTTAAAGTTGTACATTGTCATGAAAACAGTCGATTTCGTAAAAATCATATAATAATTTACTTGAATGTTTATAAAAAGTAAAATCTTGAGTTTATCATTTTTTTTTTTTTTTAAACTTTCATAAAGTTATCATTAATATATTGTGAATATTTTAAGTTTCTATCAACATTATTTTCCAACTTATGACTAAATAACTACAATTAATTACAATCGATTTATCGAAACTGTCAGTTATGGCAAATTTTATATTTTTGTTCAATTTCCTGCAGTTTTTCCTCACGTTTGGAAAAACTATTGTAAGGAGTGAAAAATGACGCAGCTAAAGTACAATATACATGTGATTTCCAATCGATAGAGTTGCTGCATGAAACTATTAAACCACTCTAACTATCCAAAAAAGTGTTAACAGAAAAAAAATCATTGTAAAACTAATAGATCCTTCGCTTCACTCAGAATCTAAAATATAAAAAAAAAAAGGATTATGTAAAGAAACGACTTTATATCATTAATGAACAGTGAATCCGTTCAAAAGTGAACATGCGATTACGAAACATGCATTTAGATATTAATTATGACTAAGATAGTCTTAATGAAAACTAAAAAATGACGAATACATTTTGTCTGCAAAACATGATCAATCGAAAATTCCATAAAAAGGATTATGAAAATGTGATTTGTAATGTAATACAATTTAGCTTCTGCCATACGTATTCTCTTCACTATGATGTACCTAGTTATTACTTACTATAATAATACACTTATAATTTATCGGAATCATTATACGAGAAGAGACTGTATATGCGGGTGAAAACATGACTCAAGTGATTTAACGGTGTAAAAAGTCTTATTGGACTCAATTTTTATATTGAACATTTTCCGAGTGCTATCATATAGATAATATGATTGTGGAACTACAGGGTGTTTCAAAAAGTACGATCGATTTTTCATTGTGAAAAAGACAAGTTGTGTGTGAGATATCCACTCAATTTTAACATCCTTTAAATTTCCGCCACGGCTTTGCTTGGCGGTACGTATTCGGGAAATCCAATTTGCTCTAGGGCAGTTGGAAGTTGACCCAAATTTCACTAAAAAAAATCATCTGTAGCGACGAGGCTCATTTTTGGACGAATGGATATGTCAACAAATAAAATTGTCGGATTTGAAACGATACCAATCCACACGAGATACACCAGAACAAAATGCATCCCAAGAAAGCCACTGTTTGGTGCAGATTTTGGTCTGGCTGAATCATCATGGTCCGTACTTCTTTCAAAACAAACCAGGCATTGCCATAACCGTCAACGGTGAGCGATACGGATCAATGATCAACAGCTTCTTGTGGCCTAAGCTGGACGATATGGATACTGAGGACACGTGGTTCCGACAGGACGGTGCTACGTGTCACACAGCGCGTGCAACGATGGACATTCTGCGTGAACGA
The DNA here is from genome assembly GCA_027580255.1 of Therioaphis trifolii. Classification (NCBI taxonomy): domain Eukaryota; kingdom Metazoa; phylum Arthropoda; class Insecta; order Hemiptera; family Aphididae; genus Therioaphis; species Therioaphis trifolii. The sequence continues at coordinate 104,021,160 of CM050404.1, read as the reverse complement.
TTTGAGGGCATGGTGATATCACGCGACGGCGACATAAACTGGCCTCCGAGATCGTGCGATTTAACGCCTTTGGACTTTTTTCTTTGGGGTTATCATCTCAAATCACAGGTCTATGCAAATAAACCGCAAACAATCGATGCCCTCAAAGTCACCATAATCAACGCCATCCAGAAAATTCAACCAGATTTACGCAACAAAGTGATAGAAAATTGGATCTCCCGAATACGTGCCACCAAGTAAAGCCGTGGCACATTTAAACGATGATGTATTCCATACGTAATTGCTATATAATGTTCTTTAAAATAAAATAAAAATTGATTGGATATCTCACACACAACTTGTCTTTTTAACAATGAAAAATCGAGCGTTCTTATTGAAAAACCCTTTACAGAAGTCGTATTTTGATTGTACTCAGAACTGAATAATTAGTCAGAAATGTTTTATGTGTTAAATTGATATAATAAAAAAAAAATCGGAATCATGGGTTCATTTTTGCGCGACGGTCGACAATGACGAATTATAATGTTAAAATTTACATGAAATAATAACATATTATGAGAGTGTTATAAATTATAATGTACTATATGTGTGATACCGCTATCGGGAACAGGATTACTCGGATAATATTAACAATATTATTATTATAGCCGCATTTATACAGTCAAATAGTATTCATAACTGCAGATGCATAGTATATAACACGTAATATTTACGTATTATAATTATCTGTACGATACCACGTAACTGCCGCGCGTACGCCATATGTATTTATTATGTTATCGATGACCATTTTGTTCTCTAAAAAAAAAAACTGTTTGAAAGACGAATCGCACAAATCCTGTGAATGAATAATAGTATAATATTACGTGCTCGCATATTTATGTATTAAAGTTTGTAAAATACTACGACGTGGTCTGGTCATGTGCTGCGTGATAATAACATTACGACACTTTAGCGCTGTTGTTGTTTTTGTTATTTTTCTTGTACTTTTTTCAGAATGCCTGAGGTCTTTTATTCCGCTACATGTACACTACACACGGCTTGCATTAGTATTGAAACTAGGGTTCTTAATTTGAAATATTTCAATGAAATTATGAAATATAAATTTTTTTTTAAATACATGACATGATGTTGGTAAATAATAATATTATATGACATATTAGTGAAATGTTATCAATCAGATTCTATCATTCCTTGATTATAGACTTACAGTTTGACCATAATATAAACTAATCATTATTTTATTACCTACGCACTGAATTTATAAAAATATATGCGACACGGCGTATTGTGAAGGCTCCATGTTTTATACCAGATACCAAATAATAAAACATATTGAGTTTTATAAATTTTAGGTTGTAACCACGGTCTTACAAGATATCTTCTAAGACCGTGGTTGTAACTATTAATGATTTTTGGAGCTACAAAAGAAGAATTTTATTTACTTGATATTGATAATAGTTCGTTATTACTTATTTCGTAATGATTATTTATTTATTTTTTCTTGTCTTGTGTTGTAAATTGTAATTTGCAAAAGAAATCTTAAGTATCTAGTTACAAATTAGATACCTGTCTAATATTGTATTTTTCGTACTTATTTAGAGATAATATCATTTCATAAATAATTTTGAGAAAAAAAAAGTAAAATCTGTAATAGATAAATAATATTGTTTTGTAAAAAATAAATGTATAGATAACATTCACAAATGCAAGGGTTAAAAATGAATAGTAAGTATGTTTTATGTATAAGTATAACTGTATAAGTGTATATAATTTGGTTCAGGCTATATTTAGGTATTACCTTTATTTATACATTATAAATTTAGTAAAAAATTAAACACTATAGAACTAAAAGTAACATAAAAAAACATAGGCATTGGGCACTTTGTGCTTAAAAATTATTTATGTTTTCACTGTTTTCATAGAATAGAATAGATATACTACCTAATTAAAATGTGTTTTCTCATCTTTATTACATAATATAGCTGAATAGCTTTAATATGTATTAATTGGAAAACAACCCTTTTATTTTATTTATTTTGGGAAAATTTTTATTTTTCGTGTAAATGAAATATTTCATGAAACTTTCATGTTTTTCACGAAATATTTCAAGAAAATAAATTTCATGAAATTTTAGAACCCTAATTGAAACGTTACATTATACAAGCATACATTCGGTGCGACGAATGAAATACTCGCGAGTGATTTGTCGCTTAAGTGTATTTGATGTGATACAGGATGTTTTAGATAATATGTTTGTCAAATGCATTGACTTTTGTTCTTTTTATTAATTTAAACTTTTTTTTCAAGAATAAATATTATACGTTGATATAGGTTAGGTTAGGTACGTTAGTAAGTTGATTTAGGTTTAAACAAAAATAACCCTTTGGGTTTAATTGCAACGGAGAGAAGTTCGGGATATTCCGCAAAATGTGCTGCCATTACTGTTCTAGACTCTAGTGGTTACTATTTATTACAACTTAAACTTAAAAAATAACATTTTCAGATATTTGTGTACATAAATAACTGACTTGAGTAGATTAACTCAAGGCTCAAATTATTATATATATATACAATTATAAAATTATAAATACTTAAGTGCAGATTTCTTCTTGAGATTTTAAGTTGAAAAACGTTTTCTTGGGGACAAGGGCCTATGTATAACCCGAGCATTGTCCTTTCTGATATTACTATTATCGTATATATGTTTTATTTGTAATCAATAGCAATGCCGTTTCTTTCTTAGTACAAAATCCTCTTTTCTGATGTGTGTTTTTGTTTTTTTTCCGTGAAAATTAGTCAAGTGAGTCGAAGAGTGTTTTCTCCATCATCATGTACGTAAAATTTCAGACCGATACTGGAACTGAATAGGTGCTTTTACGTAATATACACAGATAAACGCTTAACTACCGTCTCTCGGTACTTGTTCAATAGTATCTGTATATTGTATATATACTCTGTATTGGCGTTGAGATCTATAGTTCACGAGTTCTCACAAGCCATTTGGCTAGTTTCCATAATACATATATTATAGCTTTTGTCTCCCAATAAGGCACAGTTTTACATGTGGGAACTGGGACTTGTCGATTATTCAAGTCAGCCGAGTGTAAATAAATCACACTTTTCATCACAAGGCGACGAAGGATCCAATAGTTCAGGTCACAGGAGCCTGATCTTCATCAATTTCAGGTTTAGTGTTTTCTTTCTCTTAAAAAAAGTCAACAGTAGAGATATCATACTTTTTTTGGACATTTTAAGAAAAAGCAAAGAAATTCAATCTCACCATAAGATCTTTCATCTCGAAATGAATGAGAACTAAAATATACTTATTCAAATTTAAATCTGTCCATAAATGCTACATACAAATATGATGTTTTCGAGCGTGATTTATGGTTATTTCTTGTCAAATAAACGATTTGCATAATGAAGCTAGAAGTTATTTTTTTTTTCAAATTAATAGTTAATACTTTTTTTTCATTTATATCATTGCTATGTCATAACTCATATTACAACTTGTTTCGTTAATTTTAGGGGAAGTTTTTTTTCAAAACTTTAGTATATTGTGACGTATCATACAATAATTATCACTTATTAGTATTAAATATATGAACAGATTACTGGAACATGTGTCATGCGTAAAGCCATTGTTATATACGCACCTACAACTGGTACCCGAGGACTGTGTAATAATAATAATATAATTATTCGGTGCCTAGTATCGTGTGCCTGAATTTACTAAGCCGCGGTGACCATGATGATACGTATACATCTAACGACCCCGTGTATTTAAATTATTATTAGCGAATATCTTTGCTAGACACTATTTCTCTCTCTCTCTCTCTCTCTCTCTCTCTCTCTCTCTCTCTCTCTCTCTCTCCCTGTGAGTGTTGTGTGTGTATGTATGTGGGTGTGTGTATGTGTGCAGGTAATTAACGGACATCATTAATACGATTACGTGAGCAGTGAGCACTTCTCTGCGTCTATATACATATATTTATGATAATTGATTTAATTTCGAACACACACACGTACATGGTTACACGCGTACAAATGCATATCCAATGGCGCGGCCAAGAATTAGTCATTAAAAAGACGGATGAAGATTGGGTTAAATACAAATCTTGTGTAAAGGCACATGCATACTAATTTAGCGTGAACGTATTATCGAATTCGTTCGTATTCGAAATTTATACTGCAAACGACGTTTTCCATAAATTATTATTGACTACATTAATCTCAAACTGTACCAAGTATTTAGCGTTTCACAAATAAAAAAAAATATTTTAATTTTAAAAAATATCCAAGAGGGGGGTGGGAGTTGATCCAACTTAATCCTTCTCTCCGGCTACGCCACCGCACTGCAGTGTGATAAATTATGTGTCCACTATCCGCCCGAGGATAATTATTCTTGTGCGTGCAGATATATCTAAATACCGATTCATAGTATTTTCCGCACGTGGTTTTGCGATCACCGTTTAACTTGTTTTTATAAGTATCTACGCTGCAAACAACATTACAATCATCGTGCATTATTAGTAGGCCTCGGATTTCAATGTAATGAAATAGCCAAAATACGTGATATTTGGAGAGTTATGAGTTTATGACTTTCTGAGGAAACATGAAATAATAATGTCATTATTGTCTAACAAATTATTAAGTACATTAATATTTTAAAACATTGTAATTTTAGAAAGCACGTAAAACAGAATGAAAAACAACTGAACAACTCTGTCCGTAAATAATATCAGTCGCCTTTTCAAATATTGATTGTCATTAGTTTTTACTTATTACCATCTTCGATGAAATGTCTTTACGGTCAGAACACGTTCAGATGAATTTAAAATTATTATACAAATTATCAGAATTTCTGAACATCACGTCACTGTAGGTATATTTATTACAAAACATATAGAACTATGTAAAATCAAATCGAATTTTAATTTTGATGCAAATCTTATCAATGATCTAAATTAATTTATCATGCCACAGGGAGCATATTATCGGCTTAATGATAACTGACAAGTGCTATTAGTTAAAAATCCGTGCCCGGTGAAATTTCGATTACCTACAGAACAGTGATCGCAGGCACACACGTGTCTTCGAACACAGCTGATCGTATAACCGATGTGTGTTTGTTGTATCAATGATAGGTATGTTGTTATTAAATTTTGTTTGTTTTACCAACAACAGTGTGTGTGTGTGTGTGTGTGTGTGTGTGTGTGTGTGTGTGTGTGTGTGTGTGTGTGTGTGTGTGTGTGTGTGTGTGTGTATGTGTGTGTGTGTAAAGTATAGAGAGACGTTAAAAGAAAAGAAAACGAATATGAAACAAAATGCGATAATCGTATGGGTATACCTATCGTATCGAGACGGAAAGTCAACGTTTTCATTCGCCTTTCAAACTGTCCCGGGGTTGTTTGTTTTTTCGACGTCGATAAGAAAATACATTAAATGCGTAGGCGTGCGTACGGAACTATTTAATAAACGTCGCGTCTGGAAAACGTGTGAATATAATCGACGGCGGAAAATAAACAGTAGTCGTCTGCGACGGGACGACCCGCGCTCTTCGACCAAACACTTACGTATTGATTATAGGAAACGGATCGGTTGACTGTACACCCCTGAACAAATATGATATATTGGTACGACGGCCGACATTTAAAATAATATACAGTAGAGATTTTGTTGTGCACGCGCAGGTAGCCACCATTGTATGAACAAACAACAACAGTAATAGTAATAATATAGTGAAACGTACTTCAATATTTGCTTGCTCCGGCGACAAATTTCACGTTACGCATACAACACGGTTCCGGTCGTCACCACGTGATATTATATTTGGTAAGTACCTTTAACGTATTGGGTGTTTCGTCCAACGGAGTGTCCCGTTGAATAATTACAACTATCATTTTTAAAGAAAGAAATTATATACGGATCGTCTAAACTTCATGAATATTATATGTATGCTATATTACAGGGGTGGCCACTAACCTTAACTTTGGGAGCCACAAATTTATTAAGTTAATTCGAGGCGAGCCACATTGTAAAGTAATGTTTATAAAATGAAGATACATTTGTCATTTTAAATCAAATGAAGGAACATTTATTTTTTATACTACAAAAAACATTATTATTGTTGAATATTGACATTATTATTAATATTATTGTTGTTTTGCTTATGAGAAGGGCTTTTCCGAGTGTTCATTTTTCCTGTAAGTTTTTTGAAATCTTGCTGATAATTATTTGTAAGTGCAGTTCGTACAAGTTCACTTAAATTTTCATCAGTTAGTTCAGATCGATGTTTAGATTTAGTGAATTTTAGAGTAGAGTACAACGATTCACATACATAAGTAGTGCCAAAGATTGAAATAAGTCTTATAGCACACTCTTTTGTTCGTAGATATTTTTCTTCGAAAACATTTTTCCAAAATTCTATGGTAGAAACGACACTTCGTTTGAGCCCTTTTAGTCCTTCATCTTCTGGCAGTTCTAGTAGCTCCAACTCTACAGCTACTGTATCCTTTGTTATTGGTGATGAAACAGGACAACCATCGCTGACAAAATCAACAGCAAATGGATTTTCCAGGAATGAAAATGAAGGTTTAAGTGATCTCAAGTCATTAAATCCGCGATTGATTTCTCCAGAAAGGCCTAATATCTAATCTAAGTATTCTTCAGTTTTCACCGGAATGTCGAGAAGGCTTTCACTAATTTTCTTCAAACATTTGAAGTGAGCAAATGTTTTAGTCTGATGGTCTTTCGTAAAAAGCCTTAACTTGTTATGAAAACGAAAACTGAAATGATAACAAAACCGACGGCAATAATAACACTATGTTACGGTTCTAATGAAATTATATATTTATTAATTTTAGTCTAAGTTTGGTTCAAGAGCCGCACGAAATTGATTTAAGAACCACATGCGGCTCGCGATCCTCGTTGTGGCCGCCCCTGCTATATTATATACTACATAATATTATATAGCATATAATAAAGCATAAACAAGGGAATGGTATGTTACTTATTTATGCCTAAAATCATTTCATTTATGAATCGTTCAGTTCATTTTGACCGCTAAAGACCGTTTGAGTTCAACATTTGTAGTGATCAGTAAAGTCGTATTTATAACCTAAGAGGTGCTGCTGATCTATAAATATTTTTTATTTTTATTTTTATTTTTATATGGTTAACGCCAATTGGCTTTTGTTACAGTACAGTATAAGTTGACAATATTAATAAATGTGATAATATGATTTCAATATTTATAACATAATTTAAATATCACCAATATTAACTTGTAATCCATTTTTTAACCCTGATTTACCTGACGTATGATGTCACGGGATAACGAGATGGAATTGACGAGTTACAACACAAAATTGAAGTAGCATAATATTTTTAATTTATTTATCCATATGGCACTTTTTGGGAAAAAAAATTGCATTTACTTTCACCTTAATTTTAAAATTATTGTTCAATTCAGTGTGCTTTAAACAATACTATTCTTAAATTAATTACTGGTAAAAAAAGTTATAAAGGTATCATACCTATATATAAATGCATTTTATTGGCGAGTAACGATCAGTATAGTGTATGTAAAATATATACGTACTTGCCAGTGTGTACAAACGGAAATCTGATCAGTCAAGGAAAAATGAACAGTGGTCAATATAACCAATCGTGTGTAAAGGTAAGAATTATATTGGTTTCATCATAATCACCAACATAAAACATTGTTATCTGTTGACGATTATATTTTATTATTGGGTATCCGGTAACGCCTTAGGTTTTCAAATGTTTGGACTCCAGCCTGGATCAAAATAACCACATATTGTAATACTTATTGGATACTTAATCATAAGTTTACGTTGCTACTCGAGTATTAAATAGATCAAATTTTTGTTAAAACACTGCAATGGTGGCTTTTTCGTATGAAATCTGTAAGACTGCAACGTAGCTGTTATTGCATGTACATATCGGGTAAGTAGGTATATCCGTATATCTATAGAATTTTTACAGGTACTTATATACAAACATACCTACAGGGTGAAGTGTGTACTTCAAAGATTTGCGCAATGAAATTCATCCTTGTTTTATGCATATATTTGCATTTTAAAACACTAATAGAACTACTTTTTTTATGAGAAAAATTCATGTAATGATTTTTTATCTACGTCATTTTTATTTTTTTTTCTAAGTAGTCATTATTTGTTACATAATAGGTATACCAAAGATAATGCTATTTTGAAAATTTGTATTTTTGAATTTTCACTATTAAACTAATAGTTTAAGTTGTACAATATGGGTTTTAAGTTTAAAAAGATGGACTGTGGAATAGTGACACTGGGTACTTAAAAAAAATACGCTATTGAAGTTCATCTAGTATTAGTGTTTTATAGGTATTTTACATTAAAAATAATTCAAATGAATGCATAATATAGAATTAAATTGCTTGATGTAAATTCAAATGTGACACTTTTTCCTTAAATTTAATATTTAGCGAAATATGTATCTACCGAAACGGCTGTTATTGTTTTGTGTGCATCACCATCGAGTGTATGTCTTGAAAAATAATATCGTGTCTATACTGGTTGCAGTGTGGACGTGTGGTGACACGATTTTATTTTATTCACTGATACAAGTTATCGTGTATTTTAATAATTAACATTTTACATTCCTATAATTATTATTTTACGCAGTTGATGGACAGGCAAGACACGAGGGGGAAAAGGATGGAAAAAAAAATCGAAGACAAATTAATCTGTGGAATCGAGGATCGTTTAACCGGATTTCGGCATAATCATAGTTATTAAAATCGTATCACATAATAATGTTGTTGAGATTGATCGGCTTCTTATTAGAGAAATAATGTTTTTTATATAGACAAAAAAAAAAAAATTATAGACAGTCGCCGACCCGCGCATGAAAACAATAATTAACAGTAATCGTATACAATGCTACTACATGGGTATCGGATGCGGCTTAGTGTTTAATATTATTCGATCATCATAATAATTATAATATCACATGTATACACATCGCACACACACACACACACACACACACACACACACACACACACACACACACACACACACACACACACACACACACACACACACACACACACACATATATATATATATATATATACGTATACATGATGATTGCGGTGTATAGGCACATATTATATGTATACTTATAATATTAATACATTGTTCGTATAAGGAACAATCAAAGTTGTGTAAGAAATAAATGGTATTCCGTATTCGATTTTAACTTTAATTTATTTGTTTTTTAATAAAAATATACTTATTAAGTTGTTATAAACATTTTGAATGTATAAAACCCGTTAATATAGTAGACCACACAATCGACTTAACAGTGTTGAACATTTCGATTATTAGTATGGCATTTAATAGAAAACCATTTCACCTGCAGACCCGCAGCTCGAAAAAATAATTTTTTCAGAATATTTAGCGTACCATAGAAGATCATCTATTTGTTTCACCGTAATACTAAAATACACAATATATTGGACTGACGTCACTGTAATATGGTACACTTAGTACTGTGTTCAGGTATTAAAGGTAACATGATATGTGTATATAGTTAACACTGTAATTATATAGTTTATTCATTTCCAACAGAAAACAAGATTAAAATTACACCTATTTGATATCGTAATCTAAAGGAGATTCGATCAGTAAAAAAGTAGCTAATGGTTATAACAACAGTGTTTGACATCACTCAGTATTTATCCGCAAGTCGCAAAGAATTCTCGGGGATTTAATTTCTCATTTTTACTCAAACGATAGTACTAATGATAATAAAACTATTATTATCAGACAATTATTCAAAACTTGTTTTCGGAGGGAGGGTGTAAGAACAATAATTGTTACAATTATTGTATTACAATACAAACATGTAATACAATTATTGTATTTCATGAATTAAAAAAAAATAGTTTCAACAATTAGAATAAGTTTTGTACGACTTTATGTCTAAAACGTCTAAAATATAGCAGTTACCTACACAGTTATATTTAATACTATTTAACTTACATCAGTGTTTTATTTTTAAACTTACTAATTCGTTGAGAGGGGGATAATAACCCTCATAATTCCTTCGAATACGGGCTTGATTATTATTATAATTATTAAGCTCGAAACATGGGCAAGTTATATATAATAATATATTAAATTATTCCTACACGAATACGATTCAAAACCGTTTGACGGCTTGATTTATATGTACACTTGTAGCAACTATGAAATTCATACGAGATTTTTTTTTTCTTCGCTAATTTCATTCGAAACTAATTTTCGTTTTAAAACGTTTCAAACATTTGTCTCCTTTTAAAACACATTGCCGACAGGCCGCAAAAGACTTTCTCAACATCTGCAGCAGTACCTTCCCCGGTGAGTATTTGAATATGACACGTTAGATTTATGTTCAGAAATTATTATACGCATGATATTATTACATTCATACTTAAATTAAGATAATAAATAAAAACTTGCTTGATTATATATACACATACACACATTCACAGGCACAAGAAGCACACACACACACACACACATACAATAATCGCGTATAAAATATTATCACAACATTAGAATAGTACGTATGGTAATTAATAACAATGTGTACTTGTTTAGAAATGTCTTAAAGCTCTTTAAACTACATTTAGTATTAATTTATTTCCTTTTTGAACGGTTATTTGATTAAACGTATCCGTCTTTTTTTAAGTTTTTGTTTTTCATTGTTGTCTCGAGCACTGCATTGTACTTTTGTGGTCCATAAATTTGTCAAATAATTATACCTAGGTAATATGAACATTTGACACCGGGTAACTATTTATATAATAATATTTTGACGTACGCGAGAAGTTTGATTAAAAACGTTTTGCTTTATAATTACATTTTATTCGAACGCAAACGTTAACAACTATTATTCGTTTTATATTCATCGTTTTTTTGTTCTTTTAAATTTGATTTGTTATCGTCGAAAACGCCGACGGTATAAATCGTCTCAAGTGCAGCTGGGCCATTCGATGATATTGAATTAATACGAGTCCTGTGGAATTCGAATGTCAAATACCTACTTTCACAGCGGTAATACTCGCCGCGCCGCGCCGTCTAGATATCACTGTACCCGCGGGTCGTCGTCATTAATGCATGTTATGTCGATGACACACGCATGTTTATTGCCTGCACGCGATCGAAATGGTTAAAAAAAATCAATGTCATATTTGCAGATAGCAGTAGCGCATCGTTCTTTTTATTTTGGCGATACGTTGTTCATTTTATTTATATGGTTATTACTTTATAACGTACCATTTAAAAAGCTACATGCTAGATCAATAATTCTATAGCTAAACTAGACTTCAAAAATGCTAGAACTAGCTATAAAATAGCTAGTCCGGTAACACTGTGACTGGGTATGTAGACACAAACATTTTTACAGCCAACTCGTATGATAAGAAATCATTTCAAACACTATTTAGGCACCTGAGAAATTATCATGAACCATAAATCGAAAGCTACTGCTGGTGTAGTTATAAGTACCCATAGATTACACAACATGCAGTTGAATAATTATCATCATTCAGCGTGAGTGGTTTATATAATATTGTAAGTTATATTTCTTAAAACTGCGTCACAGTATAATATAAATAAACAGTCGAATATTCTTCTAGGTGATTTTTATAACAGTCGAGTCGTAGTGGTCTAATAAAATTTAATTTTATAAATCGCTGCAATCAACAAAATTGACAGTTATATATCAACAGTTTCGGAGTCGGTAAATTGCGTCCCTATAGGTACGCGTCCATAGGTACGCATCGTACGTATCGGACGAATCGTATGAAACGGATCATTTTGTGGTAGTGCGTCCACTGTATCCGTAGCGATCGGATTGCCGATGCGACGGTCGGATTTTTTTAATTAACATTCGCATTTTCGTTGCGAGTGAACGATCAGTACATTACAGTACAGGTAATCCGTATGACGTCATCCGCACCAGTCGGAAAAGTTGCCCCTTCGATCAATTTCGTCGGCATTACCGACGGACCGATACGTGCGATCTGTCCGCTGCCGGCCAGTGGACGCATATGTATAACTTACTATACTAATAATTCTAAAATCCGTTTCATACGATCCGTACGATACGTACGATGTGTACCTATGGACGCGTACCTTAAGAGTACGGTCATGGTCATATACTATGTGAATTGCGGCCCGCGTACTTTTAAAACATACGTAAATTGCGGCCCGTGTACTTTTAAAACATACGTAAATTGCGGCCTGAGTATTTTTAAAACATACGTAAATTGCGTCCCGGGAACTTACGAAAAAAAATGAACTTTGCTTCCTTTCAGTCTCCTACTGACACGACCAGACACAGAACAAGAAACCACCATGATGTTGAATTACTTGAATTGCACTTTATAGTTTATAGTTTATAAATTATAATCGAAAAATTGTGTTTCAATTCGAATCCATATAAAAAGATAACTGATATATAAAACAACATTTTTATATTATATCTTTGGTTTCAATCACAGAAAAATGATATTTCATGGAATAATATAAAATGTCATGGATTAATCAATCATATTTTGCCCTGTTCGCATATGGATTCTAGTCTTCAATTTTATTCGTTGAGTCGGCTATCTAGTTGTTTTATATATCTGTGGTTGCTCTACAGTTTACAGTATTTTTTTTCAATCTAATAAAAATGGATGTTATGAAAAGTGAAAGGAATAAAACGTTGAAAATAGTTGATGGTTTCAAATTTCGTTTTCATAAATTTCCAAACAATGATATTCAACGTTGGTGTTGCACAGTTAAAACGTGTAAGTATTTTTTGAAATTTGATGATAATAATATTTATATAGATAGTTTTAAGTCTATTATAGTTATAGTCCTAAGTCTGAAAAATGGGAAGGAAAATATTGGTTTTGTAGAAAAAAGGCTTAGACGTAATTTACATGTTAATCAGAAATAGTTAGATAGGCATATGTAGGTACAAAAATATACCCGGGCCGCAATTTACGTATATATAAAATATACCCGGGCCGCATATGTACGTATGTATAAAATATACCTGGGCCGCAATTTACGTATGTATAAAATATACCCGGGCCGCAATTTACATAAAACATTTGAAATGGGATGCAATTTACAGAGACCCAACAGTTTATATCAGTTATATCAAATCTCTTTATATTAAAACATTTTACTTTCGTACACTATAATAATTTATAAGTTTATAACTAACCTTATACTTATGTACGAATAATTATTTTTTTTAACTACTATAGCTATATCTATGTAGTTACCATATAAATAATAAGTTCAAACTTCATGTTTTACTAGAATATTCGTGCACTGCACTCAAAGTTTCACCAGGAATAGTGCATATCATTCAGTAATAAACTCCATAATTCAATTATCTTGTACATTATAATATATATATATATACCCATTAAAATTGAAGTACCTACAATGTAGGTCCTACATACGTATATCAATAGATTGGTTCAAATATGAGTTTTATCCTATACTAAATTATTCATTGGTTCAGGTTAAGACTCAAATGGGTCTGAGGTCTGATAGTTTAAAAAACCTCTAAAATATTAATCATCGAATTACATTTTATTTCTAGATGAATTTTGAAACTTTTATTGAATAAAAATTATAATAATATTTTAAAACACACTTTTAATTTTTCATAAATAAAGCAAAATTAAAATCAACAATATAGTTTAAAATGATAATAATGTTTATAATTGAATTGATTGACAAAATTATTGCATTGTTATAGCAACTTAATTTAACTATCTAAACTAAAACATATAATACAATATAATATATACATATATATTTTTACACACGATTTTACTTACGTATATATACCTACACGAGCGTATGTACACTGATCAGTACAGCCGACCAAAGTGTGCTTAGGTGGACACTAATATATTGCGACTTAACAATTATAGATAAATGTGTGTGTGTGTGTGTGTGTGTGTGTGTGTGTGTGTGTGTGTGTGTTTCACAATGCCAGTGCGTGTATAATGGAACTAATGTGCGCGGCTGTGGTGACGGGTGGTTCGGGTGCTACGGCGACTCGGTGTTCCGCCGTGCCACCGTGCCCATTACAGCGAAAATCATTTAACTCTTCTAATCTATTTTGATTTGCAGCTACTTGTGAATTGTGCTGCAAACAATACAATGGACGGCTTCGGCGTACGTTATCCACGCTTTCCTTTTAGACACTAAAATCGCCAATACATAAACGGCGTACGTATAATATACATAAGTGAAAATGATTAAAACCACTCTATTCGTACACAAACCATTATGCGTGAAAACCGGAAGAGCAGTAATTATACACTTGTATTGAATGTATGTATTTTCAAAAAAAAATAAAAATTATGAGTTGCCTTGAATCTATTGACAATAAGTGAGCTCCTCTAAACATATTTTGTTTGTACGCAGAATTTGCAAAGTACCACCATTTTCTTTCCAATGCAATTAATTCCGATCTCATTGATTTTTATGGTTTTAGAGTTAGTATACTAATCTTTACTGTTATATATGCACAAATAAAAAAGGGCGGATTTTGCACGTTTTTATTCGTATTTGTATCCAACAGTTCATAATGATTGGATGTTCCAATAATTTTTCATGCAAATTTCAAAGTTGAAAAGAGATATAAAAACAGTTAATTCCGTAAAAATTGTGTATCAATTTACTTAAACGCTCATAAAATAAATCTTGTCATGAATTTTATAGTTAGTTCAATGTTGTTAGTTGAGTGTATAAATATGATCATATAAAATTTCAGAACTTTTTGCTAAATATTAAACATTTTTTGAGAGATAAACTTTAACAAAATTAGGTATTTTCAAAGTTATATTTTTGCCCCAAAAGTCATAGATTTTTTTTGGAATTTCCATTAAGTATGTAAAAGTATATCATTAATATTTGGTGAAATTTTCGACTTTATAGCAACATTACTTTCTGAGTTATGACTTAATAATAATTAAAATCGATTTAGTGAAAGTGTCGTTTACGGCAATTTTTACATTTTTACTAGGCTTTTGGGTAGTATTTTCCCATGCGGTTAGAAAATGAATCGAGAATATAGAAAAATGTCTAATTTAAAGTACCATTTAAATGAATTTCTGATCTATAGTGGATAAAACTTTTGAAGTGTTATTACTATCTAAAAAAGTGATAACAAGAAAAAACAAAAAGTAAACATCATTGTAATACCATATGATCGTTTTCTTTTCTCAGAAACAGAATCTAAAATATAAAATAGTTATGAAATCAATTTTTGTTGTTTAAATATATTACAAGTAATTTATTAGTTCGTTAATTTCTTTAAATATTTGATCATATATTGTATTGGATATGTATAAATAAACGTGAAGGTGAAAATAATCATGTTGAATAAGTGAAAAATGTTGCTCTAATAATACATTATTATAAATACTACATTAAAATCAAAATTTTGAATACTTGATAAAATATAAATTCGCCTAATATTTTTTTAATCTTTTTTTCATCAATCAAAAAGATGATGAATATTATTCACAATATGCTTGAACTCGAAAAACCGAATTCAAATGGAACTGAGCGTGATATAATGTTAAAAAGATAATTGCGCAATATCACACTTAGTTTTAGATTCTGAGTGAAGCGAAGGATCTTATGGTTTTACAATGATGTTTATTTTTTTTTTTTATTTTAGATTCTGAGTGAAGCGAAGGATCTTATGGTTTTACAATGATGTTTATTTATTATTTTTTTTTTTTATTTATTTATTTTTTTTTTTCTGTAAACACTTTTTCGTATAGAAATCCTTGTCCAAAATTTTCGTCCAGCAACTTTTTAGATTTAAAATTGAACTGAGATGGTACTTTAAAGAGGTCATTTTTCCAAAATCTCCATAGTTTTTCCAGTAATCAAGAATAACGATCGAAAAACTGAGTAAAAACGGTAAAATCGGTAAAAATCCGCCGTAAACGAGATTTTCACTGTTCAGATTTTAGGTATTTGGTCATAAATCGAAAAGTATTGAAGCTAGAAACTTGAAAATTTTATCCAATATCAAATGCATACTTTTTTATATTGGATAACATTTTCAGAACAATTATAGCACTTTTGACTTAAATATAGAACTTTTAATTTACCAAATTGTTTGAAAGTTTTTATGTAATATAATTTTAAATATTTGACAAAAATTTCTGAAAATTTAATATGACCTTACTCATATACCTACCTAATTATCCTAACAAAAATTCAAAAATCGTGAGTCAGGATTTTTTTTTATACACACTTTAATAAATTAGTATAACTCACCAAAAATTATACAAATAACCGTAGAATACGTAAACAGTATTTGAATAATAATATATTATATTACACTGAAGCTTTGCTCAGAATCGTTTTATACTAAAGAAATGATTCATCATTTCTTTAAAACTTAATACATTCATCACCAATATCTTGTCCGAGGACCGAAGGGACGAAGGACGAACTTGTACCACCATCATCTCACTTACCAGCTTTTTACTAATATATTCTTACTGGCTTACGCCGAATATCCGAAATTCGAAACTATTGATTTGCAATGAAAATTCGAACATACGATATCATTGGTTCCTGCACAAGACATAACATAATATGTTTATGTGCGTTTTACAGTGTATTTTAACCAGTAAACTAGGCATTATATCGGCAGCATAACTCCTGATTATTATTTGTCGATGTGATCGTTCAACGTGCATTTTATATGGACTGCAGTTGTATGGTAACGATTATATTGGTCCAGTCGCAAACACGTAATATATTACAATAAATATCGCACGAGCATTTCGCACGACTTCAGCGCCCGACTTAAAGCCCGAGCAAAAACAGCGATTCTCCGTGGCTGGATTTATCAGTCAATATATATATGTGTGTATATATTTATATATATATAATATGATAGTCTTGCCAGTTTTTTTCCACCAGCTGTCGTCATCTACAATCGGTGTGGACCTTTATAATATGTATCTGGTACCTATATACGTAAACAGCAGCTATAGGGAGTAAGTCCATTAACATTCCTCTGGTTTTGCGCGCGATAAGAACGAAATAGAAAACCTTTTTATATGATTATTATTATTAAATCGATGCTAAATGGACTGACCTATTTTATTTTCACTATCTCGGGAATCAGAAAATATACGTGTGTTATGTACACATAGGGTAGGTACTCATGTATATATATATATATGTATACTATAAACATACAATTTGTTATTTGTTATAGTAGCAACGCGCGATCTCATATATCAAGCACATATACTGCAGGTATACTTGCGAATGAAATTCGTGTGTAATCGCATAGTGCAATAATACATTCACAATGTATATATATTTATTCAAGCCTATTGTGATCCGTATGATTTGACCTCTTTTTAGCAGTACGAACGATAAATATATATTATATTATTGCACAAAGTGTTTGTTTTCTGTATAGATACTCGTGTGTGCCGCATTATAATAATAACTCGTGCGTTAGGCCGGAGCATAATATAATATATATATATATATATATATATATATATATATATATATATATATATATATATATATATATATATATATATATATATTAATATATTATATAGTCAAATACCAATTCGCCGGTCCAAGGATTTTGGTCACACCGGGGCAGTAAATCTCTCATATTTCGTAGGGTCATGTGCGTATAATAATACTTTACATATATTTATATGTATATATAAATCCAATATATAGAGGCGCTCGGACTAATCGTGTACATATTATTATTATGCGCGTTCACCTATACATGTATATATTATGTATATGTATATAATAAATAATATTATGTATTAAATATATGTATATCGCACGCGCGTCGCAAACGAAACGCACCACATCGACGTTAAATAATACCGTTCGTTGTGCGTACGAAAAAAAATTATAATAATAAAATACTATTATAGTTTTAATGTTAATAACCCGAAGAACACATGTCAGCGTCTTTTAATTAATTATCCAGCTGCGCGTCATCGTCGTCTTCTTCGTCATTGAGTCGTGTTGTTTATTATTTTTTATATATACTATATAGTGTATACATATAATACGTACTGCTGCAGAACTGTGTTTGTGTGTGTGTGTGTGTGTTAGGAAGACTTGTTTGTCATTGTGCATTTCCGAGTGTAAAATCATGTGGTGAATCTAAATATGAAAAAAAAATACACTCGCGTGACTCGTATTAGGCCGCACGGTAAAATTATCATTACCGGTACTGTGTACTTACGTCGTTTCAATCCCAGCTACTATTATCCTTGGAAGGGGCAATCTGTACGTTATAATAAATTTATAAACGCGCGCATGTGTGTGTGTGTGTGTGTGTGTGTGTGTGTGTGTGTGTGTGTGTACAGTAGAACCTCTCTAATCCGTCACTTTCGGTACTGGGGGTGTTGTCGGAACGCGAAAAAGGTCGGATTATCAGAAAATTTGTATTTAAATTTTACATACAAGATTATAATAGAAATTTATTATATTTTACATTACGTTAGAAAAAGAGTCAGTTATATATTTTTGTTTAGAAAATGACATTCTAGACTTGGCTGCAATATTCCTCCATTTCTTGATCCACAAAATGTCCATTGGTGTTGAGGTTGAATTTTTCTCCGTGTACTGAATGACAGTATCAAACGCGTTCTAAATTACATAGTATTCATATCGATAATACTATGGTCGGATCAGCCGGAGCGGCGGACCAGCCGAGGGCGGACGAGAGGGCGGACGAGAGGGGTTCTACTGTATAGAGTTTATATGCGAAAACTATGTGGTTTATAGAGATTTAAATGGTTTTTACGTTTATAGCCCTTTTTAATATATTATTGTATTCATTGCTCATTGTACTAATTAAACACTATACGTATGAATGCCTAATAGAAAAATACCAGTTCCAGCTTTTTTTTTTTTTTTTTTTTTTTAAACTTTACTAAGATCTTGCTGTGTTCAAATGAAAATATTGTTATTTTTACGTGTAATGATTTTCGATTCTATGTGCAGTATGTTGTATCTGGTTTTTGAGTAATCCATGAATAGTACCTGCTGGCTAAAATGTAAAACGTGAAACGTTTTCAACTCGTGAAAAATGAACGATCTGTAATAAGATAAAATAATCCATCGTACATTACATTCTAATCGTATCATCGATGTATTGTCCAAATATTATTACCAAATCAATAAGTCTCAAAAGAATTTCGTTGTACTAATATTTCCATGTGGAAAAGAACAATCGTATAATTCGATATTATCAGGTACCAACTACATGGGAATGATTTCGTACAGTACCATTGTAATAGTTCACTTGTATCGGTATAAATAATGCCCGTCGATTTCTATTTGGTTAAATCGGTGTTATCACATTGATCACGTGTATTTAATCAATTGTGTATGTATAAAAAGCTGCAACACCTTTGGCCTAGAAATCTCATCATCAACCTATGGTTACAGCAATAACATTGATGGTATACAAAAATATGATCATATTATATATTTGTATATTTAAAGTACGTGCTTCGTATAAAATATAAACGTGTGTGTGTGTGTGTCAATCCACACAACATGTTTCTGTCCTCAATATCACCATACACAACGCATATAACGACGAAATTGTTACACGCATTTTATTCAAAACTAATACACGATTATAGTGAGGATTGTCTCACCAGGATTAGCGCATTATGCAATGCATTCAAGACTTAAACATATCCCCCGAGTTAATGAAGGCAATTAAACTTAGTTTTTTTTTAATATGACTCACAAGGCTAAAAACTACAATTTTTTTTATTTTTTCACTATTCAAAGTACGTTGTTTAGTAAACAATAATTGAAAAAAAGGTTTTTTTAATATTTCATATGACTGTTTCAGAAATTTATTTTTTCGAATATTTTGATAGTTCAACTTTTTGTTTTATCAACTTTAAGAATTTTAATAATTTTTTTACAAAAAGTCATATTTTTTAGTAATTACGTTGTACTTTACCCCTATGATACTATGAGACTGTTCATAAAAACTATGTGAATGTTGTTATAATAATGTCATTAAATTATTCAATACGGTTTTAATAGGAAGCCGCTTTGATATTAAAATACTAATTAGGTACTATTATTGTGAATTTTTTTAAATATTTATATTATGTTATTATCTTCTTTTTCATATCATTCATATATACAGATACTATTATTATTTTAAATATTGTATGTCTGTTTTAAAACGTTTCAAAAAATTAGAAAATCTTGTGTAGCCATGAAGTGAAACACTGAAAGAAAAGCAAAAAGTTTTGAATTTTCAAAAAAACGTAATGGTGTAAGTGATAAAGTTACGTCACCTGTATGGTGTGCGTACATATGGGTATATGTATATCTTATTATTTATACACGCCATTGAATATTTAAGTGTTTTAAAATGAACTGAAGTTTCCCGAAAATCGACTTTTTTCATTTCGATTGATTCAATCGGTAATGCTGGATACAAAGTACTATGAAAAATTATGTGGATGGAAATAAAAAATGATAATTTCAGATAAATTAAGTAGATATTATACACTCAACTAGTTTATCCCAAAAAGTCTTTTTCATCTCTGCGCTGGTTATTAGATTCATATGAAATGTATTAACTGAACTTACATAAGCAGAAGAAGACTTGGAACCACTTCGGCTCATAAAGCTCTTACCAGCTCTAAATCTGTAGCTCATACTATCGAAAATAACTTATTGTTATTAATTTTTTTTTTTAATAATTGTCACGATTATCGCCATTCTAAATAATTATTCATAGGATCAGTTAATTGCGTGCGTGAGCTATATTATTATTGCATTAATGACTTCTACTGCCGGTGACCGGACGTGCATACATGTTTACATAATTGTAAATCGTAATCAAGAACACCCGTTTATCGAGCTACTATTTGACGATTTTTACGTCACAGTTATACGCGTGAAATTGATGTCACATCCGACTTAACCACGCGTATAAAATACGTTACATACCTACTGCATGTACTTACGTGTATAAGTGTATATTATATAACTATATTATTATCCGTTACTGTAAGGTTATAGTAAACAAAAAATTGTAATTAGTAGGGGAGAGGACACGCAGTTCAAAAAAAGCTTTAAATATGCAAGCACTTTTGCACTTAAAAACCCTATTCATTTTTTAAATTTATTTTTTATTTTTTTTATTAGCTTCTTGTAAAATTAATTATAGCTTAACAATCATAGTCAAATAAAAAAAAAATAAATAAATAAAAAAAATAAAACCCTATTATATTCATCTAACATTTTTTTTTGTGATTTAATTTTAAAATATTAATAAAATAAATAGATTTTAAGATAATTTAAAATAAAACGTCGATGTGGAAAAAAATGAATTAAGTTTAAATATGTCTCAAAAAGTATTAAATAGTGTATACAAATGTAAAATATGCCATAAAAGCAAAAAGTACTAAAAATATGCATTTATATGCAAAATAAAATTTCAAAAATAGTTTGGTAAAAACATGAAACGTATTTGTTTCGTAGTTTGCCATTTTAGTAACCATGCAAAACAAATATGCAAATGCTACAAGTCCCCTGCCCTAATAATAAGTTTATAATAAGTTTGTGAATTCGGTTATAATTTCAAGTTAAAGTTTTAGGTTACTCGCTCACACATTTTATATTGGTTTAAATTGCTTTTAGTTACATATTATATTGAAATGATTAATGCACTATTTATGTTTAGAAAACATGAAATAGATAATAATCAGAATTTTGATCTACGTGAATATCTATTACTAAATAGCTTTAATGAAAAGTATCTAAAATTTGAAAAATCACAATAAACAGTGAAAATCAGTCATTACTCAGAAAAACTAGATATTATTTATAACATTGACTCTTACATAGTGATTATTTCACCACTAGGTTGGTAAATGCAATTAATCGTTATCGTAAAACAATATGAAAGTAAAATAATTTTTTTTTTATGTATCAGCACGGATCAAGGGGGGCTCGTGTCCTCCTAAATACATCACTGACAAATAGATAGTTCCCCAGACTCTTCGGTTTGTAATGTGTAGTGTTCGAGTGTTCGAACACAATTCAATTCCATTGATATAATATGGCGCACGCGATTCGATTCTAGTTCGAGAAATACTATGTATAATATAACATACCAAGTGACTTGTGTATGAGATTGTGTGTGTGTGTGTGTGTGTGTGTGTGTGTGTGTGTGTGTGTGTGTGTGTGTGTGTGTGTGTATGTGTGTGTGTGTGCGCGCACGCCGTGTGTCGTGTGGTGTGTAGGTATTGAATGGCGTGCCCGGAGAATCGCGCGATATACCTACGTAGTCGACACCGCAATAAAAGTAAAAAAAATAAAACGAAAGAATGAAAAACTACTTAAGACCGTGTCGTTAATGGATCGACGATTCATTTTTACGGTCGTTATTTCATAATCTCACGAGGTTATAACACGCTGTATAGTGTATAAATAATAATAATAATAATACTCTCGTACGCGTATATTATATACTAGCTGTGCGCTGATATCTATACGATACTAGGTATACTCTCCTACCCGCGCAAAACTTAACGGATTACTGCAGAATTATAATTTATACGGGTGTACGCACGAACCGCAAACGCGTGCGTATGGGTGAAACTCGGCCGATCATTGCCGTGGATAATATAGTAGTTAATATAATTATCCGCATCAGAAAATCGTATATAGTATTCTTATATTTTTGCGAGAAAAAAATCCCATAATTTACGGATTGTCCGTAGTGTGTAACAAAGCCGAGATGTGTATCCAACTCGTGGCGCGTAGCATAGCAATACTGTAGTAGGTATACATGTACGTGTACGTGCAATAATAATGCGATATTATTATTGTTATTATTATGATTCTCCATACACGCGCGTGAAACGCGTCGCGTGGCCCGCAGCGCATTTGACTTCGATCGTGTGTTATACCGCTGCGACTTACAGGGCCATTATGATAATATTACACAAACGCAGACACACACACACACACATACACTAACACACAGGTATAATGCATAACACAGGTACACACGTTGTTATTCGTTTTTTTATTTATTTTTTTCAATTAAATGTCCGCATACGATAATGGGTCGAGGAGAATATTATTATAATAATATTATTATCTCTATGGAAACATCGCAGATAACCAACGCGCACGCGCACACACATAGACACACATTCACTACAGAGTCCATACGCTGCACAAGGCGTAATGCACGACGATGACCAGTGGCGATTATAAAATACGCACACGAACTGCTAGTATACAGACACACACACACACACACACACACACACACACACACACACACACACACACACACACACACACACACACACACACACACACACACACACACACACACACACACACACACACACACAAACATATGACTCGGAGGCTGCACGTTAAGAATATTATAATGATAGTATGCGCGTAGTATCAGTACGGTTAGGTACGTGGTTTGTACAGTTGTTATGAATGGATGTGTTGCGTGTATGTGTGTGTGTGTATAGTTTTCGATATTATCGAGAAGTGAGAACCGAGACGGGGTTACGTAGACGTCGACGGAGAGAAGGAGAGAACGACGTAAAAAAAAAAAAAGAAAACGAAAATTCTTTTCGTCGTCGCCGCGACGCACCGTGCCGTATCCTACCGGCGGTAGATATTTTCACGCGCACCCTCCGGCTCATATAGGACATCCTTACGACGACGACGACGACGACAACAATACGCGGCGACGAAAATAATGATTTATAATACATTATCACTACACGGCGTGTCACACTGCCGCGTCTTTACGCCGCCGTCGTCGTCGTCGTCGTCGCCTCCGTAACATACACCGCTGTGCTCGGGCGACACACGGCCCTTATTATTTCGATCGCGACGGTCGCCGTTTTTAAAACGTAAAACGTGTTCGCGTTTCGGGTAAAATCACGTGTATACATACATACATACATACGCTGTAAACTGCACGGGTATAAATTGATATACACGAAAAATATAATACATACACTTGCGGCCGGTATCTACGATGGCGACGACGACTAGGGCGCCTGGTGCCACACACGTATTTATTTACACACCGTTTGATGTAATATAATAAACACTGCTTACACACACACACACACACACACACACACACACACACATTCACACACTGCAGTCACAAATGATTCACGCCCGTCGTCACTAAATAATAATAATAGCCGGGGATCGTGCGCGGCTTATGGACGGCATTTCGTATATTATTATATAGTTACGAAGACGACCGCCGCCGTTACAACTACTGTCTTACACGACCACACGGATCGCGTATAACACGTAATACTGCGGGCCAGGTAGGTACGTTATTATAGGTACGCGCTGTGTACGTATATATGCACGGTAGCCGATCGAGTTTTCGTGGGAGGAGACAAAACGGTGTACAATAACCTCTTGTGTATTTTTATTTATTTATTATTTATATGTACACACTCACACTCGCCACACAAACGCACGTAATATACTTATATGTATATTTCCGATGTATGATTTATAATATAATCGCCTACGATAAGAACGTACGCACAAGACGTATAATGTGATATATAATTTAA
Organism: Therioaphis trifolii; assembly: GCA_027580255.1. NCBI lineage: Eukaryota > Metazoa > Arthropoda > Insecta > Hemiptera > Aphididae > Therioaphis > Therioaphis trifolii. The sequence continues at coordinate 103,996,424 of CM050404.1, read as the reverse complement.
TAGACGCTGAAGCAACTCCCACAAGAGTAATGCGATATGCAGAGGATTAACGTTTTGTTATAATTCAAATTTTTCTGCGCCGGATGTAAGTAGTTTCCCTTTGCTTTTTCCGGCGGCTCCACCCTCGTAAAAATCCGTCGCTCTGCGAACGTCACGTCTGTACGAATATTATTAACGCATTGAACATGGTTGCCACCCTGAAATCGGTAACCACGGAAACCATTTGCAAAAAAGGCGTAGGCAATAAGGGTTTTACAATGTACTAATTTGAAAATGTGTAATATTTTTTCACTAAAAACCTGTATTCTCTCTGCATATTCATGAATAAATTAATGATGAATGTGAATATTAATTACATAATATAAACAAGTGATTTTTTGCGTTTTTATTTTAGTTCGTTATTCCTGTTTATCATCAACATTTTAATAAAAAAAAAAAACATTTATGATTGTGTTACGCTTATAATACTTCATGCATTACAATAATTATATATATATTTATATATCACTTACACAAATATTTTAATTATGCACCTATGTGCATTAATTTAATTCAGTTACCTTGCTTAGTGTTATATCTATGGTCTTGCGCACAAATGTGGTATGTAAATTATTTAATAGGGGTGTTTGAAAGTTCACATTTCAATACTAATATTAGTAGCCGAATTTTTAGTTGGAGTCATTTGAGATTTTTACTTTTTATCTAGGTTTTACTGTAATTGTATCATTTAACATGTGTATACGGAGAATATCATCATGAAGTACTTTAACTCATTTTCATCAAAAATGTCATTTAGCATATCTGTGTGCTTGATCATCAATATAGGTAGGTACTGTATATCAATTTATAGTTTTCGAGATAGTTATAGTGCTGGATTTAAATTTATGTTTCAAGATTTTATACGTATATCCGTTGCATTTTTTGATAACGATAGTATTTATGTTATAAGGTATACAAAAATGTACCATAGCGAATATTATCTGTGAAATATCACTTTTAATTGTTTTCTTAATTCATCATAATATCATTTTTCAGTATTGAAATTTTCGTCACTTTTCGTGCATAAAGAATAATAAATAAACAAACCTTCATGTAAACATTAAATAAAGATAAACGGATATACGTGAATCAACAGTAGATACGGCGTTTGAAAACATTCTTAGTTCTAGACTACACACAGATAATTGATTAACTAAACAAAGTCAATAATAAATATGAGGTAAAATAAGTATTTTTTTAAATATTATTATGTCAAGTGTCGTTTTAATGATAAAACATTATTTCTTATTTCGGTACCTATATATTTTGCGGTCGTAAACACATATACCCATGTTTAAAAGGCTATAAATAAAAATTAAACACACACACACACACACACACACACATCAATTATATTAAGCAAGTATTCAGATACGTGATACTGGCACCCGCATGTTGTAAATGTGACTCGGAAATCATGTCAGTATTTGTTATACAATTTGTACAAATTTGTAACCACAACTTCAAAATTTGTACACCCCCCAAACCGTCTAAAATCAATTTTTTTATCGCGGGTGCCAGCGTCACGTGATTCTGGCACCCGCATTTCGAAATATTTGTCTGATTGACTCGGAAATCATGTCAGTATTTGTTATACAATTTGTAAAAATTTGTAACCACAACTTCAAAATTTGTACACCCCCCCAAACCGTCTAAAATCAATTTTTTTATCGCGGGTGCCAGCGTCACGTGATTCTGGCACCCGCATTTCGAAATATTTGTCCGATTGACTCGGAAATCATGTCAGTATTTGTTATACAATTTGTACAAATTTGTAACCACAAGAAAATATTCCCATAAAAATTTCAAAATACCAAACGACAATTACACTAAAATAGTACACATAAATACTACACTTTTTATGATTTGTTTTCGGTCGATAAACCGCATAAAACACTGTATATAAATACTACTTGGTTTCTTTCTATTAAATCGGACTCGGTATAGTAAAATATAGTATAATATTTTGTAAAATTATTTCATTTCTAGAATTTGGTCACACTTGTTAAAATTGACACTATGTTTACATATTATCATCTTTAAATAATTTACGGTTATAATAGGAAAGTGCATGTTTTGTTTGATGATTTCCGAGTCAATCGGACAAATATTTCGAAATGCGGGTGCCAGAATCACGTGACGCTGGCACCCGCGATAAAAAAATTGATTTTAGACGGTTTGGGGGGGTGTACAAATTTTGAAGTTGTGGTTACAAATTTGTACAAATTGTATAACAAATACTGACATGATTTCCGAGTCACATTTACAACATGCGGGTGCCAGCATCACGTATCTCAAGTATTCATTTAAAATGTTTCAATGTATCCGCAGTTTTATATTACTCATAAGAGTATTTTAATTTTTTTCATTGATTTATTTAATCACAATAAGTATATAAGCAATGTATACTTACAAATAACACAGCGTACTTTATAATACTTTGATAAATACCTTCACCAAAAATCTTACGTGCAAATAATTCATGCTATTACAGTGTTAGTGTCGTACTCGTATATTAAAAAGAGTACATATAAATTTTGAATAAAATAATAAATTATTTTGATTTTTAAAATTATGACACAATTATAAACTATAAAGACATAAAAGTAGAATTTAGTAAGTGATATATTGGTTAATATAATACAAATAACCGTTAATATTGGACATTTGGTAAAAAATTTTATTGCAAAATCATTTATGATCGTTTTATGAAATTCTCACTATCAAATATGTCTTACTTATGCGTAATATAGACTCTTATCATTAAAAATTTCTAATATTTTAAAGTTTTTTAATATACGTTACGTTTTACTGAACATAAAAGTAAAATCAATTGACGATAAACATGTACATTATATAAAATTGCTTATATAAATACCTATATTCATAAATATTATTCTAAAAAGTATTATTTTTTATAGTAAACAAACTATTGTGTGTTTAAGTTTTATTACATCTATTACAATTTATTTTTTTTACCGTCATAGTTTATTGAGAATCTTCATTTAAAAATAAAAATAACAAATTTGAATACACCACCGACCAGGTGTTGTAATTTCTTTTTAGTTCTTTTGGTCACGTATGCCAATATAAGTATGGAATTCTCCATTTTAATACGAAAATAACGTAGCAACATTGGTACTACGTATTACACACAATCGTGTGAAAATATGTGTTTAAACAAAAAATAAATAAAACTGTGACGTTTGAATGTAATATTTATGTATATTTTGTATATATGTATACATTGTGTATATACGACTTCAGAATAATGAATTACAACACTCGCACACATACTCACACACACACACACACATAAATAAAACAATACTACAGCCTAACTATTAAAAATATAAACTAAACCGTCTTTATCTTTTTTGGCTCTAGCACGAGTGAAATTATTTTAATAATTTTTTTTTCTAAAAGTTGCTTGATACGTTTTTGTCGCGACCAAATCCTTCGAGCATGCCTTATTTAAGAACGGTAGCTATAAGGATATATATAGTGTATGTGTGTGTGTGTGTGTGTGTGTGTGTGTGTGTGTGTGTGTGTGTGTGTGTGTGTGTGTGTGTGTGTGTGTGTGTGTGTGTGTGTGTGTGTGTGTGTGTGTGTGTGTGTGTGTGTGTGTGTGTGTGTGTGTGTGTGTGTGTGTGTGTGTGTGTGTGTGTGTGTGTGTGTGTGTGTGTGTGTGTGTGTGTGTGTGTGTGTGTGTGTGTGTGTGTGTGTGTGTGTGTGTGTAGAGAGAGAACCTAAATGTACGCAACTGGTGAAAATGGCAGCGATACTTAACACTCGTCGACGATTTCAATACATGGCAATAATAACAATAACATTGTGTGGGCGGCGTTATTAAATAATGAGTTTTTAAAATGTAACTTTTACAATTTTATTGACACACGAGAAATGAGCGTTAATAATAATACGATTACGAAGGTCTCCATTTAAACTCTCTTACTATATTTACAAGTGCACATGCTATATATGTGTAATGTGTACGTTACACATGAATATAATATTATATACGTATACGTACGGCCAATTAGGATCAATTAAACCGCCCACGAAAAAAAAAAGTTACAATAATAACATAATAACAATATAAAATTAAACGGCAGATAATATATCGATATTGTAACTGTATGTATTATATTACGTATGAAGCGCGCGCGAAAGTAGAGTACGCGCGTGCAGCGGTAACGACGACGCGTATCAATTATTATCATACACAAACGATTTCGGATTATGTACATTGGCGCTCCGGTATACCTCTAATAATATAACACTAACAATAAACGTATATTACATACCTAAATATATAACAACGCGTATATTACATTTATGAGACATTACTCTTTTTTTTCTTTTTTAGATTTTTTCATACACTACTATAACGATGGCTTATCGAGTTGCAGTTGCCGTCTTCGTCGTCGTAGTCTGCGATCACCGGTGTTATATTACCGTAACCGTCGATCTGTACTAATTGGCTGTGTAGTGCAGGCGCGCGAGAGAGCTTCAGGGTACTTGTAATACATATTATACATATAAATATATATATACATATATACATATATTATATTACATAGTAGTATGTACAAATGCGTGTACTAGTCCATGTGAAAAGTATATAAATGTGTGTGTGTGTGTGTGTGTGTGTGTGTACGTACAAAAGCGCACCTTAACCGCTGCGCCACTGACGCCAGGAAACAACCGCTCGCAGAGACGATTTATTGCCAATAAATAGACAATCGCATCGCATCTGGTTGCGCATATAATGTAGGTCTCTCCTTCTCCCTATATATATTTATATGTGTGTGTGTGTGTGTGTGTGTGTGTGTGTGTGTGTGTGTGTGTGTGTGTGTGTGTGTGTGTGTGTGTGTGTGTGTGTGTGTGTGTGTGTGTGTGTGTGTATGCGAGCGTGCACGCGCGCGTACATATGCATAGGTATGATGTTATCATATCTCAGTTTCACGCATGCGACCGTAGGTATATACCGATTCCTGGGTTATGACCGGTGTAAAAGGCTGATATACATAATTTAATACGCATACTATAATAAACTCGTGTACCCGCCACATTGGTACATCTGTACGCGCAGCGTCCGAGTCTTGCGGTACCGCGGCCGAATTATAATGTAATATTATCGACGTGCTCGCGCAGCTGCTTCAGTTATCTGGACGCCGCGCCGTGACCTTCTCGTCAGGCGTGTTGTATTTATATATTGTTTATCCGTCTGCATTTTTAATTACGCTTCATTAATATGTGCATGACACTTTACAATATGACGTGCAAAAATGACTTTGGGCCAAGTAATATTATGTTTATATCTTTTCCAGCATGACTTCGGGCACGTTAACTTTTTCATTCAACACGATAAGGTAAATTAATACAGAAAGATACAAGACAGGTTTTAAGTCTTAAATTACTTTCTTTTTTTTTTTTAACTTGTTGTTTAATCTATAAGCAGAAAAAAAATAACTTAAATTAGGTGGTTAAAATTATTTGTATTTATTTTTTTTATTTTTTTATTGAACATTTAGAATCAATACCAAAACATAATAATCAATAAGTAAGTTTGATGAAGTGCAAACACGATTACATAAAATCGAAATTCTTAAAAGATTAGGAAAGGTATGGTTCCTATATACCTGATCCCATGCACTCTGCATGTATAATACGTGTTGCGCACTACGTATGCGTCGTACGCAATGATAGGGGTTCATTTAATGATGCGTACTGCGTGTATCGCTATGAAATTCAATTAACGATAATACAAGTGATATTAGGTAAAGCGTATATTTAGTCAATATCTAAAAGTAAGTTCCTATCTGTTTTAATTTAGACAATGTTTTCAGTTAATGCTATTATGGTGATCGAAATATTAATGATTTATAACTTCGTATGATGGCAAAGAATTGAAATGGTTTAGTTTCGTTTAGAAAGTAAATCGAGTAACTAAATTAAAACTTTTTGACTCGTCAATGCCTAGCTTTTCTGCATCTTGTTTACTCGCGATGTCTGCAGTAGCCTCAAATTGCCCAGCTTCGAAATCTTCGGTGATTTCACCAAAACAGTTTGGGCCTTTATCATAAATACCGTTATACAGTCGATAACGGATCGGAATAAAAATAACAAATAAAAAAGACCGACTTATTTATCGGGCAAATAAATAACAGACCTAAAATCCCATCGTTTGCGTTTTAATAATGAGTTCACTGAACGTTCAAATAACAATTCAATAAGCAATGAAACAATGTTTTTACGCACGCGGAGATATATTGTAAATATATGAGTAGGTAGATTATACCGTCGACTTTATAGTCGTTTATTAGTTTGCATAAAATATATAACGCAGTCGAATGTAACACGCACATCAGGCATACGCTGTATGTTATAATCAACGTATTATAATACGCAGGTATGTTGGTAGAAAATAGGTTTGGCGAAAACACTCGGCCGATTTCCGTCAAATTACAACGCGTATAATATCCAGTTCGACTAACTCGCGACTTAACGCAGTCCCTCGAAACGTGACTTTCCGCGTGATCGCGTGCTGTTATACCGTTAAAAAATTTTCACGTCGATATAAAAACTAATGTAAAAAGATTTAAAACGTTTCGTTGGTTTCCAATAATTTCACAGTAGGAAATTATAATGTATTATTATTACTTAAGTAAGAAAACGATTTTTCAGCGACAGACTTGTTTGACTGATTATTACGGTACAAGCCTTTCATGCATATATGCACGTATATTATTTGTTTACTTACATTATTCACTATTGATTTTGTTCTTATTTGTTTGTTTATTTTGTACATCAATGAGATTGTTTCAATTATTTCTTTTTCTTTCCTCAGTCAATAATTTTGATATTGTGTGTGATCTAAATAGCAAGTTGTGATCGCGTGAGTTGATGAAATATTGGATATTATTGACAAAATAATAATGTTACACAAATAGTATTGGCTGTTAATGTATTAAAGCAAATACACCCACGTTAAGTATTTTTTATAATAAAACATTGAAAACGTAATTACAAACGCTCCTTCTAATTCACTCTAAAACACTTCCATAGATCATAGTCGAGTTAAATCATTTCAAAATGATTTACAGTTATATTCACTTTGATGTCTCTAGGCATAAATGACCGATATCAACAATATTTATCTAATTTTGTTGAACATTTGTATTATACTTATGTTCTATAATTTTAGTGTCTAATTCTCTTAATTTAAACTTATGAAACTTATGCAACGTTTGAGTATTCGTTAGAAAAATAACGATGTTCGATACAAAAAACAATGTAAATTTTCCGTCTGTGTTATGAGTAAAATGTATTATGACTAGAGTCCGGATTTGTATGCACTCAAAAAGCCTAAAATAGTATGCATTTAAGCATCTGAAAACTTTTGAATATGCACTTGATATGCTCTTATTTTTTAGTTGTATGCAAAAATATATTCTTGCCCAAAAAATATATGCATTTATTTGCATAATTTTTTATGCACTTAATTATGTTTTTGTTATTTTTTAAATTTCTTTCGTAAATAATAATTCAACTTAATTTGATAGGTAACTTAATTTTTTGATTACAGACATTAACTAACAATATTGGTTGAGGAATAGTAAATATTTAAAAATGTTTTCAACCAATAAAACAAATATTTTAATTAGGAATAATAAAAAATAATAAATGAAATCATATTAAATCCTCTTATACCATTTCTTTGGTAAATATTTTTGAAGAAAAATAAAAAATAAAGAAATTTAAAAGAAACACGGTTTTATTAACTTAAATACCTTTAATAGGTACCAAATATGGTTGAATATGCAAACATTTTAAAATATGCCGTCATCCCTTAAATATGAATTTATATGCAAAATACATTTTTTTCTATGCATTATCTGTTACACAAATCGTTCACATTTCTTACTGTGGTCGAACTGCATACACTCATTACAAATATGTAAATGCATACAAATCCGGACTTTAATTATGACTTATGTATTATGTAGGTATATATATTATATTTATTTATTTATAAGTACATATACCTACCTACCTGTCTAATTATTATAATTATCTTCGTATTAACAATAGTTAACGAATCATATATAAGTGTGGTCGGTCATAACAGTATTTAAAATATATTCACTTATGAGCAGCTATAATAAACTTACCTGTTTAAAATACAATGCTATTTAAACTATCTTCTGGTATTATAAAAAATGACAGCTACATGTAGAGTTAGCGGAGAGTAAATATTTTTTGAGGTTTATGTGTGTACCAAATAAACAATTAGGTTTAATACGATTTAGATTTTTCTAACCGATTTCCTTTCAAACGATAATATAAGAGATGTAAATCGAAATCCAGCTCGCCCACGATTCACCGGTAATGAGTAATGACTTTACACTTAACTTTCGATGGCTACACGGATGTCAATTCATTTGCATTCATTGGCATTGTCATAAAGAAAAAGTGTGTAAATATTATCATCGTTAATACTGAGTGTAACATTTTTCAATCGCGCGTATATCTCGTTATAACATTCTATTCGCGTCTAGACCTTTCCGCGTCGTACCTGAACGTTTGTACGTTATACTCGTTTTATGTTTTATCTTTACAAATTACCATAGGCTGCGTTTGTCGATTCACAAGTCGTGCCCTTGGCTTGAAATCCCGAATAGTGCACAGTGGCATATAATTGATGCCTTGACGTATCCAAATAGTAAGTGTTGGAAACGTCATTGGTTCGAATAATACATACACAAATAATCGATTTTTGAATTTTTTTTTTTTTTTGATTATTTTATTTATATAATTCATATTTCTTATTATTTTAAATTAAAAATATGTATTCATTTTCACCATTTCAAACACGTATCTAGGATTTTCGTAAGGGAGTCCACCAAATTTTGATAGTAAACTTACTTGTTTTTTTTTTGTATTTATATAAAACCTGAATAATGGGATTATATAAATTTCATGTTAAAGCAATATTTACTCATGTGGATGTTCAAAATTTGAGGAACTTAGCTTTATTTATACAGTAGCAATAAACTGTTTCAATACTAATAATTTTACTAATCAATCAATGTCTCGGTACTTTTATATCGATGTTTGATAGTAAAATAGTTGATAATAATTCACAAAAAAATGTGTTATTTTTTCAAAAACTAAAACAAACCATAAAATCAAGTTAGAAGTTTTTTCAATATCGAAAAATATTTTATTCTAAAATTTTGAAACTATGCAATAAAATATAGAAGGTGGAGGTTGTAATTTAATAACCCTCCTCCTGGGCTTCTCTTTTGCATTAATTATTGCCAAAAACTATTGCCATTTATACTATACATCGCACAGAGTTATTAATATTTAAATACTCTAAAAAAAATCAAGTCATGTGTATATCACTTGTTTACATTATTGAACAAATTTCGTTTCTAACATATCATACGTCCATACTTGATTTTAGGGAATTTTAGGGATAATATTATGTGGCATTGTAGCCACCACTCACCTGCATGTCGTCCATAACACATACGTATGATACGTGACGCCGCACAGTGATCTAGAATCCAAAAAAGCGATAAAAACCACCTATATTGTTAATATAAAAATATTAAAATAGTTTATAAATAAATTTATTATATGTTTCATGTTTGAACTATATGTTTTCGGGGTCGCCGAATTGAATAAAAAAGTATATTGTAACCATCAAATAGTCACATTAATAATTTGATTTAAATAACCGGATAGTTGTTTTAAGTAACTGAACACAGTTTAAGAGAAATATTTAGTGATTTGTATTTAATAGACATACCTAATTGTTAAACATTTTGAAATAACACTATACCCTACCTAATCCTTTATCCTAAATATAAGTTAGGTAATTAAATAAAATATTTGTTTTTCTTTACCTCATTAACTATCTATGCTGTTGTTTCGTTCTCATTTTTTTCGAAGAATCATGCTTGTAGCAAATGATTATTGTGCAGTTGAGATGGTACTAATAATGTCTTGAACTTTTCTTCTTTTTACAGTGTCTGAGCGAAATTCAGATTTTTTAGTAGGACGACCACGTTCATCTACACAAATATTTATTATGAATAAATTTATTTTTAATATTAATTTTGTAAAACTTACCAAAATTCTTCGAAGATTTATCCAAAATATCATCAATGTTAATTTCTTTTTGAAGCCAATTACTAAACTTTTTTTATGAAAAAACTATTGTTACGATGAGCAATTTTCCAAAATCAAAAATACTTGAAAAAAAATTTTATGTATAAAATTATCTAAAAGATAGTTGCAGCTGAATTTTTTTTTCTGGATTAAGTACATCGCTTTATATATTTTTATGTTGCTTAGGCAAGTACGCTTTTTTTATAAAGTTGAATTTCATAAAAAATAACCATATCTATTAATGATTGGCTTAAATTAGCTTTTTAAACAGGAAGAAATGTAGGAAAAGAGGTAACATCATATCATAATGAAACATAGGACAATATTCTATAATAAAACGTACACGAATTTCCTTAAATATTTTTTTTATATTATTTAATATTTTTAATGGTAAAAATATTAGCTGGTGACTTCTCAACTTTACCAGCACAAAGTGCCAAAAAAAAAAAATTAATATTGTGTATTTTATCATACAATACAGTACCTAGTTAATAACTATTCAAAAAATTAGGTGTCTATGAACTTTTTGAAAAATTCATTTTCGATCGCCTCATTAAGATTCTAGACCACTGTGCGCCGTGACGATCTGTTTCTCATAATACGGCGGGTAAATATAATATTTTATCAATATTTATGCGATCGTAAAGGCTGTGCGAATGTAAATAAAGAACATTAATAGCCGTGAGATCAGTTGTACGTCTGTGTGAAAGACAATAATTTTTGTTACGGTTCGACGGGTTTCGCTAAGAGATTTATTTTACTCTGCGACCATAGCGTTATTAATTATACGCGCGCACGTGCACGCGTCGCGAGACGGATCACAACCGCGATTTTTGAACTTATACACGCCATTCGTTTCGCGATGTCATAACATTATTCCATCGTCGGTCACAATGAATTTCATTTCCCATAAACGTTTCGTATTATACGTAGTGAGCGCGTATCATTTTCAGAATTCGTGCCGAATCAACGGCCGTACGCTCTCTCACGCGCGCGTGACATACCCGTATCGGCTGCAGGTATTGCGAAGTGTAGAATATTATTATTACCTAGGAATTTATATGCGAACACGTGACATTTCACAATACAATAAAATGCGAACAACACCGTCGTTGTTGTTATTTGTCACTGTTTTGTTTCGGTTTTTTCAAACGCGCGTTTGGTTTTGAATCCCGGTTTTCATCATTTTAGTATGATATTTTACTATTAAACGGACTTATTATACCCCGAAAAAATACCCGATCTTGTATAGCGGATTTCTCGTAGCTCGTGTGCAGGCAGGGCCGTACTCAGCTTTGGCGGGACCCGGACAAACTAAACCTTCAGGGCCCCCTATTTTTATAAAGGGGTTTTCCTAGTTTTCATAGGAAAAATTTGTCTAATTATGTATAAGACTAATAATTAAATTGTTTTGACATCAAATATTATTGCAACTATGCTATTGCCTATTTAGTTATTTCGAATGTTTTCGATGTATCACAGTATTATGCTATTACACTATATTAACATAATTGATATTAATATATTATGATTAAATTTTCAACAAAATGGCAGTGCCCATTGGTCGTTACTTAAGCTGTAGCTGGGGCCCGTTAAAATTTAAAATTTTTATAGACCCAGGCCGGTCATGATTTAAATTATTATTTTTTTTTTTTGTAGACCCGGGCCCCTCAAAAATATGGTTAGGATCGGCCCCGGACAAATGACCCGAGAAAACCGGTCTGACTTCGGCCCTGTGTGCAGGACACAATATCAAACACATACATACGTACACCACTGGCGCGAATACGAACTTGGACACTTTAAGTGTAACTTACCACGGCTTGCTCGCGTATCTCCACCGGCCTCCGAGATCGCGTGACCTAATATTCCTCAGAATTTCTTTTTTTTGGGATATGTGTTACAAGTTGTTTGTCTACGAAATCAAATTTCGCAGTGCTCGAAAGAAGAAATTTGTCGCATGATTGACGAATTTAATGATTAGAGTCAGCGAATCATGATCGGTACTCACAGATTATAGAAACCCATCGTCGTGCAGTCGTATATTATCTGTACTGCAATGTTGTGCTAAGATCACACGTCCGACATTTCAATGTTTCAAGCAGTGATGACATCAATTCCTTTTGTACGGGTGGACCGAGCTAAAACTTATGATTTATAAACAGTGCCCGTGACTTACGGAGCATCGTTTCATAAGGTGGTCTCAAGTATTATTATTTGACAATAAACAATACACATTTTCATCATTACTAATTGTAATACTCGTGAACATAAAAAAATAATATTAAAACACATATTTCAAACTTAATACAATATTCTTGTATACGCGTTTATAAGTAGTATCAAAAATACACTTCCCTAATTACAACTTCTCTGAGTTGTAAAATCAACCCTCGGGTTGTTGACCCTAAGAAGAAGAAGAAGAAAATAATACATAAACACAATTTTTTGTACGATATAAATATACCAATAAAATAATCAAAAAATCATAATAATATCATTTTATGATTTGATATTTGGTAATTACAGTACGATGGAAGGGATTCAACATGAAATTAACAAATTGTGTCGACATAATCTACATAATTTATATAGATTAAATTCCGTTAACTACAGTCCAATAAAAGTTATTTTCGTAATATACAGGTGCATGACGGAAATATAATTTTCATTTCCACGGTAGACAGGTTCCATCTGATTCAAGTAACGATGTATTTAAAAATGTATTAGTCGCCGGCACCTAGTCATTTTTCCATAAAAGACAGGTTCCATATTACACAGGTTTTACTGTATATCCCGAGCAAATTACGCAAATGTAATATTAATGGATAGGAGGACGGCGCGGCGGAGAATAGCGCACGTATAACGAACCAATAATGTGCAGTTTACTGTCGTTTGAATTATATTATATATACACGATATACCTGTACTACAATATATTGTTCGGTTACGGTTCAGTACCTTCCGCGTGTCTGTTTTTCTCTGAATCGAATGTATTACGTCAGATCGATCGTCGCAAACGATGACGAATGATCGGACCAACCGATCGTTTCCGGCGAGCTGACCGACGAACATAAATTATAATAATAATATATTTATTATTATTATAACCATCGACGGCTGTGTGTCCCGCGGGCTGCAAAGAAGCTCTATCGACAGTTGCGTTTTTATTTCGTTTTACACGCGCGTTCGATCGGTTTGCGCGTCAGTGGGTGCAGCGGATATTATTTGCACAGCGAAATTTCGTACTATCAAATTATACGTTTCTCCTGAGGTCTGAAATACGAGACAGCAACAATCAGCGTAGTTGCATGACAACAGAAATCGAAGTGAGTGTATCCGATCGGCTGCAGTTGAAGAATGGTGTCGTGAAGCTGACCTTAGTGTGAACAAGTCAACAATTCTGAAATGACAAACGTTTTACAGTAAAACAGTATCGAATCATGGAAGTAATTTTTTTTCAACTTGATGATTTTACAATAAATTGTAACAATTATGTGTGATTGAAATACTTAAATACATCGAAAAAAAACTTGTTTGAGATTCTGAATGAAATGAGCAAAAACGTATTGCAATATTTTTTTGGGGAAGGATTGAATGTCCAAAAGCTACGTATCACCACATGATATATTAGAAATTTCGTTTATTTGGAACTTAAAATAAGTGATTATTTTCTTTCGCCTTAATAATTTATTATAACTAGACTAGACAAAATTTTCAACAAAAAAGTTGATCACTTTAAGTCCGAGTTATGTATATATTCTCATAACTAGTAGTTTCAACAATTTTTTTTTATACATGGTTAATTGAAGCGAATTTAGTTTGATTTGGTGAAATGGATCGGTTATTATTGATAAACTTTAATTGTTGTAATATTGTTTATTTATTATCGACGTGGTTTATTCTTGTTATATTAACAGAACTATTTTTGCTGAAGACTTGAAAATTACACCTGTTATTTATCTTTGGATTTCATTCTCATAAAAACTCAACTAGAAGGTATTAAAATTATTAATTGAATCTCGCTCAGAATCATTTCCTGAAAACAATGATATTTTATTATTGGTTTCAAATTGAAAATAACATTATTCCTCACAATCGTTTCTCAGATAATCCAATTGTAAAAATAACTAACCTAAGGTTCCTTAAGGTGGGTGTCGCTGGCATCTGCAGGTTAAAAAATACACTAAAAAACGGTACTAAAATTTGTTATATAATTTTTACAAAATTTTAATCGTGTTTTTGAAATTTGTACACCCGCCAAAACCATAGAAAATCGATTTTGAATTTCGGATGCCAGTGACACGTTCGCCAGCATCCGCATTTTTAATTTTTATCGTAGACACTCAAACCCGGTACCAAAATTTGTTATATAATTTGTACAAATTTGTACTCGTTTTTTTGAAATTTGTACACCCGCCAAAACCATAGAAAATCGATTTTGAATTTTGACACGTTCTCCAGCATCCTATTATTTTAAACAGCTGGCGAACGTGTCACTGGTATCCGAAATTCAAAATCGATTTTCTATGGTTTTGGTGGGTGTACAAATTTCAAAAACCCGATTCCAAATTTGTACAAATTATATAACAAATTTTAGTACCGTTTTTTAGTGTATTTTTGAACTTGCAGATGCCAGCGACACCCACCTGGTTCCTTATACCCACCGCCATTATCAGATTTTTTTCAATATAATATGCATTATAATTCCAAAGATTTAAATATCGTGTTAAATAATACGTGTGATAGTGGAAAACGTTTATGAATTTCAAGTGAGAATCGGGAGATGGGTTCATGTCAGACTCCAATTCGAATTAATGGTTTTTCTATAGAGAATCATTAAACTTGAGTCATTTATAAATCTGGATCATAATCATAAAATATGTAAAAATTTACCGACGGTCAACGCACACTCGGGTGCTGCCAATAGTTTAATTTTTAATCACCTTCGGGACCTTAATGGAATGTCACGAACATTTCGTATTACGCGTTTGCGACTGCGACAAGTGACAACACAACGTTTTATGCACAGCGGTACACGCGGACGCGTGTGCGGGTTTCCTGCCAGAGCGCGATCGTCGTGGTCGTAATTATCATAAAATAACAAAGAGTCGGCCCCGTGCCGCGTGGAACTCCGTAAACACCATATTATACGAGACTCACGAGAGAAATCATCGAGTATCTCGCCGTGGTATCTGCAATGATGTCGGTGCGCGCGCGCGGTGACATTGGTAAATCGGTACGGACGGACAGGCCGACGGTTTTACGACCGAAAACGGTATTCTTATATTATTAAATGATGTGTGTGTGTGTGTGTGTGTGTGTGTGTGTGTGTGTGTGTGTGTGTGTGTGTGTGTGTGTGTGTGTGTGTGTGTGTGTGTGTGTGTGTGTGTGTGTGTGTGTGTGTGTGTGTGGGTACACACTGCACGGACGTGCTTTACTGTTGACGGTTGATTTATATCGTGTTGTCATCGTTGAATCCGACGTGAATCCATTCAAAACGGCAAGCGACAATCGATTAAAACCTGCATACACGCGGAGACAGAATATGGACGCGCAAGTATCGATAAAAAAAACATTCTAATAATAATCATAAATAAAAACGATAATGTTACAACGTAGGTTACCCGTATCGATCCGCGAGTAAAAAGCAGCGATTTATTATAATATTATAAATTATTTTTGTTTTAAAACGATTGACCGTGGTGCGCGTCCCGGTCCGCGTTATTAATGATAACGACGGATCTCCTGCGCAGATAGAGCTCGTTGTACGCGTTGGGAGCCGAGACGAACGATCGTCGTCGTTGCGTTATACTTGCAGCATCCACTACACTATCGACGGTCGTCTCGTCGGAGGATTTCTCGAGATAAGACCACCACCGGCAGCTGCTCGGGGGTGGTCGATCGGCGGCGGTCGTCGTAACACACTCGGGGTCGTATAGGAGAGGTAGGGGGTGGGGTGTAGAGATGCCGGTGGGACGAAAAAGCGGTTCGCGACCTCCGGCCAAGCATGTAGATCGCACGAGGTCTGGGGAGAGACGCCGTAGAGGGAAAACACTCCGCGGACGATATGGCCGGTAGAGTGGCCGGACCTGGTTTTTATCGTATTATTGTCGTACGTAGCGGCGAGCACACACAATATTATTTGTGATCGGTCTTCAAACGCCGCACGAGTCGCCCACGCGTCGTCGCCGTCGCCGCCGCCGCCGCCGCCGCCAAGTCGTCGTCGTTTTTTCGTTTCCGTTCATTAGTCAACCACCCGCGGCGGCGGCTGTTTCCGAACACAATATCCTCTGTCCGACAATAGGGTCTCCTCCCCCGGCTCATCCCCTCCCGTAACCCGGGACCCCCTCTGCGCGCACCAACTCCATCGATGATGCTGCCGTTAGATTACGGTGTTTTTTTTTTTTTTTTTTGTTATTAATAATTATTATTATCGTCTGACGTTGTACACATACACCAAGCTTGTTCACATACACACTCGCACAAATACGTACGTGTATATACATACATATATATATATATATATATATATATATATATATGAACCACCTGTAAGATATTATGATTGTTTTTCAATTCTTTTACAAAACGCGTGTTATTGTTAAGGTTAACGTCGTCGTCGTCGTCGTCATCACTGTCTATACTTTATACCTATACACTATAGGTATATATATTGTTATACTATGCGTTCGTATACTTTTTAGCGGCTCATTGATATTTTACCGATCGGAGACCGCGTGCGGTCCGACGAAAAAAGTCATTTCCTCCCTTCTACTAATTCAAAAAAAAAAAAATAATAAAAAATAAAAATACTTTGGTAACACTATGCACGACGCACCGTCGCACAGTGGTCTCGATCACTATTCTAGGCGGCCAAAATTATTTTTTCATAAAATATAGATCCAAAAGTACCTGAAATTTGGTTAAGTGCAGCCTATAATAAGAAATTAAAACATAATATTGAATTGGAAATTATTTATTTTACCTTTATTTAAACATATATTATACTCTAATAATATTACAAATTATAAATTAATAAGCAATTATTAAAAAAAAAAAAAAAAAATGTAGGTATATGTTGCATGTCTATAAAGTCATAAAATATTACATTATAATATAAAAGTATATATAATAGCACAAAATACATAATATAGAAATCAGTTTTACTTATTATTTAATATAGGTACATAATTATTAATTATTTCTTTCTGTAACTAGATTTTAGTAGTTAGTTTTTCCATAGTTTTTCCAGTAATCAAGAATAACGATCGAAAAACTGAGTAAAAACGGTAAAATCGGTAAAAATCCGCTGTAAACGAGATTTTCACTGTTCAGATTTTAGGTATTTAGTCATAAATCAAAAAGTATTGAAGCTAGAAACTTGAAAATTTTATCCAATATCAAATACATACTTTTTTATATTGGACAAAATTTTCAGAACAATTAAAGCACTTTTGACTTTAATATAGAACTTTTAATTTACCAAATTGTTTGAAAGTTTTTATATAATATAATTTTAAATATTTGACAAAAAGTTCTGAAAATGTAATATGACCTTACTCATATACCTACCTAATTATCCTAACAAAAGTTCAAAAATCGTTAGTCAGGATTTTTTGTTATACACTTTTTAACAAATTCATATAAATTCGTATATGAATATCGACTGTTTTTACGTTAATTTTCAACTTAAAATCTGTATAAATCTTTCTTTCTATGTTTATTTTATTCTGAATCTGTTCCGGAATCGGTTTCTGAATCACTTTTCTGGTTTGTTTCTTTAGAAAAATCTATTACATTCAATGCATCTGTTGAAAGTTCAGTCTTCAAAATTTTAGTTTAAGTTCTCTTTGATGTAATTAGAGGATCAGAAGATATAAGAAGAGAATGCAACAAGTGTAAATTTGTATTTATTCGCGAGGATCTTTTATAGTCTTTATTTCTACTTTCTCGACGCGTCGTCATTATAAAAATAATAATATGCCACTACACCGTGTACATCACACGTGTCTAGTGACACGCGCCGATGTGCATGCGTTATGAGTATTGGTACCTACGTAGTAAAATCATGGCGAGTGGCGACTTATTACGACGAGACGTGCGTAGTACACGCGCTTTGATGGGGGCGAGCGCGCACGTACTCGCGTTACGACGACGTTTGCCCAGTCGACACGTGTATAATAATAATAATAGTAATAATCCGTCGATATACCAAAAACAACGTTATCGTCGTTCGACGGCGATACGTGCAGTTATGGTCGCGTCGCGTTTTTTTGCGGCGACGATTGTGGGCACGTGCGCGGAAACGCGTAGTCAAATCCGCGAGTCCGCGAAAAACACTTAACGCAGTCGGTCTGCGTACGTGCCACATACAGCAGCGCATGGCCGTAACGCAGGACGAAACGAATAAAAAGCGGCGAGTGGGCGCGCACTGATTCAGACAATCGGTCACAGAATCGTTCGTGAAAATAAAAAAGACACACTGATGATTAGGGCTAGGATTTTAATGACCCAAAAAACCTAAAAAAATGACGTTAAAATAACCTAAAAATGACCTTAAAAAATGCCCAAAAGATAAAAAATGATTTTAAAATGTTATAAAAATGCATTATAATTATTAATTATTATTTATTATTAATTAATATTTCGGTACAAAATTATTTAAATTATAATATTATAAAAAATATATAAATTATCTCTATATAATATTGAAATATTGAATACGATATAATTTCCCTAACAAATTCAAAACTTTTATCGAGAACATCTAGTGTATAAAAATATTACCTAGATTTCAAAAAAGTATAGAAAATGGCCGTAAAATTGATTAAATGACCTTAAAATGCTACAAAATGATCCTAAATCCATAAAAGTACCAAAAATGCAAAAAAAAGCAAAATAAAAACTATATATTTAGACTCGTATATGACCAAATCACATTTTGTTCTTAAAAAGCTATGTCCTGTAAATTCTAAAAAAAAATGCAAAATCCTATACTATCATAGCCCTACTGATGATATATAGATCGTGGATGTCCGTGCACCGTACCGTGTAAACGGCTCGGCAGAGTTACTCACCAATTGGATCAGAACCGTCCGGCATGATCGGTAAAAAGTAAAAATGTCTTCGTGAGTATCTGAAGTATCTTTGCGAAAGTGCAGCTAAAAAAAGATGACAGCAAAACGAATCTTATGTTATGATAAAAAATTTCATTGGATATTCAATTTAATAATATTGTTTGGAAATTAACGGCTTTCAATATTAGTGACCATGGTATTTTCATACACCCAATGCACAATGTTTCTGCTAAACAATCTCAATGACAAATGGCTTTCCGTAATCGAGTGTTTTAATGTGACCATAGTATTTAATAATTCAAAATGTCTAAAAAAAACAAAAAAAAAAACAGAAAATAGACGGTCGAATTCATCAGATTTGATTCTTTTGGGATTTATATCATCATGAACTCAAAACATATATTAATTATTTTCAATTTCATGTTAAGCCTTATCAAGCACAATGTCCTTTGACAATCTTCGCATTATAAATACGAAAATTAACAAAAATTAAAATTAAATGAAAAATTGAAAAAATTATTTCTCAAATTATATTTTATTTCAGTGTATCATTGAGTTGAAAAAAATTGATAAAAGTTATTGAAAAACAATACAGACATACTTCGCACCACGGGGGATTCTTTGCTCCACTGACAAGATAATGATGATGGGCGTATTGCATTTCAAAGATACGATAAATCATTTCTTTGTTTAAACGATTATTCTGAACAACACTGCAGTCTAAAAATATACCGTTTATAGTGGAACCTCGATAACTCGAATTGGTAGGGGGCGAAAAAAAAATTTGAGTTATAGAAAATTCGACTGACGGAAAACCTCGATAACTCGAATCGGCAAAGAAATTCGAGTTATCGAAAATAATAACTTAATTTTATAATTTTATTTATTCATGTACATATTTACTAATAAATGTATAATGTATGTATTTATGTATATTATATTAAAATTAAAAAAAAAGTAAAAAAGATTGATAATATTAATCGGTTTTCGATTATTTGACTTTTGAGTTATCAAGGTATATACGTGCTATATATTAATATGTATGTATTATTATATGAATTCGAGTTATAAGCCAAAATTCGACTAAAAATATTTCGACTTATAGAGAAATTCGAGTTAGCGAAATTCGAATTATCGAGAAAATGTATCACACATATCCTATATTGTAAGGCCGGGGCCAAGGTATTCCTTCGAATTATCGAAAATTCGACTTATAGAGGTTCGAGTTATCGAGGTTCCACTGTATTTAAAACCGTTTTTAGTCTTGTTCGGTAGGTTTTTTTTTCAAATCTGTTTAAACATTTTCTTCTAAACAAAGGATAAATTGTAAGTTGGAAATTTATGTAAAAACAGTTAATTCCGTAAAAGTTGTATAGTAATTTACTTTAACACTTATTAAGAAAATCTTGAGTCACGATTTTTGACGTTTTTTCTATATCTTTAGAAGTATGAGTAGGACCATATTGAAATTTCAAAACTTTTTGTCAGATGTTAAATATTTTATTAGAGATAAACTTTAAAACAATAAATTATTTTCAAATCTATATTTTAAGCCCAGAAGTTGTGAAATGCTTTTGAAAATTTCGTTAATTTTATAGAAATATGCCATTAATACATGGTGAAAATGTCGAGTTTCTAGCGACATTACTTCTTGAGTTGTGAATAAATAACTAAAATCAATGTAGCAAAAGTGTAGTTTACGGCAAATTTTACTATTTATTGATTTTTTGGCAGTTTTTCCTCACGCCTAGAAAAACTACCGAGGAAAGAGAAAAAAACCCTCAAAGTAGTACTACATACAATTTCCGATCTATAAAATGTATAGATAAAACTTTTGGACAGAATTTAGTGTATCAAAAAGTGCTTACACAAAAAAAGCCAGTCATAATTCGCATCATGTGGGGTACCTAAACGCTTATAAAAAAAATTCCAGTCACGATTTTTGAACTTTTTCAGTATAATTAGTGAAGTATATGAATAAGATCATATTAAATTTTCAAAATATTTCATAGAAGTTCTAAAAATCTTGTGGGAAATAAGCTTAAAATTAATCAGTCAATTCCGTGAAAATCGTATAATAATTTAAATAATGTTAAAAAATTATAAAAATAATCCTTAGTTACGATTTTTAAAGTTTTTTCAGTATTCAATGAAAGTTTCGTTAACGAAAATTTTACCGTTTTACCAAGTTTTTCGGCACTTTTCCTCACACCTGGAAATACTAATAAAAAATAAGTAAATGAACCATCTACGTACAATTTCTGATTTATTGAGTTGCTGGATGAATTTTTGGACAAAGTGAATTCTACTAGAAAAAAAAAATAAACATCTTTGTAAAACCAACAGATCTTTCGCTTCACACCCAGGATCTAAAAACATTTCATTCGGGAAAAAATGCCTTATGTAAACAAGAGTTCGTCTAAGCATTGCGCGTAAGTTAAATATTTCTGAACCAAATACTCTGACTACGATCCGTTCCGAAGTAGTGCGTGTCCACTACGTTAAATAAACACCGTCATCGTTCGCCCCATACCCGGGAAATTATACCGGGGGTAAGATTTTTCTAGGAAAATCTTACCCCCCCCCGTAAGATTATCCGGGGGTAAGGATATCCTATCACACCGGCGCTTAATGCTAGCTGACTATTACTGCTACTGCAGGCGTTTTTGACCGTCGTCAGGGTTTAGCTTAAAAAGCAATATCTATAAGTAGCTGCTAAGTGAATGACGAGTCCGATAATTTAATCAATACTGATTCACACTATAATTTAAATTTTATCACAAAACATTAGTATCAGAGAAATATTTCAATATTTGTTTTTATATGTTTGACGCGATTCATTTTCTTCCTATCCATAAGTACAAACGGCATCTATGATTTGGGAGAGGAGTTTTAATCTCTTGTTACTCGATTAAGCACCAAGTAATAGACACGTTAAAATTGTTTATTCCGAGCCCAACTTCTAATATAATTCATAAATACATCTAACTACAATAAAAATTTACCTCATATTTTTTCTAATGTATTATTTCATCTACTTTTAATAGTTATACCAAAATTATGTTTTAACTTTAAATTATACACCTGCACATAACACAGAAAATAAGTATTGTTAATAATATATATGGCGAAAAGTAACAATAGAACAATATTATCACATAACAAATTTTCATCAACGATAAATTTAATGGCTATTATTTTTTTAATTTAAAACCAATTTTTTACCCTGAATAATAAACTATGCTAATATCCAATAAGTAGAAAACAATTTAGGCAAGTTTTGAGGGGCTTAGCCTTAAATCTCCCATATTTTTGTGTATATACCTAGCAGTAGTATATTTTGCTTACGGGGACGCATTTCTCTTGGTGTTAAGAAAACAAAACACAATTCATCGTTTACGACTTTCAGACAGACGATCTAAAAATGTCTCTTCTCCCGTCAGTACTAGTAAGAGCGCGTCCACGGATCCTCATCTGGGTGTACCGACACACGCACATACTTATCGTCACGTATTATTAACACAATGTCATTCAGCCAGGTTATTGTACTTATTCTTCTAGTATACTTGCCGATACGTCATCGTATGTGTGCCTGCAGACGTGCACGTACGTCTTTCTGTCCATTCTTCATAACATTATAAATTCACTCGTCGAAATGGTATGTACGTGATAAACATATTGTATATTCGCAAATGTAATATACACGTTTATTATAATATCCATACATCAGACAGTTAGGCTTTTGTCTTCTGGCAGATTTAAACAGTAGTGGCGTCGAGTTTAGGCATTTTTTACTGTCATCAGGTGAGGTGGATAAAGTCTACGTAGAGTTATGATTTGATTAAACAATGAGTATTTATATATATATATATTTTTTAACAGCGTGTTAATTGATATGTATGTTAATTTCAGATTAAAAATAATTATATTCTTCATACATTTGTGTTACACACACACACACACACACACACACACACACACACACACACACACACACACACACACACACACACACACACACACACACACACACACAATATAACGCAATATACCATAGTGTGTAAGGGACATAAGGTATCATTAACATGATGTAATGTAGGCATGTCTAAAACTTAGCCCGCGGGATGTATGTGTTCCTTAACTCTTTTTTTTTGTGGTCTATGACTACCAGGGTCAAAGAAATTTAATTAAAATTTAAGAAGAAAAATAATAAAAATAAAAACATTAAAATTTTCATTTCATTTTGTTTTAGCGAGGGAAACAGTTTTGGTTGCAAAACCGGGTTACTAATTATATTTTTCATACACGCCTAAACTATTAACCTAACTTAACGAATAAGTATTGTTGATAATATGTATTTTTGTAATTTAAATAACATTAAATAAATAATTGAAATTTTACTTAGCAAATTTAACACTCCTCATTGTGAATTAAATTATATTAAATATTTTATTTTTTTAAAGTTTTTTTTTATACGGCTCACATAATATTTTGGCCCAAAGTTAATACGACTGATGTAATGTGACACTACTGTCATCATGTCATCATGTTGTGTAATAACAACACTATGACATGTTTTTTTGTCCATACGATTGGATTTTGCAAGATATTTTACACGTCTGATTTATCATAAAATATTTCCAACACGATACCAAAACATAATACGTATTATTGAAACGTATCCGTCGCTCGAAATTGTACAACCGGCTATTAACCGGCCGGGTTCACATTGGCAAGCGATAAGTGACAGCGACGGGCGACGAGCGATGCGTGAAATATTAATATCATTGATTATAGAATAATCTATTCTATAATCAATTATAAATATATAAAAACACAATTTAATATTGAGGTGTTTATATTGATCGCGATTGCGACGAGCGATACCCGAGCGACACGATTGGTCTCAATCTTGTTTATTATTTTGTCATTTCTGAGCGATATAAGTGTAATATTTTTCATATTAATATATAATTATCATTTATATTTTCACAATGATTTTTTAATGAAATCTAATAGTACATACTATAATATTTGATATTATACATCAGATTAATTTTAAATGTGGTCGTTTTTGCTCCGCCATCCTGTATTTATATTTATGTCGTGATTCAAGTTAGTCATAAATCATAGCTAGGTAAATAAGTAAATATTTCTTGAGGTAATGTATTTGATATCCCAGTTTTGATACGCCGTGAAACTCAGTTGGTATAAAAAATTTGCAAAATCAATACAATCTTTATTGACTTAAAGAAGTTTGGGTGATTGATGTTTTTTTTTTGATGACATTTGAAGTTTTTTAATCCATATTCTTGATTAATATTAGTGCACAGTTTTTATAGAAAAAATTAAGGGGTGCCAAGCACTTTTAGCACTGCTGAGGTTTGTGCCCATTTGGCGTCAACGTCTGAATTGTGATTGACTCGAATCTTTAGGACAAACACATTCTTAGTGTATCTACAGTGAAATCGTGCGCATCGTATCACGTCTGACGTGACAGAAGGTTAAATCAAACGGATAAAACCTTGCGATTTCAGTAAATATACCCAAAAAAAAAAAAAAAAAAATAATGTGTAGGTCTCTATGCCGTGCGACAACGCGGCTGGTGAGCGGTGGACGGTGGTGTGTGATGTGACGCGACAGAACAGATCACCTGGTCTCGGCGGCGACGGCTGCGATGGCGCCCTTCTCGTGCTCCGCGTCGACAGCGATGGCAACTACGGTCACGCATGCTACACGGATGACCGAATAACCAAAACCACGGAGGTCAAATTCCAAGTGGCGTTTCTACCATAGAATTTTGGAAAAAATTTTCAGAAGAAAAATATCCACGAACAAAAGAGTGTGCTATTATTTCAATCTTTGGCACTACTTATGTATGTGAACGTTGTACTCTACTCTAAAATTCGTTAAATCCAAACATCGATCTGAACTAACTGATGAACATTTAAGTGAACTTGTACGAAATGCACTTACAAATTATCAGCCAGATTTCAAAAAACTTACGGAAAAAAATCTCGGAAAAGCACTTCTCATTAGTAAAACAACAATAATATTAATAATAATGTCAATATTCAACAATAATAATGTTTTTTGTAGTATAAAAAATAAGTTTTCCTTCATTTGATTTTAAATGACAAACGTATCTTCAGTTTATAAACATTACTTTACAATGTGGCTCACCTCAAATTAACTTTATAAATTTGTGGCTCCCAAAGTTAAGGTTAGTGGCCAGTGGCCACCCCTGGTATATTACATTACTTGAACTCGTAAAATCTTATTTCATTACTAACTCAAAAACGTTGTTTTTTTGCTCCCCGTGGTCTGCTCGTGTTATTTTAACTTACACTACGTGTTCTACTGGTATATATGCGTTTGGTATACCTATAATAATAATTATTAATTTAGGGCCTCGTGCGTATAATCACATACACGCAGGACTGCGTACGAAATTTATTATATTTTAACGACTTTTACTTTATAAATACTTTTTTATAACATATTTCATAAATACAACGTTCGAAAAAGCGAACGAGGGGATAAATTGTTGTAGGTAATAAACAATATCGATGACTTGTCGCGAACGCTACGAAAATGTTATAGTTTTCTCAGTTTCAAATTATTTCGTTACGTTTTACGATACGCCTTCATTTACAGTGTGTATGCTAATTCTGTTACGTGTGGAATTTTACGAAGTGATTATAATATATTAGTTTGGTGTAATATTATTTTCTAAACAAAAAAACTTTTTCTATTCATCCCGTTTTCGACCGGCCGTTTAAATCTCTCGAAGTCAGTGTGTGTAGAAACGGACGTAGTGTGATAAATAAGTTATTCGACCCTTACCCGATTGTACATCAAACAGGTAATTTATTGTAAATAATAATTATTATAAATCACGGATTTCTCTTGTTGAACATGTTTGTTATTTTATCCAGTTGACAAAACGCGTATTTCGGCATATATAGGCCTGTGCAAATTTCAGTTTGAGCGGTAGCATGAGTTCATAGTTAATTTTGACTCTTAAAGTTACAGCAACTCGAATGGTTATCGACTTTGAAGCAGTTAAATAAATGTATGTCAAGTGAAGCGGATATTTAATGTTATGATGAACATTCGAAAATCATTCTGATGGAAATTAAAATTAGATAATCGCAGTTTTGTGCTGAATGATTGTGACGGAATACTCAAGGAGGAAATTCCAAGGCGAAGTAAAACGAATAATGGATTATTCACAACAGAAGGCTCATGGAATGAGATTTAAGATAATTGGCTAACATTATTGTATAAAAATTGTTTATGCAACGTATTATATGTAACCATTTAATATAAAAACAAATTAGTTTTAAGTTGAAAAAAAGCGTGGATGAATAGAAAGAAGAAATAGTGCATTTGATTGAAATGAATCCACTGAAGTATAATAAACGTGATAAACGCATTACACTAGAATGACTGTAGGCATATAATAGATAGATGCCAATAAGATTAGTGTGGGGGTGTCGAAGACCTTCATCTGACCTCATAAACAAATTTATTATGTATATTATGTATGCAAAGTAAATTAATTTGAATAATGTTGTAACTACTAATAGTCGTTGTTATACATAGGTTGGTGATATATATATATATATATATATATATATATATATATATATATATATATATATATATATATATATGTAAATATACACGTATATTCTTGCATAAAGAAAACATTTTAAAACATAATTAAGTTCATTCAAAAAATATGTAGAAATACTCGACACTATTAATATTAAGCTAGTCGTAAATATCTATATTTAAGAAAATAATATACCGTATAACTATCGTGTAATGTTTAAAAGAATATTTTACCTTGGATGAAAATAATCGAATAAATTTAGTTTTGATAATTCTCGTTCATTATTTTAAAAATAAAAATAAAATACTAAAATGTATTGAAACAAATGATGCTAAGTTCAATTACAATACCCGGGAGTATATCAAAGTTGTATTGGAAAAAGTACTACGCAACTATAATACGTTTTTGCTTTTTGAATAAAATTGCTGCTAGTTATTGAAAGAGTAGATTTAAAAATATGTCATAGAAGAGTACAAGAACGTTTAATATGAGTAATATGATGAATATCTAGGATAGAAAAAAACAAATTTAGTTACCATAATCATGTTTAATTACTATTAAAATTTGTTTTGTATGTTTTAGATTCTGAGTGAAGTGAAAGATCTTATAGTTTTACAATGATGTTTATATATTTATTTTTTTATTTTTTCTGGAGACACTTTTTGCTCAAATTTACTTTGCCCGAAACGATACTGAACTCAACGATACTGAAAAGATTTCAAAAATAATGACAAAGGATTTTTTTTAGAAGTATATAAGTAAATTATTATAGGATTATTACGTAATAAACTGTATTTAAGTCAATTTTCAACATTAACAATTCATTTGAAGAAATTGTTCAATCCGAACGGTATATTTTCATTCTGAAGCTTTGCTCAGAATCGTTTAACCAAAGAAATGATCTATCGTTTTTTTAAAATTTAATACACCCATCCCCATTAACTCGTCCAGGTAGTGAAGAATAGGTATCCCACGGGGCGAAGTACGTACTTTTTTTAAATTTTTATTTCTTTAAGTATTCATAATAATATTCGGTTACCTGTTAAATCATTAAGTTTTTCAAGAAACAATCGCTTTGATTGAATAATACTTAACAGTATTAATTAGAAAATTGATTTTAATTGACTCCCACTGAAGTTTATTTATGTGCATAAAATGTCAATGGTTTTGTGTTTGAATTACTATACGTCTGTACATTAGTATCTATAAACAGATATTTTATCATTAATATTTCTATGGAGACTTACCAAAAGGGTAACTACAAACACTTCAATATTTTACACAGGAGTTGACACAATTTGATATATGTGATATTTTAGCATGTGGATCTCCGCGGGACTTGAGTATATAACGAATAATAAAATACTATCCCTGCATTAATTTCAATGTACATTTTATTGGAATGTAATATAAATAAATATATAAATAAATAAATAAATAAATTTATATATAATATTTATTATAATATATATATATATAACAATTTATTGAAATAGTTTTTAAATATCATTCTCTTATTATCTTTCCTTCGTCATTTAATCATACTTTTTGCGTTTTGAAAATAATTGTAGTCTTTTATTTACAAGTAGGCTGCACACAGCATCTATATTCGAATTAAGCAATGTTTATCGCTTTATTTGGTCATGTTGAACTTTGCCCTTTTAAATGCTTCATTTAACCATACGTGATTATGTGATTATATGTGCTATGGAATCTAATTATATTACTCTACATTATGATTTATACTCATTACGAAATCTCAGTCGGGCAGAGTGCGGCGTACAGGCAACCTCTACAAATACAGCAGGTAGCTATGCCGCACCGTAAATACTGTATCATAAAAGTTTAGAACGACAGAAATCATAATTGACTCTATTTAACCAACGTGTACTAGATTTAGAGTTTATTACCACACTGATTGAAGTACATTGACACAAACCCTGTGGACTGTGGTCTTTTTATTTTGGTGCCAGATTGGGCTTTATAGTTCTGATCGAAATCTTTCGGTTTCATTAACGCGCCATTCGCGGCATACATATAACAATAATGAGGTGTAAAATATCATGAAATCTTTTTTTTTTTTTTTTTTTTTTTTTTTTTTAATTTTAAAACCGCACAACTACTACACATAATGATTATAATTTTAAATTTGAAGGTAAGTTCAGACAAAAAATTAATATTATTTCTTTATTTATAGAAAAATATGAAAATTAAATCAAATGATTTTGTAGACTTATTAGAAGGATGACTACTAATCACGGTTTGAATAGAAAATGTTAACAAAATTTACTGTATTTTATCATTTTGTAAATATGTATTCAAAATTAATAAGCAATAATTTCAACAGAAAGATAAACATGTACATATATATATATATATATATATATATATATATATATATATATATATATATATATATATATATATATATATATATATATATATATTTAATAATTTTATTAAGAATAATACATATCTTCAATTATTCACTTTTGAAAGTAAACAGTCCTACAAATGACAAAGTTATATAAATTTATTATTTTTTATTGCATTATATGACGAAGTATTATGTACACACTACTCTAGGTATATTTATTTATTAAGAAAGGCATTGCATACATCAATCGACCAGTTGTCGTCAGCTAAAATTTAACATATAAACATTAAAAAATACGTACGTTATAAAATTAAGCTTTACTCTTCTGCATCTTTTTCCAGTTAGTGAAACCACAGTGGAATATCCTTTCCATTTTTGTAATAATTTTCTATTTATCTCTGTCCATAGCCATGTTTATACTGAAAGTGACTGTCAATGCAGTTCTATCGTGGTTTCCTTAGGCCTTAAGGATCTCGTTTCATTTTACTTTTTAATCATCTTTTTTTTTTTGTTATATTTTGTCTCCATTTTTTGATCTTTTAACACTTGTCTTATGAAAATTTATAGGGAGTATGGAATCCTTGTATCATTGTATCCCATCGTTTTACATCTTTTGCAAGTCCCTGAAATCGCATTGGACACGGGCCCATAGATTTATGGATTTTTCTCAATAGTTTTCTTTCGGACCTATTATAAGTTGTTGAAATTGCTTAAAACTTTGAATCACTCATGTCATTTACCGAATAAATAATACTCTTTTGGCATTATAAAAATCAAAATGTTGTTTTAATAAAATTAAAAATATGGCTGCAAATTCTCCCAGAATAGGTTTTTACGATTGTCATATCGTTGTTTCGTAACGAGATATTATAATATAAAACTTATATTTTTCATAAGTTCAACAGGTTTAACTCGTTATTTTTAACGTGTAACGGATGTAAACATGAGATATACATATTTTTTATTGTTATCGAAAATAAACGAGCATTCCGTAACAACTGGGATTATAAATATTTATAATATTGGCATAGGTGTAAATGTCAGTAAAAATTGTTCGATCGGACGGAGTTTTATTCACGTTTCGTCCTGTTATAATAAAAGCAAAAAAAACAAAAAAAATTCTCTCGCGTTCAATTATAGAACAAAAACCGTCTCTAAACCCATTCGTACACTTATATTATTTAGTATAATTAAAACCCAGCAGTCGCGGAACTCAAGACGTTTATTATATTATTATTATAATGTTCCATGATTTCAACAGGCCCGGGTATAACGTATGCGTACACGCGTTGCACTCTCACACGCACTCAACAATAGCACGACGATAAATGATCTCGAACAAGTTTGGCAAAAAAAAAAAAAAAAACCATTTATACGCGTCGCGTTATGCCATTACAACAAGCCCTGGCAACAATATGTATATATAATATGCTTGTTTCGTCCACGAAGTCTCTATATCGTTATCTATTTCGTTTACGACGTATTATCCACAGACGGCCGACGGCAAAGTCTAACCATATAGCAATAATAATAATAATAATAATAACAACAACTCGCGCCACATTGTGCATGACGTAAGAGTATATATAAAAAAATAGGTACATACGACTGAACTTGTCCGTCATGTTGTGTGTGTGTGTCGGCGATAAAAATAGTTCACATAATCGAGTTGTTAATGAACCTGTTTCGTCACCACCCGAGTACGTGTATTTTTTTTTCGGGTTTTTAACGATCCGTCGCGTGTCGTGTTTATTTAGTCTCGCGGGCGAAATTTCTCGCGTGCGCGCATATTTGCATGTGCCGTCACAGAGTAGAAGTATAGCAAACTTAACATACTATTATAAACACGTACTTAAAATTTTAACTATATATATATGTATAAGAATACATGTGGTAAAGTGTCGGTGCAGTAAGCATAACTACACCACGTGGACAAAGAAAGCCCGAAAATATCCTATTCCCCGCGTATGCCTCTCCCGTACGGTGCAAAGACGGTATATACCGCGTTTTGTGTGTTATTTTGTAGGTTACACTGATTTCTAGACGCATTTGCGCACACTCACGTGGCTTTTCACCGCTTAAAGGCACAACGGCTCAACGATGGTATGCCACCGCACCTTTTCCCGCCTCTGCGGCCCACTCCACAGTCTTGCGTGACGTTTTCACCAAATCGCAAATTTTTCGTCTCACGCACACTATAATATCGTGCTGCACTTGTATGGACTATACTTATAGTAAGAAAATTAATATGTTGCGCGTGCCAGTCGCGTTCACGTTTTTTTTCTAACAACCTGCAGTAATAGGAATCGCAAAAAAAAAAAAAAAAATAATAATACAGTTTTAAAATTGAGCATTGGAACGGAACCTCAGCGTTCAGTAAAATATAAGAATTATCCACAGTAGGTACATCATGAAAATAATACTGTGAACTGATAAATAAGACTTGTAGTGATGAATCCGCGCAGAATGAAGCTATGCATATAATAATAATTTATGATACCCTCTTGAATCGGCACGGTTAATTCTGCGGTCACCTCACGACCACAACAATGTCGATTCCCGTAACGTTTTCGTCACGCGTAGCGTACACGTCCACAGTTCTTAGTCTCTAATATACTATTTTTAACCCCTCAGTTCCGAACTAATCGTCACATTTAACGATTAAATAGTATTTAGTAATGAAGCCAACTAGTTGTACTTGCACACGTCACGTGCATGGAGTACAGTTCGTTTAGAACCAGGAACATTTGAGCCACCCGCGAACTGCAACCTGTTCGGACTGAGTTTCGATGGACCGGGCCCGTTCAGATGAATCATATTTTCGTAAAATACTCTTACAAGTTACCATACAACTATAATAAAAGTAATAATTATGTGGAACTGTGGAAGAGATACGGTATTATTAACATATGTAGTAGGTACTCGTATTTTCAAATCTTTGAGATAAACACAGCGTACCTACTATAATTAATAATTTATCATTATTCTACATGTGTTTCCACAAACAAATTATACATTTATACGTATAACAGATAAAATTGTCAGGTTTATTTGGCAATACTCAGTGAACGAGGAAATGCTTGTGAAAATGAAAAAGGAAATGCTGGTCAAAACGTAGGCACTGTATAAAACTAATACTTTTTAGTTTAAATGTATAATTTAAATTTGTCCAGACCTGAAATTAAAATCACTTACTGTTTGTAAAGCACATCACTAAATATAATAATTAATATACATCACGCGACCAATGAAGGACTTTACATCTACGTATCTCATATTATGAGGAATATTCAAGAAACCTGCGATATGATCGATTTTTACAATTTATAATCAGTTTATTTGTTTTGCTAAAATTTACTGAGTTATAATAAATTGAAAAAAGCTGACAAGTTAATGATGGAAGAGGTTTGTCCTTTGTCTCTTAGACGTTCGGATAAGATAGGTAGCTGGATGTAGAGAATCTTAGATGTTCCACTTTTACGATTGGCTATAATGCGTAGTACATCATTTGAAATTCAAAATTGATGATAAATCATTGTTTTTGAAAAACGATTCTGAGTGAAACTCACGTGATAATTTTAGTGTCAAATAGTTTATTTTCGAAAAATGTAATTTCTTATGATAAAAAATGATGCAATTTTAAAATTTTGAATAAAAACAGTTATGAAATAATAACAAGAATAATCCATGTTGAATTATTAATGTCTGTATAAATGCTCCATTTTGCCGTATTTGCACACTTGTAGCTTACATAAAAATATTGCAACCGATTTATATGAAAATGAAATTATATCTACGACTAATTAGTAAAACAAAATAAAATTAAGAAGCTTGTATAACAATAATTTATTCAGTTAATCTTTTTGCAATTTGAACCATAGAGAGGGATATATGTGGTGAATCGGCTGCATACTAGTTGCGGTCATGACGATTTTTGAGATAAACGGATATAACAGTTGCGGTCACGCCAATTTAGGTAATATCTTAGTTGCGGTTATATACTATACGATAAACATATTTTTTGATATAATGCACACAGCGTATATATGTGGGAACACCACAACTTATCGGTAAAGTTTTCCATTTTTTACCGTTTCTACGACCAGATGAAGTTGACGATTGTTTTTTCACAGATATTATGGCTCTTCTTCCACCTAATAATTCAAAATTGACTGCATTTACAGACTATATTTTAGAAGTGTATGTAAGGGAAGATTCGAGATATCCACCGTCATTATGGGCTGAATGTTCGTCTTCCATAACACGAACAACCAATGCATGCGAAAGCTTTCATTCAAAGCTCAATAGCATGTTTTACCATTTTCACCCTAATATTTTTATATTTAATGACGCTTTAAATGAAATTCAAACGAATGGCTATTTAAAAATTGAATTGTACAAAAACCAGTCGTGTTAATACAATTTCAATAGAAAAAGAGCATTTTTTAGCGCAACAAATACAGTATTATGAAGAAGACGAAATAAATCGGCTTGAATATCTAAAGTCGATTTCCTTTAAATGTATACCTACAAAATTTTAAAATGTATATACACTATATTTTGACACAAGCTATATAATAATTATTATTTGGCAGTATTATACATATTATATTATATTAATAATTATATTCTACATTTTTCTAAATTAAATAAATAAACCAAATATTAATTTCATATTTAATTATTATACGAGTATAAACTATACTATATTATATTATTTAGTATACTTAGTTATTATTATTTGAGTGACCGCAACTAGTATGTAACCTTTTTGATGGGTGACCGCAACTAGTATGTAATTTTTGATTATGACCGCAACTAGTACACACCGGGTGAATCTATTGGTAAAAGAACATTTCTACTGGAATAATAATTCATAATTTATACATTATTACTTAGTGAGTTGCAAATGTTTTAGGATAAATTCAAACAACTCAGGTTAATCCATCAATAATAATTCCAGTAGTAAACTTAATTTACAACAATTGTAATATAGATATGGGTGACAAGCGACTGCATACCGTTCGATTGTAGTTTACGCGAATTATAAAACCCTAGTGATGTGGACGCACACGTGTCGTATAATAGTAGTCATTACATCAGACGTGGCATGGTAACGATTTCGTATAAAATAAGGTGTATTAAATGTACACGGAAACGTGAGCGTATACCGCAGTTGTGGGGTAGCGCAAGCCCTTGTCGAATTTCGGTGCGATTGACCGATGCGACGGTGACGGTGGCGCGAATCGAGACGCGATATACTATCAGCTATTCACGCGTCTAGTCCTGCGATCAATAATTTCGTATTTTGGACATCTGTAAAAATCTATTGTCCGTATTAATGATGATAACAATTATTTTATCTTTGTGACCTCGGAACGAAATACAATGCATTCGACCCGCGATGCGGCCGACGTGATAAAACATCGTCGCAGCTTTATATTTACATCGTTATATTACGATAATAATTATTCATTTAAGTCACGATAGTGTTATTTTATTATTACGATGTTTTATACGAATATTAGACACGTATTTTTCGTCATTTCACTGCCCTGTATCATCATGTATTTACACGCAGAAAACCCAACGCAAACGAGCCCTAAACATTCGACACGCATACCGTTTTCGTCACGCACGAGCGATCTTTTGTTTTACTTTTTACCCGTTTCCGTTTATACGTCGCTCATTATTATCTTCTTCTTCTTCTGCTGGCTTTATCTACTCTACAAGAGTTTTTGCCACCATCACTACTTCACGCCACTTCTCTCGATCGTGTACTATATTTCTCCAGTCTTCAATTCCTATCCTTTTTAGATCTTCCTCGACCACATCCATCCACCTTTTCCTCGGTCGTCCTCATGGTCTTTTACCTGAAGGTTTCCAAGACAGTATACTGTTTTGGTTATCTTGTCATCACCCTCTCGCAAGGCGTAGGGAAAGTGGCGTCCCCATCGCCCGGTGCATTTGAATAAATACACCGCAATAGCCCTACCCTGACCTTAATTGGTTGGGGTAGCCTGGTCCTCCAGGTTGGAGGTTGAGAGGAGGGCTAACAACCCTTCCTTGGAAAAAAAACACTGTTACGATACCATTACAAATCAAGCCTCGCTAATTATTAGACTATCGCGATATTCTGCTCTCGTACATGTATGTAATTGTGTATCGAGTACCTTTAAAACTAATCCACAATTTTTTTTTTTAATTTGACTGTTTAAAACGGAGGTCCCTAGACAACTAGCCAGTCCATTTAGTTGACTGATATAATGGAAAATATTGTAAAATAATATAAGTACACGGGTACCGATTAGTAGAGGGATTGGCAGAGGCTTGGTTTCTTCTTAAAACATATTAACATTTTTCAAAGTACAAAATACTTATTTTACATAAACGGCCAAAATCTTGGCACTCGACATAATGTTTTTACGCTGAGATTTCATGAATAAATCAATCGTTTTTTTTTCTAATTTTAAATAATACAAGTATAAACGAATTCATAATCAACTATAATTGATGTTTTTTACAATAAGTCAAATCAAATCTTGATTAATTTTGTCATGATAGCATCTTCATACAAACAATCTAGTGGGAAAGTTGCGTGGTATAATTTATAAATTCGTAAAACTTAAAAACACATTACCGATAAAAACTTTACGTAATTAAACTTTACATATTTTGCTTTTTACCAATCAATAATTCAATATGGTCTTCTAGTCTGGGGTGGGTAAAAGAAAATAACGTCAAAAGTTTACAACAAAATCAAAATAGCACAGTAAGAATATTACTAAATAAAAAATCACTAGAAGGCTCCACTAAATTAAATTATAAAATACTAGGTACATTGCCAATAAGGTTTCTTTATAAGATAAACACGATACTGTTAAACATAGTTATTAAAAGTGCCTCTTCGCAAAACTTCAATATACATTTTAATAACATTAGAGAACACAGAGCATATAATCTACCTGTTAAATTGATTCACGGACACATCCCCGTCTGCCATTTCCCCGTCCAATACGTTTCCCCGTAAGACATTTCCCCGTACAATACGTAAAATTAAATTATAGTCATAAAAAAAATTTATTTAATATAAATAAATTATTTTTGATAAATAAATTAATCAAAAAAAAATTTAAGGATACAACAGCACGGATTAAAAAATAGTAAGTTCTTACCATGAACGAAATCTAGATGATTATTTAATTGGAATCGCTCATAATTTACAATTATAAGGTATTTATTTTTTTTTATTTTTTTTTATTAGACTTTATAAAATGTTTTAAATAAATGTAATTTTTTAAATAAAAACGTTTATGTTATTATTTGGACGGGGAAATGTCTAACGGGAAAGTGACCGGGTATCGTTAAATTCACTAAAAAAGCTTTTGGTTAATCTTTTGTTGACTACCTAGATCCCAAATTTTTTAATTAAATGCCTATTATAATAAAGAAAAATATCTACTTCGGATCATTAAATAAGAAAAAACTAGTATATTGCTGGCTATTTTCTGTTTTATAATTATGTAATATTTTAGTGTTAGAATAATTTCCGTGTTTGATGTATTTGATATTCTTATTATTTTGTAAATAACTTGTATGTATATTCCGATAATAATTACCTATTAAATATTAATTATTTTCTGTTTTATTTCTGTATACGTATAACCATTTGTATTCATATCATTATTATATTTATTATTATTTCTCATTCGATTATGTTATGCTAATAAGAAGATTTATAACTCTCTACTCCATGACACGCTACTGCTTAAAGGTGTAGATATTATTGTATTTATATATTATAATTGTTGTATTATACATAAATAAATAAATTTTCCAAAAAAAAAAAAAAAATAAATAAAAAAGCTATTTGTGAAATAAGCTTTTCTGTAATACGCTTTTCGCCAAAAAAAGCTGGTGAGTTGTACATATATTTTTATAGACCGAAATTAATCACATCACATGTGCCATATAGGACGTTTGATCATGGTTTAGTAAACAGCAAATAAAATTATGGCGAAAATAAAAACAAAAAAGCTGGTAAGTGAGACGATGGTGGTACAAGTTCGTCCTTCGTCCCATCGGTCCTCGGACAAGATATTGGTGATGAATGTATTAAGTTTTAAAGAAATGATGACTCATTTCTTTAGTATAAAACGATTCTGAGCAAAGCTTCAGTGTAATATAATATAATATAATATAATATAATATAATAATAATTTATTAAAGTGTGTATGAAAAAAAATCCTGACTCACGATTTTTGAATTTTTGTTAGTATAATTAGGTAGGTATATGAGTAAGGTCATATTAAATTTTCAGAACTTTTGTCAAATATTTAAAATTATATTACATAAAAACTTTCAAACAATTTGGTAAATTAAAAGTTCTATATTAAGTCAAAAGTGCTATAATTGTTCTGAAAATGTTGTCCAATATAAAAAAGTATGTATTTGATATTGGATAAAATTTTCAAGTTTCTAGCTTCAATACTTTTTGATTTATGACTAAATACCTAAAATCTGAACAGTGAAAATCTCGTTTACGGCGGATTTCTACCGATTTTACCGTTTTTACTCAGTTTTTCGATCGTTATTCTTGATTACTGGAAAAACTATGAAGATTTTGGAAAAATGACCTCTTTAAAGTACCATCTCAGTTCAATTTCGAATCTAAAAAGTGGCTGGACGAAACTTTTGGACAAGGATTTCTATACGAAAAAGTGTTTACAGAAAAAAAAAAGGAAAAAAAAAGAAACATCATTGTAAAACCATAAGATCCTTCGCTTCACTCATAATCTAAAATAGGTATCTGAACGCTAAACTATGATAGGGTTTTCTATGTTAAATTTGTCTATTTCACAATATTTTTGGTTATGTGGACTCTGTAATATTATGATTTATTATCAAATTTATCAGTAGGTAGTTTCATATTGTGACACCACAACTATTTAATTGTAGCTTAATATGTTTGATGTAATTAATTATGTACGATGAAACTAAATGATAGGGTGTATCAGAAGGTTTTCTGAAATTAATTTAAATGAAGTATAGTAAAACTGTTAAGTATAACAAACAAATTTTCCGTGCATATGCTCGCGCGCGCACACATACACACACAGACACACACTCAACACATGCACGATTATTTACGATTATGACCGTGTTTTTTATTCAACTCGCACGTGATAATAAAAATATATCATAATACTATGTAGGTGTATTTGCGCGCTCTAAAACTCGTTATGAAAAAATTGATAATAATATTTTATCCACCCAAGCGCGCGCCCGCATATATCCGCGTAATATAACGTACACAAGCGTCGTAGAATCACATACGCGATGTGGGTTAATTACGAAGTTATACAATTATATTATGTGCTGTATAGTGTGAGCCGTGAGGAATAGGTAACTCGGGGACTATTTCAGTAGTTACGGTATTTTATTTTATTGCATTTCCGTTTAACATCCCTCACCCAACTCTACGTATATTCAAGGTGCCCCAGGATGATTTGACAAATGTAATAATTTTTGTTTTTTCCTTTATTTAAAATTTTTTTTTAGATTATGAGTGAAGCGATGGTAAACGAAGGATCTTATGATGGTTTCACAATAATGTTTATATTTTATTTTTTTTCTGAAGACGCTATTTGCTTACCTTAATTTTGTCCAAAAGTTTCATCCAGCAACTAAATAGATTGGAAATTTCATGTTGATGATAGTATTGAAGGTTTATTTAACTTTCCTCTAAACAGTTTTTCTATACGAGAGAAAAACAGCAAAAATGGAGCAAAAACTGCGAAATTCGCCGTAAAAGACACTTTCATTAAATCAACTCTAGCAATCCCGTCATAACTCCAAAAATTACTTTTTAACATTACGTTGCTAGAAACTTGAAATTTTCACTGTATATTATTTACGTATTACTACACATTTTCAAAAAAATTTAAAAAAAATTTGATAAATTTTGGGTTCAAAATAGAACCTTGTTCTAAATACCTTGTTTTTTTTAAAGTTTATACTTAATAAAGTTTTAAATATTTCATAAAAACTTCTAAAAATGTAATATGACCTTACTCATACACTTAACTAACGATACTAAAAAAATTTCATAAATCATGACTAAGAATTTTTTTTTTAAGCGTTTAAATAAATTATAAAACAAATTTTTACGTAAATTTTTAACTTTACAAACGGTAAATTTTAATTCTGAATCGATGACTCAATATCGTTTAACTAAAGAAATGATCAATCATTCCTTTAAAATTCAAAGAAGTTGTATTATACAACCATCTCCATTAACTCGTCCAAAGAGTGAAAAACCCCATGGGGTGAAGTACGTACTTTTTAAAAATTTTGAGGCAGTTTAATAAAATTTAAGAAACTACGACGAATACGGATTAAATCGATATAATACAAAATGTGATTCAGCCTATTAATGAATATTTTAATTCTCACTTTTTTTTTTTACTTTATAGATATTTCAATACGATTTGAATATTTTTAGCACATATTTCACGTGGATTATTATACTTTGTAATATGTTTATGATATATTTTAAATAAGCATTGAAATATATTTTGTAAATATCTAATACCTATGTTGCTACCTTTTTTTTTTTATTATCCGTAGTTCAATAAACCTGTATCTAGGACAGTTCTGTACAAATGCACACGAAGAAATCAAATTAAATACCACTTTCAATGGTATTTTTACAACTTTAAGTCAAGTTTCATTCGTATTAGCTTATAAAATATAATCGTTCATTTACGATTTCAAAATAATAAATAGAAAGTTATCATAAATAGTTTGCTTATTAAAATAAAAAAATATATATTGATAAATTATGTTCACATAAATATTTTTGAATGGTGGATGACTACAGCTGGTAAAATTATTTTATGGTATTTTAGAAAAAACGTGTTTTTTTTAGAAATTAATTTAAATATTTATCTACCGTGACACATGTTAAATCCATTTGATCATAAAACACATAACACTTTTATACACATGACTTAAAATAATATTAGTATGCATGCAAGGAAAAGTGGGATAAACCCGTACGAGCGACAAAATCTTTTAATATGATTTTCTGAACATGGATTAAGGGTAACAAACAATAATTGAATTAATTTTTCATGAATATATTATATCTACCGATATTGATAATCATTAACCATAATTGTTTATTATACTAATATATCCCGTTTAAATATCCGTTACCACAGCATTTTCATTTTAATCACTATTTTAATTTGTAAATTTTGAAATGAAAATGTTTCACATTTTATTTTATTTGTTATTGAAAAAAACTATGTCGTATTTAAAAAAAAGTAACTACAGATTATTTTGTTATTTTCTTTCAAAAACAAAAAATTTCAATTTGTGTTTAATTGCTGTTAATTTGAAGTCATCTACAAGTGTCCACGTATGTACAGTGGTCGCTGCTTATTGGACTCACTTTGGGACCTGACCATTTGAGTCCATTAACCGAATGAGTCGATAAGGCTAACGACCCCCCCCAAAAAAAAAAAAAAAAATTAAAAAATGCTTAAGATAAAAACTTATTTACTTAAAATTTTTTTATTGCGATTCAAGATATGTATGTAAAAATAAAAATCTAGCTACACGCAATTAAAAATAAAATATATTAATATGTAGGTTTGTAAAGACTAATACATTTTTTAATAAAAATCCATCTAGGGTTGATTGGATTTTCCCTTCTTCGGCCAACTTCATAATCATATCTTCGTTGAATTTATTTTACTCAAATACACCAAAATCACCCTTTTACTGAATCCCTCTACGTAGAATTTGAAGCGCTTCTAGCATTCAGTTAGTTAGTGGTGGTTTCTCATCCGGTTTCTCTTCGTCACTATCACCAGTCACATTCTCTATTGACCATGTTGACTGTATTTCACCACATATCACTTCTTCGGTAACGAATTCTGTAGTTTGGACTTCTTCGTCAATATTTATCCATTCATTATAAAGTTTAGTTGATAGGTCAGTCGGTCTTTCAAGCAAAATACCGGCACCGACTTATATCGCATTTACATCACGTTTGTTCAATATATATGTACATATTTTCTTTATATAATTTTCAAATGACCCTATAAACCGGCGTGTGAGTTGAATAGACGAATTTTCTTCTGTGTGCAAGGATATGTGTAAATCTGGACCAGCCGTTTTGAGTCTGATAGGCGAATAGTCAATAAACCGTGAGTCCAACAAGCGGCGACTACTGTATGTTATTAGGTACGAGTTTTAATTTATTTGGTTTTTGTTTTGTTATAGGTAGTGAATTTCATCGGAGCTAATCAAATTTGTCATTTAAGTTTGTTAATAATAAAAAAAAAAAAAATACTGATGTATTTGTTGTACAGTTATTATTATATTTTTATTTCATTTATATTCCTAATAGTGCATGCACCTTCTTGATAATTTAATCAAAGACCAATCAACAATTTTTTATAATTAACTTTTGGTAAGTAAACATTTTATAATGGATATCGTGTACTACTGATTATAGTGTAATATTAGGTACTACTAGTATTTTAGATTTTACATGCATGTTTGGTGGATACTTAGCGCTATAAAGAACTTTATTAGTTAGCTAAACTAGCCTTATATTCAATACTCATTAATAAAGGAGTATGTAGAATTCTTAATCTAAGTGAAGTAGACTTAATAGTGTAAATAGTAGTAAGAATAAGAGTTACAGTGTTTGTCAGAAACACATGTATGACGCGTGCATTCACATACATACACACACACACACACACACACACACACACACACACACACACACACACACACACACACACACACACACACACACACACACACTCGCGTTAAAAGATGCGTGGTAGTGAATCTAGTTGACATTGAATTTTTTTAATGCAGTTGATAAGATATCAATAAAGTTAGCTCAGCCCTCTGGCTGTTTCGATCAAATCGTTCCTTATAAATTGTGAGTTATTGGTTATTAATGAAATGAAACAAAGTACACTTTTTATTATTTATTAATGACAGTATGTCTGAATAAATTTATGATATAATAAAACTATTGAAAACGAATGCGATTTCATCATGAATATGTAATAAATACTTAGTTTATGCATTTTCTCGAATCTCCGTCGATAACCAAAATTGTTGAAATATTCAGTTAAATTATTCGAAATTTAAGTTTCGAGACAGTATAAACAATTTAATCTTCATCTAGTTGTGTATGCAGGGTTATTTTACGGAAAGGTGATTTATTCCACAAATGATATGTTTCAAAAGTATACAACTTTATACTAAACTTAGATGGTTTAGTATTAAATATTAACACCCACAATTATATTAACATTAATCGTCCAATTTATAATAATTAAATATAGTCTAATCAGTACTGAGACTCTACTCGTAAGGGTCCAAGAGAAACGCCTATATTATTGTCCTTTCTTAAATTAGGCGTTCAGATATCAATTTAAAAAATTCCTATTTTTTTTTTTCACTTATAAGACGTAATATAATAGTGGGATATAAATATAAGTGTATAATAAAGTATAATAATTAGTTATGTACGATATGATTGTAAAAAATGCCGTATATTTTTAGGGGTTTATTACAACTTAAAGTTATTATCTAGTGAATATTCAGTCTGCTATTCTTTATTTGTTTCATAACAATCCTAGGTAGATCTTATACAGGGGAAATTTACCTAACTCTGACCTAATCACTGTCGTATATGTGTACCACATATATTTATATTAAGCATATATTTTTTTTTATATTTATAATTAGTCATATATTAGTCCATTGTTAAATAAATAATTAAAATGCTGATGCCACGATTTATGTAGGTATCAGTATCATATGTCGTGGGAATTAAAATTTAATGTAGTCTATAGGTGTTGGGTAATAGCTATTAAGTGTCGATGATGCACATATGTGGAGACTAAAAGAAAAAATGTTAACTAGAAAAGAAGGGGGCGGACGTCGAGCAGCGAAAAGGCAAACGCTCAGCTCGTCAGTCCAGGCTAGAGGCTCCCTTCGAATAAGAAACCATCGATTGTAAATTAATATATGTATTACCGTGCAAGTAGACACGGGTAATATTCATACTTAAAGTTTTTGTTGTGTTTAAGACAAAATTATAAGGAGTTCCATAATTATTTTGCTTTTGTTTATTTAACTTATTTCACAGAGTTTCCTCGAGTAAGACGTTAATTTTTTAAAAAGGTAATATTATAAAAACGTTATTATTAGGGACTCGTTTTCTGTCTACGTAACATTCATAGTTTTGAGGTAGACGTGAACGGGGGAGGCATAGCCTTTTTAACAATCGTTCTTCCGAACTGATACTTGATTTCAAGTTATCTAACAGGGAAACGTTTTCTGTTCACACGAAACTCAAGCTTTGAAACCACGTAGATGGGGGAGGCATAGCCTTTTTAACAATCGCAGTCCCGAGTAAAGCGAATTTTTAAAATATTGTCAGTTGTAGGCCTTACAAAGGCATACGACATCACCAAAAAATTGTGTACCGGTTATGTACCAATTTATGTAAACACTTCTTTAGTATGAACAGCTTCATGCATTAAAGTTTAATTAAGATACATAATATATCGATATTTCAAAAGAAATATATTTAGTAATGAATCTTAGTAGATGGTTTTTAGAAAGATTTTTTTTTCATGATATTAAAAAGTAAAGAGTCAATTATGGGAGGAAAAAATGCTGTCAACTGCAGTTTTGAATGTACAGCCTTTGAATTCAAATAATACTCATGGTATTGGATGAAGATATATACTTTTCTTATGAATGTTATTTCTGATAGTATTTTTAACTTATAATTTTAACTCGTAATGGTCAAGAACTCGTAATTAATTAAAGAGATTATGTTTCTCAGTAAAAATATGGGATTCTCTGAGCAG
Organism: Therioaphis trifolii; assembly: GCA_027580255.1. Taxonomy (NCBI): domain Eukaryota; kingdom Metazoa; phylum Arthropoda; class Insecta; order Hemiptera; family Aphididae; genus Therioaphis; species Therioaphis trifolii. The sequence goes on along the minus strand of CM050404.1, from coordinate 103,952,201 downwards.
GCATGTCGATATGGGGGGAGGAAAGGTAGGATTTCTCCCGGGCCCGAACGTTTTAAGGGGGCCCGAAAAAGAGGGGCCGTAATTAATTATTTAATTCAAAAAAAATATTTTTTGCTTATCTACAAACTTTAGCTGATGGCATTTTAACCAAATGATAAAATAATATCAAATATGTGTATATATATATTTAGTTTTCACTAAAAAGTAATTGGTGTAAAATTATTTGTTATCGTGTCATTCGCGTCAATACTCTATATAATATGCTGTATTTACGGTTTTGCCCATCAAACAAGGCAACTGGATTTTAAAGAAATCATCGACTGCTTTGCTTCGGCTAAAGCAAGAAAAGCTAATTCGTAGTAATTAATTATAATTTATGTATTTTATAACTAATGTGTAATGTATGAATACATGTAAAAGATGTAAAATTATTTAAAAAGCAATGTAATTAAAAACCCAGGTAATATTGTTTCCAAATTTGTGCTTTTACTTTGTTATTTAAAACAAAAAAGGTATAAATAATATAGGTCATATCTTTTACAAATTTGTGCTTTTACTTTGTTATTTAAAACAGAAAAAGTATAAATATTTGAAATTTATTTGGTCTTGGTAGGGTGATTGTAGCTCCTGGAACCACCACTAATAGGGGCCCTAAAGCATTTTCCTCCCTGGCCTGAAATTTTCTCTCTACGGCCCTGTCTCTGAGTAATGCATTTCAATAATAATGGTATAGAACAGTAAAAGTGTGCGTGTATTTGTGTGTGTGTGTGTGTGTGTGTGTGTGTGTGCGCGTGTGTGCGCGCACGTGTGCACGTGTGACGTAATCCATGTACCCAGTGACGATCTTGGAGCAGGCGGATTTCATTCATGCACGCCGTCGTGGCCCGCGAGAGGTTGCGGCGGCGATGGCGGTGCCCATAAAACGGATTATTATTATTATTATTACCTACTACGACGCGGCGCACAGTTATACGTATATCTCTTGTACGCCGGTCGCAGACGCGAAGAGATGGTTGCACGTGAATTCGTGATCGACACTGCGGGTTTCCTGTACCGCGCTAGCGTTCGCGCACGCAGTTAATTTGAATATTTCAAAACGAAGAATATTTATCGTTTCCGCGAAAATACTGCAACGAAGATTTATGTGCGACAGGTTGTTAAACATAATAAAAAAAAAAATACACACACACACACACACACGAATACGTATACGTATTTTATTTTACCACACGTATCTGCGATATGCGAATTATCGTGCGCGCGAGATACGTGTACGCGGTATAATACGAGTACAGTGTCGTAGTTAAAAAAAAAAATAAATAAATAAACAAATAAAATAAAATGTACATTTTCACATAAGCGCGTGTTTATGTAATTTTTCTCTCCGATTTCGTTTTGCGCATTCGTACAGGTATCATTATTTTCGTCCGGGTACACACCGCGTCGTGTAACGATGATGAATCGATTGCGTGGACATGGCCGCCACGGCACGGCGTCGGTCGATACGCGGCGAGGGCATAACACATAATATCCAATATAACAATATTGATAATAATAATAATAATAATAATAACGTGAATAATTGTCCGGAAAACGTTTTCGAACGTTTCTGAACGCGAGCGATACTTAATAGCAACGCGATATAGCCGTATACAGACGCAGTAACAACTGTAGTCGCCACATCACACGACTGTGCATCGTGTCGAATTTTACATTATTATATATATTATAATTTATACTGTTTGTGGTATTACCATTATCTTTATTGTGGTCGATTTCGTTTTTCGACAAACTTTTAGATAGTGAAAACTGCTTTGCGCAGCCGCAGAGACGGACATCACGTAAAATTTTCGTTACCCGGAACATCTAATAGTAGAACTAAATTACAATTTTTTTTAGATTCTGAGTGAAGCGAAGGATCTTATGGTTTTACAATGATGTTTATTTTTTTTTTCTGTAAACACTTTTTCGTATAGAAATCCTTGTCCAAAAGTTTCGTCAAGCAACTTTTTAGATTCAAAACTGAACTGAGATGGTACTTTAAAGAGGTCACTTTTTCAAAATCTTCATAGTTTTTCCAGTAATCAAGAATAACGATCGAAAAACTGAGTAAAAACGGTAAAATCTGTAAAAATCCGCCGTAAACGAGATTTTCACTGTTCAGATTTTAGGTATTTAGTCATAAATCGAAAAGTATTGAAGCTAGAAACTTGAAAATTTTATCCAATATCAAATACATACTTTTTTATACTGGACAACATTTTCAGAACAATTATAGCACTTTTGACTTAAATATAGAACTTTTGATTTACCAAATTGTTTAAAAGTTTTTATGTAATATAATTTTAAATATTTGATTAAAAGTTCTGAAAATTTAATATGACCTTATTCATATACCTACCTAATTATCCTAACAAAAATTCAAAAATCGTGAGTCAGGATTTTTTTTTATACACACTTTAATAAATAATTATAGGATTTTTTACGATATTGTCTGATTTCTTTTAAGTTTATTTCTAATGAAATATTGAGTATTTGTTCCAAAGTTCTGAAATTTTAATACAAGTTTACTCTTATACTAAACTATCAATATCGAAAAAACATCAATAATCGTGACTCAAGATTTTTTTTCCAAGCATTTAAAAAATTATACAAATAACCGTAAAATACGTAAACAGTATTTAAATAATAATATATTATATTACACTGAAGCTTTGCTCAGAATCGTTTTTCACTAAAGAAATGAGTCATCATTTCTTTAAAACTTAATACATTCATCACCAATATCTTGTCCGAGGACCGAAGGGACGAAGGACGAACTTGTACCACCATCATCTCACTTATCAGCTTTTTCGAAACTTATTTTCGCTCATCACATAATTATATAATCTCGAGCACACATTCAAATTTCAATGTATGTTTACATTTATATATATACATATATATTTAAGTCATTGATATTTTCTTTTAATTATATTTAGGTGTAATACAGTTTTTTGTTTGATCGAATAAGCCAGTAGCGCCTCAGTAGTGAATTACAGGTATAATATACAATTTTGGCCGCACATAATATACGCGCGTGGTATTCACTGATTGAGTCTCACATTTGAACTAGTAAAAATCTTAATGTCTTATTGGTACGAACAAAAAATAAATCAATTGAGTCGCACACTTGGGACAAGCAAAAATACCAATTTGGTCAATACATTTACGAAATTTAAAATGTGCATAAACATTGTACTGAACATTAAATTTGTAGGTATATAAAGCGTTACACTTACTGCTAATTATTTAAAAAACAATAACGCGTTATTTTATTTAATGCGATACATATTATGTAAATGTGATAATTTTTAATAAAAGAAATACTACGTGTATATAAAGAAGGAGAAACAAAAATTGTAATTTCACGATGAAAAAAAAAATCATAAACACAAGAATAGGTAAGCACAATGTTTTTAAGATATAGTTGTTACCTGTATAACATAAAACTATTCTTACAACATTAAAATTACCACACATCAAAAATTAATATTGATATCAAATAACGTTTAAGTTCTCATCTATCCCGCATTGAACTTTATTAGTGAATTATTTAAAAATTACAGAAAAAAAAATACATTTTTAACCGTATCAGTATTTCTTAGCTCTGTCTGAAAAAATGATAAGGAATATGTTTTTTTTCTCAAAATCTGGACGGAGAAGTTTGTCTAAACTCAAATGGTGTTAAAATTAAAAATTTTCGGGGCTCGATTGGAATGTATTCCAAACTAACCGAAACTCAATTCGTTCTTAAAGGGTTTTTAGAGACTCAGTTCGTGTGCAGCCCATTTACTCAATACGGAAATGATTTATTTTGGATTCTTATATTCTTTTAAAATATAACGGCTGTGAATCGTTTAATTTTACAAGGGTCATGCGTTAGGTTATACTTACCTTACACCAAATTATTGTAGATCATAATGTTATGCACATCAACATATTTGACGGCAGAATTTCACTTTATCGGCATGAATTATGTCTATTAGGCGATGGCCGTAAAAAATCCGATTCCATCTCTTTCATACAATTTGAAAATATTGCGTAGGTATGGGCGTTCTAGAAATATTACAAGATTTACAGCTGAAGTGTACGCGTCACGCGTGGCTCGTAACTACGACTGACCCATAAATTTTTATGCTTGAATACGATTTTAGTCTATTTTATTATCAGATCCACACAGGTTGGTATATTATGTAAGTGTAACTAGATAGGTATTATAAAGTATAACAGTGTGTATTATAATTACTTATCATTTTAACAGAATTTTGTAGGCAAATATCATTTTATACGTGGTGAAAAATGTTCATCGTTTCCACATTTATTTCTTCATAATGTCTTGCTCATTACCATTATTTTTGATGTGAAAACATCTTATACGGCGTTCCGTCCTTTCCGTTTGGGCAGTGAAATTTTCGAGCGTTACCTTTTTCGCGTAACGCTCGTTTGACATGTTTCTTCATGTTCATTGTTTATATAAATATATATATATATATTTTTTCTTATAAATGTTATTTGATACGTTTTCATTTTTTTTTTTAACTGAGAACATAAATTTCCATTCCTATTTATGATTTCAGTCAACTATTACTTTCATATTGTATTCAAAATATATAATTGAATTGAATATCGCTTTGTGTCCGGAAAATAAAATTTAAACAAATTTAATTCTTAAAACATTTTAAACCTAACCTACAAATATTATGAAAGCACGTCTTTTAAATTAAGAATATTTACTTCAAATTCTACATATTAAATCTATATTCCTAAGCTCACATATACCTACCGTTTTCACATCTTCCGAGGGTCACCCGTGACACTCTCAGTTTTTTTTTTGTAAAAACTATCACATAAAACATGTAAAAAAAGACAAAGACATCAAGAGAAAAAAGTCCACCGAACTGATTCACGCAGTAATACAGTGGCCCTGTTCACCTGAGTCTGCGAGGCATGTGCGTCACGACCGGCGCGCCGGCAGCAGCAGTCCGGCGTCAAGCGACTGGACCGTGACCTTTTCACATACCTAATTTTTTCTTTTTTTTTTTTTTTTGCAAATCGCCCTGACACGTCGTATTTATTTCAACAAAACGCACGACAACACAACGTCGAGTGACACGCGAAACGCCATTGGCTGTACACAGGTAATCAATCCAAGTCATGAAACGACCACTGGCAGACATCACCCGCAGTCGAGCTTATTCGCGTTAATATGCGTATTAAATGTGTACAACAGCGCCGCGCTACGTGAATAATGCTCGGTGTCTCGGCCTTATTTATTCACGTGTAAAACTATTCGGCCGTCAAGTTCTCCACTAGGTCACGGAAGTTCTAAAAAAATATTCGTGGACTCAAAAGTTTTTTGTTTCCCCTCAAAATATTCATAAAGCTCATAACGATTTTCCAGTCACGTCATTTCGATGACGAAATCTTTACAAAATGGTCGAGTACAACTATATTGGTTCCGAATGGATATGTTTTTTCGCTGAATTCGGCAATTCAGGTGCACAGTTTCCATGTGCAATTTATCGTCACAACAAACATTGAAAGTCCTCGTTGATTTGATGGCCACAAAATCGTGGGTTTCATACAGAGTTGTAATAATCAAATCAAAACGAAAAAAATTAATATTTTTCTGCTTTAAGAAAATACCAGTAAATATAAAATAGTAATACGTGATATAATCATTTAGTAGGTATATATTTTTACTATGGCATATTTTCAATTTGAGTGGAGGGGTTGAAAATTTAAAAATTCATCAATTCTTAAGGTAATGACTTCATTTTATTTTAAAAGGGACAATTAGGTGATAATATAGTTAATATTAATTTATTATTTGAAAATTTTTTTGATGAATATTAATTCAATACTCTTGGTCAATACTTTTACTAGCAGCAAAAGAACAAGAAATCAGCAAAGAAGGTAGCACTTGAAAACAACATTAAAATACCTCTCGTTTTAATTTAATTATTGGAGGATAAACCACGCACTTAAATTTTAAGCAAATAATCATTCAATAATAAAATCAAAAAATTATTAACATTTTCTATATAATTTCATTATAATATTCATCTTAATAACAAATATTTTTTTTTTGTGAAATCTGTAATAATTTACTAAGAAAGTATGTTTTAGAAAAAAAATCATAATTTAAAATAACCTCAAAATATTTAAAAAAATACATATGTATATATAATGGGTGTTTTTTTTTTAATCTGAAGGTGATTTGAATCAATGATCTCAAGTAAATTTGGTACCAGTTTTTGATTGAAGTTAATATATACTTTTTTTCCAATTTGTGATAACTCCATAATTTGTTGTCCAATCCTTTTTCAACTCCAAGTTATGGTTTTTTTTTTGTTTTTTTTTTTTTTTTATTTTGTTATTAATTAGCTTTTAGTCAACTATGATAGTTCAAAAGTTATAACCATATAAAGTATATAATATTTATATTATAATTATTATCATTCAAGTTATCGTTAACTCTACTGTTTTCAACGGGGTCTAGTAGAGTTTTCGAGCTTGAGTTGTATTGTACACGAGCAAAACATGATTTAAAGTTACCTACCTTAAGCATGTAGAAATACAATGCAATGTCGATCTCTCTGAAAATTCTTTTAACAATTATTTACAAAAATACAAACCACTATGTTCTACCAAAAATATATTCAGTAAAACATTACACAACATAGTGCATAGGTTATAATAAAACATAGTGCATAAAAAATGTTATTTGAATTAAATAACTGCCGGATTGAAAACAACATGATTTATAATAAATGATACCACGACTTTTCTAATTATACTACCACACTGTTTTGTTATTATTGTTTTAATCTGGTTTATAAATTATAGTCGATATCATTCTTCATTGTCATGTCATTAAAATTTTGCGCTCGAGGTGAATATAAATTATTCGCCCCCTCCTTTCTTCAATTTTATTTATTTGCTTATATATTATGTACACATATTACGGTGTTAATGTATTATATTATAGTTTATGATATTTATGAAACCGAGTGTATTTAAAAAAAAATATTTTAGATTTTGATCATTGCGAAGGACGCATATTGGTTTAAAAATTATTTGCGGTTTTGTACTAGTATGCCTGTGTGATCATGTATCCTTATCGTGGAAGTAGTCCTGCAAATTGTTTGTTTAACCCACCATCTGTACAACATTGTTGTTATTTCTCATTATAATATACGAATGCTCTCAAATTATTATTTATTTCACGTTTTTAGTAAAAATAGTTATTAAAAAAGAAAAACACGAGTCCTTTGTTCAACTCAAAGTTTAAAACTATAGAGATAGTTAAACATCTAAATATAAAATAATCTCCACTATCACCCAATAAGCCTCATCATTTAAAGTTTATTTATAATAAATAATGTCGCCGGAACAAATATTACTTATCACTTCTCTACAGTGTTATCGATACCTGTTAAACATATTCCAAATACTTCTGAGCACTAATACACGATTTAAATTTTGAAACAACCCTCTCACTGACCAAATCGAAAATTATTGCTTTCAGACTTTATGTTATGATATTCAATACAAAAAAATCACGTAAATCCTGACTAATCGTATCGAGGTTTATGTACATAGAAACGAATAGCGCTTTTTTACCATCAATTTGTATTTTTACGGGATATATATTTTTTAAAACGCTGTGAATATAAGCGGGTCGATTTACTTTTACAATTTCTTAGTTGAATTTTAAGATATTGTTTTCGGTAAACTTCGTGACGTCACACACTCTTCTTTTTCCATAATGGCCTCGGTGCCGACTCTGACAGTTTTTCACTTGGAACGTGAGACTGTGAGATATTTGTATACTTCACATGATTGGTTGTTGTCAATTTACGTTTCACTCAGTGTCAGTATCTTATAATACAGTCATTGTTCATACACGTCATATCCAAGCGGTAAGCGTTATTTAATATAACACTCTGTATTTATACACAAATGTGTGAAGAAAACAGGTCGGTATAATAAATATAAATATAATTAATTGTCGCTAGGCAACGCAGGGTCGACAGGTAACGCAGGGATCCTAGGCAACGCAAGATCATTAGAAAACGCCCGGTCACTTGATCAACATAGAGTTGCTTGGACAACTTAAGGTCACTAGATAATGCAAGGTTACATAGGATTTATTGGCAAACTTGGGTCACTAGGCAACACAAGATTGCTACGCAACGCACGCTCGCTGGGAATCTTAAAGCGTTATACTAAATAAGCTACATTAGGGTGACCATATTAAAAAAATTAAAAAACGGGACAATCGTAACTCCCCCCCCCAAAAAAATACCAAGTTTTAGATTTTTGTTATTTAATGCATGAAATTTAGTATTTTTTAACGCTTCTAAAAACTTGCTCCATTGCAAAAGCGGTAATTACTTTTTATTTAGTCAATTCATATTTCGTTCGAGCGCAAGAAAATTTTTTATCATGAATTTTCTTTAACGTAAAATCCATAGATCCAAACGAATGAATATGCTTGATAGTATGAAAAACAAACATACCTTCTTCGGCCGTAATACGTTTGCTCTCTTCTGATAGCCCAGATTTTCTTTTATTGATCAATAACGATATTTATTTATTAGTTACTGTTTTATATTCGTTTAGTACTTTAATATTTTTTTCATAAAATTAACATAATCATAAGAAAATAACGGGATTAAAACTGGAACATCTCATAAAAATGGGATAAAAAGCGTCCCGTCAAAAGTTTGTCGGGACTTCGGGACATGATGATCAAAAAAGGGACAATCCCGTTTTTAACGGGACGTCTGGTCACCCACTGATTTCATGTAGCTGCTACATGAAATCAGTCATGAATAAAGTAACAATAGTTTATTCACTACACGGAAAGCATTTAAATCATGTATTTATGTTGAATGTGGTTAAATACATTTCACATTAAGTGAAGTTTATCAAAAATCTTAGAAAAATAAAAAATAATATACGTATTATTTGTGCGAGTTTTACTTTGATATTAATTTTAAAAAATACTAGCAGATCGTATGTACATATTACATCTATACCTTTTAATCTGTCATCCCTTAATTTTTCAAATCATTGACTGACTTAAGTGCTCGCTCTGAATGACGTTACGGTTTGTCACTGGTATATCTAATCTTAGAGTATGGAGTATCTTAGTATCTTAATATTTTAGAATGGATCCGTTGTCACCAGGCACGTAGCTAGAATTACACCTTTTGGGGTGGTTCAATTATGGCCAGCATTTTTCTTGGGTGTCCAAAATTTACTCACCCCCCTCCCCTATCTGAAAATAATCCAACAAAAAGTAAGCATCTATATACTAAATACATTTTTATTTTTAATAACTATAGTATACCGATATCACTAGTCATAATTTTTCTTAATTCGATGAATGTGGTTGTCGACGAGTGCCTACGATCTGTTTATATTCATATCAGTTATTATGAATTTAGAATGTTTTAATATGTAATAATGTAATCTACGCAATAACAAATATCAGACATTTTCCAAACATGGTTCAACATTGTTTTTACTTTTTACTCAATTAAAATTAGGATATATTAAAAATACAGTGGGGGTGGCCAGTGAATATTTTTGGGTGGCCGGGCCACTTATATGACTCTGGTGACTAATCGACTCGAAAGAGTCCAACGTCGATTTCTAAGATCAGCTGGGTCCTCTTTGTAAATGCTTCATGCCGAGTATGACGATACTTGTTACTAGCTAACTTGATATTATTTCACTGGCTGATCACCGAAATTATACAAACGTAAAATGTGTCAAGAACAGTAATACAATTGACTTTGCAACACTCTTGTCATTAATTCATTGTAGAGTTTTTTCTCGCCAAATTTGTTTGAATATTCTTATTTTAATCGTATGTTATGCTTCACCAATTATATGTCAAAATTATATGTTGATTAACGTTATAGGCCAAATTGGGCATCTCTTGCTTAGAACGAGAACAAAAATAGCGTTACAAACAATATATATTACGTTATCTATGCAAACTAAATTGTAAATTATGTCTAATATCTGTAAAGAAATGTTAACTCTTGTGAAATCAATAATAAATAAATAGTAAACATACCAAGACACGTGACATAGTAGTGTAGATTTGAATGAGTCACAGTATAAAATAATATGGATGTTCACATGATAGTATTCACAAAATATTTATGATTCGCTTTTATTTATTTATTTATTTTTACTGTTCACCGATCGCAGCTAAGTCGTACGTCACACGTATAATTATTTCGTTGCTGTAGTTTGGGAGTTGTATACGCCGTCGCTGCCGAAGTGCAACATACAGTTGACAGCACTGCATTATGAGTTTTTTTTTTTTTTGATACCTACTACCTTTTCTGGTATTTATTATTTTTTAATTAATAATGATAATTTATGTCATCCCGGCAGTCCCGAGGCTGAAAGCACTACGCATACCATATAATATACAACTACGGCGTATGCGGAGAAAGGGACTGCGCAATATTTTAGTCATATCTACGCGTAGCAAAATCGTGGTGTATTATTTTATAATATTTTATCTGCAAATAAATAGTGACAGATGTTTAGCATACGTTAACAAAATAATATTTAAAACTGCGTTTACAAAACTGACCATAACGCATGCATACGTATATTAACAGTGTCCGGTACAAAATGGCGTGATATCATGTACACGCTCGTACACGCGTTTTATTCCAATTTTGTATGGTAATATTATTTTCAAACCGAATGATATATAGTATTGTGTATGTGTGTGTGTGTGTGTGTGTGTGTGTGTGTGTGTGTGTGTGTGTGTGTGTGTATGTAATGTGACCACATTCAGTTTTGGTGATCACTCAGTCAACTTCAGTTGAATTCCAGAGATGGGGAAATACAGTAGAAGGGACGAATAAAAAGTAAAAATAGACAGAGAAAGACTCAGAGAAGTACTAGAAATGTGAACTTGCAACAAAAAAATTACGTGCTCCATCACAGTGAATATTTGCAGACTTGGAGGAGCTCCAAATGAATTCGTGATGAGTGCAGCCGTATCAAGCGTTGAAAGGTATATATTGCACAATTTCCGGTCTTATGAATAATTTGCAACGAGCATAAAGTATAACCACGCACTGCTATAAACATAATAGACGGAAGGGGATTACAGGCAAATGCAGTAAATAAAAATACTGTTTATTCGTTTTCATCACATGTCATAAATTGTTATCGTTTGTGACTTGTACTGTTGTTAACTTTGTTTTATGGAGACACATCGGTCGCGTGTTATTTTGTCCCGATACCGCGGATGTCTCGATTCCTGAAAAAATAAGTTAATACAATAAAAACGCAATTCAATGGTAATTAAGTACTAATTTATTGGTGTGGATGGTTAATGGATGTAATGATAAATAAGTAAAATTGTGTACGTCATATTATCATAATATGATAAAAAATAATTTATTTAAAAATAACCTATACCTATGTCCTATATAAACAAAATTATTTATTTAATTGCGCTTTATTTATTAATTTCCATTTATCTTTGGCGAATGAAGTCTAATTGAAAACTAATGAATTGAATGACGGATAAGTTACAATATAAATTCGCACTACCAATCAAAATGCTACGCAGAATGAATATTGCCGGGTTATCGGCTATAATTGATACAGTATGTATATAATATATTGTAATAAAGTTTAAAAAATATTCCGGTTATTATTATATTATTTGAGTTTATGGTACAGACGAGTGATAAATATATACACTAGAATCAATCTTTTTTTTGTTTTAACAACTGAAGAAGTTTCCCGACTAAGCAGTTGTCTCTTAATTAATCTGTGTCCCTAAAGAGCGAAATTTAGAGACGTTTTACGATTATATACGCCGTACCGAGGACTTTTATAGAGATAACGCGATTTATTTACATTGCAAATATTATAAGTGTCACTATATGACATAATATTACCTATATTGAATGAATAATATGTTGTCATGTCTGATGTTTTTCCGCATAAATATCTACAAAAAAAAATGTGGCAATAAAAAGGTATCTTTTATCTTGAAGTGAATTTTGATAATTTTTTCGTACTAGTAACTATTAATATACTTGCCATATATGCATCATTAAGACAAATGAGACTCAATATTTGGATTTTGTTTTTTATAAATAATAATATAATACAATTGAAATAAGAAGTAGCTATAAGACGTGTTTGGTTCATAGGATTCGGATCAAATGATGAAATAATAAATATCGTTTTGTGCAACGATACCCATAGGTTTTTTTTTCGCACATATAAATTACGATAAAACAATATTTGATTTATTTAAACGTAAACAATTAAAAATAAAGAATGGAGACGAAATTACGTTCACAAACTCATAACAAATTGGTTTGCAATTAAGTTATACTCGCGAGTGCCGCGGCCCCTCGAGCGCTGTTGAGATGTTCAATATTATACGTGTGCAGTATAATGTTATGGCGTATACACTCGGTTTTTATCATTTTAGGAAATAACAACGAAACCGTAGTATTATGATGTGCATAATATACATCATGACTAACCAGCGATAATTGCGAGCATGATTAAATCGCGTAAACATTTAATTTCGTGAATCATATTTGTGATTATTAATAATTATGCGGAGGAAAAAAAACAACTTAATACACCGCGAGTGTATCGACAGTGCGGTTACAATACGCGAGTAGGCGGAAATATATATTTTAACAACTTACACACATAAACGCACGAGCCAGAGACGGACGGCGGCGGTGATTTGCTGGCCGAACAATAATTAATAATCGTGTACCAGGCGAAAACCATGGTCGTGAAACAATTTCTAACATGCGATGTTTTGTGAGCGGAAATTGCATGTGTGATATCCTAAAACTTAACAGGACGAAATACTCACGATATTTGTTTTGATTTACATTCGCATAAACGTGACCCACCACGGTATGTGCAACCGTTCAGGTGAACATTTCTTTTTAAATCGATTTTCTGGGAATATTATGATATAAAAATAAAAAATCTCTTTTTTTTTATGAAAATAAAAATATATTTATATTTTTTTTCAATTTTTTTAGTTTTCTTGGGTGACACTCACTACATATGACTTATCGCTACAAAAGATAATTAGAGCTCGTCTAGATCTCCGAGCTGGATCACTATGCTTACTGATATTTTTAAAATATAAAATTATAAAATATTTTCCATTAAAATAAAAAAATTGAATTAAGTATGTTTTCTTAGGTGTGGTTTTGTTGAAATGGTTATCATCTAAATTTTTTCAGTCTCTTTAATTTTTTACCTCTTCCACACACCAAACAGTCCAAAAAATTCTGGCGTCAGAGATCGAACAATTTCTCAGATTCAGCCTGTCACGCAGTAAAATTTTTTTAAGGATCTCTGGTTTAGAATACCAAATGAAGCAGTGGCAGTACATTTTTGCGGCGTACCTCTGCTTTATTTCTGTGAAAATTATGCTTATCTTAATCATAGTTTAAATAGAAAATTAAAAATTGTACAAAAAAGTATTTTCATATGTGTAATAGTTGGGTATAATAAAAATACAATGTAATAATAATAATAATAGATACTAGTGGCTAATAGTTTCTTTTAAAGATATGTTAAAAAATTTTAAAAAATCATTCTATTAAAAACCAAAAAAAAATATTTTTGTCATTTAATATGTAGTGAATATATAAATTTAAATCATACATAAAACAAAATCTGGTAAGTGAGATGATGGTGGTACAAGTTCGTCCTTCGTTCCTTCGGTCCTCGGACAAGATATTGGTGATTAATGTATTAAGTTTTAAAGAAATGATGACTCATTTCTTTAGTATAAAACGATTCTGAGCAAAGCTCCAGTGTAATATAATATTTTATTATTTAAATACTGTTTACGTATTTTACGGTTATTTGTATAATTTTTGGTGAGTTTTTTTGTAATTAAACCCTCATAAAATATTCAGTTAGATATAAATCATTTAAATTTCAATTCTTATAACAATTATAACTCATTAGAAATACACGTAAAAGAAATCAGACAATATCGTAAAAAATCGTATAATAATTTATTAAAGTGTATATAAAAAAAAATCCTGACTCACGATTTTTGAATTTTTGTTAGGATAATTAGGTAGGTATATGAGTAGGGTCATATTAAATTTTCAGAACTTTTGTCAATTATTTAAAATTATATTACATAAAAACTTTCAAACTATTTGGTAAATTAAAAGTTCTATATTAAGTCAAAAGTGCTATAATTGTTCTGAAAATGTTGTCCAATATAAAAAAGTATGTATTTGATATTGGATAAAATTGTCAAGTTTCTAGCTTTAATACTTTTCGATTTATGACTAAATACCTAAAATCTGAACAGTGAAAATCTCGTTTACGGCGGATTTTTACCGATTTTACCGTTTTTACTCAGTTTTTCGATCGTTATTCTTGATTACTGGAAAAACTATGGAGATTTTGGAAAAATGACCTCTTTAAAGTACCATCTCAGTTCAATTTTAAATCTAAAAAGTTGCTGGACGAAACTTTTGGACAAGGATTTCTATACGAAAAAGTGTTTATAGAAAAAAAAAAAAAGAATAAACATCATTGTAAAACCATAAGATCCTTCGCTTCACTCAGAATCTAAAACGTGACAGATTAATTTTGAAATAAATCACGTTTACTGAGACGCACGGTGAAACAACTTGTGTGTAAACGTCGGACAGACCGTTAAAATCTGAACGAATCAAATCCGATCGAACTCGTCACGTTTTAATTGTCATTTAAACCGGTGTAATATCAATTGTAATTATAATATAATATAAGACACACGGTGATATTCGATTTGTAAGATTTGTACGTCTGTATGGCGCGTAACGTAACAGTTGGTTATTATTTTTTTATTTCCGTGCACACGCGTCTGTGTGCACGTGCAGTGAGGGGGTGTCACGAGCGACAATCCACCGCCGATCATAGCAGTACGTCAAATTATTATAAGGACGACGGTGTGCTACGTCACTTGATATAATTATGTGCGTACGATGCTCGTGTGTGTAATATCATGCGATATGCATAATACGAGAATTCCGAATATAGATCTACTGAAATTTATGTTAATTATAACGTCGATTCGGTTTCTCGAGCACCCGTCCTACTGACCGCCTTCTTTCGTAATCAATTATAATATTTTATTTTACTAGAAAATTTTAACTTGGCCGCGTCAGACGCGTACCTATAATATACCGTAGTACACTCGCTCGGCGCGGAATGATGTGGCGTATTACTTGTATTTATAATTTGATAACGATGTTACGAATAATGAATATTAGTATTATAGTATCATAGTTTTAATATGGTGTACGGAATAAAAAAATAAAAAATAAAGCGTAATTAGAAATTAGTATGCAAAAGCGATATTACAACGAAACCGTGAAGTACAAACGATTCGTTAATTAAAATTAACTACGTGGACACTGTTAAGGTTGTAATTATTACTACTCAATGTATTATGTTTAATTTATGCAAAGTATACAATCAATTCGCAATTTGTATTCTTGTTTTTAAAACTTAATAATTGTCAAATATAAAAATTTAATACCCAGCCATGAATTTATTTCAGACTCATTTCAATAATGTAAATTAAAATCGATTTCACATCAAAATAATTTGTAAGTGAATAAACAATTATTAGGTATTTCAAAATTTAATTTTTTCAGTAAAAAAAAAGAAATACACACCTGTTGTTTGTATATAACTGTGATATTCCTGTAATATAACCTTTTAAACTCATTACAATCATTATTAAAATACATACATACATATACACACACACACACACACACACACACACACACACACACACACACACACACACACACACACACACACATATATATATATATATATATATATATTGTTTCTGATGTTATAAAATGTTAATTTTATCACCCGCAATATTTGAGTAGGTGAAAAATAATAAAATATTGTAAAAACATTAAATTATAAATTAACAACAACGATTGGTCGATTTCATGTCCATTTAAACGTGGATTACTGTACTAAACTGAAAACACAATGATCTTTAATACAATTATATTTTCGTTTATAAGTTACGCAGTTTATTGTGTGTATAAGAACTATTTTTTAAAATTTAAATTGAATCCTAATCATATGTAATAGATATGATTTTAAATCGTATGATGAAACGTAAATACTAATTTTTAACTAATGAAAAATAACATTTCGGAAGTTTGATAATGTTTTTGTGTAATATACAGCATTTTAATATGCTTACAAATGGTATAATATTATAGTTTCATAATTTAATTTTAGCAATCATACTCACTGATAAAAACCTCGGACAAGATATTGGTGATGAATGTATTAAGTTTTAAAGAAATGATGACTCATTTCTTTAATATAAAACGATTCTGAGCAAAGCTTCAGTGTAATATAATATATTATTATTTTAATACTGTTTACGTATTCTACGGTTATTTGTATAAATTTTGGTGAGTTTTTTTGTAATTAAACCCTCATAAAATATTCAATTAGATTAACTCATTTAAACTTCAATTGTTATAACAATTATAACTCATTAGAAATAAACTTAAAAGAAATCAGACGATATCGAAAAAAATCGTATAATAATTTATTAAAGTGTGTATAAAAAAAAATCCTGAATCACGATTTTTGAACTTTTGTTAGGATAATTAGGTAGGTATATGAGTAAGGTCATATTAAATTTTCAGAACTTTTTGTCAAATATTTAAAATTATATTACATAAAAACTTTCAAACGATTTGGTAAATTAAAAGTTCTATATTTAAGTCAAAAGTGCTTTAATTGTTCTGAAAATGTTGTCCAATATAAAAAAGTATGTATTTGATATTGGATAAAATTTTCAAGTTTCTAGCTTCAATACTTTTCGATTTATGACTAAATACCTAAAATCTGAACAGTGAAAATCTCGTTTACGGCGGATTATATATATAATAGCTATGATTTTAAATCGTATTATCGTAAATACTAATTTTTAACTAATGAAAAATAACATTTTAATATGCTTACAAATGGTATAATGTTACAGTTTCATAATTTAATTTTAGCAATCATACTCACTGATAAAAAATTATCTTGATGAAATTAATAATAAAAGACCTTGTTGTAATAAATTACAAAGTGTTTAATCTATAGGGATTTCAATCATGCTATTTTCTATACTACGATAATATTTTTGTCTGAAAAAGTTGTTCAATTAGTTGTTTACCGTACAAATAGGTAATTTGTTTTCATTTAAATTAAATCCTAATAATAATTATCATTTAATATGACGTATGAATAGTAATATATAACGCAAAATCTTACTTTAAAATTGTGGAAAACACGATTATATTAATGAAAATAAAGCGATTAATAACGTAGTGGATTTTGAAGTTTGTTTTTCGTTTTCCACAATACAATGCGATGAACAAATGATATTATTATAGGCACTACGAGAACACGTACACGGGTATTAAAACCCAAAATAACCCTTCGAGACATCTGTAATTCTGGTAATGTTATGAATTCCAGCTCTAATCCTAAATCCACTTGAGTTATATTTGAAAAAACGAAAACCTTCGCCGTAGTAATTTACTGACATCATCATCCCGTCGTGAAACGTTCAAAACAAATACTCATACCGAATACCGTGTTGTTTGATCTATATACGAATATACTTGATAATTATTAAACACGCGTGCTCTTTATATTAGGTCATCTGTGACTTAGAACGGGAAGTGACAATAAAACTTAATCCCGTGTCGTATAGATAAATCGTTGTGATCGCGTTCCCTACAGTCATTATTCGTTGTGTAAAGACGTCCTAGAATGGGCCTTAAACGCGCGTTTGATAATAAAAAAAAAAAAACTGCAAATCAACGAAATTGTATATAATTTTATAGACGTTTAAGAGTATGTTATTAGGCGTAATTAGAATAATAAAATCCTACTATATATACCATATTATAAACGTTGTGTCGAAACACGATAATTCAATTTAATTGTGTATTTTTACTTTTATATTTTCTCGTAAAATTATTTACGATGGAAGTGAATAAAAATTCACAAACCATGGAATATTTTTCCTTGAGATTATTTCATCAATCAAAATATATGAACACAAAAACAAATTTGTTTTTTTTTTTTTTTGTAATACGATTTTATAGTCAATTATCGTAAGTACCACTATAGACAACAACCAAACTCACACAGGCAAGAATTCACGTCGAAAAAATGACGTGTGCATATCTAAATATTATATAACAACCAGGTAAAGATTAACAAGTTTACCAAGAGAAATATTACTTTAGAAGTACAGCTGAAGAGTAAATACGCATATAATGTCATACTATGTAATACCATTGATTATAAATACTAGTATTTATAATCAATGGTAATACAAACATGCATACCTAAGTATACAGGGTGTTTCACGAAGATCTGACATGTTGAATAACTTTTGTTCTATTCAATATTTTTAACTTTTTTTTTTTAAATGAATACTATAGCCTAGCGCTACAATAAAAGTACATTAAAATTTTTTTTTAATTTTTAAGACTCAAATTTCAAAATTTTTAATTTAATTTTAGAGTTTAAAAAAAAAATCAAAATAGGCATTTTGTAAACATGATTTTTAGAAAAATTTTGGTGTTTGAAATTCTTATAAAGGTTGATCCGTTAATTTCTTATGATTTTTTAAAGTTTACGAAAAATGTAATAATATGTATTGTTTATCAGTCATCAGATAATATCACTAGTAAGATAATGAACTATTAAGCAATTTAATTCGGTTTTTCGTAAACTTTAAAAAATCATAGAAAATTAACGGATCAACCTTTATAAGAATTTCAAACACCAACATTTTTTAAAAAATCATGTTTACAAAATGGCTATTTTGATTTTTTTTTCAAACTCTAAATTAAAATTTTAAATTTTGAAATTTGAGTTTTTAAAAAAAAAAAAAATGTTATTTTATTGTAGCGCTAGGCTATAGTATTCATTAAAAAAAAAAAAAAAAAGGTTAAAAATATTGAGTAGAACAAAAGTTATTCAACATGTCAGATCTTCGTGAAACACCCTGTATGTTATATGATATAAATAAATAGATATAGGTGTTATTTGGTTGCATGTGTGTGTGTGTGTGTGTGTGTGTGTACGTCAATTATTTTTTCGTCACTAAATTTAAATCGAGCCGCAGTGACTTTTTGCGACCGCGTGTACCACGCCACTACGGATTTGTGTTTGTGAATTATATCGACGTAAAAAAATTACCAACGAATTTACCATATTGACATTAAACCACACATATCTATTATAGTGCTATACTACAACCGAAGTATGTATAGCCGTATCGGTGAATGCAGTCTAATTAATTTTGGCGATCGAATAACACTTCTGAATGCGACTGCCGCCATGTGTCTGGTTATATTGCGGCATGATTTAAAAGCCATTAAAATTTCACAAGCCTATTCGCCGTAATACAAAACGTAGACGTGTGTATTGATCTACATGTCTGAATACACACACACACACACACACACATACACATACACATACACACACACACACACACACACACACATACACACACACACACACACACACATATATGCAAATATATGTATACTTTGTGTAATATTATAAATTATACTATGAATATAATATAACGTCGACGCAGTATAATGTACCGTATAATTTCTATACGCGTACATTGTAACGTTTGGGACTCGGTCGCACGTCGATGACGATGTTGACGGTGATGGCCGAAAAGTAATACGACGAGCAATGGTTTTTTTCTTTATTTGATTGTTCGCGCCGCGGCGCCTTTTGATTTCGAGCTGGTCGTTTCCACGTGCGCACGAGATAGTATATTTTAATACAATACCGTACGTAATACCTAGCCTACGTTACATTGTTAATGTACAATGTTACATTTATGCACAACGGCGGCCACAGAAGTTAAGTCATTCGGATTAATAACGACAATGCGAGCGCGCGTGTATTATGTACATATACTCACACGTGATACAGATAGGTATGCGCGAACGAGAGCCGGACGCGACCACGCCGGCCACAGATGGAATTAAAATAATCAAAATTAATTACACACGTTAGGTTTTGACGGACACGGTCGATAGGAACGACGGTTCATCATCATTAGGGCTAGGATTTAAATGACCCAAAAAACCTAAAAAAATGACGTTAAAATAACCTAAAAATGTCTTTAAAAAATGACCTTAAAATAACCTAAAAATGACCTTAAAAAATGCCCAAAAGATGATTTTAAAATGTTATTAAAATGCATTATAATTATTAATTACTATTTATTAATTAATATTTCGTTACAAAATTATTTAGATTTTAATATTATAAAAAAATAGCAAAAAAAATGTTAATTTAGGATTTTCTTGATATGAATAATAAAGTTTGAAGTTTAGACTTATCATGCACTATTATGTGACTACTACACATTGTACTCTCCGCATCACTGTCATTTAATTTAACGAGTAAGATAACTCGCGGTATCGAAGATTATTCTCTATACTATCTCTATAATTGAAATATTGAATATGATTTATTTCTGTTACAAATTCAAAACTTTTATCGAGAACATCTAGTGTAAATGAAAATGTGTAAAAATATTATCTAGATTCCAAAAAAGTATGAAAAATGCCCGTAAAATTGAAAAAATGACCTAAAAATGCTACAAAATGACCCTAAATCCATAAAAGTACAAAAAATGCAAAAAAAGGCAAAATAAAAACTATATATTTGGACTCGTATATGACCAAAACACATTTTGTGCTTGAAAAGCTATGTCCAGTAAATCCTATAAAAAAAATGCAAAATCCTATACTATCCTAGCCCTAATCATCATCATCTAAAGGCTTCGTCTTGTGATAACCATAGGTATCTGTCCTTTGCCACGTTTTTCAATTTTGAATATGTTGTGACCTCCGTGAGATGTTTGAGGTCTTGGAAATATGATGTTCTTGGGCGTCCTCTAGATCTTTTCCCCAAGATCTTTCCTTCAAAGATATTTTTCATAAATGTGTTATGTCTGAATAGGTGCCCTATTAATTTCGTTTTCCTTTTTAATATGTGTTTTATTATATTCCTTTTTTCGCTTACATCTTTTAACACTTGCTCATTTGTTTTCCTCTCAACCCATGATGTTTTAATCATTTTTCTCCAAATCCACATTTCCATTGCTTCTAAGCGGTCCTTTTCATTCTTCCTGATAGTCCGAGTTTCACATCCATATATATAGTAACACACTCCACACAAATGTTTCAATGAATTTTTTCTTTGTTTCGATATTAAGGTGTTTGCTGGTTAATAGACTGTTTTTTTTTTTTATAAAATGTTTGTTTGGCTAAAGTTATTCTTTTTTTTATGTCAATATTGGATGTATTATTATATGTTATTATACTTCCCAGATAGGAGAACTGTTCGACTTCTTGGATTACCGTGTCGTTTAATTTTATAACTGGGTGGGTATATATTTGATCTCTTCGGGCTGTCATTGTTTTTGTTTTGGTTGCATTTATTTTCTTATGAAATTTGTCCATAACCCTTGACAATGTGTTGAGCACGAGATTCATGTTGTCTTCACTTTCTGTCACCAGTGCAATGTCGTCCGCAAATCTTATACTGTGTACTTCTTCTCCGTTTGTTCTTACGCCGTTGGTTACCTCTTTCATTTCTTCAATGGCTTCTTCCATGAATTTGATTGAACAAATAAGGCGACAAGGGACAGCCCTTAATGTACAATGATACATTTATGCACAACGGCGGCCACAGAAGTTAAGTCATTCGGATTAATAACGACAATGCGAGCGCGCGTGTAGGTATACGCACAGCACACAGTACATGGTGCACACGTATATTATGTACATATACTCACACGTGATACAGATAGGTGTGCGCGAACGAGAGCCGGACGCGACCGCGACGGCCACAGACGGAATTAAAATAATCGAAATTAATTACACACGTTAGGTTTGGACGGACACGGTCGATAGAAACGACGGTTATAATACTAATTCGTAAGACGGTCACAGTTTTGTAATACCACAGTACAGCGGCGGATTAAGCAGTTTGCCGAGCAAAAGGAAATTTGCCGCCCGTTCATTTTTATAAGTTATTTTGTAACCAGCAAAATACGTTATTTAACAAAATGTATTATTAATAAGATAATTTTTTATTATTTAAAAATACTTAAAAAAAATAACAGCTAAACATAAAAATTATAAATATTATACTATGTACATTATTAAAAAAGTTTTCTTCGACGTTTTATGCTTGCGAATTCTTCAATTATATCATTAAAATGTATTTTTGACACTGATTCCGCTTCGATACTTAGTAAGGCTGATGAATTTAAACGATTTTTGCCAACGGAAGATCTTAAAAATGTCTTAATTCTGTTAAGACACGAAAAAGATCTCACTGCCGAACAGTTCGTAACCGCCATACAGGAAAATATTCTTAGAGCAATACTCACATTCGGAAATATTTCTTCCGATTCCTGGTTTCAGATAAATGTAAATAAACTTTGGCCAGGTTGCTTTTTCTCAATTGTATTACGAATATACATCTTAAAAATCAATGTCTATTTCGTAAAATTGTTCGAGTCTTTCGGCCTCTCAAACAAATTCATCAGTACTAGGTGATTGATTCGTTGTCTATGTTAATCAAAAAATTGAATTTTTCATAAATTTATGCGTATCCAGAATGTTTCATTTCTAGTTGCTGCCTGATTTTATACAACACGGCAAAATAAATTATTTTTAATTTCTTTTTACCATCCAAAACTATTTCATTCGCTCTAGATTTATCTTGCTCTAGTTCGTCACATACGAGTGGTCTCACACGATGACGTTTCTGGTCCCATTCGTATTCTTCTTGTTTCGTTTTTTTTTTTTTTACTTCTTCTATGAACTGTTGAAACATAACGTCTGTTCTAATTTCACTCACACAATCAATTAAAGATTTATACAGATCAACATCTTCTAAATTAGCTGACGCTGATTGCAACATTTTACTTGTTTTATCAAATCGTTCTAACAATGAAGTCCGAAATACGGCCATGAAGACAGATTTGAATTTACTCAAGTTGTTTTTCAAATAGTTAATAATTATTAAAATATTATAATAAAATATCATATTTTTTTTTTTTTACGAGTACGAAATTTGCCGCCCCCAAAATTTTGACGCCCCAATCACCTGCTTGTTCTGCTTGTAAGGAAACCTGACGCTGCCACAGTATGAATTTATTAAAAAATACGTACGGTGATACGAGGAGTCCGGCGATGTAGCACAACAATATGCACGGACGCACAATGATATTAATACGCAAACGCGTTGGTCCGTACCGCAGCAGCCGTCCGTCGGTTTAAAATATTATGATCTATTACAGAAATACTATGATACGCACTTGCGTCAATCATACCGTAGGTAATATAAACGTGCAGGTATATGTGTACTTTATAGTGTTATTGTGTATAGACGAACGTCATATTATATAGTCAATGCGTATTATTTAGGACTTATCGAAATATTACTATACACACACACACACACACACACACACACACACACACACACACACACACACACACACACAGACACACGCAGACACACGCACGCACGCGCGCGTGTTCGTTGTATTTTTGAATAACACAAGTAGCTGTGCAATAATAGTTCGATACTTACGCCTGTGTTGTTTTATATGTATGCATACAAAAATATACAGGGTGTTCTACAAAGATTAACCCATTTGCAATATATCCCGTGTTTTTAAGTAATCAAATTCAATTTTTTTCGTTTTTTTTATAGAGCTAACTAGACTACAATTTTAACATTTTTATCATTCATAAATATTTTTGTGGAAAAAAATCGAATAACATTTTATGATAGAAATGTTACTGAGTTTATACTCTAGAAAATTCGAACGGTTTGATTTTTTTTATTTTACCCATTTCGTGGTTTTTAATGATTTTTTCTCTTAAAAACTAAACAATTTCTTAAAATCACCGAGTCAATTAAAATAAAACCTTGATACGTTAACATTTTCAGAAAATAAATTTCATTGAATGGCCATCTTAAGGATTTTCGAAAATGATGAAATAAAAACTTATTATTCCTCGAAATATGAAAATCTCTGTAATGTTTTACCCATTAGTCATATATTAAAAAAAAAAATACAATTACATATTTGACTGTCTTCATAATATCAGAAGATATCACAATGGGATACCGCAATGAGACACCCTGTGTATACATACTATTATTACACACGCGCGCGTTTACACACACACATTATACAGTGTGCGCATAGTTATAATAGAGAGTTGCTCGTGCGCTTGCCACGTAGGTACCTACATTGTGTCCGGTGTGAGCCGCGGCTCGTGACTCGAGGGCTATACACGTTGACCTCTGTCAGGTCCACTGACATATCTATATGTGCGCGGCAATCGCGGACTGCGAAAACACTGTAGTGTGCACACGTAGACGTGATTTGGAGATGTCGGGGGTCACCTGCCGCCCTAAAATATACATGAATTTCATATTGCTTTATTTTGTCATCGACGCCGCATTTACCATGCCTGCTGTTAATTTGACTCTTTTAAAGTACTTTTTTTTCAAATGTTACCAAATATGTATAATATGTAAATATGTATATTATGTTGTTCTATGTCCAAATTTTCATTATGACTGGATGGACCAATTTTTTTTTATATATTATATTCAAAGTTCAAAATTGATATAAAAACTATCTATATCTTGAAAATTGTATATTAATTTACTTAAGCACTTATAAAAAAATTCTAATTGACGATTTTCAAATTTCTTTCTAATATCTATGACTAAATAAATCGATTTAGTAAAGCTGTCGTTAACACCAAATTTTATCGTTTTCAAAAGGTTTTTTGGAAGTTTTTTACCCAGCCCGGAAAAAAATTTTTAAAAAATGAACCCTCAAAGTACCACCTACATACGATTTCCAATCTATAGAGTTGCTGGATAAAACCGTTGGAAAAAGTTAATAGTACCAAAAAGTATTCACCGGAAAAGAATTAAAAAAATAAATATCATTGTAAAATCAATAGATCCTTCACTTCACTCAGAATCTAAACTACTATTATAAGTCACGTTAAATATGTGATTTATTATAGTATGAATAATGGAAGCCAAGGTTTATGTGACCTACTCGTCCTAGCTACGCGGATTTTTTAATTGGATATATATATCTAGAATTTCCAAAAATGTTTACCTTAAGTGAACTTGTATGTTATAGACTTATAGTGCATACTGCGTTCCTCGTAATCCACCCGCACAGTGTCCATGTTTCGTATGGACGACTATGAATTGGTTCCCAATTGTCGAATTGGTTCCCGGGTTGTCTACAGGTAACATACGTTACCCTTGTTAAATTAACTTTTCAAATTATTATGATATATTCAACCAGCAACAATTTCCTTCCCATTTATTTAGACTGAGGACTGTCTAGAATTCAAATAAGTTTGAATAGTTCAAACACTATGAAGAATACCTAGGTATGGTTAAAAATGTTGCTTAGTAGTTAATATATACGTAATATATATAGTATATACGCTACATATACGTATTTGTCAATAATAATAATTATGCTTGTAATCAATAAGTAATAATAATGTAATAAAAATAATAAGTCATAATAGGTAAATAATATTAGAAAAAAAATAGTGTGGTATGAATTTACAACACACATTTTTTACGAACTGTAAGTTCGAAATTTGGGCCCTCTTTCAATTTTTTAATATTTTCATCAATACACTTTTCCTTTTCAGCAATTTTTTTTTACTTTAAGTGAGCTTCTTTGCTTTATATATGTTTTTCATTGCACCACTTTTAATTGTTCAATCAATAAAAAAATATTTGGGTGGGCGGAATAAAATCTAGAATTCAGTTTTCCGTGAAACGATTCGCAACAGTTTGTTGTTCGTTCTGAAGTGGCTGAAAAACCTGCCCAAATTTTTGGTAATACGTACATATACGTATTTTGTAAAATTGAGTTTATATACTGATAAACTGATAAGTAATTTTATTCGGGAACCAATTTGAACAGTTGTACACTGGAAAGTATTTTTTGTCCGGAACCAATTCGTACACTTTAATTGACCCGGGAACCAATTCGACGTTTACCTTTCGTATACTGCAGCCGCACATGCAGTGGCTATTGACTTCCGTTTTTGACTCATTAAAGTCACCGCACGGGTTCTCTCTGCACAACTATATAGATATTTGTACATTCAGGGGCGCCGAAACCTATATTGATGTAGGGCAACTGCCCTACATATTGAAAAGAGGTGGGTGGGTGGGTTTGTCGGTTGACGATAACTGCAAGAAAGAGATATAAATTATAATAATACGTCGGTTGGTAATTTAAATTAAATAGTTTGGAAATAACACTATTACCTATATAAATAGGTAGTATGATAAGTTATAATTTGAAAGTAATTATTAGGGACGGGACTTATATAGTTATATGTAGGTAAATACTTAATACATATTTTCATTATTCATATTTATATGTAAAGCCTTAGTGTATTAGTTTTGAAAATTACATATTTGACCAAATGTATTATTTTTTATTTTTTCATTACATCAATATAATATATACACGACACACGTAAATAATTAATCTAATTGTATATAATTACCTCTATGCCTCCGTAGATTTCAATAACTAAATATTTATAGTTTGAAATTCTTAAGTTTATTTTGTATGAATCTTAATTGGTCATACCATACTACTATACGAAACATTTATAATATTTGTGAGTTGAAACATATTATAGGGCATAATGCAGTTGTATAAAATTTGTATTATGGATATATCTATATAATAAATTCTTTCTAGATTTGAACTAAGAAATAATAATTGTTACTTAAGGTATTTCGGTGAGGTGGGTGGGTGGGTAGTCAAATGTGATTAGCCCTACATTTATTTTTATACATCGGCGCCACTGTGTACATTGAATCTAAACTCTGTGAGGATGAAGAGTTTAGACTGTAAAATTACACTTAGATGTTTCGCTAATACTGCGGGTTGCCTGTGGCACTTTCGGTAGGTATACCTACTTCAAAGAAGCCATCAGAAAAATAAATCAGGGGGCATATAGTCGAAAAAACGAAATAATATACGTAGTATATACTGTTTTAGATTCTAATGTTTCTTTTCTCTTTTTTGTCGTCTGTATCGATTTTTTTTAAGTAGTGGATTTAAATCGTATTCTAACACATCGTAATAGTCGAACCATGTCAAGATAATTAATGACGGTAAGACGTATTTCTCGAGATTGAAATTTTGGCGCAGCGAAGGCTAACACAGTTTTATTTGCGTCATTTATTCTCGTGTCATAAATAATTGGAAAAGATTTCATTTAACACTCACCTCTATATAATGACACGTTTCAAAGCGGAAACAGTTGCCGTACACATAAGAACGTATTTCGATTATTTTATAATCGCATTTATTCGTTACAATGTGTTAACGAATCTTCATGATAAACCGCATTTTCAATTCGATGGCTCGTAATTTGTTAGGATATTTTATAGATCGACGTCGTCGTAATTTTCAAAACGTTAATCGAACTCCGGTATATTAATACACAGCGCACACAATAGTATTTCCATATTTATTATTTTCTCGCATTTGTTGCGCGTTGATTCTGTAAGCGTGTACATAATATATATATATATTATTGTGTATGAGTGCACGCATGCTTGTGTTTATACGTTTATTTATGATGCTATTATTCACGTTCCATTCATACAAAGCGACGGGCTCACGAGTGTGATAAAACCTCCTCATGATTCCGTGTCATTATGCTGCGTCGTTATTAATATTGTATTATTATACGATAGTTTTATTTTTAATAATATTATGCTAACCGTCGAGTTTCCGCGGATACTCTGCATAAACAGTCGGACCGGTTTCGAATATACGATTTTTTTTTTTTTTTTTTTTTTATTATATATTTTTACTTATCCATTTTCCGTTGCATTTCGTAATGCAATAATAACTCAAAATAACATAATACACTCGTGTTATAGTATAAATAATTCGCACAGCTATTTACGCGTAATAATATGAATACAGTACGTATAATTAAATGCTGCAACGTGGTATTGTCTACGGTTGTCCCCGCGCATACGTATACGTACGTATAATGCAGTGCGAGAGTGCACAACCGTTGATTATAAAAGTACTGGGTTAGGTATTTAATAACGTTTATAATAATAATAGTATTATGCACGAGTGAGTGCGCCTATATTCGCAGTCATCAGTGATATACGGCGCGCGCGCGATCTAATCTCTCAGCGGCCGAGAGCGATTATACGCGCGTGTGTGCACCTATGGTTATAATTAATAGTTAATTACTGTGCGGACGTATGTAATAATATTATTAGGTAGGTAGGTATATGTGTATAATTTATATTCTCACTATTATACCAAACTGTAATTGCAATGATTGCACCTATAAGTGGTGCTGCACTACAGCGGGATCGTGTAAATTCAATCATATTACATTAATTTTTTTATTTACCACGCGTATGGTGATCGTCCATTATTATTATTATTATTATTATTATTATTATTATTATATACACGCGCGTGCGTGCAATATCGCAGTTATCGTACTTACTTGGCCCTCGGGATTTTCGACTTGTCGTACATTTAATTTATTGCAATACACATCCGTACAGGACGGGGGTATAACACAGTTACAATCGTAATTTTACACACATACTCATGCACGCATACTTATATGCAAGATATCATTGCAATTTGTAATATCCGTGTTTCGTGCGCGTTGTACGTGTGGTCATAGAAATGATTTAAGTATAAATCCCCATCCTACGTGACGCATACACACACACACACACACACACACACACACACACACACACACATATATATACATATGGTGTTCCTACTCATCTCGGAAGTGCTTACCTACCCGCGTGTCACGTATATACGTGCGTGTTTCACGTTTTATATAAGATGATAATTAATCTCAAAAAATCATTCGAAACGTCTGATTAAACTGGGGTGACCAGACGTCCCATTAAAAACGGGATTGTCCCTTTTTTGATCATCATGTCCCATTGTCCCGACAAACTTCGAACGGGAAGCTTTTTATCCCGTTTTTGTAAGATGGTCCCGTTTTAATCCCGTTATTTCCATATAATTATGTTAATTTTATAAAAAAAAAAAATGTCGATGTACGAAACGAATACAAAACAGTTACTACTAAATTAACATCATATTGATCAATACAGGAAAATCTGGGCTATTGGAAGAGAGCAAACGTATTTCGGCCGAAGAAGGTATGTTTGCTTTTCATACTGCATCAAGCATATTATTCATTCGTTTCGATCTACGGATTGTACGCGTCCTCACTTGTAAAGAAAATTCATAGTGAAAAATTGTCTTGCGCTCGAACGAAATGTGAATTGATTATATCAAAAGTAATTGCCGCTTTTGCATATGGAGCAAGTTTTGAAGCGTTAAAAAATACTTGATTCGCAACGCGTATGAAAATAACAAAAGTCAAAAACTTGGTATTTTGTTTTTTTTTTTGGGGGGGGAGGGAGTAACGACTGTCCCGTTTTTAATTTTTTTAACACGGTCACCCTAGATTAAACACGTCCCCTTGAGTCGTTCAGAAAATTTTGATTTTCATACGTCAACAGCGCAACTTTCAAAACTACTTTGGTGTACGGATGATGTTAATTATAATACGTGCACATGTGTAGTGTTTGTACAATAAATTAATTTGTTGTAGTTATCACGAACACATGGTACGATCTGTCTTACTCAGAAATTTCGAGATTTCAAAGAATATCTCTCGACATTCCTCACAGTGATCGTACGATCGTTATACATCCAGTTTGAATTTTATTGCTGTATCATCCGCGCAAAAACCGTCACTGCGTCTGAACGAGCTTTGTACAATGTGTTTGGGTATTTATCCTATATAATTATATATTATTTATTTAGTTTACTTTATTTTAACTAGACTTTTCTTTTAATATATGAGTTCTTATATCCTTTAATATTTGTGGACAATCTTGATTCTGTGTAAACAAGAGATAAAATGTACTGTTTAAAAATTTGCCCAGTAAACATATTAGAACAAACTATAATATGTTTTTTAAAATACCCAAAGACAAATTTTTCTAGACAAATCTATAAATATATCATAATATGCTCCCAAGTGTTGTATTAAACTTTTGACTAAATATTTGTATGAGCCCTTTATACAGCATACGTTCAACATTTACAATTTTTATTTGAATATTAAAAATCTAGAATAACACATATTTTTAGATAATATAATAAAGTCATTTTTAACTTTTAATAGGTAATTCTCTAGGTCTTAACACCTCGCTCACGTAAAGGTCCTTCCTATGTACATTTAATGAATAGTGTAACCACTCTCTCTCTCTCTCTCTCTCTCTCTCTCTCTCTCTCTCTCTCTCTCTCTCTCTCAATCTCTCAATCTCTCTGTCTCTGTCTCTGTCTTTCTCTCTCTCAATCTCTCTTAAAGTGCATTTTGTGACAAATATTGGGTAAAGGTGTGGTCACAACAGTGAATTTCACGCGAGAAAACGCTTTTTACTCGTATTCATTATTATATAATCGGTCTAAAAACTAAAATACATATAGCTTCAATCGCCGACGTGCGTGCATACTAATCATAATCATTGTACAAAGAGTGACCAAAAAGTTACCATTTGCAAATAATTAAAAAAATTATTTCCATAAAGTCAACTTAACACAAATATCCTTTAGACAATACCGTTGTCATCGGATTAAAATACGACTTCTGTAGTCCCAAAACTATTTATCATAAAACACTATGGAAATTTGTTTTTAAATCATAATCGGATTAAAATACGACTTTTTATGATGTTATTTCTTTTGATCATTGTTATAATTGTTACAACGGCGACGGCAAAGACGTATCGTAGGTACTAGTACTTGTACTAGTATATTGCATATGTATTAACGGCGACCATTGAATTGGCTCCCAATATTAGGTTAGATACCTAATCGAGAACTGAATTGGCTCCCAAGACAGGCAATATTGAATTGGCTCCCAATATAATTTTCAACAAGTGGTTCTCAAAATATGAGCGTTGAAAAAGTACAAAACTTTAATTAAAATAGTTTAAAATACAAATAGTCCATCGAAATTGTTAACTAAAATAAAAATAAAAATGCATACATAACAAAATATTCACTGACCTGCACTGTTTTAATATTATTTAGTAGGCTTAAATCAGTGTGCAAGAATTTTTATATATTCAAATCTGGATACTATACCATTGTTATATTTATGAATTCCACTGTTTATAAATTGGATTTTTTCTTGTATATATATGTATTCGACATTGGGACTTCTTATAATAATTTCAGTATTTGCTTGAACTTGAACACCATACAATACATCCATGAAATTTAAAATATTTGGGTGCGTATAATGAAATTGTGAATTAAAGTTTGAATGAAAAGACTCACATGAATAATTAGTGGTATGACTAATACAACTGCTTTTTTCTGTCCCAATTAGAGGTGGAAATAAAGATTATTGTCAATATAATTTTCAACTAAGTAGTCCATAAATTTTCTAACTTTTTCATTATTTGGTTGTATCTCAGCTAGTTCGAATGAAAAGTAATCGCCAACTGATTGCGGATCTAGAAATGGTAGACCAAATATATACGTCAAATATTCACAAATTTCTGTTTTTTTTTCATACTCTGTTGAAAGGCCCAATTTTTAATTGTTCTATACCATGATTGCCCTAGGTGAAACCGACAACCACGAATTTCACTCAACGGCCAAACTTCGCGTATTGCGTTGTGGACAGAAACTTCAAAATCAACATGAATTTTTTTTATTTCGAATCTAAAAATATTACAGTTGCGTAATTTTTCAATTTTTAATTTTTAATGTATAGTTGAATTTATTTTCGAAAAATTTTGATAACCAATGGATTTATAAAAAAAAAATGTGTAGGGAGCCAACTCATTAAACTTTGGAAGCCAATTAAATACGTAAAAATGACGATTTCCTGAGTTAGGGAGCCAATTAAATAGCTCCGGTATTAAAAATATAATAATTAATAATTTACCACCGTGCAGCGCGTGCGTGCAGTGTTACAGCCGAATACGTTGTGTGCGTAGAACGTATGCGCTGCATATTCACACAGTCGTTGAAATTATTTGAGAATGAAATGTCTCCGTGAACTTGACCCATCCACAGCTTTATACTATTGACTCAAAATCAATGCCCGAAGTTTGCAAATACCAAATAGTCAATTTAAATCCTCGTCCTATAATAGTGCGCGTATATACAGGGTGTTTCACGAAGATCTGACATGTTGAATAACTTTATAACTTTTGTTCTATTCAATATTTTTAACTTTTTTTTTTTTAAATGAATACTATAGCCTAGTGCTACAATAAAATTACATGAAAATGTATTTTTTATTTTTAAAACTCAAATTTCAAAATTTAAAATTTAATTTTAGATTTTGAAAAAGAAATCAAAATAGCCATTTTGTAAACATGATTTTTAGAAACATTTTGGTGTTTAAAATTTTTATGAAGGTTGATCCATTAATTTTCTATAATTTTTTAAAGTTTACAAAAAATGTAATGATATGTATCGTTTATCAGTCATTATCAGTCATAATTGAACTATTAGGCAATTTAATTCGATTTTTCGTAAACTTTAAAAAATCATAGAAAATTAACGGATCAACCTTTATAAGAATTTCAAACACACAAAATTTCTTCAGCGTAGTATGCCGCACAAGAATCCGTGGAGATGAAAAACACACATAATATGCCATTGTGGCGTACGATATCACACACGTCATCGTGCATACGCCGGCCGAGACGATTAAAATATTAATTTATTTGATAAAATCTCGAAGCGTAATGCGGAAGTTATAATAATAAGAAAAACTCCTTTACGTATAAACGTATTTTTGAACGTATACACATTGCATTAAATGGTCGCCGTGAAGTCTTGCCCCGCAAATACGTTGTAAAAGCGATACACATAACTTATTGCGATATAGCGATCTGTGTGTCTGCAGATAAATTCGCATTTTAATCGACTACTACTGAATTTGTATTACGCCCACGTTTCACTACTTGACATAATAACCAGATTAATTTATTATAAAATATGTTTTCTTTTTTTTTTTTTCTGAAACCCTCGTCGCAGTTCGCACAGCAAGTTGATTAAATTTAAATTTTTTTTTTTTTTTTTTAAATACGAACGTGAATTAATTATATTCGTATATATTAAACTTTTAACAAATGTACGTAATTATGTGTGTATGTATATACGTACCCATTTTCTATGTTTTCGTGTACTCGAACATTTAAATAATATTATATGATATATGTTCTTGCTTATATAGTACGTGGTTGAATACAGGTGGTTTAAGATTCTCGTTAATTAAATACTTGTTTATAATTTAGCCGCGATGTCGAGATGAAAAATTCTTCCTTACTTCCTTAATTACTTACTTCTTCCTTAATTTTATGTATTACGTTTAAATATAAATTTTAATTCGTGACCCAGGTGCCGTAGGATTCACCTGTAACGTAATAATTATACTATATTATATTATTGTAATAGTAGACGGTAGAGTACACTCGAGTTGCACCCAAATTATGCAACAACCCCCCGATAAAAGAGTATTTCTAGCGGCACCTAAATTATCGAGCCCCCGAGAAAACTGTTCAATAAAATTCTAAAGTCGTGTAGCTTGTAAATGGCTAAAATGGCAATTCTATACTGATAATCTATACAAGTGCCATTCTAAAACAAATACTAACTGCGTGGTCAACTATATATTCATATAGTTGATAAATCGTATCAGATAAAATATGATCATAGCTTATGAATATGATACATCAATAAAATATCAAAGAAATGTAGGTACTTACGTAAAAAATTTTTGGAATAATTAAATGTATTTGATTCAATAGAAATTTGTATACATTTGTTATAATACTCGAAAAAAATTCATTTTATATTATATGTCCATATTGTCCTTGAAAATATTTGAATATCGAACACATATTATTATTGATAATTCATACCTTTGATTAGTTTATAATGATTAAAGTTGTTAATTAAAATTAAATTATCAGTATTAAGACGTATCCGGGGTGCAATTTATGTCATTTTGAAGGGACCTTACTTTTTTTTCAGGACGCAGTGTTCTCGTATTTGGGTTTGATTTGAGTGCACCGACACGGCAAGACTGCGAAAACGCTTTTTTCGTTCCGTTTCAAACGACGACGCAATCGTTGTGAACTACCTACGTGTCCGACACATCCGCTGTCGGTTGTCGCTTATCCGAACCTAATCGCCGAAAACGTTCATATTATTTCGTCGAAACGCACCGCACGCAATAACATGAGCGTGACGGACCACGACGACCCATCGCGATTGGCAAAGTATCGAAGAGCTAATATAAAAAAAACATAAAACATCGAAAGCTAATAAATTATTTATACAAACGTGCGGAGACAGCTCTGCGGCCCTGCACTGTACGAAACGAGATTTTTGTTGAACCGACTGACGCGCGTGCGCTGGGCTCACATCATTACATTATTAGGTATATCCTGTAGTACGTAATGTATGTACAATAATAATATTATGTCCTGATATTGTGTAATTGACATACTGATGGACAGGTTATAACGTTTTATTTTATAATTTTTGTTTGCGCCTGTCAATTAAATTTATAGATTAAGCACTAAGAGAGAGAAAAAGAGAGAGAGAGAGAGAGAGAGAGAGAGAGAGAGAGAGAGAGAGAGAGAAACGAATAAATTTAAATAAAACCGTCAAATAAACGTTACGGGACACCAGTGACAACGCCGCGTAGTCTTATAATATATATATAAATATATTTATATACATATATGTGTGTGTGCAGTATAAGCTTTATCTTATTTTTTCCACGTTAGATCAATTATTAATAATCGACATCTTATAGAACACCTATACACCACATATCATACGCATACTGTACGTTGTTATATAACAATATTATAAAAATAAATGATTGATAAATATGCTAATTTGGCTGCAGTCTGCCGACTCAATTTGTCATTTATTATCAGATTATCGACGCGCCGGTATACGCCGGCGTACTAATATTATAATAACTTTTCGATCACAATGCAAAATTTACGTTGAGCCACAAGGACGAAAGAGATCGATTTTAACAATGTGATTATTACTATTTTTGGCGCGTTCGATGAACAATTTATAGATTTGTTTGCTGATATAAAAATGTGCATTTTTTTTTCTCATTATAACAATGATATTATATAGAGAATGATCGAAATGTAATATAAAAAAAAAAAATCTTTGACGTGACAAAATTAAAAATTAATCCTTATTACATTTTTTTTTTTATTAGGAATCTTTGTGATTTTCCGTTGAATGAAATTCTTATTATCACACGAAATAAAACCTCAAAATTAATCTGCGGGCTTTTTATTCGGATATATTGATTTATTATAATATTATACATTGTTAATTACAAATAATAACGAGAACAATAACGACGATGACGTGTTTTTTGTTAAAAAGAAAAGGAAAAAACCAAAATGATTCTTATATTTTCCACGAAATGTCGTTTATATAGTTTAAACTTAAATTACAATCTTGCACGTAACCATATCGGTTTTAAATTGATCGTTAAATATTATTACATGTACACGTAATAAACTCTATTCATTTCCTTCAATTCGAGTGCTTTTTAACCAATTTTTAAAAGGCAAACAACGCAAGCGTGACGGCTCGTATCGTTCACGACGAGGGTTAATTGAGAAACGATGGAATTTAAATGGATTTTACTTCTTTTTCAACTAACGCACCTCCATGAAAACGTTCATTTAATTAATTTTCTGTGACACAGACAATAAACACGTTTAATTGGTCGTTTGTCTCAATTACATCGGGCGAAAGAACTCTATAATGATCGTTACGGTTTACAAAAAAAAAAAAAAATAGATTAAATTAAACCAATTGGCTTATCGAGACCGTTACAATCATAATAAATATTTGTTTAACGCAATTCGATAAAAAAAAAACATAAAAAAAATTCTTGCCGTACACAACGGACCGCATTTTAATATGCACGTACCCACGTAGGTATACCGCAAATAAAAAATTAATACCATCTCTTATTTTATTTTTAATTGAGATTATTTTTCTGAACAATTAATCCGTCAGGCTTTTTATTTTGGTCAATTTTGTGATTTTTAATATTTTTTTTTACACTAAAAATCGAATATAATTATAAAAATCATTAAGTTAATAGAAATTTATAAAACAATAATTTTCAGAAAAAATAACTCCATTAAATAGTTATCTTTAAATTTGTTGAAAGTTTTAAAACTTTGGCTGCATCCGAGTTGCGGTCAGAGACAATTTTTGAGATAAGCACATATAACAGTTGCGGTCACCCGAATTGTAGGTAATATCCTAGTTGCGGTCATGTACCTAGGGTTATATATCTGTTTATACATAGATATTATTTTACATAAGTTCAGCCACTTAATTTTATAAAACATTGTATTATATTATTTGACATAAGTTAAACTACTTAATTTTATAAAACATTATATTATATTATTTGACATAAGTTTAATCACTTAATTTAAACATATGTAATTTAAAAAAAAATGTATCAAATATTATAATATATTTTTTGACATACTCAGTTTAAACAGAAAACCAAGTAGATAGGTACCAACATTTTTAACCATACCTACACAATAAATAAGAGTGTAGACAGTCCTAAGTCTGTTATAAATGGGAAGGAAAATGTTGAAAATAATATGTAAATAAAATGATTGATCGCAACTAGTATGTACCTAACCTTTTTGTGGATTGACCGCAACTAGTATGTAACCTTTTTGTGGATTGACCGCAACTAGTATGTAACCTTTTTGTTGGGTGACCGCAACTAGTATGTAATTTTTGGTTTTGACCGCAACTAGTATACACGGAAAACTTTAAGCTATTATTTTTTAATTGTTTAGCAAAAGCATAACGATTTAATTAAAATGCGAATATCTTGAGTCCTTGTCCCTGTAGCCTGTAGGTTATGTAAATAAAACAGAATTTGACTATCATCATTACACCTATATGTGATATCGCAATGGGTATACCATTGTGTGACAATATATGCATATTATGTGTGTGTGTGTGTGTGTGTGTGTGTGTCTGAGTGTGATTTTATGCGATTGTGTGATTTTATTTTATGTGATAATAAATACAATTTTCTTGTGCGTATTACTATACAACATTCTATAATAGCTGTATATACCTACTATTATAGCTGTACGACGACGATTGTGCTGGCGGCCACACAGCCGAAATTCGTACCGGTTTGTCGACTGTTATATACGCCGCACGATATTACCCACGATGACTATCGATGTCGAGGAATAGAGGAATAAAAAACGAGAGAATGGGTTTTCCGGTTACGCAGTAGTGCTGCGATTCGTGTGTAACATTGAACGGCGAACAATCGCGTACAGAAAAAAAAACGTTGTTTTCCGTCTGAAAGTTCAAAGTAATTTACTACGTTACACATACGCGACAGAACGTGTGCCACTTGTAAGGTATATGCAAATGTATTCGTTGTATTCCTTACATGGGTATGATTAAGTTAGTGACGACAGCGAGGTACGTGCAAATTGAGTTTAAGTTACCGCGACTTTATTACGAATTGTACAGCGTGCACAGATTGATATCTGGGAGCAACTATTACGCAGACAATTTAAAACCTCTATTGGCAACCGCGTATAACTACGTAATTTGACGATGATTTTCAAATCATAACTTTTTGTTAGGTATCGATTGTTTTCGAGTTGTTTTTACGTAAAAAATATTAATTTTTTGGGATATGTCAACATTATACTACTTCCGATTTTCAGGACATTATATTGATTATTGATTGTTTCTTCATATTAATAATATCATAACAATCTAGAATACATAGTGTAATGTAAAGTATGATCATAAGAAGTTCGTACTTCGCACCGTGGGGTATTCTTCGCTCCTAGGACGATTTACTGGGGAATGGCGTGTATTGAATTTTAAAGAAATGATAGATCTTTTCTTTAGTTATAAACGATTCTGATCAAATCTTCAGTATTGAAATTTACCGTTTGTATTAACCGATTTCTCCGAATAAATATTCAAAGCTGGAAATTGACGTAAAACAGTTTATTACGTAATAATTGTATAATAAACTATTAAATGTTTTTTTGAAAGCATGTAGCGTATTACGTCAATAATGTATGGTGAAAATTTTAAGTTCTTAGCAATATTTTTTTGGAGAAATGACGAAATCACTGTGTGTCGATTTAATGAAAATGTCGTTTCCGGTGAATTTCGCAGTTTTCATTTTAGGCTGTTTTTCCGTTTGCCTTGAAAAATTATTGAGATGAGAGCTTAATAAACCCTCAAGGTACCATATATATTGAATTTCCAATGTATAGAGTTATGGATAAAACTTTTGGACTGAGTTAAGTTGAGCAAAAAGTGTCTCTAGAAAAAAAAATAAACATTATTATAAAAACATAAGATTCTTCACTTCACTCAGAATCTAAAACCTTAATACTATGTTCTTCATTTAAATTTGGATTCTACTATTAATTTTATGAAACAAATTAATATCAAGATCACCATACGTATTTCACTCACGGACTAGGTATTGCCCGATTGAGTAGGTTACTTCGACGCGGCTCTTAATTTTTTTTTTATTATTAATTAGCTACTAGCAAAAACTATGATACAATGAATTATTATACATAATACAAAATTATATATTACATAATATAAAATTACATTATATTTATTATATAATAAAGCCAGCATCCAATATGAAAGAAATTACAATTTGAATGGCAGTTGTGGATTTGTGTTGAGTATGGAATATAAAAAGATATAAAGAGTTTTAAGCGGGTTAATTAAAATTAGGCGTTTGGCCTGTAAGGCCGGGCAGTCAAATAAAATATGGGATAAGTCACAGGTACATTCATTTAGGTGAAGTGTATAGAATGGAGAGTCATTTAGGCCAAGTTTGATAAAAAGTGGTTGGGTAGAAGATGGTATCTTATGCGTAGTCAATTGAATTGTAAAATATATGGCCTATGTAAGTGTAAGTTGCTAAACTTGGTTTTTTTAAGGATATTAGGTGTAATATTTCTATATCTTCCGGCTAAGCCCGCAAGTAGATGGTTCCAGAGAGAGAGAGAGAGAAAGAGAGAGAGAGAGAGAGCTACATATTGATGGAGTATTGTTTTATCAGACCGGTGAGGTCCGAATTTGGCAGTTGAGAAGAAGAAGGAAAGATGAGATTGGATGAAGATTTAGCCAGGTGGTCTGCAACTTCATTACCGTGTATGCTTGTATGACTGGGAATCCAAAGAAATTGAATGTTATAATTTAATTGATTTCAGATAAAAAT
Organism: Therioaphis trifolii; assembly: GCA_027580255.1. Lineage (NCBI taxonomy): Eukaryota > Metazoa > Arthropoda > Insecta > Hemiptera > Aphididae > Therioaphis > Therioaphis trifolii. The sequence continues at coordinate 103,912,533 of CM050404.1, read as the reverse complement.
AAGAGACTTAATGCGAAGGATAAGTGGAGATAGATGAGAGTTAAATGGGTTTGAATTTAAGGCTTGGAGGCACACCTTGGAATCTGAGACAATTAAGTAATTATTGGGGGAAAAATTTAGAATTCATTTTAAGGTTTCAGTGATGGCATAGCACTCAGCTGTGAAGGAACGGCTCTTACTTAATTACCTTAATTTGTCTTTATCCGGGTGAAACAAACTATCAATTCCATGAAACGACAAGCCAAGTGTGCTTAAGTCAGTTATTTAATCGCAGGCTCTTTTTGATTTTTTGTTTCTGGGCCCAATCATTCACTTTGGTCCACGTTTTTATTTATTATTAGTTTAATACAATTTCACGAGTAATTATAAAGATAGTTTCTATTTTGGTGATCAATGTATGTTATACATATGATTATGCATTTGTTATTTAGTAATTTGATTTTAATTCCACAATAAAATCAAATATTTTCATGTAAAAAATTATTTTGTTATTCCGTGTCTACTGTGGCTAGGGATGTGCCGAGAGGAACGTTCTCGCGGAAAGGAAAGTCAAATGGGGAATATTCCCGGAAATATTCCCCGAAGCTACTTTCCCCTGTTTCCAATAAAAATTTTAGTAAAAAATAATGTGATACATCAAATTGTATGTACATTTTGTAAGGAATTCGACTAATTGAAATAAACACGGATTATAGGTACCTATATATTGTAATTATTAAATATAATTTTAAATTTATAATCAATAGTACACATGTCTGTGGCATAGAATCCTGCATCTCTGATTGTGACATCTCTCGTAGAATCGGGTTGTACTGCGCAATAAATAAACAACGTGTATACGAGACGGAAATGCTGTTCACCAGCTATTAGATACTAATTAAAATGCACATAATATCTACGTGTATTCCGTCGGTATAATATGACCGATACTAAAAGGGGGTGTTGTTATAATTAATTAGACTAACCTAATCGTAATTACACGTCTATAATGAAAATAACACACGTATAGTATCTATATTATATGTGATACGGGAATGTGCGCAACAAGTTTGTATCTCAGGACAGTCTTATTGTATTTTGTGCATAAAAAAAAAAAAAAAAAACCGATGTAATTATGTATGATACATAGTCTGCTTATATAACAGTAATAATAATTATGTTTCGCTCGAGCGGAACATTTTTTTTCTCGTTAAAAGTCGGAAACTATGCGGTGATTAATCGAACGGAACGACATTCTGAGAAGGCATTTTTATGCAATATATTGTGTATGTGTGTATTAATGCGATTCGAAACACTATACTCGTGGAAACATAGTAATAATAATAATAATAATAATAATATACGTTTAGTCGCGTCTTAAATATGCGCCTATGAGGTATATACTTAACTATATACTATATAGTTAAGTGGAAAACGCCAAATAAAAAATAGCACTTTATACTGTTGGAAGTATTCATTAAAAAAAAAATAACAATGATAAACTGGCTGCGGACGAGCCGAAAAACATATTATTCTGAAGACGCGGTGATGATAAATTATACTATGTACGCGAGGGTAAAAGGGCTGAATATCGGTGAGCGTGCGCGGAAGATGACACACGTGGTGCGGAGAGGACCACACACTGTCCACCTTCGCGATCTGCGGCGATGGCGGTCATCCGCTCGTCGTCGTCGTCCGTCCGGCCCATAAATAATATTTAAAACGAAAACACACGCGTACAATATATAAGCGGGTTTTAACAAGGAAAAAATACGGTAGGTACGTTAAATATATTATTATACATTTAAAAATACATGTGTATAAAAATATTGTGTATACAGGATTGAATCAAATGTGTGTGTGTGTGTGTGTGTGTGTGTGTGTGTGTGTGTGTGTGTGTGTGTGTGTGTGTGTGTGAGAGAGAGAGAGAGAGACGACATCGAATTATAAATATGTATAGTGAATAAATGGCTACCGGTCCAACACAGCTACCTGTGCGCCGCGCGTGTTTTGTAATTCGTATGTATGTATACATGTTCAAACGCGCGCGCACCGGTCGACTTCCCATTGTGAGATATTCGCCTCATTAGAGTACGTTTCAAAGGCGATCATATATCATAAACGCAATCCGAACGTCGGCAGGACCGCGTAATTAATATTAATTACGTTTCGAAAAGTGTATACACACACGCGCACGCACAAAGTATACATTATAATACGTAAGCGCGCGCGAGTGTATACATATATACAATATATATATATATATATATATATATATATATATATATATATATTTCCATAATGCGCTTTTATTACACACGTGAGCGCACGCCGGACGGTAATAGAATATCATATGTTTTTTTTTTTTTTTTTTGGAATGGATAATATAATATTATATTGTGTACACACGAAACAGTATTTCATGCGACCAGTGACATGAACGCCCCACGCAAAGCGCGCGAGTACAAATAGTGCTCATCACAGCCGCACCACGCCGTTTTCTGTTTTCTATCTCATTCTCCTTCACGCCACTATTTCTCTGTAAGTACGTATACCGATACACCTCTCTCGTTTTTGTCCTACACCGGGGATCACCAAATGGGGCGGTCCGTGAACACATTTTACACGATCCGCGGACGAGGAAGAAAAAACGACTATATAAAACAATAGTCGATAAAATTGTAATTTTTTTTTTTTGTTTTTTTTTTTTTGTATGTTTTAGTTCTTACCGACTGACGTCGGCGGTGGATCAAGGTAGATTATTGGGGGCTGTTCAAATCTCATCGAAAACTTCTTGGATTTCTCAATTAATTTCAAATGTCAAATAAACGTATATAATTTGAAATTATTAATTAATTCTTATTTTTTCGAAATTCTCTCCGACATTTTTCCCGTGTCCACCTCTGACCAACGCTAAAATTATTGTCAGTGAAAATGGTCGCGATGTTTAGTTTGACATATGACTGTTAGTGCTTTTTTTCAAATATGAATCAGGTATATCAAGAACTGATTCAGATCCTGGTATAGCACGAAAATAATTTGTACCCTAGATTTTTTCTACATCTCGGGTGTACCATCATTCTAGGATATTTTTACCCTCGGCAAAATTTTCATAGGATAAACATATTTCTACATTTTATACCGGGAGTACAATAGGTTTAGAATATTGTTACCCCGAAATAATATCGATGAAAAGCGTACAGATTTGGTGAGTGAAAATGTCACTGTGACATTTTTGGTGAAAATGAGCCAAGTACTCCATGGAATTCCCAATACAAACATCACATAATTTCAGTGAAAACTAGATAACAAGTAAACGCTTTTAAGAATCCAACCTAAAATTGGAATATTATAATTTTTATTGAACTGTGAAGTATCAAACGCTTCTATTGAATAACTTATGAAATGTGACTTATGGTAAGTCAGTAATACTATTCATTAATATTATAATTAGCGAGATTTTGTTTCCTTATGTTTTCAGGCTTCATTAAATATTAATTAAAATTAAAAGCAATCACCAGGAACATTTAAAGCGACTTAAGGATATCGTGGAAAAATTTGTTTTCTCAAATTTATACAAAATGCTACATTTAGCGCTTTCAATTCCAACAAATTCTGCATCTTGTGAAAGAGCGTTCTCAGCAATGCGTCGAATAAACACTTATGTAAGGTCAATCATGCTATCAAATCGATTTTCAAAATGATCTATAATAGCAATTGAGAGAGATTTGTCAAACGTTCTAAACAAAGAAGATATTTTAAATAAATTTGCCAATACTGAACGGAGACTTAAGCTGAAAACTTAAGTTTTATGAATAAAATATGTTTTAATAAAATGTAATGAAAAACTGTTTTAATAATAATATGTTACTATTTTAATGTTAACCTACCTCAATACCACATTTTTATAATTTGTTTTATACATGCCATACACGATACACACTACAAAAATTATAATAATAAAATAATTTTATGATTTAAGGAATAAGTATAGGGGGGTGTGGGGGGGCAGAGCCCCCACATTTGTTATATATATTAAATATGTTAGGGCTTCAGCCCCCTAACTTTAAGGTCTAGTTACGCCTATGGACTTGCCGCATATATTTTTGCGCTAGAACTTCGATATGTTCTTGAGATAACTTGAATACTTGCATATCCGGGGCAACAATAGCCTAGGATTTTGGTACTTCGAGAAAGTATAATACTGGGTATATGATTTCTCCATCACACCTATTCGTCAATAAGACCTCGTCATGATAATACAGATCGCATTTATTAATTACACTCTCAACTCCAGGCCACCAAGCAGTTACTAGAGAGCAAAACTTGCTATTTTTCTCACTTACACGTTTCCTACATTTTATTTCTAGTTTATATTGTGTCACAATGCAATCAATTTAAACGATGTTTTCGTTAATTTCCATACAATATATAATACATAATATCTATGTAACTTGCGTTTTGGTGGCCCACGAAAACTTTCCGAATTCCTTATGTGGGTCTTCAAATTTTTACCGAGACACTCCTGGGTTTTATCGACAAAATTTTTTCGTACGCCTCTTGAGGTTCACGCGTTATCCTGGTGAGGATTAAAGACTGCAGGTTGCGATAAGATAATGAATAGAAAAAACGGATCAAATACGCGAACATATTTTACTTTTTTACACGTTTTTTTCCTTTTCACTACACAATTTCAAATGTATTAAATCGTTTACTTTAGTTTTATGTTACAACTATAATACATAGTCATTTAAAAATCACATTTTAAAGTTAATTAGTGTTTTAAGTAATAATTTTAAAATGCATAGGGGGGCGTATTATGTTTGTAAAAGATTTCACAACAGAATAGCTTCGAAAATTTACTACACATGCAACTCAAAAGTATACAGCCTAATGCAGTTTATGATAAGACATATAAAAATGAAGTATCTAATATCTATGATTATATATAATGCACATGTATTATTTATTTTTTTTTTTTTATTTTTATTTAGCTTCTAATTATAAAAATTACTACAGCTCAACAATTACACATCCTTGGGATTAACAATAGCAAATCAGGAAACAAGAATTAAACAAAGAAAAATAAAAACAAAAGAAAACAAAAAATAAAAGAATAACAGAAAATAAAAATAAATTTTGACATGAAATATACCTGGAAAAAAAACAAAAACAAAAACAATAATAAATAAATAAAAACATTGGTTGAGTTAGCTAAATGGAGCTCAGATTAAGAATCCAGCATTTTGTATAAAATTTAAAATGATAATAATAATGGCTCTTGTGAAGGAGTTTAGAATTACCTGAAGATCTACCGACATGATATTATTCTTGCGCAATAAACTAAGTAATTCTAACCGGGAGTTATGGAGTGATGGACAATTGACGAGGATATGAGTCAAGTCACAAATGACTTCTTCGCCGTGGCGAGTGCACATGGGAGAGTCGTTTAGGTCGAGGTGGAAGGCATGTGCGGGAAGAAGATTATGTCCTAATCTGAGTCTGGAAAACCGAACAATATGAGATCTAGCCAAAGGTAGTTTAAGGAACCATGGCTGAGAAGGGATTGTAGGGGTTAAGGATCTGTACCAATTGGCAAAATTTGGGTCGACAGATGACCATTTATTTTGCCAAGCACATGTATTATTAAATGATCGTTATTTTCAATGATTTAACTCGTACCCATGTCGACTTTGGATTAAATTTAGTCATTTACATTATTTTAAATATGAAACTAAATAATATAATACGGATAATGTATGAAAACATCTGAAATATGTACCAGAATACAAATTATTATTTTATACTCCATAATATTAAAGTTGTCAAATAATATTCGAAAACAAAATTATATTTACAAGTCAATTAATGTCATAATTATTATCAAACATATCAAGAGTATTATACATGTACGTGGTGGTTTACTGTTTTATTATTATTATTATTATTATTTTGCTACTATTCCCGAGGTGAAAACGTACACTCGTGTGTCAGCAAAGAAACGCTCGTAAATCTATTGAATTTTGGTAAACCACAAAATATATGTACATGAACGCACGTGTATTTTCGGCCCACAGACGCCATCGGACCTCGCGCGTACGTGACGGATTCCGAAAACAACGCATTTTATTTTTCATAATAATAATAATAAAAAAAAAAAAAGTCCACCATAAATGTCGATCATTAACGGCAAACGACGCTATGAGACTGCATTGATATTGTGCGTGACCCTTGCGACGTAATAAAAATCGGAAAACGTGATTTTTGAATACTATTCCAATAGTACAGGACCAGAAAATATCCGACCAGTCGACTAAATACAAAATAAACAAACATCAGTGAACACGAGTCTTATTGCAGTGCTGCATTGGACACGTAGTGCTTAAGCATTTTCTAGCACGTCCGTACTAAGCTCGAACTTCTACGCTGTGACTGAGGGCCGACTGTAGACACAAAAACCTTCGTGGGACTTATATCCAGAGTGGCCACATCGGAATTAAATTTATAAACGTCAATAATATCGATAAGTGGATAAAAAACAATCTAAATATTTTGTAATAATAAGTTCAACAAATGCGTCTTTTTTGCAAGACATGAATAATGTGTGTGATACAATTTTTGTTAATTTTCTCTGTGACTTTTTAGTTATAACTGATAAGCCCAGTAAGAATAATCAATGAAACAAATAATTATCGTTTAGAAAAATAAATTACAAGTGGCTTCATCTAGAAACTGGACCTATGAGAAATTGCTCGGTGTTCCGGTGGGCCAATTTCGCCTCTAACTTCAATGATTTTTTAGCACTTTTCAGTGTGAAACTGGGTCGTACTGAAAAGATACATTGTATGGATTACGTTAGATACTTTTTCGAGTTTTATACTCATTGCTTAATTTATTCGTAAAAAAAATAATACCGTAACACAATCACGCCTCGAGGCTTATTTATTCACTAAATAAATGCATACATATTTTATTGTGTGAATTCAGTATCGAGCATCGTTATAAATTGATAATGAGCACTACATTAAAAATTCACAAGTACTTTAAATCATTATTTATCAAAATTAAAATAACAAATATTTAAAAAAAAATAAATTAAAGACTCATAATATACAGTTATTGCGATTTCGCACAAACATTCTCTTACATGGTATACCTAATTAAAATAATATGAATAATAATACTAGGTATGCAATTATGTAGTTTAAAAGAAATAAATAACTACCTATTATTTAATAATAATAATAATAATAATAAAAATTGCGTGTACGTGCTAATAAATAATATTAATAACAATTTTTACATCATACAGCCGATTAGTACACACATAGAAAAGTGTATCTACATTAATCTTCGTGCCGTTAGTAAAACGATTATTTGATTCGATACGTGACGTTATATTACCATTATATTATATATTATATTATACCTATGTACACTGCAAACAACGATTTTAAACACAACGCACGCGCGAATATTACGTTATAGAGCTCGCGAAGATTTGTGTCGGGCAGTTAAAATCAACCCGAGAATCTCGATCAGTGTTTTAATGAATAATCGACGTGGCCATACAATAACGATGTAATTTGTTTCGTTTGCGTGCCATAATCGATAATAATAGTAGCTGTTAAAAATCTAGTTAATTTTTAACGATACCGTTTAAAATTCACATGACACGAGATGTGGCCGAATACGTGACGGTTAGCTATCAGTACCTTAACGTCACGTGGTATTAAAAAATATGAAACTACATGCCGACCCATTCCGATGTGTGTATGAATATTATATTTAAATAATCTCCGACATTATTCAATGTGTACACATGGTCTTCTGTAATGATACATTTTTTCTTTCGATGAACATTTTTTACACTCTGAGCACACAACTCAAAATTTTAAGTATATACGTGTATATCCTTATATATATAAAAGAACAGGCCTTTTTTATGTACCAATTTTTTGACGACGCTATTTTACTTTTGTCCAATTTTTTTTCACAAAGTTGTTCCAAATACCTTCGTGAGTGTCACCACATCGCCCGATTTTCAAAATTTTGATTTTAAAAGGTTGTAATTGGCAAAAATAAATTTTTACATGTAATTTGTATATAAAATATCACCAATATCCAAAGAGATATTAAGTATAATATATTTCTAATCTCTTAGTGGTTCTCAAGCCATGTAGCCATGGAAATTATTATTAAATCCGTGTAATTTAACGCGTTTAATTTTACGGTAAATGGACAATATTATTTGACTTTTCAGTCCGCATGTTTAGCTTTAGGTCTTCTAGAAGATGATAAACATTGGGATGATACTATGTCTGAAGCCGTTATAACAAAAAAATCATCTCAGGTTCGAAATTTATTTGCTATTTTAATATCTTTTTGCCAATTATCTGAACCACTTAACCTCTGGAATAACTAATAAGTATAAAAATGATTTATCAGACGATTTTAAACATAAATTACTAAATAAATATTCAGATTCAGAGTTAGATTTCACAGCCCACGCTCAAAACGAGGCATGAATTTCTATAGAAGACCAAGTTTTAGTATCATTAGTATCATTTGTAAATACTATTATTATTATTTTTGTTGTCTTTATAATTCAGCAACTACTACTTTTTTAGCACTTGATAGCATTAAGTAAAATACATTTTTTTTCTTCTTTAAAACACAACAATTTGTGTTGATTTAAGAATTTAATTTTGATAAAACAAAAACTACACACGGGCGATGCCGGGTAATTCAGCTAGTAATGTATATATAAATCATATACATATAATTGTGGGTGTGTGACTGGAACAAAAATTGTCGACGGCTGTTGAGCCGATAGTGTTTTATTAGCCAAGTGCTATTAAATCGTATTGTTATTTCCAAAATATACTGATCGTTAGAAATTTTCGGATGATCATATTATTACAATTAACGATTAAATTCATAGTACGGCTACAGTTTTTGTAAAAGAAATAGCTTACAAAATGAATTTATAAAATCATCTTTAATGTCATTTGAATGATACGATATTACGAGCCAGTGTTTCGGGCGGCGTGTCAATAATTATTTGGTTTCTAACACACGCGGCCGACGACCGCGTGTGCCTATAGCAGCAACGCTGCTTCTGTGAACGAACCGCTCGCGGAAATCACGGAAAAGCGTCTCATTCCGTCTTCGACGCGTGCTATACACACTCGAAGATAATAACATACGCATTTACTATAATATAATTAACATATTACATAATCACGTACGTTTTTTCGTATATTGGTACTCGGTATACAAAATTTGTTGGCTGTGTCTACTTTCGGACCCTGCGATGGTGCTCACACGTGCGAAAGGACGCCAATTGGCAGGTACCTACGAATAAATAATGATAATCATATCTTATAGTAATTTTTTTTTTTTTTTTTTAGTATCGAACGTATATTTTATTCCTATACAAACTTACAAATTTTTAAAAGTATTTCGTAAAGAATAAAAAACTTGATCTACGCCTTTAAGCGAGCTCGCGGTGGCGCGCAGGGAGTCGTATAAAATAAAATATAAATGTAAATTAAATAACACGAGAAATTTTCGCGAAGAAACTGTTCCAATGTTGTTTTCTGTTTATAAATCGATTCATATAGAATATGCGATTATCGTAGTATAAAATATTATACGTCGTAAAACCTAATGAAAACAATAATTTAAATAACATACAAACTATAAATAACGATAACGCGTTTCTCCGCGCTCCAACAGCAGCACGTAAAACGGGAACGGCCTCGCAGCAGCGCCGCCGTCGCGTGGAACGTCGAACGACGACGCGTGTTGCGGCCGCTCTGCCCGCCGCCGGTCGCCGGGGAAAACGGACCAGGACGCCGCCGCCGCCGTCGCCGGCCAGGAGCGCCGAGACGTTGCCGGCCACCAGTCACCCCGACAGCCCGGAACGGGTGCCGTGCGCCGGAGCGGCCCCGCAGCGCCGCCGTCGTCGTAGGTCGTCTTCGCCGACGGACCGCGAGCTCCGTTCACACAACGCCCGGAGGGTCGCGGCCAAACGGTCGTCGGAGTGCACGTCCGCGGGAGTGGCCGCCAAGCGCGCCCGTCGTGGGTCGCCTTCGCCGCCGCCGGGACGGGAGGAGCGAACGGCCGAGGGCCCGGAGCCGTCGTCGCAGCAGCCGCCACGGGCGCCGTTCCCGGGCGGCCGTCCTGCACTTAGGCGCTGGCCGAGCTGGTTAGGTTAGCCGAGCTGGCCTCGACGTCTGGCCCGGTGTCCCAGGATTTTGATACCGTTAAATATTTTTACCCCCCCATTAACGTGTGATGGCTATTCGTATAGGATTAGAAAGTGATATAACAATTAACCATCGCGCTAATATTACGTTATTTCCCAATTATGTAAACAAAGTAATTAGCACCTGGGGTATATAAGAGGAAGACTAAATAACGAATTAGTACGTGTGTAATCGTTTCCGTGTCAAGTCCGTTTTTTCTTCGTGTTATTTACTTTTACGATGACCGAATCAAACATGACGATCGCGAGTTTGTTCAAGAAGGAGAAGTCATCCAAACACATTATCACACGAGAACCGCCCAGCAGACTCATTGATTCCACAATATTTATCATAAACTTTACGGAGCGTAAATTTCTAAACATCGGGTTGGATCCTGCGAATAACTTTAACGTCAAAATTCATTTAATTACATCATCGCGTCATCTGGTTATGTCACCTGAGACTTTGAAACGAATATTCGCTCTCATGGGTGACATTCTATCGGTACTAATGGACACGCGGCTTAAAACCAAGTCCTCTGTATTTTTAGTCGACGATACAATTAGGCTGAGCAAGACAACCTGTCGCGGTGAGAACAAACTTGCTTTTCGATCTATCTCTGACGGTAATAAAGTGTTTTTGAGCCGAGAAGATATAATCGCTCTACAGCATATGGAATGGAGTACTTTCGAGAGCGTTCTACTAAAGACTAACGTCAATAGACCCGCGGTATTGAGACAGCTGGAGCAGATGACTACCTACCTCAAATCAAATTTTTCGCAGACCGTCACCCCCGAAGATATGAAGTCGGTCATCGGAACCGTGTCTGATGAATCGCTCGCGTCACAGATTCCTAAAGAAGAGGAGTGTTTCGTGAGTCAGTTAAAGTTATATGCGGTCAGACAGATAGTTGAAAAATGGACCTCGGCATTACATAACAAATCCATTAAGGTAATTAAATACATTTCTACATGATTTGTGTGTGAATTATTTATAGTATCACAATGTATTTTCATATTTAACCAGGTGGAGTCATTGCCCTCGCCATTATCACTGTCACTTGAAAATTTAGTGGAAGAGACTTGTCAATATGCTCCTCAAGAATATAGTACATCCGAGGCGTGTGACGAAAACGATGGACCTACATATTTCAACAGATATCCACCACCATCGTCGCCAACCTATGCGATACGTCCATGTGAGACAAGTGGAATTGATAGCGGACACCGGTGGCAGCTCTAGCTTCGAATAATATAAATAAATTCATATAATGTCTACTCGTGTGTAAAATAAAAAACAAACGTGATAATTAAATAAGTTTTTTTTTTTTTTTTTTTTTTTTTTTTTTTTTTGGCCTCCGAATACGTTAATTGCCAACGTTGACGAGCTATTTCAACCCCCCACTCCTGATAATCCACCGCCGTATACGTATAATGTTGATGAGATATCCTCACATGTCTTTTGATGATCACAAGCGCTGTCTCTTAGCAACAAATGAGGAGGGGTGTGGGATTGAGTTTGACCCGTATAAAGTTAACATTTCTATACGCTCGTTCAAACATAATTAAAAAACAATCAAAACAAAGAAACTTCTGTACAATCGGGATGATGATAAACGCATAATTTTAGATTGTCAAATACACACCCTAGCTCACGGTCCTCGTAGAATGAGATAATAAATTCGATTTATTAAAAAGCTTTTTAAATTTTATATTACATTTATATATTTATAGATAATTATTTGTATTATTATTGTTATCATTATGTTTATATTATTTATATCTATGTATTAAAGAAAAAAAAAAAAAAAAAAAAAAAAAAAAAAAAAAAAAAAAAAAAAAAATATATAATATACATATATCATTTTTTTTTTTTTTTTTTTTTTAATGTTTAAATATTTCATATTTAGCTTATCCTCGAATGGTATATCTATAGTATAAGACAATATTATGCTTAATAAGAATATGTATGAGTATTGCGTAATAATTTCACTAAATTATGTTTTTGCTGATATCAACACATAATAATGTGTTGCAGTTATCATGTTAAGTAGTTATATTGTTTTCGTTTACTTAATATCGATAATTTAGGGGAAACAGCTTTCTACTATTTCCAAAGAACATTAGCGATGTGCGTATATGCGTATGATATTATAATTTAATGACTGGTTAGTTATGTAAAACTCACTGGTATGAGAACATACAGATAAACATACGCTAAACACTTAGAGTCATATAAATAAATAAATATATATCATATAATTGCAATAGAATGGTAAAATAAAATAGATAAAACGGTTTTTCTGTTATACAATTATATATAATTTTTATTTTAATAATAAGTACTATGCCTGTTATAATTAATATTTGGCGAATTCAATACATATATCACACTCATACTAGTGATTGACAGTAAAAAGTATTATACATATCATTAAAAGGTTGGATTAACAGGTGATAGAAATGGACACAATAACCACAATAAGTAAACATAAAGACTAGAATATTACATGCTAATTAAAGATTATAATAATAATAATAATAATAATAATAATAATAATGACAATATTTGCTTAATTTGATATACCATACACATGCGAGTGTTCTACATTAGAAAGTTGTTCATTACAAGGGTCAATTAATAGAAAACAATTAAACATTGACGGTAAATAAAGACATATTACGATTAACTGGTCAACAACGGTGTTTAGTAGTAATAACAATAATAATAATATTTTAATTTACACTATCGCTTTCGCAAAAGAGTTCGAACTTAATAAATCATTAAACCATTTGCGTAATGCAAACACCTTATGGAAGGTACAGTGCTTAGGATTCATGTCTCTGTGAAATATACAAAGCGGTAATGTCGCGGCGCCGTCAGCGGAACACAGCTGATCCAACTGTGGACACCCCCACTCTTCCAGGTTCGACACTTGAACGTGTGGGATGAAATCGCTAATCAGTTTTTGCTTTTGTTCACCCTTCACGTATATACGCTCGAATTTTAACGAGTTTAAAATCCGACCGATCTCTTCGTACTCGACATCACCGTAATCGAGAGAGAGACGGTGATGATGGCGTTCCAACCATCTGTTCACACTACGACTCTTGGCGTTTTGAGTCTTACACGAGTGTTTGAATATCCAATGTTGAAGTCAAAAACCGCGACCGAAGTCACTAATGCTATGTCACGCATATTAGCAAAACGCTCGCCTCGACTGCTTCACGTGGACTTGGGAAAAGAATTTTTCAACACTACGTTCGACTCGTTAATGAGTAAATATAAAATCAAAAAATATGTGACATATAGCACTACCAAAACGTGTATCGTGGAACGGTTTAATCGCACGTTGAAACAGAAAATGTTTACAGAGTTCACGGCTCGAGGTAGTAATAATTGGATATCTATTTTACCGATGTTAATGAAAAACTATAATAACGTGCACGTTCATCGGACTATTGGTGTACCACCCATATTGGCCGACAGAAACCCGTCGGCGATTGTTTTGAAACGGCGCAAAATCATCGATAAAGTTATTAAATTTAAAATAGGCGATAAGGTTCGCGTTAATACACAAAAAGGTATTTTTACAAAAGGATACCTCCCCAACTGGTCTACGGAGATATTCAATGTTAATAAAGTAAATAAAACATTGCCGGTGACGTACAATCTAAAGGATTATACGGGTAATCCTATAGCAGGATGTTTTTATTCGGAAGAAATATCTAAAACTAATTACCCACACGATTATTTAGTTGAAAAAATTGTGCATCGAAAAGGCGATCGGTTGTTTGTTAAGTGGCTAGGTTTTGACGAATCGCATAATAGTTGGATAAAGCCACATGATATCCATAAATAGTTTAAGTATTAAGTCTGACATGAACGTGTTCGTAGCTACTAAAGACGGCGAAAGAAATACAATTATCCAGGACTCGTATAATTTGCTGAAAACCGACGTGGATGTGATTAACAAACTAATCTTAATACAGGAAAAAAAAAAAAATATTGTAGACAATTCTGCAAATATAAATAAGCTAAATCTCTCTTTAACCAAAATAAACAAAGTTATCGTAAAAATACTAAGTCGCATTAACACGATTGAAGTTTATTTTAAAGATAGACCAATAGAGTCAGTTAAAGCGTGATGACGATACCCGCGCCCATTATACCTTCGGCGATTATAGACATGGAATGTATTCTAGCGACTAACAACAGATATTTAATTAAAGAGTTATCGGTTATCGATACCAATAGTTGGGCTACCCAACACTGGATTTTCAAACACTCGGCGCACACTCAAGACTTGAAAAGTCGCAACGTTAATAGATGGCTGGAAAAACATTATCACCGTCTTTCGCTCGACTACGGAGACGTTGAGTTTGAAGAAATAGGTCGTATTCTAAACTCATTAAAATTCGACCGTATTTTCGTCAAAGGTGTGCAAAAGCAACGTCTTATCAGTGAATATATTCCACACATCATCGTTTCAAACTTAGAGGAGTGGGGGTGTCCACAGCTAGATCGCTTGTGTTCCAGCGATAATGCATTGACGTCGCTATCATATTGTATATTTCACAAAGATTTGAACCCAAAACACTGTACATTTTTCAAAGTATTCGCAATACGTAAATGGTTTACTGAAAATGTATGTGCGGACATTGTCAATTAAAAGAGAAAATATGAATTATGTTATAATACTATTATTTTACATCTATCATTGCTATATGTTATTGTCATTGTGTAATAGTTATAAGTTGTTTGTCTTATCACTTTATTTACTTGTTTTTATTCTTGTCAATGTTTTCTCAACGCGTTAATCGTTTTTAGTAATGAGTTAAGTAATACTTTCTAATGTCGAACACTCATATAGATGTGATATATTGAATTAACCAAATATTATCATAATTTTTATTTTTGTATTAAGTACTTTACCTGTATTAAATAATAAAGAAGATATTATTTTGTAATAGAAAAACCGTTTTGTTTATTTTATTTTGATATACTGTTATAATATAATCATATATTTATGTGATTATTATATTTGTATGTAGCATATGTTGATCTATAACTGTTTACACTCAAACCATTTTTATTTATTATATTATTATGCTGTGGGGATGAGTTTAGGTAACCAGAAAAAAAAAAAAAATTATAAGTTTGAAAACTAAAGAAAAAAAAAAAAAAAAAATAGAATTATTTTTACTATATATATATTTTTTTTTTTTTTATTAAAATTTAATTATAATTGTTCAAACGAAATTTTGAAACTCCTCCCTAATTTTCCTTGATATTTTAAAGTAAGTTCTTTAACCGGGCGAGCGTTGTAAGTGTTGACCTCTTCTTCAGACAGCTGGACTGATTTCGGTAAGAACACCTCGATGATACCACCCGTCTCTTCGTCGTATAAGGTAGACAAAACCGCCCTTCCAAATTTTGTATCGACCCTTGTAAATTGCTCAACAAGGTATATTTTATTGATTGTAAGGTCTCCAACGGACATATATTTCTTCTCTGTCTGTTTTCTCAACGTGCATAATAACGAGTCCATGTTCTGTAAAATAGTTATTTTAAAATTTTAAAAAATTAAAAAAAATTTTTTTTTTGAACGCTTACGTTGGACATGTTTATTATTTATATAAATACTCACGAAATATTATAGTTTTCTTTTCTTGTCCTCGTTGAAGTAGTCGGAGCACGCTGATGTAGTCGTCAAGTCGCTGGCAGATCGAAATAGGTAGCTGATGTCGCTGGTAGGTGACTGATACAAAATACGGTAATGGTACCGTATTTACGCATTTTGAAAAACCCTACTACTAGACCTAAAATTATAATAGCGTGCACACACACACACACACACACACACACACAAAAACAGAACTAATGTTCTTTGGAAATGATAGTAACTTGTTTTTCCAAATTAAAAACATTAGCCATACAAAAACAATATACTTAATATGATTACTATTAACGTACGTGTCGTCCAACTTTCTCTTTCCCGTGTAAATGTATAATAATGTGTTGATATCATCAACATAATTAAGTGAAATAAATGCAATTAATACTTAATACATATTGATATTAGTGTGATATATCTACGTACACATTGTTTTGTTATATGTTCTGTATTCACACCTTTTATAATCGTAATGGGTTAACGTACTTGAGTATAACAACTAACATATTAGCTGATATTTTAACAATAATTACTATATGATGTAACAATATTATTCCATTTATTCGATATTACAAACATTTTATACACATACATAATATAAATAGTATAAAGTATATAAACTTATATTAAATTTTACTTTTTTTTTTTTTTTTTTTTTTTCTGAATAAAATATACATAAAAATTAATACATTGTTTATTTACATAATTTCAACAAGTCTGCCGCTAAATAGAAATTTAACCTACTCGACCGTGGGCCAATGTATGTATTTGACAATCTAAAATTAAACGTTTGTCATCTCCCCGATTGTATACAAGTTTATTCGTTTTTATAGTATTTAAATTATGTTTGAACGACCGTATAGAGATATTAACTTTATACGGGTCAAACCCAATCCCACACCCCTCCTCATTCGTAGCAAAGAGACAACGCTTGTGTTCGTCAAAAGACATGTGATTCTTGACCACATGCCCTCTAACACCCTTTGCCTTAATTTTAACATTTTTCTCAGCTCGATCTATTTTATATGAGTAGGATTTAGCTCGGAGAGCAATAAATTCCAAAATTATATCTCCATCCGTCTCGTCTGAAAAATACCCTGGTACTTTTTTGTATTGAACAGAGAAACATGGGTGATCTCGTGGAAGATTCGATGTATCTATTCTACAGTTTAGATCGGAGCAATTAACCAGATCATCGTAAAAATCCTTGGTATGAATATGATACACAAGTGAGTCTGAGGAAAGAAAAAAAAAAAAAAAAAAACAAATTTTATATAACACATATTCGAATGAAAATTAATGTCAATCATTTAAAATTTTTAATTTTAATATCATATTATACCTGTATCTGTATACATTAGTGTAACAGCATTCTTGTAATGACTCTTCACTACGTTGTAGTGATAGTCATACATTAACGTTTTACTAATGTCTAATACCGCGAATCCGATATAAATGGGTTTGTTGAAATGTACTACTTTGTTGTCAAGAGTAATAGCCGATAAATTTTCATTGTAAATTGTGCAATTTTTAAACGTTGATTTGTTTATCAATTTCTGTAAACGTTTATCGCACGAGACCAACTCAATGTTTATACGTCTCCGTACCGATTCCATTGTTTTACCTAAAGGAAATATTTTTAAAATAATAATAACACACAGACGATATGAAATTAAATGACATACCGAATACACTATTATTCATTAATTTGTAAAAATCTTTTTCAAAATCGTTCGCGGCCTTCTGACGCATTTCGGTATTTAAATTTATATACTTCGCTAGCCAAGCCGATTGTCGGAATTCCAACACTCTATGTACCTATGAATTAAAATGTTCATTAATGTAATACAAACAACACTGTTAATATATTCATATTTAAACATACCTTGTTTACTATTAATCCATTATCCATTGCCTGTTTCAAACTTCTATAGTGGATAATATAGTTTTTCCGAGGTCCAAGAGCGGCCGTGAGCTTTACCACTTTAGATCCAGGTGGGATAATATTCTCGGGTAGGAACGGTAGATCGTTATGCAACTCGAAAAGACTTTCGGGATACAAAATATCTACCTCATATACCCTACCCATCTCCGAGGTGTCACTCATATCGGCTAACCCGTCAAGCGTCGGCTCCACCCACTTAAACCCG
This sequence comes from Therioaphis trifolii, assembly GCA_027580255.1. NCBI lineage: Eukaryota > Metazoa > Arthropoda > Insecta > Hemiptera > Aphididae > Therioaphis > Therioaphis trifolii. The sequence continues at coordinate 103,894,474 of CM050404.1, read as the reverse complement.
GCATAGGGCATGAACTGGGACATAGCCCACCCATATAAGTTATTACCTGTAATATATTAAATATTCTTTAAATATAGCTGAAAACAATTAAATATTTTTTACTCACAGTCTTGATAGATAATCCACGAATCAGCCTCCTCAGGATTGTAATCAGGCGTCTTAAAATTATTGGCCTTTGCATACCGCATGCTCGCCTGAACTAGTCCACCACGTATACCTGTAATATTATATAATTTTTTATAATCAATATGATATTATATTAATAATTATTACCTTTCTCGAACATGAGCAACATCTCGTAGTCGGTTAAGAGTTCTAATTTAATCCCGGTGAATTTGAGCATACAATCAAAGCTGAACCCGGGTGCGGTATAGTAGAAGGCCGGATCCAAGTTGTACGTCTTCATACATATCCTTCGAAAATTTTCGAAAACATCCGATAACAATAGTACGTCAATCTGGAGATAGAGATCCGAATATTCACCGAGATTTTTACAATTAAAATGGCGCCACACATTTTCGGCGTGTTTGTAATCTTCGTCCTCTACTTCCGCTTCTTTCAGCATGTTATAAAAATTTTTTTGACATGGGAGTGACGTTTCGTCTAGCTTCTTCCAACTGTCAGTGTACTCGTAAGGATAGACACCCTTACGAGTAACAAGTGGCATATCGAGTGCGGAGAATATTTTTGACGTCTCGGTGAATAGCGCGAAATCCGGTGTTACTATGTTAGCGGCAAGCGTTGAAAGTCCAGACGCCATGAATCGAAACGTGTCGATAAACCTGATTGAAAAATCGCTAGAAATGTGCTTGCTAAAAGATATGAATTTTTCTTCGTTATTGGGTATAACACATATACTATTAGTATCATAACCCAATTCGGTTACAATAAAATGGGCATCATAGTTTGTTAAATTATGTAGAAAGCACGGAATAAATGTAGGTGTTCTGATTTTTAAATTACAGATGCTGCAAATCGTCTGTCGGTACTTTGAGGAGAGGTGACAATGGTCCGCTACTTTACAGTTTGAGGCCGTAAATTGTTTTCCACACAAACTACAATTTTCACATGCATGATGTTCACGTTTCTCTTCGTCACTCATCGTTATTTTTCTATTAGTCCTTAATAGCTCTCGAATGCGATGACTGATAATTACTACGTCTTCGAGGAATTTCTTAGCAACGTCTTGACGTGTTTCTGACCCACGGTAAATTATCGGCTTTTGTGGTATACTAAATTGCCTCATTAAATCCTCTGGGACATAGTCAGCGGCTTTCACGTAGTACCCAAAGCTCATCGGATGATGAGTGTGCGTTGCACTAGTGTTAATCCCCTTACGCTCCGCACATTTTACTAACAGCGCTTCAAAATCTGCATATATAACAAATGGGTGGTACTGAGTTTTACCCCACCCATTGAACTCTAGTAATGAACCGTTTTCCGGTAATTGCGGCAATATAGGTTTATGTGTACCACAGACTTTTTTGTGCATATCCAAAGCCTCTTGGCCACACAATTTAAATTTTTTTGGTTGATTGTCGAATGTAGTAAAACATCTTTTACAGAAATATACTTTACCATTATGCCTATTTTTCTGCGAACCCGCCAACCGCGATAGATCAGTGATATATGCATAATGGGTTTTGCTATCGCGGGTGATAAATAGCAAATCAAAATGATCGGATTTTTCCTCATCTGCTACTCTCAAAGGGAATATATGACATTTATGCGTTTTCCCGTCATTTCCCCTCACACCGTAAATGTTGATCGAGACATTAGAATTATTTTTTTCGAATAATTTTATCTCCGTCAACGGTGTGGGGAAAGTAAGTCGGTTAAAATTATATTTCTCTTCGTGAGAGGTATAATTGGATCCAACTCTGAACTTATTAACCCCCGTGACATGTTTTGCCAAAATAGACCATTTAAAGCATTGCATATCGGTATTTTGCGGATTTATCACTGCTTTTTTAGCTTGTATGACGGCCGGGAGATCGATGTATGAGGATCCGCCCATCGGAGTATACTTGTATACGCCTAATAGCAAACCGTCGATCTGTTCCAATGCATACCCACTACCCTTCCCCGTGTACTCGTCCTCTTCACGAATGAGTTTAGCGAAATCTCTATCCACAGCATCCTCAATATCACTGATAGAAAAAAGTTCTTTTGATGGTGTCTTGAACGCTCTATTCTGTGATGAATTTTCCACATTCGGTATATTATACGTAGCCTCAAGTTTTAAATTATATTTAATAGGATTTTTTAGAGAACACGCACGTAATCTATCAATTAGCTCTAATTTAATTAGCTCAAAAAAATCATGATAATTAAATACACCTTCAATATTTTTCCTATAGTACCATTTAATTGTTCCATTGAAACCTGATTTTAATTCAATGAAACCCGTGGTGTTAACAAAATTTAATCTCGCCTTCTTCAATTGAATGTTCCCAGCACTATTCTCTGTATTTAAACGTTTCAACGAGAGCCCTAAAAGAGAATGAGAGAGGAATGTAAATATGAATTTCGAATCTAACCTTGACAGTGCTGAGATGATAATTAAAACAATAATTCTTACCTTGATTTTCATTCGATGATGTATCAGCAGATCTAGTAGTCGACTTCAAATCTTGTTTTGTTTGTTTGACTTTCGTACAAATATCGCACGATAACAGTTGGTCGGCATGAGATCTCTCATGCCTCCTGAAGCTGACCTCAGAAGAGAAAGATTTCCCGCACACAGTACAAGTAAACATGTTGTTATTGTTTAAAGAAATCACTTGATAAAAAAAAATGCGTGATATATCACACACGTAAACAATGATTATAACGATAAAACGGTTAAAGCGTAGAAAGGAAAAAAAAAAAAAAATCTACTTAATATTCTATTGATTGAGTCAGCCTGGGTAGGTCTCAATACAAAAGTCATAAGTAGAGTGAAAATATTGATGTGAATTCTGTCCTTTTATACGCAAAATGTTTGTCATGTATAGTTATAATATCATAGCCAAATTATTAAGTGCTGATTATAAGTCATTTAGAAAAAATGTAAAACTCTCTCTTAAATCATAAATTACTTAATACTACCAATAACATATCATTTAAACTAAATGTGTGTGATTTTGTATATTTTGACACATTGTCATAATTACTTAAAATGTCATCAGTATATTATTATATTACCGGGGGGGGGGGTAATTATTATAAGCCCGAGGGCTTATTGCTATATCACTTTCTAATCGTATACGAATTACGTGTTAATTGCTTTATTTTTATAATGTCATACAAATCGGACAATGGTATAGCTAAAGATGATACACGGCGGCGGCGGCGGCGGCGTGTGAACGGCCTTAAATATAATCAAATATAGTCAAAGTATCGGTCAACCCATTAGACACTCGGGTAGAGGCGGGGGAGAGGTATACGACTCGGAGAGTCCTGGGGATATGAGACCATATGGTACGAGATAATACCGGAGGGGATTAGATACATATAACTTTTTAGTAGGCTGAAAGCTGGGAGTTTCTGAGATGGTGCTCTTCGATTGATCATATAGCAACGTTGATTGATAAAGAGTATGACAAGTCAGGTAGGGTGGTGGTGTGGTAGGTTGCGGTGGTCCTATAACACACACATACTATAGACCTTATGAGGAGGGGAGGTGGGTAAGATTCTAATGACCTTATCTTATAATAGTCCGGAAGCTGGGGGTCTCAAGCACTGATCTGCATTTGATCGTATAGTAACGTTTATGATTATGATAATGAGGAAGACAGGTCTGGCGGGGTTAGGTTGCGGTGGTCTTTATAACACACACACATATTATACAGTTTGAAGAGGAGGAGAGGTATAAATCATCACCTCAGCATTAGCGATTAAGGCTGGTCCAGGTGAAGATGGTAGGATAAGTCAAGTCATTTGTGAGGCACACACACACACACACACACACACACATATACAACACAAACACACACACAAACACATTCATAAACAATCACAACCACTCATATATAGTATACGGTTTGAGGAGGGGAAAAAATCATCTCTTCAACGTTGACTATTAAGGCTTAGAGGAGAGCATCAAAGATTAGAGCAGAGGTGGCTGGGATATCTCGTCAACATTATACGTATACGCCGGTGGATTATCAGGAGTGGGGGGGGGGGTTCAAATAGCTCGTCAACGTTGGCAATTAACGTATTCGGCGGCCGATTTACGGCGGCGGCAGCGGCGGGGGGGGCGGCGGCGGCGGGGGGGGGGGGGGGGGGGGCGGGGGTGCCAGAACTCTCTTTTTCTATCTACTCGGGGGGTATAAATATCCTAGGATTTTTTTACCCCCGGTCAAATTATACTAGGATTTTTTTACCCCCCGTATAATTATACTAGGATTTTTTTACCGGGGGGGATAAAAATATCCGGGGGTAAAAATAGCCTGTTACACCGGGACCGAGCCGCCCGCGGGTCGCGTGCCGTGGCCGCCCGCGCCGCGCTACCCGAACGAGCCGTGGCACCCGCTCGACCCGGCCAGGCCCCGCGTGCCCGACGCGCCGCAAGTCCGCGTCTTTCCGGAGAGCCACACGTCCGTGCGCATGATCTTCGGAACGGACCCGGCGGCGGCGGCGGCGGTAGCTGCTGGTGCAGCGGACGCGGCGGCGCCCGTAAACTGGTACCGCGTTTCCGGAGATTTCGTGTTTTATTAGACGTGTTGTATAAGTTTACGTTTTGTTTTGTTTATTTTTGTTTTTCCAATCAATAAAAAGCCGCTTTTGGCATTGTTCGATTTGTTTTTTCATTTATCAACCGATCATTTAGGCCGGTCTCACACTAGAACCGACTATATGCGACTTTTGGTCGTACGTAGTCGGACGACAACGCACGAACTTTCCCGACCTTGATAATGTAATTAGCGCTCTCACATTAAACCCGATTTTGTCATGCGATCACGTGCATTTAGCTCCGACCAACGACTCGGTCCCAAATGTCTTGGATTTTTGTCCGTAGGCCGTACGACTTTGCACAATAACATTTTGTCAAACGCTCTTCAGGTGATATGACATGACGAAAATTACTGAACTTCGTAAGTTCAGTTTTTATACTTTCCAAAATATAGGTAAACGTTTTCAAACTCATAGTAATCAAAGAATTTCTCGGGATCACTTTTTAAATCGTCCATTAAATGGTGAAACTCACCATGCTCTTCTCTTTTCTGAAATAGCTGGGTAACCCATTCTGTTCTCCTTGAGTGTCTTCTTCTTCTTCGCCTCATGATTAAACTACGACTACTTTCAACTAGATAAAAAAAAACTCATTCATCTAATTGAAATTTCCGTTAAGAAAAAATATGAAAATGTGAAACGGGTGTTTAAAATATAAAATAAAATACAACAACCACAGTCGATGTCTCCCTACAAGTATGCTAAAGATTAAGTGGTACATAGTCGGCAGACGTGCGTATTCGTTCCGACCGTGAGACCGGACTATTTAGTCGTCCGTTATCGTACATATTCGATAGTCGCACGTAGTCGGACCTAGTGTGAGATCGGCCTAATACTGTTAGTCCTATAGTGGCGCACAATCGACCGTTGCACATGCCTCCCTCCCACATAGGCTTCGACATCGAGGAGCTGCCTTCATGCCACCGGTTTCACTCGGCCAGGAGCGTAATTATACGGGGGTGCACGACGGTGCACTAACACCCCCTTGAAAAATGTAGCAGGTGCAAAGATATGATTTTGCATCTGCTGAAACTGAACTTTAACCAAATAAAAGTATCATACATAATAATAATAATATTTATTATTGCAAATAATTTTCTTAGTACATTAATAGCGTATCTTATAGTACATTATCAACAAAATAAAAAGAATATAAACATATAAGTAGGAACATATCACAGTTGATCATATACATAAGATACAAAAAAATAGAAACAATTATTTTAGTATTTGCAATCCTCCTATAAGCAAGCTATAGCTTGTGTTGGAGGGTTTTTTATTGAGTTCAAAAGACATTACACATATTATTATATTTTGGTATTAGGTATGTTTATTTATTTATTTTTCATACAATTTCAATAGCATTTAAATTTATACACTTTAAATACATTTTAAATTGTGCTACATTATAAAAATCAAATATAGTATATATAAATATATACAATGTTTTATAGTTTTGGTATTATTACAAAAAAGGTTAAATTTGTTTTAGAAAAATATTAATTGGGTATATATTATAAAATAATTGTTATATATTAATAACACCGATACCGTGAAATAAAAATCATTTTTTTTTTTTTTTTAAATGTTAGTTATCACCTTTATTCACTGACCCATTCTATTATTTATTTATTCTTATCATTCATATAATTTAATTAATATAATTGATAATAAATTGATATAAATAAAAATGAATTCAAGTCTATCCAAACATCGGCTGGTTCAAGACTAGGAAATTTTCATATAAACATATTTTCAATAAATCTTCTTCAGTGATTGTAATTAAAGATTCAAATGATTCAAATAAATCACTTAATTTAATTATTTCTAGTGATTTTTCATTAAAACGTAATTGCATTTATTCTATCATTGTATCAACAAATTTTTTAGCTTCTTTTAGACATTTTATTTTCATTTTCAAATATTTTTCGTGAATTACTAACATTATTTTTAATGTATTAATACATTAATGAATTGAATTATTCTCGTTATTTGATGAACATTGGGCCGAGACATTTTTAAGATGATCAATCGAAAAAGAAATTAAAACTGGTACTGATGATAGCTGTAGGTTTTCTTTTTGTAAGATTTTGCTTAAATTATTGACTGCGCCTAAAGCCTCATCTAGGACAACTAATGTGATTAAAAAACTTGACTGAGTGATTTCTAGCAGAATACCTCCTGCTAGTGAAGCAAGATCTGCTCCGTCAGTGTGTATATGCTCAGTGAGTATATATTGCTCACATGCCAAAATAATTGATTTATAACACTCTTTGACTGCATGAATTGATCGATGATTACTTAACCAACGTGTATCAATAGTTTCCGGTATTTTCAATTTTTTTTCATTTATAGCTTCTTGAATATCATGAAATATTTTTTCACGTTTAGCAGATTTATGAAATAATTTATAAATATCTTTAACAACTTGGAGGGTTCGTTTATCCCCTCCCCGGTCACCCCCCTGAAATAAACACTGGTTGGGAATCACGTTGAAAACTCGAGCTGTTAAACGGTTCATGATACGACGACGCGTACTATTATCATTAAGAGCAAACAAATCGAGAGAGTTGTCGACAGGAACGATAAGCCAGGGAGGAAGTCGGAGCCACCACTGATAACGTAAAAACTAAAAGTGATAACCTAATAATAACCTAAAAAGATTTTCATCCGGTCAAATCGGGAAAAGGGAACGGAGAAAAATCGGGAAATAAGCCGAATTGATTATAAAACGGTCCAGAGTATGGGGGAAAAATATGAAAAAAGCGTAAAAAGAAAAGGGGAATAAAAAAAAAAGCGTACCCCCCGTAATATCCCACTCGTCAAGATTTTTTTTACTGTATTAGATATATATATATAAACATTGTAAATGCTTGCTATACGGATTCAATGTTTAAAATATTTCCATGTAAACTTTCTAAATTAACTCTGTTATAAAATACAAGTTTTTCAAGATAATATAAATTATCTTGTCTGCAAATATATACAATAATTTGTACGTGTGATTTATTTAGCAATTAATAATAATACGAAGTTGTATTGTGTCAATGCATTTGACATATTATAATATTCACACATTTATATTACAATATTTCATCATTATTATATGCCATTCTAGAGTAGCTGATTTTATCGAATGATAGTTGAGTCTATAAATTACGGAGCGTTTCTGAATTCGCCACGGAAGACCTGCGGAAATATTAGGAGAAAATTAATCGCGTTTTAGTGCATGAATACTGTTTTATGTATAATATTAAACTAGATGAAATTTCAGCAATAAATCTAATTCTACTTCATATATTGTTACATAGTTTAAAATAATAATAAATAATAATAATATCTATAACCAATAAATTATCGTTTATCAATATTATATTCAAATTGTAACTAAGCCTTATTATTTATTTCATATATACTTTATGTATACGTTTTGGTCGATTGTGATAAACAGTGGATTCTGTGTGCCATTTATTATACGTACAAAGTGGAACTCACTGTGTGTGTGTGTGACAGATACGTGTATAACTTAATATGCACGTCCATATGAGAGCGGAAAACGACGGCTAAGAATGTTCACTGACGTTAAATGAATTTGGTTATCGTAACTCGTAAGAGAAATCATAATATTATAAAATCGACGAGTTTAATCGATCGGTATGGAGAACCCGAGTAAAGTCCATGTGACACTCATTAAAGACAGTATACTTGTTGGGTACTAGGGCCTTATTTAAATATAAAAGGATTATTTTAGAAACTAATCGTGATGGTTCCTTGAGTTGATCGAGAGAGTTCATAAAATGAGACACGCATTTTTCGCGGTAAGTAGTAAGTAACTACACCGACATTTTTTTCTTTCAATTTTCATTAATGAATAGGAGTGTCCTGCATGATATTTAGGTAACTTAGACCGCATGCATAGTTAAAACTGTTGTTTTTTCGTCCGATATAATAAAAATTGTTTCAATGTTACAAGACGTGATACAATACAAATAAGAAAGAATTCTACATTGTCGAAAACTCTAAGTCTGCAAAAAAATAGAAAGGAAAAGTTATTGAATATACACACGTATATGCGCAGAGCTCTGCACCGAATGATATTCGAAATTCCGCTTGTATCCAGCGAGAAAACGTTTGAAAATAAACCAATACCCAATCGCTATTAAATCATATAGAATCCGAGTCGAATGTCGGGACTCAACTCGAACGCTGCCGACCGGAGCGGACTCTTGGTCGGCGCGATAATGATTACTATAACTAAGTCGCGTTTGACGATGAGTGTCATGGTATTATGGTCAAACCAGTTTCCCGCGATCAATATTCCGAGTCGTACGGACCGTATCGACAACGAACCGCGGCCGCCCCGTCGCGTGTGTATTATAGTAACACACGACTTCGATATGATATTCAAATATATGTATATCATATTATAATAGTCTAATATGTATGTGTGTGATGCAAGGCAGGGGTTTTTAATCGGGTCAACGAGACTGGCGGTAAGGACCGTCGCGTCATGTCACCGGCTGCTGCGTAAAATCACCGTTCGTCGTACGTGGTAAAGTATGAGTCCTTATGATATATAATTTTAGATTCTGAGTGAAGCGAAGGATCTTATGGTTTTACAATGATGTTTATTTATTATTTTTTTTTTTTTTCTGTAAACACTTTTTCGTATAGAAATCCTTGTCCAAAAGTTTCGTCCAGCAACTTTTTAGATTCGAAATTGAACTGAGATGGTACTTTAAAGAGGTCATTTTTTCAAAACCTCCATAGTTTTTCCAGAAATCAAGAATAACGATAGAAAAACTGAGTAAAACGGGTAAAATCGGTAAAAATCCGCCGTAAACGAGATTTTCACTGTTCAGATTTGAGGTATTTAGTCATAAATCGAAAAGTATTGAAGCTAGAAACTTAAAAATTTTATCCAATATCAAATACATACTTTTTTATATTGGACAATATTTTCAGAACAATTATAGCACTTTTGACTTAAATATAGAACTTTTAATTTACCAAGTTGTTTGAAACTTTTTATTTAATATAATTTTAAATATTTGACAAAAAGTTCTGAAAATTTAATATGACCTTACTCATATACATACCTTATTATCCTAACAAAAATTCAAAAATCGTGACTCAGGATTTTTTTTAATACATGTTTTAATAAGTTAATATAAATTCGTATACGAAAATATTGACTGTTTTTACATTAATTTTCTGCTTAAAATCTGTTTAAAACTTTTTTAGTGTATCTGATCACAATAAAACTTGGAACATAGATATAAAAACATTTTTCGAATCTTTTGGTAACAGAAAATTTCTAATGAGTTATAATTGTTATAACAATTGAAGTTTAAATGAGTTATATCTAATTGAATATTTTATGAGGGTTTAATTACAAAAAACTCACCAAAAATTATACAAATAACCGTAAAATACGTAAACAGTATTTAAATAATAATATATTATATTACACTGAAGCTTTGCTCAGAATCGTCTTATACTAAAGAAATGAGTCACCATTTCTTTAAAACTTAATACATTCATCACCAATATCTTGTCCGAGGACTGAAGGGACGAAGGAAGAACTTGTACCACCATCATCTCACTTACCAGCTTTTTTTTTTAAAAAAGCCCATGCGATAATATCAAGTAAATATAAATAAATCTTCGAAGAACTACTCGAGTTCATTGAGTTATTAAAATATAATACGTTTTTACAATATGCATTCCTGTATACTATTATGAAATCAGCGTATTAAACGTGAGCAGTATATTTTACAGTTTTTGCTAATTTCTTGTTTGATGAAAAAAAAAACAAAAATCGTTGAATTTGTATTATATGTGTCGTTAATTTAATAATTTTACGTTTATCGAACATCACATCGCAGTGGTTAAAAATTAGTCACTATAATACGCACAAGTTATGGACCTATCCAAACTTAAACACTTCGCATTATGTTTAATATATTTATTTAGTACTTTAAGTATTATTATTTGATTATTTAATACATGCATATATTCTGCCAATTTTCACACGTGCTATAATAGATTATGTCCGTTCGTATCTCTCACTGTGACCACGTGTATGCCACATCATTCAATTTGTATAAAACTCCAAATATTTAATTATTTTACTTCTTACTAACTTTTTTCAATAGAAATAAATTTTGGTCTTTGATAAATCCCCCATTATGGTGATTTTATATTTTTTTCAGATTACGGGTTCGATATTTGACTTTATTGAAGTCGTGTACAATGTATGTGTACGCGCATATGCATATTACTCGCTCGCGGTAGCCTTCTGCTGCCACGCACAGGCGGTCCGGTCAATTATTGGCAATTTACCGGTAATTTTATCGATACGGATAAATCGATTTTCCCGTCGACGGGGCTGGCTATTTATTAGGGCCATTATACAAAAAAAAAAAAAAAAACTCTGCTAAGTACATAGATGCGTAGTAAAATTACATGTCGGTACGCCAAACTATATTAATAAAATAATAATAATAATAATAATACGCCAGCGTTATAAGTCATATTATACTCACGTACGAGATGATTGCACAAAACGAGACCTGCTCGCGCACCTACCAAAAATAATACATTATACTACATTTAATTATACTGCGTACCTTTATAGAGTATCACGATCAATAGCTTTTTCAAATCGATTTTTTGAAACTTTTTCCGTATGCGATTTAAAACAATATTAGGACTACAGTTAAAACAATTTTTTTTTTATTGGTTACATTTTTAGATTTTTAAATGGCCAACTTTATTTGTAATTCAATATTATGAATGACGATATAAATATATAAATATATATATATTTATTTATTTAGGTATTTATTTTATTTTATTATTATTATTATTATTATTTTTTTTTTTGATATCGTTAAAATAAAAATTTGTATTTTTTTACCAATATTAAAAAAAAAATTAGTGTTTGAATTTTGAGTATTCGAATATTTTAGGAGCAAAACCATAGGTGCTTCAAAATTAACTACTATTATTATTTTTATTCCCTTAAACTTTAGGTCCAATATCGTAAATATCAAAAATTTCTAAAAAAAAATACTTTTTTATAATTAGTTGTTACCAACTAATAAATCTAAAAACTTAAAAAAATATAGTTTTAACATATATTTTTAAAAATTTTTTTTTATTCTCATGGTAAAAGTTTGAAAAACTAATTTATTGAGTACAACGGTTTTTTGAAAAGTGATAAACGTTTACTGTAATACTCAGAAATTATAAGTCTTATTTTATACACATTAAAAAAATCTCCGAATGACAATTTTCGAGAATTTTAAACAATTTAATTAGAAAAGTGGTATATTTTAAAATTCAGTCCAAAACTAGCAAACATTTTTCGAAATGTTTATGAAGTCTGAGTAAAATTGTAAGTGATATTTTGAGTAAATTGTATATAATTCTAGCACAATTACTTTTAGAATATTTTATGACTAAATAATTAAAAGTGATTTCATGAAAATCTTTTTATTTTAATTGTTTTTACCCTTTTTTTTAGTTTTCTTAAACATTGCAAAAATTGAAACATTCCAAAAAAAACTTTTGAAGCGTATAGAGAAAGAAATTTCTGATCTATATCGAGAAAAATGATATCTAAATGATATCTAATAACATCAATATAAAACCAATAGATCTTATATGTCTTGTATGTTGTAAACTGTGTACACTTGTACATACGAAAATTATCGTAGTAGCAAAAACATATTGTATATCAAATCAAAATTGTGAACGTTCTGGAATTATAATCCCAAATATTCTTATGACTTCGATGAGCATCGAATTTTCTTCGAATATCTTCAGAAACGGCGTACTCGTATAAGGTTTACCTACACACTATCAGTGGCGGATTTGAGGGGGGTGCATTTTTAACACAATAATAAAGTATCCGAGATTTTTTTTTTTGTTTATGTACATTTGAAATATGTTTTAACTGTCTGAGGCAAGAGCAGTTTATTGTTACTTTAGAATCAATTAGTTGATGTCATGCAATTTTATTTCGCTTTACAAAAAGAAAATTCTCTGATTATGTCAAACGTTTTGTACACTATTCATAATATGCGTTTGATTTATTATCAATGCGTTGATTAGGATAAAAAAAAAATTGGCACTTGTAAGCTCTACTGATTTAAACTATCTATAAATTCTCCCGGTGGTAAACTCTCTTATGACTACTTTAGACTTCAGTACGACCCAAAAGATCTATGTTAACTCTCTCGAGTCTGTAATATTTTCGTTAGTATGTTGCCGAGCTACACTAAGCCACAAGATACTAATAAAACAATAAAAAATTAGTTGAATTGGATATACATTTATAATATTGTTCAAACATTCTTTGTTTTTTTGTTGACTTAAGTAATATATAAAATCTGGTTGAGCACTAATGTTCATTATTTGTGAACGTTTAAATTTAAATCGCAATTAATAATATTTAAGTTAAAAATATAGTTTAATGGTAATAAAATCACTTGATAATAAATATCCATAATGAGAACTATACAGTCATAGTGAAGCCAATTCACAGTGTAGCATTGCAATTGAAAACAGCTCGGAAGAGTTTAAAAGTTTTAAAAATAATAAGAGTTTACCATCGTTTAAAAAATAATAAAAAATCATCATTCATCACCTATAAATCTCAGTTTAAGAACGTTCGAGTATCCTTACATCACCGTATAATATTCGAATGATCAAATGTGATGTGCGATTGATTTAACATAATATAAAATAAATAACATAAAATTCAAATTTCCATATCCTCGGGGTATGAATGCATACCAACGATTTCTTATTCGAATTTTTGGCACGTCAAACCTACCGTATACATGTGCGGTTCTGTGGTTACGCGTCTTGTTTCCGGTTTGTCTATGTTCGCCCATGCACATAATATTATAAACGGGCGATGATTCGAAGTGGAAATTTCGAAAACGGTTTTTTTCATAATCAAATAAATTATATAACTTACATTAAATTATCATATATATATATATATATATTATACAATATACAATCGATTGTACCAATATGCTTGCGATATATTATGATATTATACCGGACCGATTTCCGTAGTCGTATATTAGATTCTGAGTTAAGCGAAGGATCTTATGGTTTTACAATGATGTTTATTTTTTTTTCTGTAAACACTTTTTCGTATAGAAATCCTTGTCCAAAAGTTTCGTCCAGCAACTTTTAGATTCGAAATTGAACTGAGATGGTACTTTAGAGAGGTCATTTTTCCAAAATCTCCATAGTTTTTCCAGTAATCAAGAATAACGATCGCAAAACTGAGTAAAAACGGTAAAATCGGTAAAAATCCCCCGTAAACGAGATTTTCACTGTTCAGATTTTAAGTATTTAGTCATAAATCGAAAAGTATTGAAGATAGAAACTTGAAAATGTTATCCAATATCAAATACATACTTTTTTATATTGGACAACATTTTCAGAACAATTATAGCACTTTTGACTTAAATATAGAACTTTTAATTTACCAAATTGTTTGAAAGTTTTTATGTAATTTAATTTTAAATATTTGACAAAAAGTTCTGAAAATTTAATATGACCTTACTCATATACCTACCTAATTATCCTAACAAAAATTCAAAAATCGTGGGTCAGGATTTTTTTTTATACACACTTTAATAAATTATTATAACTCACCAAAAATTATACAAATAACCGTAAAATACGTAAACAGTATTTAAATAATAATATATTATATTACACTGAAGCTTTGCTCAGAATCGTTTTATACTAAAGAAATGAGTCATCATTTCTTTAAAACTTAATACATTCATCACCAATATCTTGTCCGAGGACCGAAGGGACGAAGGACGAACTTGTACCACCATCATCTCACTTACCAGCTTTTTTTTTTTCTTTTGGTTATTTCATCGAAGGTTCATATACTGTTGTGAGTATCTACAACACTTGCGCTGCCCAGCAATTGAATTTAACTTTTTTCTCATACGAATCATCTTGAAAACGGTTTGCGTTATTCATAACACCGTGAGTCCGAAATTCGGCCAAACAACCGCGTTTTATTATTGAATCACGTTTCTATTTCACAGACCGTGTTTAAAGCACCGTCATCGTCCTATAACGAACTACGAAATAAACCATAGTCGAAACCCGTCAAAGGTGGACCTTTGATTAGACGAAAATATTGTGAAAAGCGGTAGGTTGAATGTTACTGTGATTTAGTTGCACGCGTATTTAAATCTTTGTATAAAACGGAAACTCGTGGTAAACGGAATGAGGCACGAAGATATTCTGTAAATCTGCAACCTAGATCTTCCGGAAGAGTTCTATTAGATTCTTTTAGGCTGTGTCGTACGTCGTACATTTTATAAGTGTATAGACTGATGTAATCACTGATGAGTCGGACATATATCTCTGTAGATCGTATTCCCTGTAGTTCCACGCCAATTGAATTATTCAATATCAACTAGGTACAATGCACAGGAATACTACTCACTAATTTTCACGAAAACGAAAATAGTATTTTAAAAACACCGAATCAAAATATTTCTTCGGTAGATACATTTAGTTAAATATATTGAATCAAACACTAAAAAATAAAGTGAGGAATAAAAATTTCACTTGTGTGCAAAAAGGGAAATTTTATCTCGTTGATATGGGTTTTAATTAGATTTAGAATTCACAGGTAATGATGCACTTCAGTTTTAGATATCTCATTAGATATAGAACTAAATATATGAATATATAACATATTATACTGAGACTCAGTCGCTTGGTAATTTATCGTTCATACAAATAGAACATAAAACAAATGTCATACTTTTTATTTCCAGTTTCGAGTCACCAGAAGATACAAACGGTCAAAATATTTTAATACATATAGATATATCATGTTATATAGAGAGACAAAGTGACTGTCAGAGATATATGTACACTGTGTTCGTGTAGTAATATTTACACACATTATCGGGTCCAACACGCAATGCCGACGGAACGGAGAAAAAACGTTAACGCGCGTACCTAATATTGTATACTAATAGGTATTATAATATTATGATGCGACACCAACGCTGAACAATAAATTATTACGGTGTATTTTTTATATACATATTTATTTTTTACTTTTCGTCGACACTCATTACCTAATATAATATATAATGACGGTGTGGGTAGTTTTTGAGGAAATCGCATTTTTTTTTTTTAAAGGACATGCGTTTTACCGGCCGCGTCAAGTGGTACGTTTGAGTTCGAAAAACTGTCGTCATTACCGACGTACGTATCATCGTTGTTGTACAATACGCACGTCGGTTTTTTTTTTGTCAAACGAAAAATACCGGTTTTAAAAACGTTTACATTAGAACGTAATACACAATTTACGTACTAGGCACCTTACAGTATACGTATGCGATGCCGTGATGAAGTGTGAACGCGTACCTCGTATTACACACGTACAGTGGATATTTCGAATAACGTCGTCGGACGACAATATTTTTCACGTCCACGTGACAACGAACGCCGGTATCATCACGATCAATATGTGTGCACTCTCTAAAATGGATTTTCTGAAAGTCCTGTACCGTGCGCGTATTGTACGTGGTATGTTGACACATGGCGACGACGGCGGTAACTGTGTGCCGTTAACAGGTGCGTTAAAAAGCAGCAGCAACGCTCGGGTTGATGTGTTTTACGAGCATAAATAACATGTAGCTAGTCAATTTGCATTTAGATATCAATGCCACGATAAAATACCTTTTAAAAGTAATAATTTCTAACGAGTATTTTGAAACCAATTGACCTATATTGTGGTCTTATACCCCCTTCAAAACTACACGCGTAAATGTTTTATCGGTGCACTAAATCTAACAGCAAAATATTCCACGCACAGGACCTTCTCTTTTCATTGTCATTAGTTATTTTTATCTATATACCCATAATCCGCATATGTATATATACGCGTACGCGTGCGTGTGTCTTAATATTTTGATATAAAGTGGTCTAGATGTCTTTTAATAAAAATTGATTGATGATACTGGTACTGAGAGGTACTGTTTAGACTACAATCGTTGGAAAATGATTCTAGACATTCCGTCGTGAATTACTTTATACATGAGTAGTGAAACGTACCAGAGACAAATAGACGATAATATTATGTCCCAATAAGATAAGAGGAAAAAGTAATTTTTAGTCCACTGACTATAGGATAGGTACACCCAGATTACTCAATACCTGGCAACCGAAGGAAAATAAATGTGAACGTTGAAAGACCAGTGAACCTGATCGCCCTCAGTAAAATATCTACTGAGTTTTCCGGCGGCCGTCAAACGTATTGCTCGATGGTTGTTTTAAAGTACATAATATATAATCACTAGGGAACGGGTTGATATGTAAATACATATTTTTATTAAAACAAGATATTTAAGATTCGATAAGAAATGTTCATGATTTGAATCATTCCTGTAAAAATGATGCTACTTTTATTTTACATATTTTTACATATTTGGTAAATAAGTACATATTTTAGTAAATTTTTGATTTTTTTCATCGATTTTCGACATACATCTTACATGTTTAGCCCATGGTTTTCATCGTTTGCAGAGACAATCAGGGCAGAATACCCTCATAGCTAATGTAAAAAAAAAAAAATTTGAAAGCTCCTAGTCGTACCACAATTTTTAAATAATTATACCCTGATCTTTCTCTACCACTGGAGCCTATAATTTCTAGGTGGGGCACATGGTTTGTAGCTGCTCAATATTATTCTGAACACTTTTCGAAAATACAAGAAATTATTTCAAAATTAGATCCAGAAACGTCTCTCGCTATTAGAAAAGCTCAAAATATTATGCAAAATGAAACATTGAAAAAAAATTTAATTTTCATCTCAGTGAATTTTAGTTTTATTGCACACTCAATTACAAAATTAGAAACAAAAAATATGTCCTTAAATGATAGTATGCAAATTGTTGAATCAGTGATTGAAAAATTAAAACTCGTAAACGGACCAATAGGAGATGTTGTAAAAAAGAAAATTGATGCTGTTAAAGAAAAAAATCCTATATTGATTTTAAAACACTCAATGAATAATGAGTGGCAGACACCCTTCTAAAAATTTGGAATTATCTCCTTCTGATATAATGTGCTTCAAAAATTTAGCCGTTTTAAAAATATTTTGAGACCTAATAGGCGACATATTTTAACATTCGATAATTCTTAAGAAATTGTAATAATTCAATGCAACAAATCATTTTGATGATTTAATAATTATAATTGTATTTTTTTTTTAATTAAATTTTTTCCCTACATATTTGGATGCTTTTGGCACTTATTTTATAAATTATACTTCCATATATATGTACATATTTCTGTATTTATATTAAATATTAATCCGTCCCCTAATAATCACACTATAAATTAACTTGTTGATACTCATGTGTTTTAAACTTTTTAATTCGTCATAAATCATAATGATACATAATAGAAAACAATAAGCAATATTGTTAAATATATAGTCGTTTAATTTACATATTCATTATACTTATATGGCACTACGCTGAAGAACTTTATCTTAATTGCAATCTCGCAGATGATGAGAGCACTGAATGAACTCGAACGTGATGGAATTTGTTAATTACAATTTATTGTAAATACTGTTATAGTAACGAACAGGATTGCGTACCAGTGTTATAAAATAAACGTTAAACAATATTATATTTAAAGTAGTTCACAGAAATTGCAATGATTACAATACGTTTTGAACTTATATGCTTGGTACTGACAAATTTATTCAGAAAATTGAATATGTATATCGTACACATATAGGTGTAGTATAAATAGTATCAACTTAAATAACTTGAAATGGTCACTCATTTCAGTAGCAAAACGTGTTTAAAAAGTTTATATCACAAAAAAAGAGTTTTTTATTTTTCGTTATGACATTTAATTGGCTTGTAAACATTGAAAGACATTTGCTGCAGACCACCATTCTAAAAGGCATTGATTGGAGTGATTGTTAAGGGTTTGTTATATTTGTTGCAATATCTTATATGTTACATTCTACTGCAGCATTATAAAATGAAAAAATAACAATAGCATATTTTAGTTACGAAGCCGAAAAAAATTACCATAAAATTAATTTATTCGTTATCATTTGTCGAATATATTTATTTTGGAGTGAAATATAGTATTCATTAGGTATTTATTAATAATGATTTACGGTTGCTTTTAAATTTAAAATAATATCATACAATAATCTAATTCACCAAATGATCCAATCGTAAAAATGGTCGGTCAATGGAGCTTTACATCCATACCATCAAAACAGTATTCGAAAAGCGAATAGAACAAAGACGTTCGGTCCACAAACAATATTCCCTTACTGGTTTTTTCCTCAATTTAAATTTATAATTTACGCACAGACGCCAAAATATTACTCCAGGTAAAAAATGATAGTTGTTATTCGTTTTCTTTGATTTGTTTAGACCTCCAGTGTTCAAAATTTCAAACGGTTCGCAAATTATTTCAACTTCAATACATTTTTAGTTTAATCGTACTTCAAGATGTCAACAATCAAGTATGTTTTCAGTTTGAATTCAACGTCAAAACACACTGATAACATTAATGTTGATAAATCAAACATTAATAAGTAGTATACTCTATACTCATAGTTATCTAAATTATTGTTAAAAATGCTGAAGCCACAGACCCAACAAAGTACTTAGTAGTCCGTTTGAAGTGGGATAACACATGAGTGGGACTCAAAATCTTTATTAAGAATAATATATCAGTTCTGAATATTTTCATGATCAAATTTTAATAACAAAGAGTAACAGCAAATGCAAAATTATGACTTTCAGAGAGGATGAAAAAGCAGCGTGCATTTTAAACATATATCGGCTACAAAACATATATTTTTTTCTTGTTTTTCGCCTAAATTACATAATAAATAACTAATTAGCTAAAGAGAAATAATGTAAAT
Source organism: Therioaphis trifolii (assembly GCA_027580255.1). Taxonomy (NCBI): domain Eukaryota; kingdom Metazoa; phylum Arthropoda; class Insecta; order Hemiptera; family Aphididae; genus Therioaphis; species Therioaphis trifolii. The sequence goes on along the minus strand of CM050404.1, from coordinate 103,874,775 downwards.
ATAGCTACAAATGAGCCTTATTTTGATTGAAATTACTCATATTTTATCATATTTAGATAATTATTGTATTTCTTATAAAACATGCCCTTATCTTGATAAATCTACAAACAAAATATTTGTCTAAAAATTAAAAGTATAGCTTATGTTATGAATATATAAGAGATATAAGATAGTTTTTAAAAATAATACGTTTTATTTAATTTTGTTAAACTAACATTTGATTTTTTTCACAATGATTATTCATGTATTAACATTACATTACTCATTAAAATGTATTAAGGTTATCATTGGACGACGTCCTGCAATGTTGATTTTAATCAATTAAAAATACGATTTTATAAAAACTAAAAATATTAAATATCACTCTATCTGTAACCAAAGTTTCATAATGATTCGGATGAACCAATTTTTTAAAATAAACATTTAAAGTTAAAAATTGACATAAAAATCGTCAATTCCGTAAAAAATTGTGCAATGATTTTATATTTTATACAATAAATTATATTGACGGTGTGGGTAGTTTTTGAGGGAATTCCTTTTTTTTTTTCTTTTTTTTTTTTTTTTTTAATGCACATGCGTTTTACATAATTACATAAACGTTTATTAAAAAAAAAAACTTTTGTCACGAATTTAACAAATTTTTCATTTTTCAAATTTATGAGTAAAATCATATTAAGTTTTCTAAAGTTTTTGTCAAATATTTAAAACTTAATTAGGGATGATCTTAAAAACAAGATTTTTTTTTTTAATTCTATTCCTAGCCCGAAATTTCTCAAATTTGTTTGAAAGTCGATTTAATAAAAGTGTCGCTTATGGCGAATTTCAAAGTTTATTAAAAATTGAATTCAGTAACTTTCAAAATGTTTAAAATCTATTTTTAGTATTTTACTTAACAATTGTCCAGTTTATCAAATTCATACAAAATATATACGTATATATTTAACTCAACAATAATATATACGATAACGTCGTCGTATATTCGCCTCAATTCTGTGACCGAAATTTCAGATATTAAAATCGGTTGAAATTATTTTAGACCAGACGCGAAATACGTTCAAAGGCAAAACTGAATACAAAAGACTAATGAAGGTCACGCGCAAATGATTGATAGACATCGCTACAAAAGCGCTACTGTACACTTGTGGCGCTACAATGGCGAATCCGAAATTCATGTTGTCCTTGCCGTGTCTTGATACTTTGAATGTGCCATTGCATCCCCAGAAGTAACCAAACGAGTTCACCAAAAGCCAATATTTTATCTTGTTTTCCGTCGTGCCCCAACCGATCAGTTTCGCGGCGTGCTCGCCCTCGTACTTTCCCCAAACATGGAAGTAAACCGCTGCGAACATGTGCATTAATTGACACCACATGTATTATAAGCATCGGCGATCGGAATGATTAAATTCAAATAGCTCACAGCAACTTTCGTCTCCTGTATAGTATCGGAAGTCTTCGTATAAATTAAAAGACACTTGAAGCGGTCCGTTCGTCATCAGTTCTCTCATTATCAAATCCGGGCGGTGTCGCGAGAAAAACTGAAAACTCTCGACTAATAAGAAATATAATCGTTTACACACTTTTAAGAGTAATTCGATATAGTCAAATATCTAATGTATTCACTTGTGTTTTTAAATACAGGCTTTCGTCGAAAAATATATCCAAAAGCGTAGGGCATGCAAATGTCAAATTTATCCGATCAGACAGTTTACGCGGATATCAAATATGTATAAGTCAATGTAATAGCGATGTTCAATAAACAATTAATGACAAACAGGAGAAATGTCTTTCGATCGACTGACGGCACGGAAAAAAAATGTGGTCTATAGTATAGTTGTAGACGGATATAGGAACTGGCAATAGTTAAGAAAAACAAGTTGAAATACAATGCATGAGAGCGATAATATGATAAAATATAATTTTTCATTGAACTCTTTAGATGTTTCTGATTTGTTCCTATTGCACCCCCAAACTCATAATTAGCACCCCCCTAATATTGAAGCCATAATACTCACATTTTTATCCGAGTATTCAATTTTAATATTTTATTTTTCACTTTATTTGGTTTATTGTTCAAATTTGTCATTTGAGCACTAATATTTTGAATTATTTATAAGGGCGACATTCATTTGGGCGAATAACCCAAAATTTACCTGAGTAGAGCTGTATCATTTGGGCGAGAAATTAACCGATCGTTTAGGCGAATTTATAAATTATTGAATAATAGGGAAGTAACATATACGTAGTAGGATCAAAAAGTTCCCGGAATTTCGTTTTGTTTTTTTACGCATACAATTTAAACTTAAACTGACTTGATCCCCTTCGAAATGTCGTTTTTTGGTATAGACACACTTACTCCGACGAATTCGGCATCTGCCGAAAACGTCTTTGGTATGCCTCTATCGATAAGGCCCCGAGGTTCGCTATCGCATTGACTTCAATGTCTTCTACGGAACCGAATCATTCACCTTTGAGTCTAAGTTTTAATTTTGGAAATAGCCAGAAGTCACACGATGCAATATTTAAAGAAAATGGGAGTTGTGGAATCATGGTATTTTTTTATTGGCTAAAAATTGCCGAACTGCAAAGGATGAGTGTCACGGTGCCTTATCGTGATGCAAAAACCAACCATATTTCTGGCCTTTTTCGACAAATTGAGTTTCTCGGACGTTTTAAAACTTCAATATAACAACCAGAGTTTACCTTTTTTGGATTTGGTACAAATTCCCTGTGAAACAACCCTTCGATGTCGAAGAACACAATCGACACGACCTTCATGGTCGGCCACTCCGCTCTTCGTCTTCAAGTGACTCTTGACCATTTTTGAAACGATTAAACCGTTCAAAACGACTGTTTTCTTTAACTTTTCATTTGTTGTAAAGTGTTTGCAAAAACCCGAGCATTTTTGCAGCAGTTTTGCTGAGTTTAAAACAAAATTCAATGTTGGCCCACCGTGCGAATCGTGACATTTTGAAAAAACGCGTATACCCCGTTTCGTATGGACACGATTACAGCAAACGAGAGACTAATATAGTTTTGACAATTCAACCATAAGATAGGAAATCACGTCTTATTTTGATTCCAATAACCAGATATTTGATAGGAAAAATAGTTTTTTTTCTATTTATAAATTCCGGGAACTTTTTGATCCTACTACGTATATAACATTTGAAATAAATACGATCATACTAAATATGAAAAAATATGCATTAAGCTCAATATATGTAAATACATGCAAAATAAAAATAATACCATCTTCATCACAATAATATTTAATTAACAATAATAGATTATATTAGACAAATGGGTATGCGATACCATACTAATAAAAAAAATTAGTTACTATTTTTAATAAAATATTATGACAATTTTTATGAGAATATAATTTAATATAATATAATGACTTATAAGACTAATAATTATCGAAAATTATTATAACCACGGTAAATATGATCAATAATTAATGTAACAATGATTAGAAAATATAAATTATATTTAAAATTACTATTATAATCTCAAGAAGTTATGCTGTGCGTGAACACAGTTTTTCAATTATACGAAGAATTAAATATTGGTTGAGGACGTGGGACAGTAATTATTATGCTATAAAAACGGTTTACCGATTAACCGTTTTAAAATATTGAACGATATATTACAAATAATTTCAAAATAGAGACATTTTTAGATAAGAGGGTATAGTTTAAAAACGAGTAAAATGATCTTGTAATAATATTTAGCATTGGTACACATAAAATATGTTTTTATTTTGCGTATAATGTAATATTATTGTACTATCATATTATTTAAATTAATGTTTGTATTAAGGAAATATTTCGAATTGAAAATTCATCGAATGATGTAAAAATTTAGATAAAAATGAATACGGTTTATTGGATTTTATCTACAGTAAAATTGTTTTTAAAAGCTTGGGGTGAAAATGATTTGAGGGAACGTAGGGGTGGTGGAGCACTGAAGCCTCTTTGAGTTTATGAGCTGATTGCTATTCTAGCACCTCCTGAAATTTTGGTTCAGTTGCGCCTATATATATTATATATATAATAGTCTTCGAGTAACTTTAAATGCTAACTGTTAAAATAGATACGTAGATTTTAAACGAACGTTTCTGACCACTTTTCACATGCTTCAAATTTAATTTGTAGACGCGAATGTACTCACGTAATGTGTATACTGTAATTATTTTCTATCTTGCCCCAGTATTGGATTAAATGCTTCATTTTACCCAAAAGCTGGTTTGATTATTGTATGCGATATTCAACCGGCCAATATTAAACATTTTTTAAGTACTACCTACTATAGATAACATCACGTAAAAGCCATCAATACTCATCATTTGTTATCAAAAATGCCTGTGAAGTATTAATACTTTTTTGAAATCCTATTAAAATGAATGACTCATTTACTTTATTTCTCTCTTTCTCCCTCTCGCTCTCTCTTAATTCTCTCTATTCTGGCTCATGAACTATTATCATTTCCACTCGAGTACCATACGCCACATAACATATTTCAGATATTTCGCTCAACGCATTACGATACAACAGTATAAATACTTTTATGAAAAACGGGTTTTTCATCACTAAAGGTCGGATTTGTGCATTTGTATTTGATACAAGTGGGCGTCTGTGAACCTTGAGTGCTGCTCTTCATTAGGTCAAATTTACTCAGTGGTTTGATCATGTAAGGCTGACATCCCTGTAACAGTATGATACTATAAGTTATTTGAACATCACATCAACAACCGGGCATGTACGACGACCGTAGCATGTCTTCGCGGAAATCAGGGTTCGTTATACAAAATGTCCCATGAAGATAATCTATCCATTGTGATATCTCCTGAGATAGTGAATAAAGATTATTTTTTCTTCATTAAAAATGTTTTGTAGGAATATGGACTTCAAATATTCATGTTTTAACTACATTTTTATATTTTTGTAAAACAATTTTTTAAATGAATTTTACCTTTAAAAATTATCGGTAATTTTTAAGATGCTTATTACAGAATGTTTAATGTTTTAAGTTTTCTTTTCATGATTTGAATGATTTTTCTTTGTATTTTAGTTTTTTTTGGTAAAAAATGACGAAAAATTGTAAAGTTGTTCATACATTTTTTTGAATAATAAACTTAATAAAATGACTATTTTAAATGCTTCAAAAAAAAAAAAAAAAATATTTTTACTTTTGTTCGGTACTAAATATACTAAAATAATTTAGTTCATAAAATAAAAACCATAAAAAATGAAAAAATGATGGTCATTAGCCTCATTAATCATAAAAAAATGAAAAAAAAATTGCTTACTTTTACAAACACAGAATGTATTTCAAATGGGTCATTTTCGTTGATCCTGGAGACCGATTTTTGAAATATGATAAATTTTATCGAAAGAAATAAACTATAATTAGTCACAGAATAAAACATTGATGGTATTCTTGAAAAGTGATAAAATTTTATCAATTAAAAAATATTCAACTATTAGTTAATAAGGAGAAAGGCAGTGACGAATATTTTTTCGAATATTTTCAAATTATCATTATCACTATTTAACTAATGAATATCATATATATATATATATATATATATATATTTAGTTGTATTACCATTACTCATTTAATTAAATTTCAATCAATACATTTTGGCTGAAGACTGAATAATAGTTATGTTATCTAATAAATTATAATTAATTTTCAATTTTACTTATGTATCATGAATACACAAAATAATGAAAAATATTAAATTTTCTAAGTGTATATTCAAACGTGATAGTGATAACTGATAACACAAATGCATTTTTTAATTTTTGGGTTGAAATTCTTTTACCACAATGGTTCGTGTGACGAGAATGATATAATTATTCGAATTCAAAAAAATAAAAATATATCACAATAGGTTCAAGAATACCAATTTTTATGTCATGTCCGATAAAATGTAGTTAACAGGCGATACAGTCGTTTCCTTTTCATGTAATTCAAAAATCGGGTCCACCGTGATTAATGACGCGAGATCGTTCAAAATTTATAAAAACCTATCATAAATTCAAGTCATGCGAGGTGTCTCGTCCGATTTCCTTCGACTACCCTGCACATTTTCGTACACGTACGTCGTCGTGATCCAGTTTGAGGTCCTGATTGATGCTGCCCGACATCAGTCCGACGTCACGCGTGAACTTCCACGCGTTCAACACGTTGCCGGTGCCGGCGCACCCGCAACAGTTCGGACAGCACGACAGCAACATCATCGCCGACATGCGCAATTGCACTCTTCCCGAGGTGGCTATGCACCGCCGATCGGTGATCACGGTGGAAATGGCCATAGCCTGCGTTGGAATCACCAAGAGCATATTTAGAATTTTTTTTTTTTTTTTTTTTGTTGCGCAGGAGGGCATAGTTTGGAAATTAAAATAATTTAACATGGAAATTAATTTTAGTTCGGAGCAATCGGATGATAGAATTTAATATTAATTCATGACTGAAAATATGTTTATAAGTTATTTATTCGATATTCTTGGTTAATATTAGCAATCGTATTTAAATATATGTATAGTGCCTAACGTTTCGATACAAGTTACCAAATTAAAGCAAAAAAAAAAAAGCTGGTAAGTGAGATGATGGTGGTACAAGTTCGTCCTTCGTCCCTTCGGTCCTCGGACAAGATATTGGTGATGAATGTATTAAGTTTGAAAGAAATGATGACTCATTTCTTTAGTATAAAACGATTCTGAGCAAAGCTTCAGTGTTATATAATATATTATTATTTAAATACTGTTTACGTATTTTACGGTTATTTGTATAATTTTTGGTGAGTTTTTTTGTAATTTAACCCTCATAAAATATTCAATTAGATATAACCGGCGTTGGTGAGTTGCGGCCCAATCCCTAAATAGCGTACGAGTTGCGGCCCGGGTTTATGAGAGGCACGTACGAATTGCGGCCCGGGTTTATGAAAGGTACGTACGAATTGCGGCCATACAATGATGTATATATTACATATATATAATATATATTATATACTATATGTCTATATATGTAATATAAACATCACAATATTTTGTATTTTCTAGTATAAATTGTCGTACTTATATTAATATTTGTCTTAAAAAAAATAAATAATAAAAAATAACCACTGTACATCGTTTTTTAGTGTTTTGTGGAAACGAAAATTGTAGCCTTCGTAGAGAATAATTGGTTTTGATTTTTCACTATTTACAAACTCCATAACGCACTTATAATATAATAAACTGTATAACACACTCAAACAGAATTTTCAGTCTTCGTAGATATAGATACTAAGCGATGAACAGACTAACACTGTAATATTTTTCGTTTGAACTATTGACGTTATGGTATCTATTTAGATAAGATAGTGTCGATACTGCTGGCACAAAATTGAAAATAAATAAATTTCCCGGGCCGCAATTAACTTAGTGATAAAATATGACCCGGCCGCAATTCACCGGTCTTCGACACGTAAATTACATGTCGGGCCGCAACTCACCTATAGCCGATATAACTCATTTAAACTTCAATTATTATAACAATTATAACTCATTAAAAATAAACTTAAGAACTTTCTAACAAATACTCAAACATTTCATTAGAAATAAACTTAAAAGAAATCAGACAATATCGAAAAAAATCGTATGATAATTTATTAAAGTGTGTATAAAAAAAAATCCTGACTAACGATTTTTGAACTTTTGTTAGGATAATTAGGTAGGTATATGAGTAAGGTCATATTAAAGTTTCAGAACTTTTTGTCAAATATTTAAAATTATATTACATAAAAACTTTCAAACAATTTGGTAAATTAAAAGTTCTATATTTGAGTCAAAAGTGCTATAGTTGTTCTGAAAATGTTGTCCAATATAAAAAAGTATGTATTTGATATTGGATAAAATTTTCATGTTTCTAGCTTCAATACTTTTCGATTTATGACTAAATACCTAAAATCTGAACAGTGAAAATCTCGTTTACGGCGGATTTTTACCGATTTTACCGTTTTTACTCAGTTTTTCGATCGTTATTCTTGATTATTGGAAAAACTATGGAGATTTTGGAAAAATGACCTCTTTAAAGTACCATCTCAGTTCAATTTATTATCTATGAAGTGGCTGGACGAAACTTTTGGACAAGGATTTCTATACGAAAAAGTGTTTACAGAAAAAAAAAATATTAATAAAAAAAAAAAAAAAAAATAAACATCATTGTAAAACCATAAGATCCTTCGCTTCACTCAGAATCTAAAATCTTATATCAAGTGATATAAAAGTTCAGTATTAAATTTTATAAAAAAAAAAAAAATAATCGAGTTTTATTTCACTTTTTCATCTCTATTGTAATTTTATCCATTGAATTGATAGGTGACATATGGTTTTTGTTTCCAACCCGTTTAGACTTTATTAGCTGTGTATAGCTGTTGTTAGTTAATAATTAGTTACGTATTTAAGAATGTAACAATAGCAGTATCATGATTATATATAAAAATAAGGAATTCAACTATTTGAATAAATTAATTTTATCTATTTCACGAAAAGATCAATAATGTATCCATATTTCGTAGTCAAACATAATTTTCTCTAAATGGATACATTTCGTTAAGTGGATGTCCACTTCAATAAATTAACGATTTCACTAAGTGGATGCGACATATATAATTATAATACTTTTTAGATTCTGAGTGAAGCGAAGGATCTTATGGTTTTACAATGATGTTTATTTTTTTTTTTCTTTTTCTTTTTTTTTTCTTTTTTTTTTTCTGTAAACACTTTTTCGGATAGAAATACTTGTCCAAAAGTTTCGTCGAGCAACAAGATTCAAAATTGAACTGAGATGGTACTTTAGAGAGGTCATTTTTCCAAAATCTCCATAGTTTTTCCAGTAATCAAGAATAACGATCGAAAAACTGAGTAAAAACGGTAAAATCGGTAAAAATCCGCCGTAAACGAGATTTTCACTGTTCAGATTTTAGGTATTTAGTCATAAATCGAAAAGTATTGAAGCTAGAAACTTGTAAATTTTATCCAATATCAAATACATACTTTTTTATATTGGACAACATTTTCAGAACAATTATAGCACTTTTGACTTAAATATAGAACTTTTAATTTACCAAATTGTTTGAAAGTTTTTATGTAATATAATTTTAAATATTTGACAAAAAGTTCTGAAAATGTAATATGACCTTACTCATATACCTACCTAATTATCCTAACAAAAGTTCAAAAATCGTTAGTCAGGATTTTTTTTTATACACACTTTAATAAATTATTATACGATTTTTTTCGATATTGTCTGATTTCTTTTAAGTTTATTTCTAATGAGTTATAATTGTTATAACAATTGAAGTTTAAATGAGTTATGTCTAATTGAATATTTTATGAGGGTTTAATTACAAAAAAACTGACCAAAAATTATACAAATAACCGTAAAATACGTAAACAGTATTTAAATAATAATATATTATATTACACTGAAGCTTTACTCAGAATCGTTTTATACTAAAGAAATGAGTCATCATTTCTTTAAAACTTAATACATTCATCACCAATATCTTGTCCTAGGACCGAAGGGACGATGGACGAACTTGTACCACCATCATCTCACTTACCAGCTTTTTTTTTCATCATGTATGTTACACTATGCACGGCCATGAATGTATTGTATTTCGATCAATATCCAAAATCGTGTGCGAATGAATAATGAAATGCTTAAGAGGAACATTTCCGTATTATTTGAGGTTATCGAAATAATAATAAGGCCCCCATTTATCGGAGTTATACTACGTAACTATACCATTCAAAATTCTTTCTATTGTGTAATATAATATTCTATATGCTGTTGTATAGCACAACATGTACTTGTGTTTGATATACGTTTGTTTCGATGGTTGTTACGTGTAATCAGTATTACATAATTACACATAACACGATGAGTGAAAAAAATTTTAACTGTTTATTTATGGAAAATTTGATAAGTATTATTTATATAATTAACAATTTTGGCTACTGGAATTATACTTATAATTATTATTTCTTTTAACTTTGCACTCACCCATCCAGATTTGCATCTTCCCTGGTTTCCTATTCTGCTCAAAGCTTCACAAATGTTACCCCACTTCAAACGGACATCGAAGAATGCGGGTAAGTCTGATTCATCATCCGTGGTTTCAATAGTGGTTTCGTTAATATCAGTATCAAGTTCTGCCATCGGAAAGTCATATTCACTAATTTTAACGATATTCATCTAAACATATTAATTGAAGTTGATATATTACATTACAATTAAAACGGGGACAGATATTGCGAGTTCATAAATAAATCATGCAATTATCAATTCACTTTTGAAGTTAAATTTATTAGAAAATATAATTTAAGCTAAAACTATAATAGGTAATAAACTATTTTTTCAAAAATATTATAATGTTCTATTGAAACATTTTTAAAAAGACTTGAAAAAAAATTACAAAAGTAGCATAAATTAACAAAAACTAAATAAATTAATATTTTAGACAACAATAAATACTATTTTGTCGTTCCGTTAAATGTAATTAAGAATGTTTTATAATTTTGAAGTTGGCATTAAGTAAAACATAAGACATCAATTAAAAATTATATAAAACTTGCAATGTGCTTTCATCTGGGTTGTACATAAATATACGATTTCAACGATAGTCAAATATGACGAAAGATTATTTTATATTTGTCAGTTTTGGTCATTATATAAGTTTTTCATTATGACTATTGATAGGAGAATAAAATGAACCCTCAACCTCCTATATGTGACTTTTGATCTATAGAATTGTTGAATGAAACTTTTGGAGAAAGTTAAATATACCAAAAGTGTCTCCGAAATAAATGAAAGAGAGAAAGAAAGAAAAAAAACATTATTGTAAAACCAATTGATCTTTTGCTTCATTTAGAATCTAAAATGTTCTTTACGGTCAGCAGTTATGTTCAATAATTTGAAACACATGTTTCAATGTGTTTCAGAATTGTTAAATTTTTTATGTATTTTGAGGTAATTTTGGATACATCAATCTACTATAACCAGTGCTATATTTGGAGGGACGCAGGGGGATGGAGCTCTCTTCGATTTTTTAATATTTTGAACGCACCCCTTCATTATTCCATTATTTTTTGGAACGGGGGGACGGAACGGTTTTTTATTTAATAATGTATGTTGTAATTTGGCAAATTTGTAATGAATAAGACATTCAAATTTTAATTTTTATTTAATGAATTTTTTTGTTCGTTGATATCGAAATCGATGTTTTTTTATATCTTTATCAGTATTATACCGGCTTGGTAACCGGTTAAAACAATCTTGTGATATTATAACATTATCATAATCATTTTATTATAGTACAATTTGTCTTAGTGATAATATAAAACATATGATAAATAAATATATCAGTTTATTATTATTTATACTTATTGTCCTACTCGATCGAACACTAACTTATATTTTAAATTTATAGTTATACTTATAGTTGTTATATTTTGTAAAATATGGAATGCATTTTTTAAGATGGGATGTTGGGGGGTGTGGGGGTGAATCCCCCCACGAGTTTGGTGTGTGAAGTCATGGTAAGGGACGTTAATTGTTTTTAAATCTTAGAGTCCCCCTTATTTTATTTTTCCAATTCGAGCAGTGACTATAACATTATGGATATTATTCTTATTAATTTCACATAATTCGTATTTATCGTAGGTATATCATAACCTTTAACTTTGGTGTAATACGTTTCGAAGGTCATGTGAAAATATCTAATCGAGATTTTTTTTCAACCAAGTAACTCAATTTTTGCCTTGCCAGAATCGATTTATCATATTTTCCGTGATTTTGATCCTTACACCTTCTTGACATTATCTTTTAAGAGGATACTATGAATCAAATCAACTCCACTACCGTTATCTAATAGACAATTATACTACGACGGTTATACATGTCCGATGACAACCAACCAGTTACGTATCGTTATCAACAACAAAAATATTAAATAATATCGTAGACCCAATATTTTAAATACTATCGAATGATATCGCACAGATCTCAAATCATGTGTTATTGAAGTTTTGTCTCAAATACAGTAAAATCACGCGTCGTGTAACGTCAAACATACATACACACGCACACACACACACACACACACACACACACACACACACACACACACACACACACACACACACACATTTATAATAGGGTCATGTATTTTTGTTGTTAATCGTGATTTTTTTTATATAAAATATGTAGAACTAAAGGCTAATATTTTTAAGGCTCTGAATAATTATAAAATAATTTTTTTATTCGGAAAACCTAATTTTTAATTTTTTAATTTAATTTTTACTTTTACACTTTGGAGTTCGGGGTGTTCATATTAATAAATAAATAAATAACATATATGTCATGCATCAACGCGTGTCGGTGATGTTAAGTACATAGTTCTCACCTTATTGGTGGCGTCGACAGTTGTATCGTCAATCGCCCACAAACTCGACAAATACAACAGAAACGAGTACGTTTTCGGACCGAACATTACGACTGCGATAGTGCGATAACGGTGTTCTTCACTGCAGCAATCCGGCGACAAAGTATAATATTTTATACCGAGTATCAGTCAAAATTCATTAAAACAAAAAAAAAACGAATATTCCCGTTAACGATTATTCGCGTTTTAGCGACGATGGCTATCGGAGTAATTCCCGTGCGCGGTAACCAAATGTAGCATCGCAAAATACGGTACGACAAGACGCGCTGCTGTGATCGCCGAAATGGTTTGGTTTGCAGCGCTGTTTAGACCGAGTGTATGTGCATGGCTGTAATAAAACCGTGGAAACCTATACGTGTCATAAATCATATGCAATCGATTTCTGGTTTTGACTGAATTATATCTCGTATATATGTGTAATATTTTGGCCAGAACTAGAATAGTATGAGATTTTCGATAGGTTTTCACGTAATAAATTCGATTTGATAATTAACGAGCTCAAACACATGGCTTATATTATAACGCATTATTAGGTTTATTTTTCAGTATTTCCAGGTAATTTGTTGAATTTTAGGAGCATTTTAACACTTTTATGAAATCTGAATATTTTATAAGAAAAGCGAAGGATCTACTGGATCAACAATGATATTATTGTTTCATTCTTTTTTTTCTTTTTTTTTTTTTGGAGACACCTTTTAATACACAAATCCAAATGTTTCATCCGACAACTCTTTAGATTTTAAATTGCGTATAAAAGATATTCTGATGGTTCATTTTTCTTTTTCCTTCATCGTTTTTCAGTGTGTGAGGAAAAACTTCCTTCAAGGATAATTAGTTATCAATTAGTTTCTATTATTCATTAATTATAATCGTATATTCACATGCTTTTTGGAGCCACATTGTGTTATTCTTACAATCCTCTAGGCTGAACTTTAATATTTTTAATATTTATTTTTGTATGTATTGTTCTCTAGAATTAATAATATTTATTTTAAGTTTATTGGTGTATTAATTAAATTAAATAAATCGCGCGTAAATTTTAATATATATATATATATATATATACTATCTCTAAAAAATCAAATACAAAATATGGCAAAATTAAACATCAAACCTTTTATTTCAGTTCTAAAAAGATTACTGAGTTATGACAATGAACTATGATCAAGAGTTCTGATTTATTATTTTCAATAAAATTAACTTTTGTACTTTTAATGATGTCTAACTTAAAGTAAATAAAGCCATGATTTTTTTTTTGTAATTTTTCACCTAAATTAAATATTTTATGAAAATTTCATGGAATATTCCAAAAAAATAAATTTCGTGAAATTTTAAAACCCTAGTCAATCCACTCAGCTCTTATAATATGAATCATGCATTTTGCGTCACACATTAGGTATATCATACTAATAAGTACTTAAAAATAAATACACTCATTTATCATACAAAAGAAACAATAAGAGTCAATAGTTTGTCAAATTTTATCGGAAAATAAATATTTGATTGGCACTTATTAACAATTAAATTAAATTTCAATGCCACAAAGATACGAGATGCTTATTGTTGTGGACTACTTGACACGAAAGAAAAAGATCGATACAATAACAGGCTTTCTCGTAACTGTATCGTCGCCCCTGAAACTATTGCGGAAATCTACGCTTTTCTATGTGAATGTGATAGCCATATAGATACCGCTGTTGTTAGTAACACCGGTTCACTGCGCGTGAAATAATTTAATAAACTTATCTAAGTCGAGAGCGTGGTTACATTATTTTTATACACGTGTTGCGACACGACGACTTTATGTGTATCGCATAGTGTTTAAGAGGCAAATAAATGGAATTTTTATGGAATCTTTGCCGCACAAAGAGACGAAAGGAAGGGTAGGAGAATGGCTCACAGACGGACTGCAGACTTCTGAACACGACGGCGGAGGAGTAGTCATATCATAATCCGTTACGTAAATGTCACCAGACACCGAGTAGAGGTGTATTAATTAAATTATAATATCTACTCGGTAAAACACACGATACTTCACTGCATCATCACGACAACTGTCGTGTGCAGTCGTAAATGCAGCAACCTTGCGCGCGCGTACCTACCACCCGAACGTCGAATAATTCACTACGAATATCAGTATTTTATAATGTTATTTTAACGACACCGAGCAATAAAATTAGGATTTATGAACGAAAACGATTATTCCAGAATGAAGCGCGTATACGTATATGGCACGACGAGTTTATTGCAATAGTAATTATCGTCACGAATCGAATGCTATTTAAATTGCGTTTTTTTTTAATGTTTCCCGCGCGCAACACTAATACTCGCTCGCCCGACGTTAATTGAATTTTATTTATTTCGATAAACATCGCGTTTCGACCTATGCAGAAAATCGTCTTTCGTTTTTCATAATTCATACCGGACGAATGATAAAGAATAATATCGGACAGCTATGGTGTACGTAGGTACCTATAGTCACCGCCTATCCCCGACATGTTTTTTCTCGATCGTGTCTCGAGAATATCTTATCACGGATAATTCATCTCCGAAACACATTATACGATTCGCGTGTACTTAGACGTTTAATAGATTTTTTTTCGTTTCTCATGTGTGTACATACGATGTATGTTGTATGTAGGTATACGTTGTGTGCACGCACTGAAAGTAGGCGTTTTTGTGTCGAAACGACGAAATCACCGACGTGTTTTTTTTTTCATTAAACTAACGTAATTTATACTTTTTTTAATTTAAAATCCGAATAGATTTTTTATTTATGTACACGTCCTTCCCGCGGTTCATAAGCGCCTCGTCATTTCACCACGACGACACTGAAAAAAAAAAAAAATATATATATGTATATATTTTATACGTATATGTATACATATATACCGTATTAAAATTAACTACAATAAATTATTATACCTACCTTAATACCATCACGAGTACGGCGTTATTTTCTTCGTGATTTATGTCTGTAATTCGAAGATAGGTTAGGCAGACCTAGGACCAACGTAGTTACAATAATATACTCGTGTATAATGGATTTTGTTTACGTATAAATAACAACATTTCACGCGTGCGGCGGCGTCGCGAAGGACCAAATCTGCGCGGCGACTGCAAAACGTTATTTGTGATGTAATGCCGTCGTCATTCCCGTGAACCTACGTAAAACGAAAGACGTTTCAAAAACAAAACACCACATTGCGATACAGACAGAGCCGGATTAAGGGAAAGAGTCGCCCTGGAGCAATATATATATATTTGATAGGAAATTTCTTATCAAGAAGTCGTTAAAAACTTAAAACAGCCGTAATATATCATATGTATTTCATGTAATATTGTATGAATAAGTTAAATAATTTAAAAATAATACATTTGGCACCTTATATTATTACGTAAATAACTATTACAAGTTTAAAACCTCAATTATTTTATATTTTATATATACATATAATAAGCGAAAGTATGTATATTTGAACAAAAATATGACGATACAAAGCGTAGTTAACAACGCGGCACAGAAAATCGATTGGACAAAACTACAGAAGTCGTTTATTTATAACAGCATTTTACAAAATTGTATGTAAACTGTGATTTATAACACTATATTCATGGTTATACTATGTCACTAGTACATCCTTATAATATTGTAGATACATTATTCAGTGCTATAGCTTATAATTTTATATTTTAAAAATAATAAAATATATTATTATAATGAAAATATGTAATTTTTAAATAGCCTTACTATTACTCGATTTAATCATGTATACATTTGAATAACGAAACATATACACGATATTTAATATTTGTATTACAAAAGTGGGGGGCATGGTGAGAGCCTGCACGCGGCGTCCCCTGCATAGCGATTTAAACCCCTGTGAAGTTAGCCCCTCCACCAACTCAGAATCGATCCGGACAAATTGTAAGTTGAAGCCCATTATTTGTAAGTAATTGTAAGTTCACTCCTGAAATTTGTAATTGATATCTAACACTAAC
The DNA here is from genome assembly GCA_027580255.1 of Therioaphis trifolii. NCBI lineage: Eukaryota > Metazoa > Arthropoda > Insecta > Hemiptera > Aphididae > Therioaphis > Therioaphis trifolii. The sequence continues at coordinate 103,858,274 of CM050404.1, read as the reverse complement.
CATTCATATAGTCGAACTAATTAGCCAGTAGGTATGCTAAATCAGTCTGTAACTTTAAAGTAATGGATCCATACTCATATATCATTAATTGTTTATATTTAAACAAATATAATAATACACATATGAATATAAAAACAAATAAAATAATAAACTTCAAGTTTCATTAAAATTAGAGGTGTTAATAGAAAGTGTTTTCTAGTCATATTGTGACAAAATAATAATTTAAAACTTTTACCAGAATATATTATACCTAGTAATAATGAAATATATCAATCAAATTTACCAACTACTTCATTATGCGGAAATTTTTAGTAGTAATAATGATGCGAAGTTTTTCAGTTGATATTGAATTATAGAATTATTATGTATACATTTATGCATACATTTCAGTATAGGTATAAATATGTCAACTTTTTTCGAAGTATTATTTATTCTCAGATAGACAATTAGAAGAGTTCTATGTATAATAAACTACGGTTCAATCATTTAGTGTAACAATGTTTAAATAAAATATTATTTGTAATATTTATAAATGTAACTGTATGGTATGGACTGATTTACATGATATTTTCCAGTTCTATTTTTATATAAAATGTATTATTGTGTACCTACTGTATAATATAGTTTCCAGATTAATCTGTTCGTTTCTATTTGACTTAATTCACTAATGTTTGATACATTAAGCCGTAAACATTCATTTTTCTGATTTATATAAAGTATAATACTTATATAATTATTTATTATATATATTGTTCTACTATTTTGCTACTGATATTTTTCTCAGTGAAGTGTGAATTGTTTTTATTTCGAATATTTAATTTGGTATTTTAGAAATAATGGAATTAAATGAGGTAAAGTATTTTCATTTTATTATACATCGATTTGGAGGTGGTGGTGGGGGGGCTGAAGGCGAATATCTAGGGGCCCCCATATATCCAAAACGATCAACTTACAAATTGCGAGAGTGAACTTACAATTACTTACAAATAAAGGGCTTCAACTTACAATTTGTCCGGATCGATTCTGAGGTGGTGGGGGGGGGCTGCCGCCTAAATTTCAAAAGCCTCCCTTCGATGAACAGTCAACTTACAAATTGCGAGAATAAACTTACAATTACTTACAAATAAAGGGCTTCAACTTACAATTTGTCCGGACCGATTTGGAGGTGGTGGGGAGGCTGAGGGCGAATATCTAGGGGCCGCTATATATCAAAAATGATCAACTTACAAATTGCGAGAGTGAACTTACAATTACTTACAAATAAAGGGCTTCAACTTACAATTTGTCCGGATCGATTCTGAGGTGGTGGGGGGCTAACTTCACAGGGGTGTGATTTAATCCAGATCTGGACATTTCGCTAACCAATCTCACCACCACCTGGCGAATAAAGATGCTTACCCAAAATGGCCCTTCTTAGGGCCACCCAGCGCTGACACCGGACTCGATAAGAAGAAGAATTGCAAAAGTTATATGCTGCTTCCAAAAAATTTGCCGCCCTGGAGCAAGAGTTTCTTTTGCACCTATGTTAATCCGGCTCTGGATACAGACACTCGTACACTGTTTCATCGTGATCAATGGACACGGGGTTCACGGCAAGTGGATATTTATGGGCGGGAGACGAAGGGTCGATCACCCATTAGTGTCCACTATAGTCTTATTGTATAACACTGTTTCATTTTTTAATTATTTGTGCACATAATACTTGCTGATTAAAATGTCATTATTATATAAAATAGGATATATGAACAAAGTTTGTAATACATATATTTTTTGATTTGTGAAGTCAAATTTAAATCAAAAACCATCATTTTTTTCGAGTCTGGCGATTACGTTCACTATGTGTTCACACGCTCTTATGTTCACTCCGTTATCTGTATTTCAATTACGTGAATTGCGTTTTCGTTTTCAACGTATATCTTATTATGATTCGTTCCGATAAGAGTCCACATCGTACGCCTTCGTCATCGAAAAGAATATTATCTAGTTCTTCTCCGAATTCTCCCTTCACGAGAGGAAAAAGACCAAAACTTTCACATCACCAAACCGTTTCGCTGTTCTCGCCTCAATCGACACTAACGATGACTCTGTGTTTGATGCGGTGCCATCTTCCCGCGAAGTCGCTGTTGTACCTTCATCTCTCCCTGCTGACCAGGCTGAGCCCTTGGCTCCACCTTTTTACATCAGGAACATCAATAACTTTTCCGCATTCAAGGATGTATTAATAAAGACCGCCGGTCCCAAGGGGTTTACATGTAAGTCCACTCCTTCGTACCTTATCGTCCATCCCAATGGTCGCGAAAATTTCAATGTATTGGCAAATTACTTGATGGAAACTAACGCCTGTAGTTTCCATAATTTTCGTCTTCGCTCTCGGCGTCCATTTGGATCGTTATCAGAAACCTCCATCATTCCGCTCTTAGTGCTGACGTTTCGTCCGCATTGTTGGAAAATGGACACACACTGAGGTAAGTCCACAATGTTAGCGAAAATAATCGTTCCCTCCCAATATTTTTGGTCGACATCGAACCCAATGTTAATAGTAAACATATCTACAACGTCACTTCATTACTAAACACGAAAGTAATTATTGACAAACCGAACAAAACGACATACGGTCCGCCGCAATGTTTCAAATTGTCAAGACTATGGTCACACGCAAAACTACTGCCATCATCCATCACGTTGCTTCAAATGCGGCGAAGCTCGAGCAGGACCCCTTTGGACCAATTTTCCTAAAACACAACTCGTTTGGACCAATTTTGAAGACCCGTTTGGACTAAAAAATATTAGTTTTATACAACTCGTTTGGACCAGAATTTTCCTTCCCATTTTATTTTTAACAGGCTTAGGACTGTCTTTGGCATGGTTAAAAATGCTGTTTCTTATTTTTTTTACTATTATTGATTTTTTAAATATATATATATGTATATGAGTGGTTACTTTGTTTTAGAAATAAACATAAAAATATAAATATATAATTTTATATTATATTATGTTAAATTCGAGCTGCTTGAAACATTTGTCCAATGATCTTCAAGTACGTCAATTGAGATATCTGACCATTTTTATATTGTGTCCATCGTGTGTGTAGTATGTTGTGTTTTTGAAGTGTATCATTTCTTTGTATATTAATTTTATTATTTGAAATTGATGATATTTTCAGCATAGTTTGAACTTTGAAATCTTTAAGAACGTCAATTACTTGGAAAATATTTGGATGGGGTGTATAAAATTGTGAATTATAATGAGAGCAATTATTGTCAATTAGTATTATCGCACCGGCCGATAGGGCCGTGTCGTAACAGATATAATTTATAATGACTATAATGTAACTGTGGGTTTTTGGTCAGCTATTAATATTATAAATAATTTTGTTCTCTACACAATCTACAAATTAGTTTACACAGTTTAACGGAACGTCTAAGCGGGCGTTTTAGTAATTATTTTGAAGTAAAATATACGAATAAAAAATTGGACCAAACGGGTTCACAAAATCCTGGTCCAAACGAGTTGCATTTTTATTAGTGGCCCAAACGTCCCTGGTCCAAACGTGCCACGACCGCGAAGCTCATGAGTCAGACAGCTGCACCAAGGATCACTCCAGCCCAGCTAAATGCGTCCACTGTTCCGAAAATCGTACGGCCAGCTTCAAGGGGTACCAGTTCTACCAAACTATTCTAAATCGCCACAAAATCAAGTCTTCAAACTCCAAAAAAAAATATCACACGTACGAAAAACTTATTCTCCGAGTTCCTCCCCATTGACCCCTCTCAATCCATCCTGTCATATGCGGCTGATACTTCTGGTTAAAAACCGAACATCATCTATGTATCTATCAATATTGTAATTGTCAAACTATAGTTATACTGAAAGTTCTTAAAAAAAAAAACCATCGTTTTATTAAAAAAAATATTTAAATTAATGTCACTCTTCTGAATATGGTTTCAGAGACAATCCGAGATCCACATGTACCTCATAGTTATATATACACAGTAGAACCCGTTTAATACGCTCTTTAAGGGACCAGTTAAAAATAGCGTCTTAAGAGAGAAATCGTATTACGCGGCCACACATTTTTTTTTATTATATTTTACAATACATCCATATTATGTACAAAGAAATTATATTTTTTATTTTGCAGAGTGAATTATTACATATAAAAATATTTAAACTAAATTAAAATATTACAATTCTATTATACATATATTATTTTATACTACCTATTTCAAAAAATCATCTATTTTTCTTTGTTTCACATTTTTAATGTTTTTGAATACGAGAAGTTTTCAATTTTATTAAGATGATGTAACGTTTCGTCACCGTTATATAAGTACACGTACACATTATTCGTTATCGTTATTATTAGTGAGGTACATGTGTATTTCTTTAAATTTTATACAATGCTTATGTATATCAATTTGTTTGTTATATTAACACCATTGACAAGACAAGCGTCTTATCCGGGAACATATTATCCGTATAGCGTATTATCCAGTGTTAATTACATGTTAAATGTTGTCAAAATCAAGGGACTCGTAAAAATGAGCGTATTAGCCGGGAAATTGACTTAACCGAGAGCAACTTAAACGGGTTCTACTGTATATACATATATGTATAAATGTATAAATATTATTTAAAACACATTTTTTTTTTTTTTAACTTGGTTAAATTCATAAGTTGTCTACAAGCAAGTGTGTGTGTGTGTGAAGTGTTTTGATGTGCAATGTCAATTTATAAGATCAGAATCAAATTACCAGATTTAGACTTAGTAATGGTGATCCATAAATGGTACTTTTGCGATTGTGCCTATTAGTATCAGCGATAGTAAAACATGAATTCGGAAATAAAAATAACACTTTACTGTATCCTAGTACAAGAATCGAATCACTGTACATAATGAACCATAAATAGTCATTGTTTGATGTGTTGATTGCATAAAAATCATAACGAAAAATAGTTATTGTACAATATCTTTACAACAGTCAAAGTTAAAAAAAATGCTTATGTAAAATGTAAAGTAAATTTTTATTGAACACTTGTCAATAAAAATCTGAGAAAATATTTTGTTATTCAAAATGCTACTTGAATCATTAAATGCCCTAATAAAATAATCAAATTTCATTTTTAAGTTTTAATCAAATGGTAAAAATTTTTAGATACCTAAAAAATCAATAATTTACCTAATAAAAGTTTTCTCGTCAGATTAATACGATTTGGTTTTTTACACGATAATTATTGACTAACTTAATTGTAATAACATTAGTAAGGTTATCAGATTACGATTAAATAGTATACGTGTCAACTTATTAATGTCAAGTGCACGTGTTAAGATTCATACTTTACCCATAGCTCACTGACTATGTGCACATTGTACACACTTAAGGCAGATTATGTTTTTACGTTTACAAGAAAATAATTCAGTCTTAAAGTAAAAATTATTTATTAGTCGATCAACAATAAATCGGCAGTACGTACAATTTTCAGTTTGAAAATTTGATGGTAGTAATCATCAATTCTTTAATAGGATATTTGAGACATTGTTTTTACTGAATTAATATTCTGTGTTTGAAAGACTTGAAACATTGTGATTCTAGGCGTTTTTTTTTAAATTTTTTTTTTTTATATTCGATCAAAGTAGAAGAGAAATAACTCACGCTTACAACGCAGAGACTAAAATTGTGTGCACTACGACACACTTTGTGTAGTACGGAATGCCAAGTGTGTAATACGAAATTGAAAAGTGTGTAATGAAAAGTGGTATTATTAGTACAATGAAAGAATCATCACTTGTTAGAGGTTGGGAAGATACTATTATTAAAACTACAGATGTGTCATATATTTGATGAAACAACAATTAACTCAAGCCTCATACATTTTTAAATTTCTAAATATAATATATTGATATTGTATAACTTTATTAAATATATACAAACGATGATAAAAAAAAGACTGACTGTTAGATTAGGTACCTACATACTATATTATTCACAGTTTGTAAATTAATCATTATCCATAATTTATGTATTATAATCATAGGTATCATATTACTATCATAGGTAGTGTTTTCAAGTTTGATAACATTTTATTGTAATGCAGTCTGTATTTTGTAGGTAAAAAAAAAAAATAAATAAAAATGTACTACCTTATGCTTATGTGTACAGATTAAAAAAAATCGTTTGGGGGATGTGGAGGGCGTAGCCCCCCACAGTAACTCCAAGTTTAATATACAGAGTGCAATACAAAAAAATATATATTTTAGCCTCTGTTACAACGTATTCGCGTGTTTCAAATAAAGACACGGCGGACCGCGGGCCGGAGATTCCGGCATTATTCTGTTTACACGGACGAAGCTTACATCACCCGGGTCGTACGTACATTATCCGTTTCTAGGCATGACCCGTAACGTATATACATATAAATACATACCATTGCAACACATTAGTACATTATTATAATATTTTTATGTCTCTCCCGTACGCGTGTTACAACCGTGTACGTGTATACATTACGTTGTTATACGACACCGGCGAACGCGCGCGTACCTACTGTTACGATGTTATTATTTTACGAACGTGTGGCGGACGTCACAATAGTAAATTTTACAAACGGATATCGTCGCAGGATAAGACTATAATATAATAATAAATTACGAGAAATAACATCGCGCGACACTTGCCGCGTACGTATATAATGTAAAAATAAACATGTATCATAAGTAGAGAGAGAAATAGATAGATAGATAGAGAGAGAGATAGAGAGAGAGAGAGAGATAGAGAGAGAGAGAGAGATAGAGATAGAGAGAGAGACGTGAACGTCTGCACGCTAGCCAGGAGGCGCGGATTATTCTCGTCGATCGGGGGTAATAATTTAACTTTCATTGGAATCGATTCACCACCGGCCAGGATCAACGGTCGCAACAATGATTTTCGTATTACACCGCGACATATAAATGTGACAATATAATACCGGGGTAACGCGTTCGTGTTCACATGACGTCGCGCCGCCGCCGACGTCTACGCGTAATAAATTTAAGCCCGGCGCGTTTTTCTACCGCTGCGACACTATAGTTTCGTATTTTGAACGCGCGTATTTTTTTTATATCGTATACGCGTTTGACTCTAGCGTTCTCGCCGATGTACGGCGGCGATTTCACGATGACGTCGAGAAAAAAAAATATTTCATCGAATTTACCTTACGTTTCTCGAAAGTAAATAAATAAAAACATAAATTTATATACACGTATTATACCTAAATAATATATTACACTCGAAATTTATTTGTTTATCAGTAAATATACCACCCGTACCAATACGCAGGTATATTATATACACTATATACATATTATGTAGGTACCTACGCGGCGCGTGACACAAATTATTGCGGTAATATATTATTTTGTTAAACACGAATTCCACGTGCAGTTATTATTATTATTATTATTATTATTATTATTCGCAAACCGTAAGCGTGCCCAGAGTTGCGGAGACATAGATCGCGCTCAAATTGTAGTATACATTTATATAACACGCGTTTACGTTTTGTACACGTGTATACAATATGCGCGTATTCATCGGATCTCGACGATGTATCCATTAAGTGAGTGTATACACGCGTATATAACGTAATATAGTGTTCGAGAAGAAAAAAAAAACCACGAGTCTACGTTGTCCGTAGAACATATCCGTTATATACATACGCGTATGTATAAATTATGGGTATACGTGCGCGCGCGTGTGTGCGTGCGTATTATAATTTATAAAAATAATAAATTGTAGATACCTGTGTGTGTGTGTGTGTGTGTGTAATAAATAAATATATATATATTTTATAATATAGGTACGTTTAAGACGTTTGTCGGTACAAAATATTCTATGCGCGTGACGCGTGTGTGCGTTCGCATGCCGACCGATCGGTTGACTGACACGCGGGCTGCTGCTGTCTTACGAGCCTACTAATTATAACTAATGTTAATTACAAACATAAATATTCTACCGGTGCTCTCCGCGCGCGCCTCGTCCCCTATCGCTACCGAAGGCCCGACGTAGATCGACCCATTAAGGTAACCGATTCAAATACGATCGGTTTTCTTTCGGTTCACTCTCCCTCTGTCTCTCCGCCTCTATATATGTAGTATCTAAGTGTATGTGTATATCCACTCTGAACACAGTTTGCGTGCTTCATAAATTAACCGACGAGATATTAATCGGACCAGTTATTATTACGATTTAAATATGGTAGTCATCGCACTTACTGCGGTCGCGGGACTAGCTAGATCGAGGAGATTTAGCTAGCGAACACACACACACACACACACACACACACACACACACACACACACACACACACACACACACACACACACACACACACACACACACACACACATGAAAAAAAATAAAATCACACTGTCCAAACGTTTGTTACACAAGACGATCGTGTCGTCCTTTGGGCACCACATGCATTTAATACAGTAGGTTTGTATTCGATAAAGGTTGATCGTGCTCCCACCATCACATTGCATATTTTTATATGTGTATACAGGGATGGTGAAATCTATGGGTGACGTGGGGGCGGTCGATCACAGCAAAGATCATAAAAAGGCGCTCGGCTGAAAAAAATAACTGGATATTTGTTGTTATTATTTATTTTTCGAACAAAAATTTTAATTATACTCCTGCTGGTTTAGTTTTTGAAACGGGTATTTAATATGGAGTATATTTTTTTCAGTTCATAATGTAAATTAAGATTATTTACGTCACCACGCCAACCACCCGCGTATAGTGCCGCAATTGCTGCGATGCGTGAAGACGATAGAATTATTTATTTTTGGAGGAATAACGATAAAAAATTCAGTCATCTCTTCGGAAGGGTGTCCAAGGATGGTTTCACCTAAGGCACTAGTGTAAGAAACCCTTTCTGCGTATATTTTGTAAAATGCATGAAAATATATTTTGTCGACTCTTTGCAGTCCAGCGTTGGCGTTAGGTTTACGAGGTTTCACTATTTAAGCTGCATAACAATAAATTATAAAAATGTTTCATTTATATCAGCTAATTAATTCAATTGAACTATAATTCATTACAAAATGCATATTTGAAATAGGTAGATGACATTAAATTTACAGGGACAGATAATTCGTTCTACTTATAGAAATGTACGGTAAATTGTTTTCCAGCAATTATTAAAAATGGGTATAGACGTATAGTAATCTGAAGTAGTTAAATCACTTAATTCACCATCAGTGTTTACTATTTATAATATATTTTCAATTTATATCAACATAACTGACTTATACCTAGGATATATTTGAATTACAACCATAGGTAACTAAAATATGATATAAAAAGTTGTTACAGATATAATTTAGATAAACTTTTCAGTGTCGTTCAAAGTGTTTAAAAATTAAGTATTTTAATATTGGAAAATATGTTAATCTTCTTTTGCTATTTTTTAAATCTTTTCATTCCACGTACTGTCCGTTAACTCTCTCTTATTTAAAATGAATCTGCGATGTAATGTGGCAAAAATAATAAAAATAGCCTCTAATACACTTGACCTTGAATAAACATAATAAAAAAAAAACAAGGTCATTAAAATTACAAAAATTGACTTCAACAAACGCCTAGTTTACGTGAAACGTGGTCTCACGAAACACATCTCAAGTATACCGACACAGGCGTACAGAACTAGGCTGCACACACGACTTGTTATAAATTATTTTCGGCGGGTTCACATCGCGGACTCCTGCGGACTATCCAAAATACGAATACGACGGCGGTGCGTGTGTGCAGACAGATTATAGTGTAACATACATATTACGATTATTTTTATTGTTATGCAATGTTATACAGTACCGACAATAACGTACGAATAAGAATCGGCCCCCGCCGTCGCGGTGTTTAAAAAAAGCAAGATTCTGGTGGCGGGCGGGCGTTTCCGGGGAGGGAAAGCGAAGTATGAAAAATGCACGTCCGGTCCGCGGACATAACACTTTATCACGTTATACTCCGACGACGTGCGTGTGCGTTAGTACGCATAAAAATGATGTACAACATCGAAAAATGCGACTTGCGCGTAAATTAACCGTATACACGGCATGCGTGCGGATACAATATGTGTGTGTGTGTGTGTTCTTGCTATCATTTCTGAGGTGTATAAGATGTGGTTCGCACGAACGAATGATATGATAGATGGACCGGACACCGGAGAGTTCAACGGTGGCGCCCACGACCGATCTATGGAGTTTTTGCGAAAAATCTCTCTGAGAACCGCCTAAATATTCACTCTGTGAGCTGAAAAATCATACGACAACATACACCTCCCCGCCACACGTGGTATATTGAGTCAAACCAGCTACTCGTGTGGGCAAGAACGTTCCCGACACACCAGACAGACTTGGTCTGATTAGTGGTTCATTACGACGGTACCATTACACCGACATCGTATAATACATCTCTATTCTTCTACAGATTTATGTATACACGTTCAGATTATCACGTCGTCAGTCTCACTACTACTTCACTTCATCGCAAATCGTCCCTGTGTGAGATATCTCGCTTTCAATATTTTCCTTCATAAATCAAAATAAATTATATTTTCTTCTCTTATATTCTGTCTCTTCTAGCGTACCCATTAACCGTTCTCCGACAATCTCCAAAACACCTACGCCGTTATCCGCGAAACAATAATTGTCATCTCAGATTTTTATACTTTATCTCCATCAACCTCATCATCCGACACGATATCTATTTTCGTTTGTGACTGTCGAACCATAATAATTATTATTGTCCTGATGGAGAAAGATTAGCGGAAAAGGTCGTTCCCCTTCGTTCGGTACGTGAAATATGAGCGAGCGTCAAATACGCGCGTGTAGGTATTCATAAAAAAAAAAAAAACACTCGTATGATTTTATACCATTATTGTATGCATAGATATATGAAAATACGATATATTATGATTGATAGATCTGAGAGTTTGGTGCTACCCACGACCGATCGACAATATTTTTACAAAAAATCTCCTCAGAGATGGCCTAAATATTCCTTTTTCTCTTTAACTATCATGACACCGATACATTCAAACGCATAATTAACAATTCAAATAATTTTTCAATAACCCTTTTTAAGCGTGACTTGTGTAAAAAGTAAGAAATTCATATTAACATCTATAATTTGCTGTAATAATATAAATTATGCTTATGGATTCTGGTAATAAGACATTTAAAGTTTTAACACATAAAGTAGATGTTTAACAAATTAATTAATATTTAATTTAACTTTATATTTGAATAATACAAATAACAACAAAACATTATATAACACAAATTTATTTATTAGTTGTTTGGTGTACAATAAAAATAAGTTACGTCAGTAAGAGCCGAATTTAAATGCTTTAAAAAATGACCAAAGATACCCTTAAAAATGACTCTAATTGTTTTTTCAATTTCCATTTCATCAAATTAAATTTGATATATATTCCAATATTTAATGAACTTGAATTATTTTGAAAATCATATTTAAAATTATTAGACAAGTTATAAATAGAAAAACTAATAAGTTTCCTAAGTGTCAAATATGACACCTTGTCGCCTCCCCTTATCAAAGCCTGTTGAATCAGTATTTTTCATTTTAAACGTACCAAAATATAAAATTAATATGACGAATGTTACGAAAAATTTTGCTTTCAGCTATTTCAGCAATTGCTACATTGTGCTAGTCACAGTGGTCGATCATATAAAATATTAAGTTTCAAAACCACCTATTAGCAATTTTTTTTTAAATTTTACACAGCCGGTTTTGAATTATTAATCGTCAGATGGTGACAATGATTATATCGTCATAATAATAATTTATTATTATTATTATTATTAAATTGCATACTATTACTTAGTTTTACATTAGGAATCGGTCAAATGTATAAACATGCATACAAAATTAATGAAATTATCTAAAAACGGAATGAATGCCCTAAAAATCAAAGAATAGTGAAAAATATAGAAAATAAAAGTTTCACTGTTTAAATCTATGTAACATATATCGGATAATGCACCTACGTCTTGGTCTGCATTGTTTTGGAATATCGAAAAACCAAAAATGAATTTCGCTTTGAAATCCGAACATAATATAAATATAATTGATATAATGATTAACATTAGCGTTTATACGCGTCATCCGTTAAATCACGCGCTTCAATAATCACACGATGCCCTCATTCGTCACGTTGGAAACAGCAAAAAATCATTCCCAACTCTAAACCATGAGTCAAAGTAAGATATTATTTAGAGTCAATCATTCGCTCGGTGAACAATCATCCTCGATTAATCGAAGTCCAGCTGCAGAACTCCTTTTATTTTCCTCTCTGACGTCCTCGACAACCGGCTCTTCGATTGCATGATCCATAAAACACGATCACAGCGTTTTATTCTCTCATTTCCGAGTTTATTTTCGTTACATATGTGACGAATAAGTTTTTTTTTCCCGTAACGGTCGAGCCAGGGCCGGATTAAGATATTTTGCGCCCCGGGTCAAACCTACCTAAAATTAAGAACTATTGTTTTGTAAACACAACATTGTTTTACTATAATTTGGTATTTATTAAATGTTAATTACGTATAAATGTTAATCTACGTATGTCTGTGAATCTACATTCAATAAGCTGAAGTTCATAAAAAACAAGTACAGGATCCAAGTTAACAAGTGAAAACATTGACAACATTTTGAGAATTTCAGTTTCTTCCCAACCTGCTTACATAGATGCCATATTAGAGAGTTGTGAAATATTTCGCCCTTCGACTTCAACGAATTAATAATTCAAGTAGGCCTATTCATGAAATTAAGTAAAAGATATTTCCCTGCTTTTTTATATGCAAAAAAGTTAATTTTTTTGATTTAATAAACTTATGTTATAATCATATTGTTCGTAAGTTATTTAACGCCACTTCATAGTGTATTATAACAATAAGAAAAGTATATTTTGTAATAATTAACCTATACCGTTTAGGTTTAGGTCCTGACTAAACTGTACAATTTGTACTTGCGGCCCTGAGGAAAATTAAGGATGAACTATTTTTGGCTCCCTCAGAAATCCTAGTGAGGACCCCTACTCTAAATGGTACCTACATTGCTGCAAAACTTTGCGTCTTTAAAATCTTGCGCCCGGGGGCAGATGCCCCCTCTGCCCCCCATTAATCCGGCTCTGGGTCGATCTGTGGGACTCGTAACCGCTGCAGGGCTCACAAGGAGAGAAATCGGTCGGTAGTTGAATAAAATACGTCATTCGTTCGGCACAATACGAATATCGTGTTTATATCACACCGGAAAACGTCATACGTGCGCGCGTTTACATATATATATTTATATTAATAAAAAACATATCATACATAGACACGTCATGTGATGATATTATCATGTTGTAACTGTTATTATTAACATTATTATTATTATTATTGTTATTATTACAATTGTACGTTTGCTATGCTGGCACGAACACGGTAATATGATTGACGGACCCGAGTTCGTCGCCACCCACGTCCTCTAAGATCCGTATTTATTATTATTATTATTATTTTCATTTTTTATTTATTTATTTTTTTTTTTTTTACGACTGTGACGACCGGCCGAGTGCAGGTCCCGCCGCGACGACCGGGCCGCTGTGTATACAATAATAATAATAATAATAATAATATACATAATATTATATTACGTACGTTACATAGCCGTCCGGCCGTCATCGGCCCGTCGACGTTTTTAATTATACCGCGCAGACGCGACGTGCTGGTGATGACACACACACATGCGAGCTACTTATAATATACAAGTACCTCTACACGCGTGCGTGCACCGCGGCGTTTTTACGCGGACGCGAGCAAACCGAACACGTGCACCCGAACGCGTACGTCGTCGTCGCCTCCGGTTACGGTCCACACACGTGACCTGCGAGATACGCACGTACCGTGGCTAGTCTCGGTGCACCACTAGGATATTATCGGAGATGTAAGGTTTCAAGTTTTCACCGACCCGAAGAAACTTTTAGTGTTTTCGTTAAATTTTTGGAAATAAAATTAAAACCTGATACTTATAAACCTTTAATTTGTTTGATATATTATGTTTCAATGATTTTTCCACACACAGAAATCATGTACGAGTACACGAGCATGCTGTACATAACAACTTAAGAGATTGATAAATAAAACAACCGATAAATGAAATAAAAACAAATACTTTTTTTCAAAAAAAAAGGAAGAAAATGATAAAAGATTACAGCCAAATAGAATCTTTATTATTTTCAAGGGGATAAATATGTATGTGAGGAGTGCAAATTAATATATACATATAGTATACATTGTTACCTTCACAATGTGCAATACTATAAATTGCGAGTAAATAAATCATTGGTCATTATGATTACGAACTTAGACACCTCTCCGCTCACCACTGCTCAAGATACCATAAGAACGATAAAATGCATATCAAAACAAGTTTGGCAGAAAACATGGGCAAAACAAAAAACAAAACTTAATGAAATAAAATTAACTATCCTTCACTGGCCCAATAATCATCCCGATAGAAAAAAAGGAAACCATCATCAACAGGCTAAGAATTGGTCACACCAGGATAACTCATGGTTATCTAATGTCCCGAGAGGAGCCCCCTTCATGCATAACGTGCGGAGTCAAACTAACAATAAAACATATCCTCACGGAATGTCTTGCATACGCTGAAGCTAGGAACCGCAATCATATATCCAGCGACTTATACGACATACTTGGACCAGTCCTACCAACAACCGGCATATTCGTTTTCCTCCAAGAGACAGGATTGGACAAACTCATTTAATAACTCGAACATCACAACTTAAAGTCGAAGCGTTTAAAAATTTAGTAAAGACATTTTTTGTTAATAAACTTTATATATTATGTAATACCTATTGAAAAAAAAAATGTATCGTATCCCAATGACCAAGATGCCGAGGGTTATTTCTTTAATAAAAAAAAAATAATAATAATAACTCAACGGTGTTAAAAATGCAGGATTTAACCGCCTTAAGTATTATGTAATAAAAAAGAGAAATTACCAATGATACAATCTATGTCCTAAAACATATTGGCTTGAATTTTTATAGTAGTAATTTTTATACCTATCTCAACAATTTTTGTACTGGATTGTAATCATAATTAATAAATTACGTTTGTAAAACTCGAGAAAAGTTTGCATACTTCCTTCTAGTAGAAATGAAATAGACCCGAGAGATTTTACCATCTGGAAAAATGTAACAGGTCATTAAAATCGGAAGAGTCAACAATGGACCCGATTTCCCATCTAAATCTCTCGCCTCGTGATGGAATTATTGTTGCAAACATATGCACATAAATAAGTATAAGTAATCTGCGCGATAACCACTGAATCAAAGTTTTACCGAAAGTAATACAGGGTGTTCCAAAATGATTCATCCGATTTCAAAAAATCATATTTATTGTAAAACTCGATTAATCGTGTTAGAATATATTTTACATTTTAATAGATCATTTTAAGTTTTAGGAACAATGCTTATAAATGTTCAATGTGACCCCCTTACTTGCACGACACACACCTAAGTCATAATCAAATTCCTCATAAACCTTTTTTGAAGCATGTCGACTGTAACCAAGTTGATGGCGTCTGTAATGCGACTTTTCAATTCGTCAAGATCTTTTGGAAGGGGAGGTACACAAACAATGCTTTTTATGTAACCCCAGAGAAAAAAATTACAAATTTTAAGATCCGGTGAACTGGGCGGCCATGGACAAAATGTAGCGTCATTAGCACTACAGCGACCGATCCATTGCTGTGGTAGCTGATCGTTAAGAAATTCGCATACTTCTAAGGACCAATGTGGTGGTGCTCCATCTTATTGTAAAATGAAATCATCTCCATCGGCTTGCAGTATGTGGGAATAGCCAATCCTTAATCATTTGTAGGTATTAAGTTCCTGTTATTGTGTTCCCATTGCAAAGAAAAATGGTCCGTACACTTTCTTTCTGGAAAAGGCGACTAAACTGCACATTATTGCCAATTATCGGCAATCGATAAAAACTCGATAACCCCACTTTTCAGATGGTTGGTGTTTCGTTTACCTTAAATTACAGGAACAATATTTATAGTCTACCAAAATCGGATGAATCATTTTGGAACGCCCTGTACAATAGTTATGCAGTTGCCGTGGGATTATTTCCGGGAAGAACTTTTATGACATATTTATTACTGTCGGTTTTCATAGTATTGCGAAAGATGAAACATAGATTTATAGAATTGAAAAAATCCGTAATTTATTAGTTGATCATATAACATCACGTCCATAACCATACCTATTGCATTTGCTGAATGTATATTTTACTGTTTTCTATATATTTTTACAATAAAACACATTTATAAAATACAATCAATTTAATCTGGTGAATAATTAAAAGATGAACATATTAAACAAATTTAAATTTCGGAAAATAAATTAATGTCTGTTCATCTGAATAATAAAATATATTTCTAACTACACAGAAAAATAAGTTAACTCTGGCAATAACTGAAACATTTTGTTAAACTTAATCAAACGTTTGGTTGGAAATTCATATATATATACTCCAATACAGTAAATGAAAATAAATTCACTTTTAACGTTCCCACGATAATTATTATTTCAAACTTTAGTGTACCTATAGATAAATAGTTCGTTCCCAGTATGTTTAGCAACAATAAATAAGTTTTAGTGTGTATTGGTATTATGTATATTGAAATTTTAATTTCATACGCTTCATGTGCACACAATGTTCACACATGTTATTTACTTATATTATACTATTATTTGAGCTGTTAGCTTTGAACTGTGCTTAGGGAAATTTAAAAAAAAACGATTCGAAGTTGTATTCTTACAAATTGTGTTTGTTATTTTTAATTTTTTTTTTAACAACCAACTAAACAATTTTGATAAATTTATTAAATATTTTTAAGCAATGGTGATAAATCATTGCTCCAAATACACATTGTTGATACAATTTTCATTTACATGCATAATAAACCTTACAATGAATCATATAGTGATTATTATGAATATGGTTGTATTTATTATGATAATTACACTCGTCAAAACGTTACGTGTGTTTATTTTCACCTTTAAATCGATACTCACTAAGTGCTCGTCATTAATCATTAATTAGTTATCAGTAATCTTTACAAGTTTATAACCTGCACTATTGAGTAAATATTTTACTAAAACAATAGCAAAAAATAAATTAAATAATATTAACAATGAAACCCAATTGAATGCATTTTTTTAAAAATAATCGTAAGTCAAATGTACGTTTTTTGATGCTCGTACTTAAAGCCATTTATATTATGACACATACTGACATACATATACTACGAGGCATAAATTTACAACGATAATAATAATTTACTATCCGTTCGATCAAAAAACTCGATGACTCAATATTTCAAACGACAGTCTTTAGTAGTAAAATTTAACACCCATTATAATTATTATATTACATCATAAGTCTCGGCTAGATAGCATTTTTACTATTTGTATACAAGGTATTACAGCTTATACACGTGAGTCATGCGATTTTATATTTTTGAGGAGAAAACATAATGAAAAAAAAAAATATAAACACTTTTATTTCTTATCCCATTCCAATGGACCGAAATAGTACACCAATTATTTGTCTACAATATTAGTGCAATCAGTTTATTATTTGAATAGCAGAACAAACACGTACGCCTTTTGGTCTAGAGTTCCAGAGAGATTATAAGCTAAAAATATCAGTGAAATAATGATACGTTAGACATATTCTCAATTGATTTAGTAGACATTATTTCTTAACAAAATTCTAGTAATTTACAATTCATGATCAATTTTTTTACTATACAGTTCAAATATATTATGAATATCTATGAAAAATTCGCAATAATTATAAATAATAATATTTCATTTGATAGCAATACGTTAATGTTATACACTATTCTCTATATAGTAGCCTATAAGTACGAGTATCGGATATAATATTCGTGAGTTAAAGAAATCGCTGTAAATGAAATAGCTACAAAGTAAAAGGAATTTAAATTTTAAACTATACTCAAGAGATAAATTTACAATGAAGTTTAACAATTTTATTTTGTGCTTTTGATTTAATCTTTTATGGTGGTGTATAAGAGTTTTTTGTTTCGAACATACCCCTAAACATACGTATTATCTGTAAAATATTCAGATTTCAATACATAATATCTATTAAGGAACCTTCAAAATATCTAAACGTTTAGTCAATTTTGTGTTAAATCTTCTTAATTAAATTTGTTACGGCCTGTGGGCATACTCGAACACAGCCGATCGTTTAATTTTTAATTTTTTTTTTTAACAGGTTCCTATAATATTCAAACGTATCTACTGTTTTTAATATATTATACACTAACTAGTATAACATGTTAAAATATGAAACATCTAATTTTCAAAACTACGATAGTTAAATCCTGGAATTGCTTTACAACGACTGATAGGACGTTTCACTAGTTTTTATAATTAAATAATAAAATGTAGTTATAAGAATTTCTATAAAATATGAAAAACAAAGTCGACCAAAGGAAAATAATGTAAAAATATGCATTTATATTAAAATATGTTAATACTTGTTTGCGTGATATTAACTCGGTGACCAATATCTCAAAACATGAATCTCACATGATTTTGACAAGAATCATAATATTATGTCGTCTTGGTAATATGTAATTTCCCTGTTTTCGGGCAAACCGCACGTAACTCTCATTATTTGCCACCGCAATCCGCGTTATCGTCAACAACAGCCGTTTAACTTAAGCCTTAAAGTGCAAAAAATAACCCTAATGTTACTCAAAATTCCCATAAATGCAAAACAAAATTATGCTATTTATTTCATACATTTAATGCGTCTATTGGAATTCATAAATAATGTATAACAAATTTAGTTCACATTTAAGTTTTTGGTTTATTTATTCATTAATTAATTTAACGTATGAATTGTTCAAATCGTTGTCCGCCGTGAAGAAAACATGATTCAGCCCGCCGCATAAATTCTTTACTCGTTGCAGTTGTAATTTTTTCATCAGTAAATTGAATGCATGCTGTTATTATTTTATTTTATTATTTTGAATTTTGAAGATTTATAGGAGGGTCAGCATATATAATTTTTCTTTAGTGACCCCATAGCGTAAGACCAGGTTATATGTGATTGTTGCAGCCATTCAATAGGTCCGTACGTTTAACGTCATTAATTTTGAAACTGTGCATTTAAATAGTGGCAAACTATGAGAGCATTATGAGCTGGAGCTCTATCGTGTTGAAAAATAATATTTTCTCTTAGAATTAAAGAAATATCGTCAAGAATCATAGGTTATTCATTAAAAAAATAATAATAATAATATATCGACTATCGTTGAGTGATTCACCATAAAAAAATGTACATGCCAATTGTCCACCTATTATACTACATCAAACGTTTGTTCTCCAAACAGTTTGGTTATTGGCTTCAAATGTCTCATGGAATTAGATCGTCCAAACGATTTTGAAATTTCAATAGATCCATTAAACGTAACGAAATAAATAATATACTTATTCATATATATAAATTAAAGTAATAATTATGCAGTAGTTAAACAATAATAAAAACGTGAAAATATAACTTAAAGTTGGGGGTGAACATGTCAAGCTTTAAAAATCCTAAAATAATTATTTTTAGTATTAAATTCAAAAAAATTGAAATCGCACGCATTTTGCTATTGTTTTTTTTTAAATTACTGTAACCTGATCAACTTTTGACTTAGAGAGTTGGTTAAACTACTAATATTCATTAAAAAATTATGCAAAAAATAATAAGTGGTCAATATATGTGGTTTCCGTTAAAGAAAAAAAGTTGTATTGCGCATGTGTCAGTCTAATTAAGTAATAAAAATTCAAGGGTCATAAAAGTGCGTATTTTTACATAACAAAAACCAACTAAAAAACAGAATTTGAATTTCAGGACTCTTCGCAGAGATATTGAGTGTTCTCAATTAGCGTTTACACACTATATATAGATTACTAATATAATATACATATATATATACAGGCTGTAACAGGTCTATTTGACAAATGCGATTACTTTTTTTCTATTCGTTTCTTTCAACTTTTTTTTTTCAAATAAATACTGAGCCCTTGCGCTACAATACTGTCGATTTCAAATATTTTTTTGGACTTTGAAACTCAATTTGAAAATTTAAAATTTAATTTTACCATTTAATAAAAAAAATCGGAATAGCCATTTTGTAGACCGAATTTTTAGAAAAATTATGGTATTAAAATATCTTATTAAAATTTGGTCATTTATTTCTTATGATTTTTTAAACTTTTTGAAAATGTGATAATTACTGAAATAATTGTACAATTTTATTAATATTGTACGGTTCTATCAAGAAGTCGGTGATTTGATTAACTTTTCCATGAAAGCATACACTTGATTAAAAATATTCCATTCATATTAACGTGATAATAAGATATCTATGTGATAATTTACTATCACAGAGAACAGACAACAGTTGAAAATTAAACAATCCCAACGTTTATCATTTAGTTAGGTATGAAAATTATTATAGAATAAGGGTAAATAGCCACAAAAGCTACATCATCCTTATAGTTTATTCAATAAAAAATTTAGATTATTTAATATATGTACACTTATACAATAAATTAACATACTACAATTATAATAGTATGTAAAATATTATTATTATTATTATTATTATTATATTTTTTTGCTTTGGTAACTTTTTAAATTTTGGGGTCATATAAGGTATGGTACATAAAATGCTATAAAATCTGGGCCCTGTTAATAAATAACATAACAATAAATTAATACATTAACATAACAAAGTCCTAGAACAGTGAGTCAAAACAATTTTATACAAAATTCAGAGAATATACATATGTACTTTAGGTTTTGCTTATTTTGATGCCAACTTTTGGTACAGGTAATTTTGTTTTCTATTTTATGTTTTTACAATTATTTGGTTATAAATTATAAAAGTTTAATTCAGAAATCACTTAAATACTAAATAATAAATTACCAACTTTCATATGTTGACAGATTAACCTTATCATAACATATTATTGTACACATGTACAATGTACATACCACCTATTTTTAAATATCACATTTCAAAAAAGTACATTTAATATACATACATATAAGTGAAGTTACATGTTTTAACAATTTATATTTAAATTTAACTATGATGCATAAAAACAATAAATTAAATACTTACCTACCTATAAATAATGGATATCATAGGTACATTATTCTATCGTTTCCTTTTTAGATATTTGATAAATCTAAAATCTGTCACTGATACCTCATAAAAATACACTTCTGAAATAGATGTTATTAATAATTATTTTTTAATTTGTACTAATAAATATCCAGGCATATTAATATTAAATATTACACTTACATTAATTAATTTAATTGAATGAAACTTCCAAAATGTTTTGTTATGATCCTGTACTTTGTAAACTTGATTGACAGTTTATAAGTAAAATAGTCCGCTAGTTTTTGGCAATTTTTCAATGTTTTTATCCTTTCTTATGTTATGAATATTTTCAATAAATGATGAATAATAAATGCCAATTCGATTTCCGGTATGACATAAAGTAAACATTATTTGCCAAGTTAGGTAAATAATTTTCTTCAAAATGCACTTTATACTATACATATTCTGACTGTCACGTTTATAATTTGAAATTTTCAAAGTTTAATAAAATAGTTTTCACTGCAGATCTCCGATTTTACACAAAAAAAAAACGACGAGTGTACCAAAAAACGTAAACATAGTGAAATTGTGATCTACTGTGACTTAAGTGATATTATAAATACTGATTAACTCAAAAAGTAAAAATCACACCCATGAAATCTTAAACTTATTTCGTTTAAAACATTTTATAAATTATCAAATTGAAAATTGTATGGTTATTCTGATTGTTTGTACAACATGTACGTTACGTAATAATGACTTGGACTCATATTAATAAATATCAATTTAATGATAAAAGATCTACCAAAAATCTTGGAATAAAATTTAAATTTCGATATGCCATTTAATTAAGTGTTATACAATAATATGTGTTATAATATTATGTGGTATACAATACAATTCTTACCTTTTTCACAAACTTTAAAAAATCATAGAAAATAAATGGATTAACCTTTATTAGAATTTTAAACACTAATATTTTTCTCAAAATCGGGTTATCGAAATGGCTATTTTTAATTTTTTTAACGAAAAATTTAAATTTGAAATTTTGAAATTTGAGTTTCAAAAAAAAACAAATATTAGAAAACAATATTGTTGTAGTTCAAGACCTTAGCATTTATTAAAAAAAAAAAGTTGAAAAAAATGAATAGAAAAAAAGTTATTGCATTTTTCAAATAGACCTGATACACCCTGTATATATAAATATAAACCAATTTACTGATCGACTGTGTTATAAATGGTATCTGGAGGGTCACATAACAGACTTGAAAAACGTTGAAAATAATTAGTTATTCTATTCAACAGAATTAAAAAAAAAATATGTCCATCAAAGAACCACACACAGGATGTAGGTACTCTTGGTATAAGTTCTGTAACTATAGGTATAGGTAATATAACCTTAAGTAAATATAACGACTTATATGAAATCAGATTTACAAAATAAAACAAACTTATCATTATTGATTTTGCTTCTCCTCCGCAGTGGCCAAATGGCGCACAAATTGATATATTCTTACATAATCTATAAATTATTGACACAAATAAAAATAAAAACAACTGAACTGAAATAAACTAAAATAACGTTTTAGATTATTATGGATGACTTTTTGTCATTATTCGGAATCGTGTAGAACTGCTACTTTTCAAACATTATAACGGAGTTGAAAATTTTTTCAGATGATGGGGATACTGGTACTAGACTCAACTGGTCAACTTCACATTCTCGAGTTTCTTTCACGTGCTTACACACGTCACGATCTGAACCGGGTCAGCAACGAGCACAGTTGCAGTCTCAAGACTTTTGAACATGTCGCAATAACTCGACATCGTGATTAAAAAAAAAAAAAAACAGACTACTTGACCAGCAATAAATCGGACTGACAACACCGATCGGTCTTCGTCGCATATCTAGGTCTCATTGAAACGTAATTAAAGTTTGTGTCGAATAAATTATGAAATAAGTACGACCAAAAAATAATTCTGTTAAAATCTGATGTAAAATAATGTTCAATATGGCCGTTGACAAAACAATGACGTATACGAAAGCCATCAAACACACTTGTTGAACTCATAAAGGCATTTGAAATGTATAACTATGATTAAACCCAAATCATTGGTCAAAAGGTTAGGATAAATATTAAATAACATATTATCATAACTCATATTTTGTTGAAGCAATAACCAAGACTTATTCTGTTACACGGATTACAACGCGAAGGAAAACGGGACTGAACCACACTATTAATTTTTAAGCGCTATAGAACTTACAAAATTTGTATAAATTAAAAATTAATTTCATAATTGTATTACAAATATCGTAAGCTTCTGTATTTTTATTGAATTTTACTAAATAAAACCACATAAACATACCAAAAAAAAAAAAAAAATAACTGTTTAAAAGTTAATACTTAAAAATACGATTTTCCCTCGTAGTTGGCGTAAAACCGTGATCTAAAATAGTATCATATATAATTAGTTACATACAATACCTCTTATAAAATATATAGTAATTTATAAATAAAAATAAAAATTATTGATTCATAATTGGTGTAATCAGGAATATTAACAATATAAAATAATAATTTAAACTATAGAATAAACATATCACTTTTCTTTTATTAATAATAACCTCGAATGACAGACTTTGTAAATTTTAATTAAACATGTTCTTATTTAATATGTATTATTTTATTACAATTCAAAATCAAGTAATTTAAAATTCGTAATTATATATCAATATGGCAATATATTGGCCACAATAGTGTGATTCTACAAGAAATATGCTTTTATCCTATGGTAGGTAGCTTCAAATCGTCAAAAATTCAGTACAAATTATACGTAACATTTTATTGAAAAACATATCACAGTTAGCTGTACCGATTTATTTTTTTGAATATTATCCAATTATTATTGAGATCAAATAAAATAAAATTTTAAAATTTTAATTTAAAAATGTACAAAAATTAATTAATGGATATCACGCACAATTTCATGATAACAGTTATTCGAGGGAGATATTTTAATATAAATACGATCATTGATCATCAATTTTGGTAAATATAATAATAATATATTCACAGAAGAATATAGTTCAATATTTCTTGACTTTAAATGATTTGGTCTTTCTTAATGGATTCCCCACGCTCTCTCTCACTCTCTCTTACAAATACTATAGAGTATATCATACATTGTAGATATTGTATTTATTTTTCAGGACATCAAGTATTACCGATTAATACTTAAAATAATTTTGTGGAGTTACAAGAGTATCGTGTAATTAATAGCGACTCGCTATCCCGATGGATTTAGAGATGATTTAAAAAATAATACGTGGTTAGCGCCATAGGGTATTCTTCACTCATTGGACAAAAAAAAAAGATGAAATGGGTGTTTTGACCTTTAAAGAAATAATAGATAATTTCTTTAGTTAAACGATTATGAGCAAAGCTTCAATGTCAAAAAATATATACACCGTTATAATATATTCGACCGTTTTAGTTTGATTGTCAGTATATTTTTTTTTTATCAAAGCTGTTTAAAGTTTTCTTGTTTGAAAAATGAGAAATGATTTTTTAGCAAAAGATTCAAAACATTTTGTTCTATATGTTTACAAAGTCTCATAATAATTGGATGGATCAATTTTTTTTTAATAAAGTTGAAAATTGACATTAAAATAGTCGATCCCGTAAAATAATATAAATGATAGTAATATTAATAATAATAAAATAATATTATGTATAATTATTTACTTAAGAGCTTATGAAAAAGTCCCGAGTTATGGTTTTTGACATTTTTTCAGAGTCGATAAATATATAAGTGTAATTATATTAAATATTCTGAATTTCTTGTTCAATCTTAAAAATGTAATTACAGATAAACTTTTAAAAAACAAGGTATTTTTAAAATTCTATTTTTAGCCAAAATGACGGTACAATTTTTTTGAAACTTTTATTAACTATATGCCATAAATATAATAATAGAAAATTTCAAGTTTCTAACAACGTTGGTCTTTGAGTTATGACTGAATAACTAAAATTGATTAAGTGAAATGTTGTTTACGGCAAATTTTACCGATTTTACTCGGGTTTTCACCAGTTTTTCCTTACGTGACCTCTATTGAATACAATCTACAAGCAATTTCCAATATACAGAATATCTGGATGAAACTTTAGGACCACTCCAACTATTGAAAAAAGTGTTCATAGAAAAATAAGCATCTTTGTAAAACCAATAGAACCTTCGCTTTGCCCAGAATATAAAAAGAAATGAGTTTTATAATTTTTTACTGGACTTATAAACAACTAATGTTTTATTATCATGACAATTATTTAACAACATACACTTGTATTTTGAGACTCTAAGTTCACGCGATTTTAATTCAGTTTGATTTGGAGTATACCAAATACACATTAAAGTAATAAACCTAAGGTAAAAAATGCAATATCACCACTGCTCACGTCAATCCGTCAATCAAGTCGAATTGATAATGCGATTGAACACTAAATAAAATGAGTATAAATAATTTTTTTTTTATGAGCTTTTAATTAATTTTACGATATGCATACTTTGGTGGGTTAGTTATGAGTTATAAGTCTGCTATCCCGAATATGTATAGTCATAGATATAGTAATATTCCACTGAATTCACGTTAGAATACCACAAGCACGCGATTAATTTCTGTGTGTACTCATAATAATACCAACTCATAAACTTAAATATTTTTTCACGGAGTTTGTACCATTTCAGTAGGTTCTATGGTCGGTATTTTAATATCAGTTGGGTTGTATACTCATGTACATCGTTAAAATCTCGCGGAGAAAATATATGATATATAAGTATAATAAAATATATGATATATAATATACACGCAGTAGTCAGCAATTAAAAGTCGATTTTGTCCGGCTATTATTTCCGTTGAAATATTTCATAAATTCAGTAGATCATAAGATGCAATTAAAAATGTAATTGCCAATTAGTAGATCAAATATAACCTGATTAGTGTCACGGATTGTGTAACTAAGAAGAAAGAGAGAAAACGTAGATAGAGAAATAGAGAGAGAGAGAGAGAGAGAGAGAGAGAGATACAGAGAGAGAGAGAGAGAGTTCTGAATATACTATCATACCACCAGTGCCGCAAGGGCACAAGGACATGTGCCCCCGTGCAAATATTTTGAAGGCACTAAAAAGTTTATTTAAAATGTTTATCACACCTTTATTAAAAAAACTAAGTTATTCGCATGTTGGTAAATGAATAAATAAATAATTTATTTTAATTATGAATAATAATTTGTACAAGGTACTACCTAAAAATTAAAATTATGAAATAAATTTACGAGTAATATTAACTTAAATTATCATTATTAGAAGTTTAAATTCACTTCTTAAAAAAATGTACATATATTATATAGTGTATTTATAAATAATAATTAAATGCTCTGAACATCAAATTCAAATGTCAAATTGCATACAAAACTAATGAATGAGTCAAATCTTTTAAGAAAATGCAAAAATATAATACAAATTGGAGATGCCTAAACCATCAGTGTAGGTTCATGAATAAAAACTATCAACTAATATCCAATAAAATGTTTATTAAAAAACATTATTAAATAAAAAAAATTTTAAATTTCTTTTATTTGTTCCAACGTTACCAATGTGATCCAGATTTCCCGAATCAATTTTTAATAACGTATATACTCGTAAAAAATACCCTCATAAGTTTTGATAATAACATGATAAAAATGTCATAATATGACATCAGAATTCAGAATATATTATGTGAATTCATTTTTAAAGATATAAGATCTTTCCTATCTTTCCTCATCCAAATAAAGCACCTATTAGTAAAGAAAATCAGTTATATCATAGTATAGATAATAAAAATTGAAACTTTATTTTCATATGACAATATTGTTAGTCATACATTTAAAGCAGGGAGGAGGAGAATATTTTATACTTGATCCAGACTCGAAATCACAACGAATATTTTACGAGTATATAATCCAAATGCAAGATAAATATTATAATAATCGATATGTTCAACATCATTCTTGGGAAAATTACATTTTCTAGTGTACGGGTGAATGTGTGTGTGTGTGTGTGTGTGTAAAACAAAGTAAATTTGTCGATTCAACGATCAGATAAGAATGAAAAATTAACAAGCGGAAAATTGATATTTTGTCGATCTTTTGTGAAGGATCTAAAACACGAATCATAATACTATTTTGCTCGATTTACAGGACATGAAACCCAATTTATTCCGTAATAAACCATTGGTTATAATATCATCATGCGGTTAAACAACATGAACGCGCTGCAATTAACTACCTAATATCCGCCGCTGTGAGTGCGCTCGAACAGTCAACAATAGAAACGGTTTGTGTATTTATTTTTTAATTTATTATTGTAACCTCGAAGAAACGAAACCAAACAATCGCATATTGATAAATGTATATAGTAGGTATATTGACATTGTGAAAATAACGCGCTTCGAAGTGCGTTTTTATATTTGTATTGTATTTGCAATTTGCATTAATAATCAGGTAGGAAGTTACGCGCGGAATGAATCGATTTATAAAATTGCGATTCGAAAATAAATATATAGTATGGTAAAAAAAAAAAAAAAAACAACTCACTGTTGATCCGAAAAGATAGAAATCAAGGTTGATGTGTGTGAGATAAGCTGATAGTCTATATAAAAAATCGGAACGGTTTTAATTTATGAAAAACGCATTTTCTAATAAACATTAGAATAATAATTATTTCTGTAACGTGTAAACCTACGTATATTTACGTCTCCATTCAACGCGAGCGTGAACATACATATTATACGCAGCACAGTGTATAATAATAATATAATAATGTGTATACGCGAGGCTCTTAAGTATTTACACACTTCGCGGCGGACGGAGCGGATGTATTAGAGAAAAAAAAAGAATACGTTTATTACACTAGGCGGCTTGACAGGTGTATAATTTTAAATATAAATAAAAAAAAAAAAAGAGGCATTTATGTGTGTGCATATTATACACCATGTATTATATATATACATATTTTTTTTTTCGAAGAACCGATTGATTAATTAACATACACACGCGCGCGCGCGCGCGCGCACACACACACACAGCAGCACACACATGACGCGGGGCACTAATTTTCAAACTGATTTTCGTATATAATAATTACTGTTATATACATTCAGACAAACATCTGATATTATGCAGTGTTAATTTATTTCCGCGAAACAATCAACGGACGGATTTCATTAATAACACCGTGAACTCTTTACAAGAGACCAGTTACGAAATGCAAAAAAAAAAAAAAAAATGCGTTACGTTAATGTTTACGAACGGTTGACAACGGAAGCCGCGATGATCGATGCGATGGACGAGTATGTATATAAATCGAGACAAAATCACGATCTCACTGCAGGTAGGGGGTAGAAAAGAATCGGGTTTTTTACGATTGAAAATGTGTACGCCTGTGTAATACTAATATTAACGATATCCTATAGCAGGGGCGGCCAAACGGTCGATCGCGATCGACCGGTCGATCGCGGACGGTTTCAAAGTCGATCATGTTGGAATTTATTTTTAGGGACAGGCGCACGAAAATTAATCGAGGTTGTATTGAACAGATTGTCGATAAGTTTTAGCTGTATAATTTCAACTACAACATTTTCTATACAAGTCGATCCTCAAAGGTGAAGTATATTTTTAGTAGATCGTGTCCAAAAAAAGTTTGGCCACCCCTGTCCTATAGCATTATTATTATTGATTATCAAGGCGCATAATCACGAAGTCCGTATTTCAGAACGTTTCGCAGCCAGTTTCTCGACCGTCGTGAACGGCCGTTAAAATCGCTCGAACGTTTCACGCGTTATGTTATATATCGACATTGCGCGCGTGCAACGCATTATGTTTTTTCGCGTACTCGACACGATATCAGCGGTGCCGTTCGTATAATATGTAAAAAATATCGATTTATATACGTACGACAGGATTGCAGGTAGTCTAGTTTGAAGCTCGGGAGTTCTTGGAATTCTAGTGAGGATTTTATGAATATGGCAACACCTCCGTGTGCAGTGTTGTCAGGGTGGTTGGTATTTATTAGTTTGTAGCCGGGAATAAAGAAGTAAGAGTTATTAGTGAAATGGGTTTCAGTTATCATAGCAATATCGATACGTTTGGAATGTAAGACTATTTGTAATTCATTTATGTGGTTTCTTAGGCCATTTGCGTTAAATTGGAGAATTAATAATGAAGCGTTAGTGGGTGAGCGATTAGTCATTTTTTTTGTCTAATAGGCTGGATATTACTTTAGTAAGTAGAGCTAGCAGTGGATGTATGAGGGCTTTGAATTCATCTATAAAACTTGACATTACTTTACTGATATCAGATGTACATGAGTCAAAGGAGTTTTGTGGAGGAACGTTGGAAGTAGCTTGGGCGTAAGTTTTGGTACTAGACGAATGATTATTAGGTGAGTTATCTTGCAATGGGTGGCTTACTTGTACATTTGATTGCTTAAATCTAGAATTGTTTACAGGTGCGTTATTATTTTTATTTGAATACTTGTGTTGTTGCAATTCTCTGTATATGGTGCAGCCCTTGTAGTTGGCAGGATGATTATTGGCACAAAGAGCACATTTTGGAGGGTGTTCACGAGAGTTTGGACAGGCTGCTGAAGGATGATTGGCTCCACATCTTACACAGCGTGGGGGGTATCCACAATAGTTGTGTGTGTGGCCGTAGTCTTGGCAGTTGGTGCACTGGCTTATTGTTTTGGGTTTGTACGGTTCCTCTACTTTGACTTTGGTGTGAAGCAAGTTTTGTAGTAGGAAGATTTCTTTGGATTTTTCAACAGGTTCTAGGTCTATAAAAAATAGTGGAAGAGGGACTTTGCTATTTTTATGTAAGACATTTGTAACTTGGCGGATATCAAAGTCACGGAATAATAATTCTTCTTTGATAGTTTCAGTTTTGGTAGAGGGATGAAGGTTCCGGATCACTACGCGTAATGGTTTATCTTCTTTTAGTTGATAAGTGTGATATTCTGCTTTATTTTCTTTTAAAAGTTGAATTGTTGCTCTGTAGGATTCAGGGTGCTTTGTTTGAATTTTAAGACGATCTATTGTAGATTTACAGATGAAGTTATCAACTCCAATGAGTTCAATTAATTTGGTACATAGACCTTGAAAATCAAGCACTCCTTTTATATAGATAGGAGGAGGTGGTTTAACCAAGAGTTCGGCATCATGTTCTGATATATCATTATCACCAGAATCATCTGGATTATTTTCATTTTCATTTTGGGTGAGTACTTCGTAACGGTTAGTGGTTTTGAATAATTTGGTTTTGTGAGTTTGAGGAGAGGTGCGGGTGTCAGGTTGTGAATTTGATGAACTGGAAAGCAGTCTTTTATTTTGTTGGGTCGTTTTCCAGCCATCAGCTGTGTTGGTTAATTTGAGCGCGATCGGTTTAGTTGTTTTTTTGGAAGTTTGCGTGTTATTAACATTAACTTGTGAGTTTGTGTTATTCTTGGTCATGATGAAGGTAATTAATTAAAATATTTATATTACTATCACTGAAGATAAGAAGTTGAGCGTTGATCGTTGCATGTGACTCGACGACTTTTCGATAAGAGGTACCGCCGCACCGGGCGGAACCTGTGTGTGTGTGTGTGTGTGTGTGTGTGTGTGTGTGTGTGTGCGTTATGCAATACTGTGAATTATAGTATAACGTAAAAAGATTTAAATTTAACAAGTTTTAGAGCACTTATTGAATGAATTGAGCTTACTGTTGTCTCTATGTAAGAAAGACAAGCTGAAAGAATAAAACAAGTTTAAGTTTCAAAAAAAACGAACAGACACGAGCGAAATACATCGTATAAATACGGAGCGCAGAAAGGCGGTGTGTATCGAACGAGCGTCGCCGCAAGACTATGGTAATTTAGAGAGGTAATTTTTCTAATTTCTCAATAGTTTTTCCAACAATGAAGAAAAATTCTGGTTTTTTCAGGTTTCGGATTAATTGGGGTGCAAAGCCTTGGAAAAACTGATAAATACCAAACATAAAGGCCGAATCATTAATCGTAGATGCATATGATAGTGTTCAATATTAGTATGTCCGTCGCAGCCGTCTTTATCTTTTTACGTCGCGTCGCAGAACGTTTAATTATCTTACATAGTGTATATAATATGCTATTATATGGATTGGTGTGCCGCGAAAATTTTTTATGAGATAAAGTGTGCCGAATTGTCAAAACGGTTGAAAACCACTACTTTATATATATAAAAAAAATTGACGTAGAATTGTGTGACGCGTTCAATGAAAATGATGTGTTTTTATTCCCACTGCAATTGGCCAATGTCACCGTGGTAGGTATACACAATCGGTATGTCTGTAGGTATAATAAATAATTATAGTCTGGAATAAATATGCTCGTGTATAGCTTTACATAGGGTTTCGAAACGTTTTCAGACACGCGTAAGTCTTGAAAAAAAAAAAAAACTAATAACCATGTGCGGCGCGTTTGCGTTTTCCAAAAACAGGTTATGCGTTCACGGCAATTGATATTTATATGTTTTATTTTTTAATATTAAGAAACGAAAGATAGTTAAAAACGTGCAAAACACACACACACACACATGGGGAATTATTTGACACGATTCATTAGCGTGTTCATAACCTTTCCTCGATTTCACGGTTACATTTGGTCAAACGGTTTACGGCACCTATGTAATACGTTTTAAGTGTACACTGCAGATATAGGGGTCGAATAGGACGAAAATCATTATTCGTTATCCTCGTTGTAACCTCCTTGCCGTGCGCGTGTGGTGCATAAAAAACGTTTTATGACGTTTACGGCAATTTTGTCCCCTTGAATGAAATAAACACACTTTCCGTAGGCTATAATAACTGCATATTACCGACACACGATTACAAGGTGTCCTATAAACATGTACTCATAGAGATGTCTCTTGAGATATTAAATAAAGTCAATTTTTTTTTTTATGAAAATCACTGAAACTAAGACAACAGATGCTTATATTTTAATTCGATATTTATTTTTTGGTAAAAAAACAAAAAATTAACTCTTTCATATTTTGTAGTTTCCGAAAAATATTCGCGTTTTAAGTTATTGTTTTCTTTTACTTGAATATATTTTTTTTTTTTTTATCTTCTTTGTAGAAATATTATTGAAAAAAATCAATCCGATAAAAAAAAACAATCAAAACGCCCCGGAAAAGACACTCGATAAAACTAGTACCTTGAAATCCGATAGAAAAAAAAATCAAATAAAACAAAACATATTATATTAAAACGTTTAGGCGTGGAAAAAATAAAAAACTGTAATTTTTAACTAATTGGCGAGCCGTATAGAGAAAAAACAGAATTTTACAACCTTTATTAACATAAGTGATATCGCTATGACTAGTAAATCTCCGTGGGACACTCGTCTGTATAATGACTATAATGCACGCGTACATATATATTATACAGGCACACATAATAATTCAGACGGTAAACAAATGTGTGCAAATAACATTAAACCGCGTACACGAATACTAATACATTGCGACGTGTGCGCTTGTATAGGGTGTGCACGGTGTGCGCGCACAGGCGTCCTCGTGAGTGAGAGAGACGTATACAGTATACACTGACGCGTCGTAATAGTATATCGTAGTGCACCTGTGAGCGATGCACCTGTAATTCACGCGTGATGCATGTGTTATAAAACGCCGGTATACGGTTTGTCGTGTGCCGCAGCAGTCGTGATCCAAGGCCGTGCGGGGAACTCGGAAGAGAACGGCGCACAACGATCGTCGTCAGTTTGGCCGACCGGTCAACCGAAATAGAAAAATATTATGAATTAAAAAAAAAAAAAAAAAAAAGCTGGCAAGTGAGATGATGGTGGTACAAGTTCGTCCTTCGTCCCTTCGGTCCTCGGGCAGGATATTGGTGATGAATGTATTAAGTTCTAAAGAAGTGATGACTCATTTCTTTAGTATAAAACGATTTTGAGCAAAGCTTCAGTGTAATATAATATATTGTTATTTAAATACTGTTTACGTATTTTACGGTTATTTGTATAATTTTTTAAATGCTTGGGAAAAAAATCTTGAGTCACGATTATTGATATTTTTTCGGTATTGATAGTTTAGTATAAGAGTAAACTTGTAGTAAAATTTCAGAACTTTCCAACAAATACTCAATATTTAATTAGAAATAAACTTAAAAGAAATCAGACAATATCGTAAAAAATCGTATAATAATTTATTAAAGTGTGTATAAAAAAAAAATCCTGATTCACGATTTTTGAATTTTCGTTACGATAATTAGGTAGGTATATGAGTAAGGTCATATTAAATTTTCACAACTTTTTGTCAAATATTTAAAATTATATTACATAAAAACTTTCAAACAATTTGGTAAATTAAAAGTTCTATATTTAAGTCAAAAGTGCTATAATTGTTCTGAAAATGTAGTCCAATATAAAAAAGAATTTATTTGATATTGGATAAAATTTTCAAGTTTCTATCTTCAATACTTTTCGATTTATGACTAAATACCTAAAATCTGAACAGTGAAAATCTCGTTTACGGCGGATTTTTACCGATTTTACCGTTTTTACTCAGTTTTTCGATCGTTATTCTTGATTACTGGAAAAACTATGGAGATTTTGGAAAAATGACCTGTTTACAGTACCATCTCAGTTCAATTTCGAATCTAAAAAGTTGCTGGACGAAACTTTTGGACAAGGATTTCTATACGAAAAAGTGTTAACAGAAAAAAAATAAATAAATTAAAAAAAAAAAAATAAACATCATTGTAAAACCATAAGATCCTTCGCTTCACTCAGAATCTAAAATTGATATCGGCATGAACCGCCACCTGAGTCCACTCGGCCACTCCGTCCCCCGTTCGGGATACTAAAATGTCCCGTTATCAAAAGATAGACAAAAAAAAAAATAACGAAAATCAATTTTCTATCGTTTCTGTTATACACGTATATCTAATTCTTACGTGCGTGTGTATATGGTCGATTACCGGTAATGACTGTAAGCGGTATCGGGATTGTTTAGTGTATCGGGAAACGGGTTATAAATTGTCTGTGCCATTTATTTCATTATTCTCGTCATATTTTTCTTTTTTCGTAGGATTTATCAAACGTAATTTCGGCGCAAACCGTTTTTTTACCGATGAGGTTAAATATTTTGGAAGACCTGGAAATATTGTTGGGACTGCCTCAGTTTTTAGAACTAGAGTAGTTCTTTCCAGGTTTTCTACTACTCCTTTATCTATTTTGAACTTGTCATATTTAACTATAAATAGATTAGCCTGTTAGCATTAGCCTCAATGTGTAAAGCACAAACATAATCATTTTTACTCACTAATTTATCACCACGGGGAATATGTTTGTTCTTAACCTCCAGATTAATTATCCGAAATTGTAATCAAAATATTTTTATAACTCAATTGTGATTTTTTAACATTGTTAGAATAATCACATTTATGTTTTCTACATATTTGTTATCAACTATTATGAATTTTTTTTGTCCTCTAAAAATAAAAATAAACATAATTTTGCTAATTATTAAATAAAATAAAAAAAATTATTTATAATAAAAATTATGATTTGTTTTTTTTGTCCCGTTCTGACTAAAAAAATATATGGTCACTTTATAGTATAACTCATATTAGCGTTTACAACGATCGACATTTTATTATTGAGATTATTACATAGTCTGCGTGTCCTTGCGATCATCCGCGTAAATGTGACGAGTGACGTGGAAAAAATACGCACGCACACACACGCACACACACACACACACACACACACACACACACACACACACACACACACACACACACACACACACACACACACACACATATACTGCACAAATGTAGGAAAGCGTGTCTACGTGAGTCTTGTGCGGGTTTATAAACAAGTGCACGTATTATAATCCCCGCGCGCCGCACGACGGCGAGTAAATATTATTAATTTATTGAGATAGAAAAAAAAAATAATAAAAAATAAATCTATTTGTTATGCGAAAATATCGCATGGGTAATAATAGAAGCAGTGTAATGAAAAATAAATCCCATTGCGAAACATTGCCCGCGGAGTAATAAAATCATTGCGAAATTTGGTTTTCCGTTCGTCAGCGCGCGCGCGTACATACACACACACACACATCACACGTGATACTTTGCGCATACCTTTATGTCAAAATACAAATGCGTAGTATTTTAATATGGTAGACGAATGCATATAGGATGATTTATTTCAAATGAGTTATTTGTCGATTGTTGTGATTTTTACGTTACATCATAAAACCGCTTTAACCTATTTTTTTATGTTTATTACTAATTTCTTCAAATTATATTTTTAAAATATCAGCTAAAAAAAGTTAATAATCTTCTAAAAATGCATAAAGTATTAAGAAAGTTGATCAAAGTAGATCACTGACACTTTTTTAATGGGCCCATAAAGTCACGTAATTATTTAAAAAATGTAGATTTAAATTAAAAAAAAAAAAACTTATTCCGTTCCAGTACATTGGAATATACGAGTATATTGTATAATATTTATCATATAATGTATTGTATGTTACAAGTTTGAATGAGATTTGCAATACGAGTGACTATTAACCATAATTTCAAAGAATTTTCAAAAAAAATCTATATGTTGAAGTATAAAAAAATACGTTAAAAGTGTTTTGGATCGTGAAAAGTTTGATCAATGTTTCAAAACGTACCTACCTACTTGAACATTTAGATAATTTATATTTAAAAAATTTAACAAAAAACTAAAAAAAATAAAAAATATTAAAAAATCATTCGTTATATCAAGCATTTAGTATTTATACACATTATTTAATGCACGTATATACTTATTCATAAATTATAGTTATTGACTAATGACCATAGAGTTTATACAAAAGAAATCTGAAAACAACAATCAACCCTAAGCGTTCAAATCACTCAAATACGATTTATTTGTGGATGGCATCCAACTACTTTGTTAATTCTCTTGTCACTATAGATAAATATAGATATGCCGTATGCATGTGATTATCTGGTAATAGGCGTAAATAAAATTATATTTCTGGTATTTTTTTCATGGTAGCAAGTTAATTTTATTTATTAACTTATTCTACCAGGAAAACTCACAACTTGAAATCAAAAAAAAAAAAAGAAAGAAATAAACTCCTAATCGGAAAATTTGTTTTTAAATATTAATATTTGGATTGGAGTTGTAAAATTGTACATCAGTTGACACCGTTCAGTGACGCTCATAGAAGACCGTGGATAATATAAATAAAACTCTGTGTGTTGGTGATGACGTGACAACCGGAGAACGAACAAACCTGTATAATATACAGGCAGCGGCTGTACAATACACGCCACGTCGATTTGAATATTATACGTATCTATGAGTACAGTCGTTGCTATATTATTTACCCATACAACCGAGCGCGTATAAAACGCAAAATGCTGACAACATAATAACACGTGTATTTAAATTACACACGACTTGGGATTTAATTATTTCCACGCCGTTATCGTTTTGGGTAGCTGACGCGTTTACATCAGATATTATCTATATACGTCTGCGCCTTTAACCGTAACGTTATTATGAGTATTTTTTATAAACGAATCGCGTGCCTCTCGACGCGAGAATATCTAACAACATACCGTAGGTCAAAATACGCGTTTCTTCGGAATTCGAAGTTTAATATCGTATACATACTCTGCTGTACAAGACTGATCCATAAGAATTGACTTAGATGATTTCCAGTATTGTAGACGTGGCTGTCGATTATATAATTTGACAATCGGCTGCTTTGACCGGTTAGCGGAGTGGAGTTATTTTAATAAAATAATATCTTTAATATTTAAATTAGAATAATTTAAAAACTAATCGTTCGATTTTTGACCTCAAATTTTAATACATTAAAATTCTCAGAAAAATGACCTAAAGGAATTAAGTAATAGAAAAGGACGTTGTTATTTGAAAAATGAATTTTATATCGCCACAGTATGTATTATCTAAGACTTTAACGCTAGGATCTAAGGAGTTGAGAAAAAAAATGAAAAATATTGTTTTTGCGGTGACTAGAATATTCAAAAAAATAATCCAATATAAATAAAAAATAAAAAATTATGCATCATATGCATCATAATTATGCATTATATCTATGCAATTGTTTGATCAAAAACTAAAAAGGCGGCGAGAGTTCATAAAAAAATCACTGTGTATATATAGTACTAGTAACTAGTTGAACATAGGTGCTAAAGGAGCATTCGCTTCTGGCGGCAAAGCTTGAAGTATGACAAAACCAAAATTAATTTCAGTAGCAATGAAAAAAGGACGTACTTTGTACCGTGGGGTATTTTTCGCTCCCCCGATAAGATAATAAGGGCGGGTGTATTGAATTTTAAAGAAAATATGATAGATAATGTCTTTAGTTGAACGATTCTGAACAAAGCTTCAGTATAAAAAAAAATTATGCCATTTATACGTTTAACCGTATAAAGACTGTATACATAACATGATAAACGCACGGACGATTCCCAGTGATGCCCGTTCGCACACACATACACACACACACACACACACACACACACACACACACACACACACACACACACACACACACACACACACACACACACACACACACACACATACACTCGCGCGCGTGTCCGTCACATTTTCAGACACGACGCCGTGGTACATATACATTCTCGCGCGTCTATCGTAAATCAGGAAACTCTCTCTCACACACACACACACACACACACACACACACACACACACACACACACACACACAAGCCCATGTGTGTACGCCTTTGTGTAATGTTATCATCGCGTAGACATCGCGAGGGAAATCGGCGGGATACAGGGCACCGTCGTATACACTGTTGGTGCGTCTCACGTGTACGTCGTCGTGCACATAATAATGTATAACACGGTGTGCAGTGTCTTTTGTGGTGTTATTTATAAAGCCATTTGAAATTAATACGGTCCGATACACGCATTAGCGTACCCCCGTGCGCGTACAATAACAGTGTGCACACTATATACACACGCGCAAACACACACACACAGACACACAGACACACACACACACACACACACACACACACACACACACACACACACACACACACACACACGTACACACACACACACACACACACACACACACACACACACACACACACACACACACGTACATACGTATAATGGTGGTAATAATAAAAACGTGGACGCCGTTATTGTGTTCTCACGTACGATTTATGACAGTTTATCCTTTTTGTGTACAATAAACAGATAAATACGGCGACGTACGTAAACGCGTGTATATAGCGTATACATTTTACACGCACACATGCAGGATTTCTGACGCCCCTAAAAATGCCGTGTCCGACATTTAGTGCACACACACACACACACACCCACACACACATACATTTTGTTAAATATATCAGTAGGTTTGTATACATCATACATACACACACGGAGCATAAGGAAACGTCCCTGTTGAATTCTTCGTCGTTTCGTGCATGTGTACACCTAGGTACAATATGCCTATGTATACTCTACTTACCAAGAAAACGCGCGTGCGCCTACGGTTCGACGTGCTAGAGTAACACGTCTATTGTACGCGTACGCGGGAAGTTTATTGTGACCCTTCAATAGAGACATAAATTATTGTAATATCGACTCCGACGTTACGACCCGGTGTTATGTACGGTCCGATCGTGTCTCGACGTAATGTCGCACAGTACTACACACACGGTGATCGACTATATAAACTTAGGTTTTTCTGACGAAAAGAAACACAGACGGCACGAATTTAACCTTTTATTCGTTATTTTAATAGTGTTGTCGTGTGCAGGGTGTGTACCCACAGTTTTTCTGCTTGTAGGCCAATGAAATATAGTCGCTCGCTCTAAATATTACCGATTTTATAACAAGAGTTGTATTGTTTTTACCAATATTATATGAATTCATTCGGCGGGTCAAGACGAAAATTTTTGTGTTACAGTTAATCAAATCTGTTGTAATAAAACGTTAATAAATACAAAGCAGAACCTGTCTTTGCAGTCATTACTTTGTGTCACCAATTAGTTTTGGAAAATAAATAAATTAAATCTTCTCCGGTCACTCTCTAAGGCATGGAAACTACCATTTTTACATATTATCTAGGTGGCTGGCTTTATGTATTGACTATATTATCTATTGACTATTTTCATATAAATACTTCTAAAGTGTAGTTAGAGTTGAACACTCCTCATCAATATTCGTATTTTTCAAGTAGAACTGGGCTAAATGAACACTCTAAACTTAGAACACTCTAAATGCTTAGGTGAAAAATTATAGTACATCAGGGTCACAAATGTACATCATTTTTAAGCACTATCCATTATATGAGCCCTTAAAAGGTAAAGTGGTGTAAGTCATTATCATCAACTTTTGGGAAATGACATGTTTACTAGAAATCTGAACAAGTCCAATTTATATTTCAATGATATATAATTTCTTTAATACACTTTTTAATCAAACTTTGTGTTATGTTACTAGGTCATAATAACAACTTACACCATTATATTGTTGTATCATCACATAAATGATACCGAACACCCAATTTTATTTAATTATTGTTATAAAATAAAATAAATATATATTGTCAGCAAACACACACGTACACATACGAATACACACACCACCTTCAAAAATGATGACCAGATAGATGGCAACAGAATAAAACGACTCCGTAAGACGTGGTGATTGTTCGTTCTGCTGCCATCGTTGTAGAGGCCGAAACGCTGCTCGATTTACCAGTGAGGTGACCGGCAATTCTTTTGTTTTTGTAATAATAATATTTTTGTGTTTAATTAAAAAGTGTTTATATTTAATCTTTTTCTATTTTTGTACTTGTGAAAAGTACATGAGAAAGTTGGGACATTTAAACAAAAACGGTGTTTAAAACATATTGTATTTTCAAACCTCAATCTAGTGCTAGATCTTTTTCTTTGTCAGTTTGAGGAGAGAATTACAATATCGTTTAGGTAAAGGTTACCTCACGCTCGAAACATCCAGTGCTAGATCTTTTTCTTTGTCAGTTGTTTCGAGTGTAAAATAACTTTAGAGCTGTAAGGGAAAGTAAGCCTTTTAAAGAAACCTGTTTCGACTATCCTATTAAGCAGTGCTAGATTGTATTCTTTGTCACTTAAGAAGGTAGTCGTCCGGGCCAATTAATAGGTATTTCTTTACATGCTTGTTTAACGGTTAGAGTGTACTAAACCAATAAACACCTTGTTTTGTGTTGTTATACGTCAAGCCTTTGCGTGGCGTATACGACAAAGTGGCGCCCAACGTAGACTCGTAACTTTTACACAAGGTACCGAGAAAATTTTTTTTGTGTGTGTTAGCACAGCCAGTGTGATTAGATTTTTTCTCCTTCGATTTTTTTTTTTGTACTGCCGTGGTACAAGTGTGTGTTAATTTTTTAAGTACTAGTAAAGTGTACCAATAGTGTTTATTTTTTTTTTGGTACGCATGAAATACTGATTCTCAACGAACTGTCATTTTACTCTTAACTAGAGTAACTTTAAAAAGGTTTGTAAAAAAAAAAAAAAAAAAAAAATATGTAATAAGTATTGGACATAATTATTCGGATTTTTTTTTTCTCTTTGAATTTTCCCTTATTCTTTGATAATAAGATAGGAAAATATTTTATATAAATTTCACTTAATAATTTTCTTCTACTCGTATGTTAAACTTAATATGTATTTAATACACATAAATTGATAGGGCATTTGTTTTATATATTATATTATATTATATATATAATATATATATATGTGTGTGTATGTATGTATATATATATATATGTGTATATGTATGTGTGTATATGTATTTATGTGGTTATATAAGTTGGTTTTTAAATTAGAATTATAATTCGTAAATATTAATTAATTTGTATAAATTAAATTTAAATTATTATTAATTTTAATATAAATTTTAATTTGCACCATTTAATATTTCCGGCTGATATTAATTATAACCTGTTAACAAAAATTGTCAACTTATCTAATACCTTAATGAGCGATCTAAAAGATCCTAATTCGGAAATTTCAACTAAAATTAACAGAGCAACAGACATTTACATTTTAAAAAAGGCTGAACTTATAAAATACTGTGAAAGCAAAAATTTAAATTCTGAAGGAAAATCTACTGATTTAAGACAAAGACTAAGTAGGTTTATAAAAGGTATTTTAAAACCTGATGATATAAACAAATCTGTTGGTAAAGATCAATATAATGAAATAATAAAACAATCGATTGAACAAAAATTAGATCTCGAAAAGTTAGAAAAAGAAGCAGGATTAACCGAATCTAGTCCCGAAACTATTTTAACAGATACAGATATACAAAAAAAAACTCTTATTTAACCAGAAAGAATCTTTAAAAATTTGTGAAAACTTAAACGATAGTATTTCGTCGGTTTCCAATAAACTTGATAATATTTTAAAAATATCTGAAGCCAGTTCTCCCGTAAATACTGAGGAAATTTCGGTAGACTACCAATTAATAGATTTAGATAAATCTAATAGTCTTTGCAATAACCAAAATACAATTAGTCAAAATTTAATACCTAAGAATTCTAAAATTATTTATTCTCAAAACGCTATAAATCCTGAAAAAAATAAAAATACTAAAATTTTAAAAATGGATAGTTGCAAGTATATAGTTGTGAAACCAGATACATTTTCCGGAGATGAGGATGTACGTAAATTTTTTAAACAATATGAGAAAGCTGCTGATGTAAATAGTTGGAGCGAACCAGAAAAAATAAAGTTTTTATCCGTATATATGAAAGGCACAGCTAGTATGTTTTTAGAGAATTTAGAAAGAAAATGTGAGAATTTGACATGGGCTAGAATAAAACAAGAATTTCTCGAAGAATTTAACCCAATAGGTTATGATACAATCCTAAAAACTGAGTTAGAAAATAGGAGACAAGGAGATAATGAATCAGTGATTAGTTTTATAAACGCAATAGAAAACTTATGTATACAACTTGACAATAATATGAGTGAGAAAGATATTTGCACACATATACTAAAAGGACTAAAAGAAAATATATTACATGCTATTTCTTTACATGATAATAATAATTTAAAAGAATTAAAAACAAATTTAAAAAAATATGAACTAATGAAATATAGAATAAATTCAAGAAACCCAAATATCAACGAATACAGTGAAATTTTAAATAAACAAATAATGCAACTAAATAAAAATGCTAATAATAGAGACGACGAAATTAATGAATTAAAAACACAACTTAATGAATTAAAAGTACAAATGAACAATACAGGAAAAACAAATAAATCGGTGAATTTCAACAACATGAGAGATAGAAGTTACGAGAGAGAAACGAACTACTTAAGTAAGAAACGTGATTATAGGGATAAAAGTCCATATC
Source organism: Therioaphis trifolii (assembly GCA_027580255.1). Lineage (NCBI taxonomy): Eukaryota > Metazoa > Arthropoda > Insecta > Hemiptera > Aphididae > Therioaphis > Therioaphis trifolii. The sequence continues at coordinate 103,815,477 of CM050404.1, read as the reverse complement.
CAGAGAGACAAAACTACCGGAGTAGAGAATCAAGCTTAAATAGACAAACAAATAGAGGAAGATCCGGAGAGAGGCAATATTACGAAAGAAGACCAAGAGAATATAACACAGACATAGATTACAAAAGAGAGAATAATTATTATGAATCAAATAGGAATGATTATAGAGATAAAAGTCCGTACACTGAGAGAAAAAATTACGAAAGGAGACCAAGAGAGTATAGCACAGACAGAGATTACAAAAGAGAGAATAATTATGAAACAAACAGAAACAACTACAGAGATAAAAGTCCCTACACCGAGAGAAAAGTTAATAAAAACAGAGAAGACAACCTCAATAAGAACGATTATAAGGATTACGGAAACAGGTCATATTCGAGAAATAGAGATAATTACAATTATAATAGCTACAGGAATCAACGAAGTAGAGATAACAGCCGTGAGAGAACTCCAGAGCGTTATAGAAATGACTATGAAAAACAAACAGAGAGAGTAACGTGTTATCGATGCAACGAGAAAGGCCATTACGCAGACAAATGTATAAACCAAAAAAACGATTAAGGCCCGAGTTAGACAAAAAATCGGATAATCTTGCTCGGATGCATAATATAAATAGTGAGAATCACATAGAATTTATTAAGAATTGGTATAAAAATAATAATAATAATAATTACGAAACACAGATAAGTGAACTAGAAATCGAAAAAATTTACTCACAATGTAATTTAATACCATTAACAGAATTCCAAAAATTCTTACTCGACAATAATAACACACAAACTAAATTCACATGCGACTATGAAGAATTAATAGGCGACATTTTTTCCTTAGAATCTCATATTGCAATAGGACACTGCGTCAGCAAATGTTTAAATATGTCAAGAGGTATAGCTTTAGAATTTAAAAATAAATTTAATAATGAAGATAAACTAATTAGTCAAAAGAAAAATATTACAGAAGTAGCTCATTTAAATTTAAATAATAAATGGATTTTATACTTAATTACAAAGGACAAATATTATGATAAACCCACCTACTTAAACATATTTAACACTTTAGTAAATACTAGACAATTTTGTATAGAAAACAAAATTAGTACATTAGCATTACCAAAAATATGCGCGGGATTGGACAAAAAACAATGGGAAATTATAGCTAGCATGTTAAGATTTATCTTTCAAAATTCAAATATTAAAATTAGAATATTTTCATTACCGGGGAATAAATTAAACAATAATATCACAACCACTAATCAGTCGCAAACTGATAATATTAATAATTCAATGACTAATGACAATGACAATTTGGAGAATGAAGTGGCGTTGATGGCTGGTTCATTCAACAAATTGGACGACGTACCGCGTGATGGTGACTGCGGCGCCCATGCATTGCGGATTTGTCTTCAAAATAATAATATATACAAAACAACTTTACAAATATTAAATATGTTGAATATACCCTATTGTAAAACAGGATACCATCTCAGAGATGATGACTTGGCTTTTATTAGTAACTTATTTAACCTTAATTTGTTTATAATATACGAAGCAAATGAGAACACAAACGCAATTATTTATTGGAAACCAAACCGCCAAAACATTGGAATTTTTCACAAAAATTGTCATTGGACACCCGGCATTTTCATTAAAACAAACAACCCGCGAACATTTTCTAATATTACTATAAACACTAGTTTTCCTGATTCAAATACAATAAAAAAACACATAAATAACTATTTTGAACGTCAAAACGGTTTACAAACAACAAATAATAATTTAGTTATAGGACACAATTATAACAATATAATTACAGAAAAAAAACGTAAACAGAGAGTACTATCAATAAAAGTAGAAATAAGGGGGATCGAAAAACATGCGATAATAGACACCGGTTCGAATCTTTCATGTATAGATTACTCATTAATCGAAAATAAAGAACTTTTAAAACCCAAAGAAAGAGTTACAATAACAGGAGCAGACAATAACGAATTAGAACAATTAGGAAAAATAAATTTAACAATTAGAATAAACAACCATAATTACCTTATAAATGCTTTTGTGATAAGAGGACTTCAATGCAAACTACTTTTAGGAAATGATTTTAATATTGAAAATAACATAATAATCAATTTTAAAAATAAAAGTATTCAAATTAAAAACGATTTTATAACAATGGACGAAATTTGGTACCACCATCACAAAAATTGCAATTCAAATGAATTTACGGGAAAAGAATGTATAGCCAGTATTAACTATAGTGAAAAGCATGATGATAAAAATATTAGGAATGAAATAAAACCACATAAATCAGTATTAAATACCCACATAAACATAAAAAGAAATGATAACACTCAAGGAAAAATATTAATTATCGAAAATAAAATTATTCCTCCAAAAACCACAACAAATTTAAAAATCAGAGTACAAATTAATGAACAAAATTATAATAATACAGAAAATATATTCATTGCCCCAGCTGACATACTAAGTCAAAAATATTATCTAAAATTAAAAACAAAAATTTTAAAAACACATGACACAACAATACCAGTGTATAATTTTTCAAATTTATACACACAAGTTTACGAAGGTATGACATTGGGAAAAATAAAAAAATCTATGAATTCAGAAAAAACCAACAATGAAGAACAAACCATTTTAACGACTATTAAATTTGACGAGATTACTGACAAACAAGGGACAGTAATACAAATTTCAAAAGAATTAAAGACTGAACAAAGAGAAATAGTAAAAGATTTAATAAACGAATACAAACATCTATTTACATCTGACCCATTAGACATTGGTTGCGCAAACGTCGAACCAGTTGAAATTAAATTAAAATCAAACAATCCCATATTTCAACCGCCTTACAGAGTATCACCCACACAAAGAGAAAAATTAAAATTTTTAATAGACCAAATGATAGCATCTGATATAGTTGAACCTAGTCGAAGTAGCTACGCTGCTCCAGTATTTTTAATACCCAAAAAGGAACAAGGAGAATATCGATTTTTGGTAGACTATAGGAAATTAAATAATGAAACAATCAGTGATAAACATCCTATTCCTAGATCACAAGATTTATTTAGAAGCCTAGAAGGAGCTAGATATTATTCAACTATCGATATGGCTCAAGGTTACTTTCAAATACCATTAAAAATAGAAGACAAAAATAAAACTGCTTTCATTACAGATTTCGGACTATATCACTTTAAAAGAATTCCACAAGGATTTAAAAATTCTGGACCAATTTTTCAACGAATAGTTAATAACTTATTTAGTGACTATCTATATAGAACTATGGTGGCCTATTTAGATGATATTTGTTGTTTTGGGAAGAATTTTGAAACAGCATTAAAAAGACTGAGAGAAATTTTTATTCGATTAGACGAAGCAGGATTAAAATTAAAAACAAATAAATGCGTATTTTTCAAAACTGAAATAGAATTATTGGGTCATAAAATATCTAACAAAGGGATAGTACCTATAGAAAAAAATATTCAAGCAATTTCAAACTTCCCCGTGCCTAAAAAAGTAAAAGATGTACGCTCATTCGTAGGATTAACAAGTTACTATAGGAAATATATTAAAAATTTTGCGAAAATTGCAAGTCCTCTAATTAACTTAACAAAAAAAGAAAACAAATTTAAGTGGAGTGATATCGAAAACCACGCATTCGAATTTTTAAAAAATGCCATAATAACAGCACCCGTATTAGCACATTTTGAGGACGAATACCCAGTTTTCGTCACTACAGATGCATCAATAGAGGGACTTTCAGGCATTTTAGAACAAGAAAACCCTGACGGAAAAAGACACCCAATCGCATTTGCTTCTAGGAAATTAAAGGGAGGTGAGAAAAATTTTTCCACAACAGAACTCGAAATGTCAGCAGTAGTATTTGCATTAAACTATTTTAAAGATTATCTAGTAGGTCGAAAAATTACAGTTTTTAGTGATCATTCAAGTTTACAATATTTTAAAACTATGAAAAACCCTTCTTCTCGAATAACCAAATTTATTTTTAAATTATTAGAATTTGACATAGATATTAAACACAAACCAGGCTCATGGAATTTGGCGGCTGACTGTTTATCTCGATACCCCGTAGAAAATATCAACATATTAATAAGCGAAATAAAAAATTGTGAAAATGATGAATCAACACCCACAGATAACATTAATATTGAAAACTTAAGACAAAATCAACTATTAGACGAATTTTGTAATGGTATAATAACCGCAATTAAAACTAATATTAATTCTAAATATAAAAAAAAGTCAAGACAATTTTGTATTAAAAACGATTTATTACATTTTAAAAATTGGTCTCCCTATGGAACGAAAAACCTGCTAGTAATACCTAAAAATTTAATCAATACTATATTAAAGTCTTATCACGATTCGGTTTTTAGTGGACATTTTGGAATTACAAAAACTTTGGCAAAATTAAAATTAAAATACTACTGGCCCACAATGATCCAAGATACAATAAAATATATTAAATCATGTAACTCCTGTCAAATGATAAAAAACCCCCCTGGGAAAGGTCATGGACTTCTCCAACCCATTCCATTAATATCGGGAAAACCAATGCAACGCCTAACCTTCGACTACTTAGGTCCACTACCACCCTCTAACGGAAAAAAATATCTTATAGTGGCTACATGTAACGCAACGAAAATGGCATTTGCGAAAGCAGTAACAAACGCAAATGGAACAGCAACAATAAATTTTTTAATGGATATTATTACATCCTATGGGGTACCTAAATACTTTTGTAGTGACAGAGGTACTCATTTCAAAAATAAAGAAGTGGAGTATGCGTGTAAAAAATTAGGTATTACTCAAATTTTCTCCAGCGCATATCACCCCCAAACAAACGGTATGACAGAACTCATGAATAAAATCATTTGCAACAGCTTATCACACTATGTGAATGAAAATCAAAAAAATTGGTCTATGTACTATAAGATGGTAGTATTTGCATACAATACCACCCCTAGTTCCAGACTTAAACTATAATATAATGTCAAACCAAATTGCGAATTCCAACTATTTACAAACGGAAATATTATGCCAAAAAATTGTGAAATTAAAACTGTACCTATTTTTAATGACATTTGGCACCAACTAGGAAACAATAACCGTTGGTTATACGCAACACATGAAACAATAGATCTTATCATAAACTGTCAGGATGATGTTAATAATATACGAATAAATGGAACAGGAATACTAACCTTGAAACCAAATTGCAAAGCTTTTACCAAAAACAATATTATTTTAGCAAAATATCTAGGAAAAGGTAACTTTTCCAAAGATTATGTACCACAATTCCAACTACCAACAGGGAAATTTAATACCATAATTAAAAACCAAAAAGAAAATAACGCAAACCACCATAACTCGGCTACGAAATTTAACGACTTGAACATATACGCAAAGTCAATGACAGCCCTAGACGAACAACTTAAAAATGAACTAACAAATGAATATAAAGAAAAGGTAACGACAGTTCACACAACAGCGCTATCTGCATTATTAATGATCTTGTTAGGTATCACAATTTTCAAAATATCAAAATATATGAGAAAACGAAATAAAAATAAAATATCAGAAACGGTGCAAGTAATCCATAATACCGAATCCAATAGTTTACAAGTTCAAGAAAATATTCAAGATAAAATATAATTAACTAGGTACTTAAGAGAAAACAAAATATGATATAATAATTAAATCTAAATCTTGAGCAAAAATTAAATTACTAACAAATAATTCAGTATTCTAACGTTATTTAGGATATTTAAATATAAAAAATTAAACAATAAAAGAATGACTAACAAAAATTAGGCACACATAAAAAAAAAAAAAAAAAAAAAAAAAAAAAATAATAATAATAATAATAATAATAATGGTGAAAAAAAAAAAATAAAAAAAAAATATATATATATATGTAAAAATAATAATAATAATAATAATAAATAATAAATAAAAATAAATAAAATAAAAGAAAATACATTTAAAACATTTTCAGATGAGCAAAAATAAAGCAGCAAAAACCTTAGCTAAAAGAATAAAAAAGGTCCAACATAACATAAATAGAATGAATAAAGGAAAAGAATTATATAGCCACCATAAAATCAGAAGATTAGTCCAAAAGAATAACCCCTCTCAAACATCAAAAAAAAAACATCGAAAAAATACGAATAGCTCCTGCCAAAGTCGAAACCACAATAGAAGAAGAAATCAGAAAAAAATTTGAAAACCTAGTCAGATTTATAGGAGAAGAAAAAAAAACAATAATAAATAATAATAACAAGAATAAAAATAATTAACATTTTTTTTTTAACAAAATATATTACCTACCAATTCAAATTAAAACAATCTATTGCAATTTAGAACAATAAAACGCAGGTACCGAAATCCACAATGAATTACAAATTTTCCTTACAAAATATTTTATTACTATAAAAAACAGAAAATTACTACCTTTGAAAATAATCCGTTATTTACAATCCTGGGACCTATTTTTGAAAACATTTTCGATTACTTACCTTTATCAATTTATCGACATACGCTTCAAGATGGTGACCCGTCCCACAAAATGAGAGACGAAAACCAAAAATGTAAGAATGTCACCGACCTAAAAACCCACAGGCCTTTTCGATATTCGATCGCGACAACGGAGCATCCTTTCACGGAGGAGACGATGTTTTTGACGAAAACAGGAGAGCGACCGGTGCAATTAAAATAAACCAACTAACAAAAGACGGATCAACAACTAAGACTACTAGCAACAATTTTCAAATATGATGACAACAAAAATAATAATAATAATAAGTATAAAGGACGTCTATTCTTAGTTTAATACAGAACATTATAAACATATATTTTATCAGATAACAATATATAGCAAATAGGTAGGGACAGGAACATAAGTACGTGGGAGATACGTAGGTATTGTCAGAAAACCTTAGCAATATAATACACATCATATAATGCCCCTGGCGTGGTAGATATACCCGTAAGCATAAATGAACTGTATAAAATATTCTAGTTTAACAAATGCAAACACTTTTAGATAAAAAGATATATTAAATATATAATGTTAATCAAAACTTGTACAAAACAAATAATCAAATGTAATTAGAGTATAAGATTAAGTTACTAAATTAGAAAAAAATAAGAGCACAAATACTAACCATTATTCGTAAGAAAAAAAAACAAAACCTTACTAACATACAATTTTAAATGTATACATTCTAAAATGTACTAGTGAAACAATGTAAATGATCGATTTCCATATTTCTATTGCCGGAAACAAACAACTATTTTAAGACCACTCAAAAAAAAAAAAAAAAAAAAAAAAAAAAATGTATTAATTTAGAAAAAAAAAACAATTATGTTAGATTAAAATAAAACACAATTATGTAAAATTTTAAAAACAAAATGTATCGTTATGTGTATATGAAACGAATGTTGTAATTAACTATGTGGTAGCTTAAAAACATGTACATCAAAATCTTCTCTGAAAAATTACATTTTATACATATTTACAATAAGTTAAACCCCTCCACTAATATTAACATGTATTATCAACATTTGTACTACCCAAACATTTAAACATTAAGTTTGTCCCAAAATATGAGGACATATTTTATTTCAAACACATGGGACTGTTGTATCATCACATAAATGATACCGAACACCCAATTTTATTTAATTATTGTTATAAAATAAAATAAATATATATTGTCAGCAAACACACACGTACACATACGAATACACACACCACCTTCAAAAATGATGACCAGATAGATGGCAACAGAATAAAACGACTCCGTAAGACGTGGTGATTGTTCGTTCTGCTGCCATCGTTGTAGAGGCCGAAACGCTGCTCGATTTACCAGTGAGGTGACCGGCAATTCTTTTGTTTTTGTAATAATAATATTTTTGTGTTTAATTAAAAAGTGTTTATATTTAATCTTTTTCTATTTTTGTACTTGTGAAAAGTACATGAGAAAGTTGGGACATTTAAACAAAAACGGTGTTTAAAACATATTGTATTTTCAAACCTCAATCTAGTGCTAGATCTTTTTCTTTGTCAGTTTGAGGAGAGAATTACAATATCGTTTAGGTAAAGGTTACCTCACGCTCGAAACATCCAGTGCTAGATCTTTTTCTTTGTCAGTTGTTTCGAGTGTAAAATAACTTTAGAGCTGTAAGGGAAAGTAAGCCTTTTAAAGAAACCTGTTTCGACTATCCTATTAAGCAGTGCTAGATTGTATTCTTTGTCACTTAAGAAGGTAGTCGTCCGGGCCAATTAATAGGTATTTCTTTACATGCTTGTTTAACGGTTAGAGTGTACTAAACCAATAAACACCTTGTTTTGTGTTGTTATACGTCAAGCCTTTGCGTGGCGTATACGACAATATCAATGGTTAATTTGTACTAATAATGAGAAACGGTGTATGTAAACATACGCCACTGTTCCAGTAAACAAAAACGAAAATCGTTACATACTTCATTTTCAAATTTGTACTCACGTATCAATAATAAAGTTATGACTTACGTCACTAAAGCATTTAATAGATAATTGTTTGGAAATTGACGTAAGTACACCATTAATCTCGATATTTAAAAAAATTGACTCACACCACTTTACCTTTTAAGGGCTCATATTAGAAAAACTTAATGCCACGATTACAAATAACACTTCGAATTTGTCATAGAACAGGGGTGGCAAACCTTTTCCGAGTCGAGTGTCAAAATTGTCCAAACAAAGTTTTCTAAAACTGTTCTGATCGCGTGCCCCCCTCCCAACACACACACACACAAAGGAAGTTTAATGAAGTCGTATTACAAATTATAGGTATATGATATTCTTGAATCAGATGTCGATATTAAATAATCGTATTAAAAATGTAAATATGTAATTATATTTTAATGTGAACTTTTGTTCCTTTTTTTCATGTAAACAATTTTATAACAGAATATCTAAATTTCTAATTTTGGTAAAATATGTAGTTTTTGAGTTGATTTGAAAAAATTCACTACACATTGTAAACTTTCACGAAAAAAGTAAAATAAAAGTAAGCGGATTGCATGCCTTCCGACATTTCGATGTCTGCATTTTTCACCACTTTTCCATATAGACGATTTATTTGTCTTTGTGACATTAATAAAGCATAAATATCTAAAGGAATATAATTTTAATTAAAATCTGAAAAAATTGTTTGATCGTATTTATTTTAACTAATGATGATTCAAATTTTTATTTTTATTCAAATTTCGATAAATTCAATTTTTTCCACGTGCCATTGACATTTTGCCAATGTGCCACTTTTGGCACGCGTGCCATAGGTTTGCCACCCCTGTCATAGAATATCTTCGTGTATCATAATAGTAGAGTCCTAATTTATTTCATCGACCATCACATAAAATAGATTGAATTCGATATTAGTCTCGATCATGACGACCATGGATAGTCACATACATTTTTCACGGCGTACAGAGTATAATCATTGATTTTTGAATAGACCGTCTTATTCTCTAATCAATATAACATTAATACGCGTTTGCCAGCCGTTAAAATTTGCTGCAGTAGACACGTGCGTCGTGTCTGGTGTACCATATATATATATAATATTGTCTTCGTGTAAATACGGTCCTAATCGTGTCCGCGATGGTTCCGGCGATAAAATTACGAACGACGTATACAATCCCAAAACACATTAAATAACAATATTTCGCTCCGGAAAATGTCACTCCGATAGGTGAGTAGGTATTCACCGAGGCCTCGATACGAATAGAAGTGATGTTATCACATCATAGTCGAGTGAGATCTGTGTCACTGTCCGCGCTCCAGTCGCTTAATCTTAGTTCTCGGTCTGTGTATGGAATTAATGATTTTATCGTCTACAGTCGGAGACTGTATAATATGTGATATGCATTCACGAAAACGTTCCGCGTAGTCGGTCTCGTACGCGGCTGCTATCAGATTTCAGAGTAATTATTCATTTTTAATTATTGTACAGCATTATTTATTCGTTTGACCGATAATTTATTAGTGTGACTTATTTTCTGCGGTGGTAAAACGTGTGCTGCGCTTTTTTTCTACCCGTTTTCACGAGGGAACGGTGGACACCGCATTTTTCGCATAACATACCGGAAATATTTCTAAACGTTGTGCTGCAGTAATACGGTCGTTTTTTTAAAAATGTTCAACAGATATCATCACGGCGGTACGTCGGCGTACGCGTACTTTTATGTAATCCGACTGAAGTGCGTCGCGAATCGACGGATAAATAACGCGACAGTAAACGCGTGTACGTGACGAGATGGAAAAAGGGAGATGTTAATGTTATTATTACAGTGATGGCGGCTTGTCATGTTCAAAATGGGTGGTGTGCAATTATTGAAAATGCATATTAATAAAATAAAATAAAATTAGTCACATCCCAGTCAATATTAAAATATTTACTTTAATAAAATGATAATTAAACATGATTTTAGAAAATAACATGTTTACTTAAATACATATATCATATAACCAGGTGTACATTTTATCTACTGTCAGAACAAGCAACAGTGTGGTAACTAAAAACAATTTTAAAAAGCCGATAAGATAATGGTGGTGGAAGTTCGTCCTTCGTCGCTTCGCTCCTCGGACAAGATAATGGTGAGGAGTGTATAGCACTTTCTATCATGGGATCACCTGGTTTACGATAGTTTAGTTGTATGGTACTTTACATTTGAATGCAATGATAAATCATGGTAAGTACAGGATACAGTAGTTGGGTGGGATACACGATATGCATTGCTAGATTAGGCATTATTGGATAGATTTTGGAATTATTTTATATTATAAAAAAAAAAACGATTCTGAACGAAGATGAAGATGTCAGCCTTAAATTGTAATATATATTTTATTTTAATATCCTAGATTGGGTTAAATTTACATTTGTCTATTCATATGACTTCTGCTCGTGAGCATTGGACAAACCAGGATGTGCATAGATAGGGCGTAGGTAAATACCATATTATTTGCCTAAATGCACTATCGTGACGGTACCACCCGACCCCGCCGTCCATATATGCTGAATGCTCCGTGGCTACGTCTATTTAAATATTAATAATTAATAATAATATATAAAATCCTCATGTTTATGGAACTGATACACACATTAAAATAACTGGAAATTGGAAGTTAGTAACGTTCTATTCAACCATGTTAAGGTACGTTATACACCTTGTGTTTACAATCTACCAATATTTTGTAAAAGTTTTAAGTTTCTACGACCTATACTTTTTGAATAAGAACAAATATCAAAAATCAATGATGCCTAAATTGTTATTTTACGCGATTATGTGAAAAAATTGTAATTTCAAACACTCATACAAATTTTTGATTTTATTCCAGTGCAAATTTTTTTACAGATAATTGAAGGAAAACGTATGTCAAACTTTGTACCGAATTTACAATTCTTAGTTTTGAATACTTAAAATTTTATGAATTTTCAACTGCAAAATAACTTCAAATTTTCGCGATTTTCTACACATTTCGTAAAAATATGAACTTTTTATGCTTATAAAAAAAAAATTGTGCATTACGCTTTGAATTTTTTTTTTATACCGATAAGTTCGACATATTAGGTACCTTGTATTAAATTTTCAAAATTTTTTTTATCCACATTTCAGAAAAAAAAACAAATAAAAGTTGAAAATTTCAATTGTCTATTAAAAGCTCAAAAAAAGTCTAAAGTTTACAAAAATTGTACTACGTATAGATTATTCCAATATAAACATTTGGTGAAAGTTTCAAGTTTTTTCGACTTATACTTTTTGAATAAGAACGAATATCAAAAATAGTTGAAGGCTAAATTATTATTTTACGCAATCATGTAATTATTTCGTAAACGTTTGAACTTTAGATGCTTATAAAAAAAAATTGTGCCTATGTATTTTTATAATTTTTGAATGGGAGTTAGAACAACTTATGTGGACCCTGCTATTAAATTTTCAAGTATTTCGTCCGAGCTACATTTTTTTTATCAACATTTATAAAAAAAAAAATAAAAAAAATCGAATATTTCAAATGCCTATAAATTGATTAAAAATGAGTGAAATCTTTTGAAAATAAAATCATATAAAGAAAATGCCAATATAAACAACTGATAAAATTTTCAAGTTTCTACAACTTATACTTTTTGAAAAAAAAACAAATAGCAAAAATCGTTTGAGGCTAAACCGTTGTTTAACGTGTTTTTGTAAAAATTTAAATTTCAAACACTCATAAAATTTTTTTGTCTGAATCCGGTAGAGTTTTTTTTGCAGATAATTGAAGAAAAACTAATGAAAAACCTTGTACCAAATTTTCAAAACTTAGTTATAAAAGAAAACAATTTTACGATTTTTCAACAACAAAATTATTTGCAAATTTTCGCAATTTTTACATATTTCGTATAAATTGGAACTTTGAGCACTTATAAAAAAAAATTGTGACTTACGATTTTGGATTTTTTTTTATCAGTTATGGAACAACTTATAAGAAACCTTGTATTAAATTTTCAAGATTTTCTGGCAAAAAAAAAAAATTTTATCGTTATTTAAAAAAAAAATACTTAAAAAAATTGAAAATTTCAATTGTCTATAATTAGCTCAATAAAAGTCAAAATAATTTGAAAATTTAACGGTGTATAGAGAACGCTAATCTAAACATTTGGTGAAAATTTCAAGTATTTACATCGATTAGTTTTTGAGTTATAGCAAAATAAAAAATTTGATTTTGTCGAAAACTGGTTTTGCGTAAAATATACCGTTTTTCCCTCATTTTTTAAGGGTTTTTCCCGGCGCGTTAAAAAAATATTGAAAATTTTTAACTTTTGACCCCCCAAAGTACCAACTAGATTCAATTTCCTTTCAGAAAAGTTGCTATATAAGGAAATCGAAGCATTTTTACTGCCCCAAATCGTGTCGACAGACACAAAAATAAAAAAAAAAAAAAAAAAAAAAAAAAAACACACATCATTGTAAAATCAATACATTCTTCACTCCGTTCAGAATCTAAAAATAAATGAAAAAATTACATATTTTTGTACATGAAGTCAAGTTTTCGTTCTCTAATTAACAGTTCTATAACTTTATTATTGAAATAGCGCATACGCCGTACAAATTAAATTTGTGATCGAGTGTGCAGCAGTAGGTGCACACCACGGTTCCATTTTTATTCGTCAATACCCCCACTCATCGACTAAACGTATTTTACATGGACTCTTAGTTGGTGCGTATTTATTACATAACTCGTCTAAATTTTAGGAGTGATATTTTCGAACTCAAGCGTTTCACGTCTTATAGAATAAAAATATAGTTTAATAGATATTGTAATTAAAATACATTTTAGCTATTTTATCTTTAATAATCTATGTGGTGTGCGCACATTTGCACACCTAGGCACGAGCCGCCACTGTATTATTACAGCTGATACAGACACTTATTCGGACGTACAATACAGTAGATTATAGAGCGTTACGGACCATCGATCGCACGCATTATCGTATAGAGCGCACGTCGGCACGTATGTGTCTCTCGGGTTAAACCGTGACGCGATCGAGTTCGTGAACGTCCGAGTAAAGTTTCGAAAAAACGTGGCCGATTTTCGTCGCAAAATTATTGCCAGTTGATCGCTGGTAGCGATTATTGCTGCAGCGCTGTTATAGCACAGCGCGTATAATAAAATATATTATATTATTACCGCTTGAACATAAACGTACACTCACACGCGCGCGAATGCACACACACATACCAATGGGTACGGAAAGTAGATATACGCCTCAAAAGACAGCGAATTCAATCGTGTGTGTGTGTGAGGAAAACGAAATTGCAAATGTTTAAATTATGCGTGTGTGTACACGCGCGGGTAAAATATATAAAAACGCCACGTGCAGTCGTGGATCCCGCGGGCGAGTTCTTATTATATTATTACACACAAACGCAACGTAGACGATGGAGCCACCCGCGAAAGGATATTCCGGAAATTTCGTTTTTTATTGCACGTTTACACGGAATATGTTCAAACCAATAATAAATGACTATTCGTGTCAAATATTCATAATTAAAAGCAAAAGACATCTAGTCCCCAGCTACTCAAATATTACTAAAATCCTCAAAACACGTGTTGATACCTGTACAACATCAACAATAATGTGGTTTTATGTCGTATTTCGACATCAATGTACTATAATTTATTATCAATATATTGCATTAAAAATTTGTCTTTCTCGCCCTGTTTCCAACTGTTCTGCAGAGAGATCTTTTTCAATATGAAAAAAATAACAAGTCTCATTTGATATCAAGAACTACTAAAGAATGCTTAATTATTTTTACTATAAAGTCATACTTTACAGAGAAATCAAATTACAATGATATCCAAATCAATGATACATTTTTCAACGGAAAAAAGGTTGGCATAAACATTTTAAATTTAATTTATAATTTCAAGACTGAATATTTTATATGTACCTACTATTTTAGATTCTGAGTGAAGCGAAGGATCTTATGGTTTTACAATGATGTTTATTTTTTTTTATTTTTTTTCTGTAAACACTTTTTCGTATAGAAATCCTTGTCCAAAAGTTTCGTCCAGCCACTTTTAAGATTCGAAATTGAACTGATATGGTACTTTAGAGAGGTCATTTTTCCAAAATCTCCATAGTTTTTCCAGTAATCAAGAATAACGATCGAAAAACTGAGTAAAAACGGTAAAATCGGTAAAAATCCGCCGTAAACGAGATTTTCACTGTTCAGATTTTAGGTATTTAGTCATAAATCGAAAAGTATTGAAGCTAGAAACTTGAAAATTTTATCCAATATCAAAAACATACTTTTTTATATTGGACAAAATTTTCAGAACAATTAAAGCACTTTTGACTTAAATATAAAACTCTTAATTTACCAAATTGTTTGAAAGTTTTTATGTAATATAATTTTAAATATTTGACAAAAAGTTCTGAAAATTTAATATGACCTTACTCATATACCTACCTAATTATCCTAACAAAAGTTCAAAATTCGTTACTCAGGATTTTTTTTTATACACACTTTAATAAATTATTATACGATTTTTTTCGATATTGTCTGATTTCTTTTAAGTTTATTTCTAATGAGTTATAATTGGTATAACAATTAAAGTTTAAATGAGTTATATCTAATTGAATATTTTATGAGGGTTTAATTACAAAAAAACTCACCAAAAATTATACAAATAACCGTAAAATACGTAAACCGTATTTAAATAATAATTTATTATTTATACACTATTCTTAATATTTTTATATCTTAGTACTTTTCGGAATTTACTCATTTTGAACATTTCTCTTAACGCATGACACGAAACTTTAGATTTTTGAATTCTGGTCTCGATGATTTTACATAATAATTTAGGGAAAACATAAATTAAAACGTGTTCGAAAACTTTTAATAATATATCCGGCACGAAAAATATTTACACCAGAGGTTACGGGCGTACTGTTATTTGATTGCCACGAGCACTGCAACCATAGTGACCAAAACACGCGTACGCGATTTGTTTTAAACGCCAAACGGTCTTCAGTTATCAACAAGACATTGTCGAGAAAACATCGTTTTGGTGTAAAAAAAATCTTCTCAGTTTGAACGGAACGAAAAGAAAAAATGGCCGGACAAACGTGCAGGAGAAGTCTGCGGATAATGGAGAAAAGGAGTCTGACCACGGCGAAGGAAGTGGCGGAGGCACGGGTAGACCCGACGACCGCGACCACGAGCGCCGGACCGGCGGTGGCTTCCCGAACGACGTGGACGCGTGCGGACGACGCGGCCGCCGCAGGTTTGTGCATACGATCGACAGACGTGAATTTTATCTTATTTTCATTATAGGGGTGAGGGAGGGGTCGGTGTTCCCTAAAATGTCGACAGTTTATTGAAAAAAAAAAAAAAACAAATTGAAATTTTTCGCAGCGTATCGATTCGCCGGTACGGTTATTTACATTGTACTCGTATTACACTCCGTGGCTTCGTCGCCTGCAACCGCAACAGACGTTTAGAATAGTGTCGATATAAACGTCTATCATCAATGTCGATTATTGAACAATATTAAACTTTTTTTTTTTTTTTTTGGCTTTTACAGCCCATTAAAGGCCTTCGCAGTTTCTAATATCTGATGCCATCTATAGAATCTGTCTACACACTCTTCTAATTTTGATTTTTCGAGGTCTGATTAGACTGTGTCTATCCACCTCTGCCTGGGTCGTTCCCTGTTGGTCTTTTCCCATTGATAGTGCCAATCATTACTTCTTTTACTATACTAGTGGATCTCCTGGCATGCCCTCCCCCACCATTCTAACCGTTTGCCTCTTATAAAGGACTGGATATTGGGCTTTGAAAATATTTGGTATATTTCGTTATTGGTTCTTTTTCTGTATTCACCATTTTCTATGATAGGGCCATATAATTGACTTTTCTATGATAAAAACAAAAAAAATTACATCTGGTAGAAATTTTGAAATAATTGGTACTAAACTATGTAATAAAATACCATCCAATATAATAAACCTTCCAATTTTAACTTATTCAAAAAAAAGCATTCTGCAATGGCTAATGGAGTCTCCTAATGAATTAATTATGTAATATATTATCTATATTATTGTCTGTTGAATTATTGAAGTATTTAATGTAATCACTTGTAAGCAAACTTAGTTTAAAATTTGTCTATTCAGGACTTTTGTCTTTAAGTATTTATGTACCTGTTATTTTTATGTATTAGATTTAGAACTCCTGGACCCCCACACGAATTCTCTCAGTGGGGCCTAGTACGCATATCTATAAGAATTAACTTAAATAAATAATTAAATAAATATTATACGTCTTAGTGTTTTCCTATCGAAAGTCATAAGTTTTTCTTCATCTATCCCTTTGCAACCGACCACGTTTCACATCCATAAGACAAATCTGCTCGTAGATAACTAGAGTAAAGGGTAGTCTGTGATTTAATAGATAATTATAACTTTGATTTGAATAGTTTTTTTAGTGCAATGCCACCATTGTTAGCGGCAGAAATTCTTAGTTTTATCTCATTACGCATATGATTTGAATTACTTATATTAGTTCCTAAATATTTGAAGTCGGTGACCGCCTGAAAAGTATAACAGTCACGTATTAGGCCATGTGTGTTTCAAAAATGTGTGTGACAAAAATAACCGATGTAAATTTATAATAGACAATAAACGATTTCAATAATTACGATTCTTATCAATCGATGGAAAGGGGGGCGGAGGGTTCAGACTTCAAAACCATTCGCTTGGATGTATACATATAGTGTCTCCGAATCTCTAAATATGTCCACCTCTTAAAACACGATGACTATAAAGTCGGCTCGTATCGACATTTGTGGTAAACGAGTTATTTCAAATGAAAAAGACCATTGTCTCCAAACGAAAATGTATCTCTGCAGCGTCTAAAGTTTTCCACGAAAAGGTTGAGCGAAATTCTGTTTGACTTAACTTCAGACGGGCTGTATAATCAATGAAATCATAAACGAGAATCAATGATTTGACGGTGAAAATAATGATCAGAAAGATAAATACTACTAGAATAAATTAATAGACATACGCGTAGTTGTCATTGTTTAAAAAAAAAAATTAAATTAAATCAGTATGATTGATCACACCCGATGGCATCAAAGATTTAAGATAAAAAAATAAAAAAATTAGGTATAAAAAAAAAATAAAGAAACAAAGAAACATTCGAGGGATTTTTCGAATTGTCGAAACGTCACGCTTTATCGCAGCGTTTCCCAAACCATGGGTCCTGAAATTTTTTTGATGGGTCGCGACTCGCGGTTACGATTACAGTTATTTTAGTCTTAAATTGATAAATAGTATAAATAACTAGTATTGTAGAATAAACGACGTAATGTTATTACGATTATTGAATTTTCATCAATTTGTATCTTATCAGTAAAGGTGCTTATGACTAGTGACTAGTCGATGCGATCGATCTCGGTCGTTTGTCCATAATCCATAATATGCAGTTGAGCAACGATCGGTACATCGAGACTATTGAAATTGTACCCCAGTGGGAAATTTTACGCAACAGTGTCCAAAATCAAAATTCACACCAAATTTTCTATTATACTAATTTCTTGTATTTTCTTATAATTTATTTTATTTATTTATTAATTAAGTTATTATTATTCAGTATATTTTGTTCGTATTGTATTTTATAAAAAACTCATTGTTAAAATGGACCGTAGTAAAAATCATATTTATTTACGGCGTAATTTTTTTTAGTGGGGAGGGGTCGCGTATCTAATAAAGATAAAATGTATGGGTCGCCATGGCAAAAAGGTTGGGGAAACGTCACGCTTTATCGTGTATACGCGGCTTAACCGATAAAAGACAACAACAAAAAACCCCTCACGTACGCTAAAACAATAACATATTAAGACGTCCAGACGTCACACTATTATTATTATTTGTAAAAACGCAAGCGGTTTTCATCAATTCTTTTCTCGTACGCAGCGTACGCGGGCGAAAACCACGAGCCGCGTCGGAGTCGCCGTGCCCCGAAGACGAGCGGCGAGGCGCGCTGCAGGTCGCGGTCCCGCAGCCCCATCGCCCGGCGACCGTCGGCCAATTCGCAGCGCGACACGCACTGGTTCGCGGTGCCGCCCGACGTGTCCGCGGGCCCGTGGCCGCAGTGGCCAGTCCGCGGCGACGGCGACGGTGACGGTGACCACGGCAGCGGTGGCCGGTCTTCGTCGCGGCCGCGTAAGTGGCCCAAGGACCCGGACCATCCGGCGGTCGAGATGGAGACGTGGAACACGGCGGAAGACGCGCTGTCGATGCGGGTGCGGTGGACGGACCACGGCGGCGACAGGACGGTGGCGTCGAAGGCGGCGGCGGCGACGGCGGCGGCGGCCGAGTACCGAAGACGGCGGTTCGAGGTGTACGCGCGCCGCCGCCGGGAAATCGGCGACCGGCGGACGACCGACGAACGCCGCATGAGCACTGGCGGGTGGCGGTTTTTGTGCCGCGGCGAGACGCGCAGGCCGTTCGTCTCGCTGCGCGTCGACGGGCTCCAGTCCGGATACCGGTACCAGGTGCTCGTCAACAACCAGCGTTCGAAAACGCCTTCTGGCCCGTTGTCGGGTTAGAAAGAGAGAAAATTGTTGTCAGGGTTCGAGTGTTAGTCAATCCGAAATCCGAAATTTATATCACGTCTTATGTGATGTAAAACGATTTTTTTCAAAAACGGTTAACGGTTTAGTAACCGATTAGTAACCCCATTCGTATAACCATAAATTTAGAATTCGTAAGGTTACTGATCGGTTACTAAACCATGAGGTATAGTTCGTATAACCTAACCCTGAGATTTAGTAACCGATCAGTAACCTTACGAATTCTAAATTTATGGTTACGAATGGTTACTAATCGATTACTAAACCCTGGAACCGTTTTTGAAAATAATCGTTTTACATCACATAGGATGTGATATAAATTTCGGATTTAACTTTTCTATGTGTAATTTTTTTTTTGTTTTTTTTTTTTTTATTTATTTACCTATACTATGTACTTCCAGTGTTACGTCCATTGGACAATAAATAAAATATTTACAATTTAACCGATTGACTCGACTACAGTTTATACTTTATAGCACGACTTAGGGGGAAGGGCAAGTTTATTGAACGTCCGTTTATTGTACGTCTTAATTAACTAAGACGTCGATAAACAAAAATACAGTAGAAGCCGTTTATGATGACGTTCAAGGGACCAAAGTAAAATGGGTCATAATAAATTGGCAATATAAGTAAAATAACTTTTTTTTGTTTTTAGTTAAAAACAAAAAATTACAAAACTTCAATACATATTAATATTATTACATATTTACATAACAAATTTTATTTAAAAAAGTAAAGATAAAAACACTTAATTATGTACATATTATGTATTTGAATTAATTAGTTCAGTTGTTATTTTAAAAAATCTGTTATTTTAGACTAAACTTTGTTTGTATGAAAGTCAAGCTCTATTTTTTTTCTGGTTCTTCAAAATTTATCATTGGACTTACGTTATTCAGAGCCATAGAATTTGCTAACATTTTCGCTGCATTGAACACTACATTAATAGATAAATCTTCATCGGGAGTATCTCGGATGTGTCTCAAAACAAATGGCAACAAATTCACTCCATACCTATGTAGCTCATTTACCATTTTAAAGTCAGAACCATATCCCATTCGTTCGTGATTTGGATTCCCAGAAAAAAGGTAAAATTAATTTTACACAGTATGTCGCTGAAAATATTTCCAGCCTCCTGCTTTCAAAAAACGTAATAATGTATTTTTTCAACTTCTTTTGCATCGTTATAATTTATATCATTAAAAATTACTGCGTGTCCTTACAACGAATACACGCAATAAAATAACGACATTGCAAACGACGAAAACAAAACGCGTTTTACTCTACGATATTAAAAATGTGCTTTATTTGAATTTCCAAACTGCAGCACCTAGAACTCACAAATTAAAAAAAAAAAAACTCCAATCACCAAAAAAAAAAAAATCAATAATTATAATAATAATTACGTATGATTTATGAATGAATACAATTTTTTATAATAATATTAGCTTTTCTGTCGAGACCCGTGCGTGGTCTCGACAGTCGCTCCGCACCTTACGAAGCCCCGTAAAAAAAGACAACGATTCCGCAATCTACACGGATGATGAGACGGGCATCGTATAGATACGCACGTCGCTGCAATATCATAATAACTAGGGCCCGGATTTCAATGCAAATGCATATTTTTTTGGTTGATCTTACACAATGCGTTCCAAGTACATAATTCGTCTCATGCAACAAGGGTTCCATAGCTACAAATTTTATATTGCATTTTTTTGCATATTTTGACGTTTTTTCATTTTTAGAGCATTTTTAAAATTATTAGGTCTTTTTAGATTCTGAGTTTTTTTTTTTTTTTTCTGTAAACACTTTTTCGTATAGAAATCCTTGTCAAAAAGTTTCGTCCAACAACTTTTTAGATTCGAAATTGAACTGAGATGGTACTTTAGAGAGGTCATTTTTCCAAAATCTCCATAGTTTTTCCAGTAATCAAGAATAACGATCGAAAAACTGAGTAAAAACGGTAAAATCGATAAAAATCCGCCGTAAACGAGATTTTCACTGATCAGATTTTAGGTATTTAGTCATAAATCGAAAAGTATTGAAGCTAGAAACTTGACAATTTTATCCAATATCAAATACAAAATTTTTTATATTGGACAACATTTTCAGAACAATTATAGCACTTTTGACTTAAATATAGAACTTTTAATTTACCAAATTGTTTGAAAGTTTTTATGTAATATAATTTTAAATATTTGACAAAAAGTTCTGAAAATTGAATATGACCTTACTCATATACCTACCTAATTATCCTAACAAAAGTTCAAAAATTGATAGTCAGGATTTTTTTTTATACACACTTTAATACATTATTATACGATTTTTTTTGATATTGTCTGATTTCTTTTAAGTTTATTTCTAATGATCTATAATTGTTATAACAATTGAAGTTTAAATGAGTTATATCTAATTGAATATTTTATGAGGGTTTAATTACAAAAAAACTCACCAAAAATTATACAAATAACCGTAAAATACGTAAACAGTATTTCAATAATAATATATTATATTACACTGAAGCTTTGCTCAGAATCGTTTTATACTAAAGAAATGAGTCATCATTTCTTTAAAACTTAATACATTCATCACCAATATCTTGTCCGAGGACCGAAGGGACGAAGGACAAACTTGTACCACCATCATCTCACTTACCAGCTTTTTACTAATATATCTATTAATTTTGTAGCCTTTATAGCAAATGTATTCTACATTGACATAATATGTTTATCAGTATAATATATTATATGTATTTGTTATACCTAATGGCTAATATGTATGATATTAAATTTTGAGTGTAGACAAGAATGCGTTAGTTTCAGCATAGTGTTTTTTTCTCGAGTATTTCGAAGGATTTAAGGTTTTAGAGGGGCGTGTTTTTTCTCTGAACCAAATGGAAAATATTTGCATACGTCTCCGGTCATGTTTATTTTTATCTAATTGTTCTACAAATTCTCAATACAAACAAACTGATATGTACTGATTTCTCGACATAATCAAACGTGTTAACCGTTTATAACCTTTGCATTTTGGGTTGATTTACCCTCACGTACTCCTGCACCCGTTTGCGTCTACCACCACTGATTTTGTGACGCAGCGCTGCACGAACACGTCGCATCGGTGGACCGCAAAGACTTACCGTTTACCACGCAAAACGTGTACGGGCGCGTTAGATGTATTATTATAATATATAATACATATCATACGACGTGTGTATAATTATTAAAGTCGGTGCGCGCGTACAACAGCGTCGAGTAACTAACCGTTGCGGCGCGTGATGTTAATAATATTATAACGGCCGACGACCACGGTTATCGCCCGTCGTCGGTGCTACCAAACTAGAATGTTTCGTGTTTTACGAGCGGGCGAGTGTACGAGCCCAGCGGAACCGTATAATTATCCGAAAACACATAACCGCGCGGTAATTGGTTTTAATTTTGTACCACACGTACGACGTGCGTATAAACATGTGTATGTATACACGTAATGTGCATTATTTCTATGTGTGTGTGTTTGTAAATCATTCCATCGGTAGCCGAAATTCGTTTCCGCCACTGCCGCTGGACAAAAATATACGTCTTGACGCGGTGCCCCAAACAACACATTTGAAAATATAATACGTCATGTTCGTGTGGTACCGTCTTATGTATTATTATAAATCATAATAATACATGATAAATAAACACACGTTCGCGCATGGAGGAGGTGGTGGACGCCAGTCTTGGGTAAAATACTTTTAAAAAGTATTTGGAATAAATACTCTTGAAAAATAGTATTCTGAATTAAGTATTTAGAATACTATAAAACTATTCTAAATACTTTTAAAATACTTTTAAAATATTTTTTTGTTTTAGATATCAATAAAATAATTACTTTTGTAAAATAATATCCAATATTTAAATATATTGTTTGTAAATTAACATTAAAATTATAATATACCTAACTATGACAATTGATGATTTCCAATGTTATATAATAGCAATTATCTGCTATTACTATCTTTTATGAATAATATTAATTACAAAATCATATTATCAAAGCCTATAATTTTTGAATTTTTCATTAGGATAGGCACAATTAAAAACAAAACATACCATAAATTAGGGACGTAAAAAGTATTTATTTCAATAAAATTGAAAATACTTTCAAATTACATTTGAAACATTTTGTTACATTTAAGCATCAATGAATGCTCGAAGTTATCATCCGTCATTTTCCCTCTTTTTTTAGTCAATACGGCACTACCAACACTAAAGACACGCTCTGCTTGGCAGTGGTGTATTGAAATTTAAAAATACTTTTTTTACTATTGGAGTTTCAATTAAAGAATCTAAACTTTTAGTTGGACTTTTGGTTAAAAATTTGATATTGCCTGTTCTAAAGGTAGATTTATTTTATTAGTACTACTACATTAGTACTATTAAAGTATTCCGAATGTAGTATTTAGAATACTTACAAATGTATTCTAAATACTAGCTGAAAATACTGTTAGGAAAAAATATTTTAAAAGTATTCTGAATACCTAAATAATATTCCGAATACAGTATTCGGAATACATTATTCGGAATACTTACCCAAGACTGGACTGGACGCGATATTTATAGTAATTTTAAACCTATTTTGTGCATAATATTATGGAAACGAGAGGCGAAAAAGAAACTTCCACTACACGACACATCATGTTCCGGCAATGATATTATTATAATATTGTATAGTTTGTGTACGGGCTACTGATGGCGTGAACTCGAAATAATAACAATCATTACGGGCGCGCGCTATCGGGACACAGCCAATACGTGTGTATAATGTATTATAATGATACAATAATCACTATCGGTGTACATCGCACGATCTAATTATTATAGCTCATATTATGCATATTGTGTGGTCATTATCATAAATGCGTACAATTTACACTTGTGTTTCACTATGCATGTAAATTTGAGCGCTAGTCACGATTTCCGATTTCTCTTCATTTTCTTCCTGTTCGTGGCTAGTTTTGAAAACTCCGACGTAACATATACTCAAAAACAACGTATACATTAAGTTATATACACCTATATTCCTACCATTAGACACGATGAAAACGCATGGTGGTTGAAAATCTACGGTTGCAAGAAAACAGGCACCTGCACTATTTTTATTCGATACGGGCCCAAAATAAAAAAGTAAACAAGTAAGTATACGACTTAAACTTTCTCACCGTTTATTTCGAATTTCTGTCATTAAAAAATTCGGTAATTTCGTACTTTCGTTACTATTGACATAATTTAAGCACATTGTATTATTCATATTTTATAAAATAAAAATAAAAATTTGGTTGATACAATTTTCTTATATAGGAGGAGAAGGCAAGACAACCTGTTTGGAAAATGTTGCCATTTGACCCAGGAAAGGTTCACCATTCCAGATATAAAATATTGCTGAAATGATATCAAACTTCCGAGTAAAAGTGCTCAATGGTTCTTTGATATTAATTAATTCAATTATATAGAAGATAACGTGGTCCAGTCACCTGCTGCCTACTTCATCACTAGATATGTCCATCTCTATGGAAATTTCAGTCCCAATCTTTAATCTTATATCTATTATATCTGAACGATATAGGTTCTTCATAAACAAATACAAAAGCTAAATACAAAACAAAGAAACTATCAAAAATGTTGTTGTGATTAAAACACGACTAAAAGATATAATATACGGAGGTAACTGAATTAAATACCATAACAAGTAACTACAAAATATGTATGAAAATGAAATGAAATTATTTCTGAAATCCAAATTTAATCAATATTTAGCTTACTTGGCCAAGGAGTTCAACCAATTCAAAATGTTAATCGATGGTGAAATGAAATTTATAAAACCAATGACTAATAATTTAAGTCTGTTTATATAATATTAATACATTTTTTTAATTATTTATTTATATACTGGGGCTATATTACATAGTAATATATATATTAAATATAATGATTCGAGAGTTTAATTAATAATTTCGATAGAAAATAATATGTTTTGAAAATTAATAGTTTCCGGTATAGCTATTAATGGTGTAACGATATTTTAATGCTAAGTGATTTTGCATCGAGTTAAGCAAATATACGATTGTAGTATGCAACACATAAATAAAGCGCAGAATCTCAGAAATTCCATTATAGATTCATTGTTTAGAAAAATACGCGAATAAAAATGAATGTATAAATTTACATATGAAACAATAAGTACCTATAATTTAAAAGTATCACGCTGAAACTCTCGTTCGTTTACAAAATAATAATAGCCGCTGTAGCGTATAATTAACAGTACCTAATCGATATTTTAAATTATTTTAATTTAATTCAAAATTTGTTGAGTTCGATTAGTGATTTCTATACAGGCATTAGGTATGCGTGTGCAGTATAGTTATTATCCGTCCGGTATAATTATTCAAATGTCACATACTATATACTTAGTTATATTATATTAGTTAAGTGCACGTGACCTACATATTAACCACGGGTGACAGCTAAGTGGTAAAGAGACACGAGGTTCTGCGTTCTCTTGAGAACCGTAACCCAGTGATAAAATAAATATAATATCAACTAGTGATGAATTAAAGGAATCTTACTCGTCAAACGAATTGAAAATTATTTTACCGGAGGAATTAGAGAAAAAAATTCTTTCGTAGAAATGTGCTCGTTCGTGTATATATTCTGCCGCGGTCGGGTTATTACCGCAAGTAGTTATTATTATTACACGCCTGCTCCTCGCCAGTCGCAAAAGGCATAAGTAATACGAGCGTGTAATGTCATAACACCGTAAATATACCGTAATATAGTACGTATTGTGTTATTGTAATGTGTCTCGGAAAGCACTTGAGAAAAAAAAACAACGTGGGCTCGAGCGACAAAAACGGCGAACCGACTAACGAAGACGTATTATGATAAAAACGTATAAAAAAACGTTTTGCTCTCATATCGCAATAATAATAAAAATAATATTGTCATTGCGGTCGACGGCGGGTGATTAACGCTCGGACCGTTCGTGGCCCGCGGGCGTGTGTGTGTGTGTGTGTGTGTGTTTCGGACGGTGGGCGCTAAAGTGCAGCAATAGCTGTAACAAGCGTCGGGCGCGCGACAATGACGCGTAGCGGACGTGAGATTGCCCACGAATCGCGCGTGTACGACCTCGCGCGGACGGTAAAACACGCGAGACGCGACACGAAAGACAACAACGTCAATAACAAAAACAATAAACATTATAAACGATAATCGTAATTATTATTATTATTATTATTATTATTATTATAATGACGACGTTGCAAGTGACCGCGCGCAGCGCACGCGACCGTTTATTATAATATTATAACACGCTACTTTATACTGTTGTTGTTGTTGTTGTTGTTGTTGTTACCCGTGGTGATCTTCCGCCGGAAGACAGACATGCGTTTTGCGCGAACGATTTTTTTATCGTAACAATTACTTTGATCGATCCTTAAATGCGATCGTAAATTTCAAAACGATCGAACAACTGCCTAGATTTATAAATCATTTTAAACGGGCGCAAAACTTAGGACACGCGAGGAATTTTGTTAAGGTAAAAAGAAATCTATTGCAGGGAATAATTTAGTTTTGTGAAGTTCTACAGTACACCTGTCGGTTTTGATTCACGGCTCTCGTTTAAAACTGAAACGTCGCAGTTTTTATCTGTTTTCCAGACCCATTGAACTTTGAAGTTAATCAAGATGAGCTAAAAGGTGAGTGCTCAATCTTAACACCGACTATTCAGTATGATTACGATCATACCGTTCATGGGAGTTGTAGCTCCGTGTTTTCTATTTAAAAAAGAAAGATTTAAAAGCGCATAGTGTACCTTCGTGATGCTAACAAGATAAAAAAAATAAAATAAATTGAAAACACTAAAAACGCTCTATTACGTCGAACGGTAATATTTTGTATTCGCGCGTTACCCACACGGTTACGAACATAAAACTTAAAGAACATGTATTACAGTGGATGGTGTAAAATCAAGATTGAACGCGAATGAAACGTTTCAATTAATTGCGAAACGTTCACGTATCTGCTGTGGTTTAACAGTGGGGCAGTGATAAATCGTGGTTATTCGCAGGGAGAGGGTAGCTGTGTATCGAGAACACTCCAGGTAACATCAATTCATTTATAATTTATAAATAAATTTAATCGGTAAACTATATACTGAAAAAATGTATGAAGCTCGAATGGTGCGCCTGATTTGTTATTACCTCAATTCCTATTGGAAAACGTTACAAAATAAGAGGTAATGATATCGACACGTTACCTACGGCTCAAAATAATCATACCAACATTTAAAGTGGAATATTTGCTAAACTCAACCGATTCGACCGACAAATCTTTCCTATGTTAGTTAAAATAATTAAAATTTGGAGTCGACTGTGGATGACAAATATTTCGGCGTCCGTGTGTAAAGACATTTGCCGTCGTCCGATCGACGACTTCACGTGCGATTTAACGCACGCGTTCACCAATCGGCGGTGATCCGCAGCAGACCTAGGGTCGTCATGCCGGCCGACCTCAGAAATTCTTCAGACAGCTAATAGTATGTAGAATACGATTTCGAAATCATTGTCCGCGGCCTATCGTCCAAACGTCGACTCTTTTAGCCGTGAATTCAAACGTATATAACCCGATTATAATATCGCACTAGACACTAGTGATCTAAACCAAGACGTCAAACGTCTGACTCAGCCTCCGAAGAAACGACTCCTCCAGCGAGACGCGATTCGATTTAGACCTCAGTCAAACAGTCGTTCGTAGACACCAAGGCCGATTTATCAAGTACGATGCTGTTTTCAAAAGTTTTACACATTTCTGGATATTATTCAGCTTTGTCCGTCGAAGCTACTAGATTCGTATTCTGACTACACAATGGTTATTCTAGACGTTTTGCTCGCCCCAGTCGAACGATACATTTATGAATGATGAGTATTCTTAAAATGCTGAACGAATTGAACCACAGCTGTATATTTATGGCATGCGATTCAGGAAACATTTTCGAGAAAAATTATAAACGCAAACGGCAATTATTTTTATCTAAAAGTAGACGCATTAATTATAGGTACAGTATAATGTTATACGAGCGTATATGCCATGCTATAAACGTGTTTTCACGCAAAATATAAATCACTGAGTTGTTCATTTTTTTTCTCGTCATTCATTAAAGTCCCCCGAGTTTTTTTTTTCAATCGTGTTTTATTTCTAGCCTCTTCCCCCCCATACTTCCTACGCTGTAACCAAATTTACGCCTATGCGCGTGACATTAGATATAGAACAGAGATTGTGTCCGAAACATATTATACAAACTCAATTTGCATATCACACACACACACACACACACACACACACACACACACACACACACACACACACACACACACACACACACACACACACACACACACACATAAACACAAATATACATTATGACATGTACATATCGTCCGCATTCTAAACCACCGCTAGATCTTAATAAAGTTGTTTCTGTGAAATAAAACTGGCAAACAATGTAGTACGTAATACGTTCTGCAGCATACGCTGGGTGATATCGACTTACATTGTCCTTGCTCGGTGGCACATGGTCCGCGGTCTCAGTCGTCGCGCCATGGGCATTTTTCGCTTTGTGCTCGAACGAAAAGATAAATTCAATTGATTTGAATGTTTAAACGACTAAATTTTTACGACGTATATTTAGGTATCGAAAACGCACGACGACGTGAATCGGTGACAAATGACACGCGCGTATGTACACGTATGAGACGCATTAATATTAAAACAACGTTCGTTTTTGCAATGCGCTAGTGTACACCTGTACGATAATATATTTATGTACCTACAAATTATGTATTTGATGTGTATATATACAATATGCCGTAGAAGTATTATTGCTCAAAGACGCAAAACATGACGATGGCTATTTTTTATCGTATTGTCAAAATAATGTTATTTATATAAATGAGCATAATACATGACACGCGTTGTAAAATGTAAAGACTATATTGTTAATATCGTAGTGGCCAACTATACTCGTATAATCGTTCGTCAGTATGTGTTCTTATAGATGCAATTTTAATACCTGCTGTCTTAAAATCTTAATACCGATGGATGGCCACAATTTTGAAACAAAATTAAATATTGATGATGTTACGATCATTAGAAAATAAAAAGATTAAATCGAACAGTGTAGACTTGGGGGGGGGGGTGGAATAAGCATACAGTATTTTTTCTGATAATTATAGGTATAGAGTTTACTGTTAAATAATGAAAAAATTCGAAAACGTATAATGGAGATTTGTGACCATGGAAATAAAAATCTTTAAGCCATGCATAATATACAGTAATTTTGGTAAAACTACCAAGTTCACAAAGAAATATTGATCGTTATTGTAATCATAATATATGTTCATACAGATAATTTGTGTTATTTATTCAAAACATCATATGAATTTCTTCTTTTGTGTACAGTCTGTAATGAATTTCACGTAATGTATAGATTATTCTTTTTTTTTCAATTTATTATGTTTACTTTTCGATAATTTCGTTTACTAAATCATAATTTCTCCAACAGAAACGACTTTAAAATATCTTGTGAGTAGTACTCATTTTGTAAGTGAAATGCAAGGAATGTGAGTATATTATAATATGTAATGGCTATATGTGTTATTTAATATGTTCACATAAAAAGGATGTAAGGATACAGTTTTAAATGAAAATAAAATACGACTTGTAAAAACAACAAAGTTTGTCGGTTCATAATTTATTGTTTTAAGAAGACTAACAGATTGACGGGTAAAGTATGAAATTATCATCAGAAAGAAGTTTTCTTATTTATTTAATATATTATTAAATGAAAAAATCGGAAACTTTAACGCTGGGTCTCCCAAGTCCTGTTTAGCGAAAGCGTGGGGCTGGTAATTATTAAATGAGTCGGAACGGTGTATACGATATAAATTCAACATACTTACATGAGTTTAAATATCATATTGGCTTGGGTCTTCAAATCTTCAACACTTAGGGCCTGGGTTTAAGAAAAGTCACATGTATACCGTCTTGCATAATATCATAGTAGTTGAGAAATACTCTGTGTTCGTAGTTGGGTAGTCCGGGCATATCACGTAACTAGATTGAGTATCGAAATTAATCACATCGAATTTGCCGGGTGATATTACCTTTGCATTCGACATAAAAAATGTCGAAGGTGTTTAAATAGTAGTGACGTGTGCTCAGCACACTGTACTATCACTACAAGTTCTACATCGACGACGCCGCGCATTTGTTAATCATTGCAGTGATTACGATGCGGGCCCGTGGATGTCATGAAAATTGAGAAAATCGTACGTTTGGTACGTCGTATAACTGAACCGAATTATCTGTTATGTTTTTCATAGAGTGAGACCCGTATCAGTTAGAACTAGGGTTGTAAATTTGAAATATTTCAATGAAATTATGAAAAATATTTTTTTTCTTTTAAACGTGTTTATAGATGATTAGAAATAATATATTGATAAAACACAGAAAACATTGATTATGAATAACTTATCAGTTAGGTATCATTTATCAACCAAGGTATACGAATTAAAAACCCTACCTAAATACTGTTAATGGTCAATGGTTATAAATTATAAATTAATAATTATATATTTATATGGTATTTGTATATTGGTATTAATTTTATTATATTTTTGTAATCACTTATCAGTTATCACTTATCAATTGAATCCCCTACGGCCTACTTGCTATTAAACTATGATATTTTTACCAATTATTACTTTATTACTAATAAAAATATAAATTATTAAATTATTACTTGTTTTAGATACCTATACATATTTATATAATGATCTATTTATATGACAAAATAATATAATATATATTACAAATATATACAATATACATATTTGATATTATCAATCATGCAATTTTTCCCTGTTGGCACATGGCTGAATTCAATATTGTTTTATAGTCGGTTATCTAGTTTTTTATAAGTCTATGTTTGTGTATTATTATGTATGTAGTATGTAACTATGTAACATATTTTCTTTATTTCATACAATGAACCAACTTTTAAAAATGTTCACTTGGAAATAAAAAAATATATTTTTCATGGAAATGAAAATAAATTTCATGAAATTTTTCAACCCTAGTTAGAACATAACATATTGCCGTATAAAGTGAGGCGACTCATGGACGATCAATGGACCGCATATAAAAGTGGGAAAAATCGATGTCCCGTGTTCTCGTGGCACGCGCTTTAAGCCTTGTTGGGATTTTCGAGAGATTAACAGTTCACAGATCAACTAAATTTATCACTACCTACTATAGTGCATATAAACAAAACACATTTTTTTTTTTTTACTATAGAAAAAAAAGTTAAGTACTTATAACGTTACATTTAGTAGGGTATGAAATTGAGCGTCTGAGAGTGGGCTCATGAGATACCTAATATACGCGATTATACACTATTATAGAATGTATATGCAACGCATGTCGTGAAATGTGTACTTTTATTCGTAGAGATTATTGCTCCACTTGTGTCAGCGGCCTGGAATCTATATGCCGTGTATATTTTCGCCACGGCGCGCAAAATGTAAAATATATTACTGCGCGATTGCACGCAGAGAAGAAACCAATAAAACTCACGATATTATTATATATTATTATTAAAACTACGGAGATTTTATTGCTCGGCGTACTTCTGACTATAATCGTGGCATGGTTATTAGAAAATTAAAAACTAGGTTTACTACGATACCGAAGTCTCAACGAGCCGATAAATAACGTAATTAATGGACTGGCCAGTGTACATATACTGGTATAAACATATAATATATATTATGTATAGGTATATCGGAGACACAGTATTATGGTTTGGTTACGTACCTGTGTGCATGTGTGAGTTTTACTAGTAAGTAAAAGTGAACGCTCCAACCACACATACACACACACACACACACACACACACACACACACACACACACACACACACACACACACACACAGGTACTGCGATTTACAAATAAAACACGGTTTGGTTAGTTTAAATCGTCATTTAAATATTATATTGGGTTATGTACGCGTGTTGTACATTATAATCGCGTCAGTGTGGTCCGTATTATAGCCGAATAACATCATAATTATATTATGTCGTTGGCGTACCAGTCGTATACGTACACGCCGTGTTTTGTTTATCATACATTTATATTAAATTATAAACGAAAAAGTAATAAAAGCGACGGTAAAACGAAAGCATACAATAAATATTGTGTAGAAAACCGTAATGCAACAATTTTACCGAAGCGAATTTTCACCGTTTTCTGCACGCGGCCGACGACGTGGCCACCGGACGTTATTACAATTTAATATTACTCCACCGCCATCCGTGATATCACGACGATTTGATAGTGTCATAAGCGGTTTGCCGGCCGGATTTCGTCCACCAGAGCGATATTGTAATGATTCGATTTGATATCATCCTGAACACGGGAGCACACGTAACGTTATGACGCGTGAAACGTTTCCCGAACAAATTTCGGAAAGTGTATAATTATTGTCACACAAGCGAGTGTCCCAAAATATTCTCATAGCTATGTCTGGCTGCAATATAGTACTCAGATATTTCACAACGGAAATCTCTCTTTTGAGAAACGAGAAAAGTTAAACAACCAGGTTTGATAAAAAACATAATGACAATTAAACTGAAAACGATTGGCTGCATACTAGTTGCGGTCATGACGATTTTTGAGATAAACAGATATAACAGTTGCGGTTACGCCAATTTAGGTAATATCTTAGTTGCGGTCATGACGATTTTTGAGATAAACGGATATAACAGTTGCAGTTACGCCAATTTAGGTAATATCTTAGTTGCGGTCACAGCTTTATTATACTCCAATTCAAGGCGAAATTTATATTATACGATAAACATATTTTTTGATATAATGCACACAGCGTATATATGTGGGAACACCACTACTTATCGGTAAAGTTTATAAATAAAATAGATTAAATTGTATACTCCGATCATAGTTTCGAATATTGCTTTCACCGTGCCTACGTCTTTTGACTAAAGTCGATTTCCTTTAAATTTATACCTACAAAATTTTAAAATTTATACATACTATATTTTGACACAAGTTATATAATAATTATTATTATATAATACATTTTTCTAAATTAAATAAATAAACCAAATATTAATTTCATATTTAATTATTATATAAACTATATTATATTATATTATTTAGTATACTTAGTTATTATTATTTGAGTGACCGCAACTATAGTATGTAACCTTTTTGATGGGTGACCGCAACTAGTATGTAACCTTTTTGGACCGCAACTAGTATGTAATTTTTGATTATGACCGCAACTAGTACACACCGAAACGATTAAACATTATATATGATCCCTTCATTTTTTCGTACTGAAGCTTTGCTCGGAATCGTTTGACTACAGAAACGATCTTTCGTTTTTTTGAACTTCAATACATCCATCTCCATTCAATTATCCGAAGAGCGAAGAACCGCATGGGGTGAAGTGCGTATTTATTACATAATATTATCGCCAAAATTTTATGAAAACATTAGTTTTTTATTGACATATTGTAGACGTTGTTTTTCCACAAAACTACATTTCGTATTTCAATTTTTCAACCACCAAGTTCTTGCGCACACTTTGTTTTCGTGAATTTTCCGTATCGGCCGTCGGATCGGATCGAAAACAGAAGCCTGCTGTGGGTCGCACGCATGAACACCGATGTGTGTGTGTTTGAAATCAAAACACGTGTTTTCTCCGAATCCGCCGACCGCGGACAGCACGCGCGCACGGGACCGACGCATCGTTTCGGAACCAGTTCCTCACGGAACGGGACCCGCCGGGGGCACTAGTGGACGCGGCAACCGATCGGTCGACGGACGGCGACGGGTCGGATCGCACGTCGGGTCAATAACACCACGCCGGAAACGTTGCGGTGGTTATTGACGGGCGCGCGGACGACAATAACTCGCGCGCGATAAAACGACCTACGACCGTAACTGTCAACGTCGTCATCACGTGGCAGCAGGCGTCATGCTCTCACGCGACGATCTGTCGGTGACGACTGTTGCGAATCGCCAACGGAGACTATCAGGTGACATCCGAATATAGCGGCCCCGCCGACACCGAACGTCAGGGACGGATAGTCTAAATAAATATTACCGGGCAATGTAAGGAAAGAGGGCCCCCCAAAAACAATAAATGAAACAAATTTTTACCATGCAAATGTAAAACATTTTTATATTTATAAATGTAACCAGAGTTATCACTAATCAATTTTAAATATGGTAGTCAAAAGTTCGGATCCTGTATTTATAAATATGCATTTTATAAAAATTGTAAATAAAAAATTTAAATTACAAAATTTTACATTTTTAATATACTTATGTACACCATAATAATATTATGTCAGAAATTATTAACTATAAAGTCTTAAATGTTAACACTTAATACACTATTCAATATTGAAGCCCTTTTTGAGGAGATCACTTTTGGTTGAAATTGTGTTGATTATGTCATTATTATAGGGATCCATTAGAATTTCATTTTGATGTCTCGCCTTCTACCAAGAGTTTAATTGTATACCACCGACAAACCGCTCGGTGAGCAATCTATAGCAGCGGTTCTTAACCTGTGGTCCGCGGCCCCCTGGGGGTCCGCCATACTCATGTAAGGGGTCCGCAGTAGCCTTAACACCTAACATAAGTCAATAAGTGACATGAGTGCATTATCTTATATTATAAAGAGGAAAGATTTGATTGGTTGTATTGAACAGGCTCCGAAACTACTTAACCAATTTAAATGAAATTTGGTACTTAGATAGCTTAAATACTGAGAAATAACATAGACGACTTTTAAATACTAAAAAAGGGCTGTAAGGGGCTGTTATGATGTTAATGTCCAAAATGAAAAATTAAGTTTAATAAAAATAAATGTGTATATTATTTTGTTATGTCTACTTTTATATTTTGTAATATAAAATAGTTATTATAATTTTGGTTATGATAACATGAGATGTTTTGTATAAAGGTATTCAACAAAAAATTGGTAGGGGGTCCGCGATGTCTAAAAATCTTTCATCGGTGGTCCGTGTTCTACAAAAGTTTAAGAACCGCTGATCTATAGTATTCATGTATCAATGGTATCAATGGTATATAAAAAGCATACAGAGAGGAGGGCCTACCGGGATTTTCCCGGTATCCCGGTGGGCCTATCCGCCCCTGCCGAACGTTGTCGCGGCGCGCTCTTCAGCCAACAACGAGTCGACTACTTCGGTCCACTCGCGCTCCCGGAGACCGGCGACGCCCTCTCTCGCACACCACGTCGGGACGTCCATAAACCCGTGCGATCAGCCGTTTACCGGACCGCCGGTCAATGATTTCGTTCTCGTGCAATGTCCGTCGATATGGACCCCGTTCGTGCGGGTACACCGACGATAGATCCAGGCTCACATTCGACAATAGACGCGAAATCTTTTTCACACAGATCAGTGGTTCCCAACTGGTGGACTCTGCGGACCGTCAGTGGTCTATGGACTCGTCTTGAATCGTCCGCAGCATCGACGGTTTTATTTTCATTTTAGAAAAAGATTTTTTGACTTTAGAAACAGTAACTTACAAATGAAAAATAACCACATGTATACCAAATTGTGATTAGTACTTACAAGTGAATGATTGATTCAGATTTTTACAATTTTTATACTTTTATTTTGATACTAAAATTTTGGTATCAAAATGTTTTACACCTATTTCCTTGATATTTTTAAGACAAATTATTTAACGTTTTTTATGATATGTATTGTTTGATAACATTTGAAATAATAAATAAATTCTATCTATATTTTCTGTATTTTTTATTTCTATAATCTATTTCTCATAATTATTACTCAATATATTAGATGGCATCGGATAAATTAAATAATGGTGTGCGGCAATTGAAACTTTTCCAAAAAAAAACCACATAACACGAGTTTAATTGGGAATCACTGACGTAGGTTCACTTAACAAAGAATTCTGTAAATGTATGTCCGTCGACGAGGACTCCAGTTCACGTTGGTTTATCGATGAAAAATCTCGTTCACCGAAGTCTATATTGACATGGAGTCCTGTGTTTAAACGGAACAACAAGTCAACGATGTTTAACCCATAGAAAACATCATCCCGCCTAGCAACACGTGCTGAAGACATTCGTGAACAACGTACCCGGTCAAAACAACGGGTAACGGTGTCCCGGTTCATTTACCGTTTCCAGAACATCAACAAAAATGTTTCGTAATTTTGTATTAATAGTTAAGACGGGCTTTTTGTTTCAAAAATCACTTTTAAATACCAAAGTAAATTAGGTTCAAGACCCACGTACTAAGATGGCGCGGATTTCCCAGGAAGGCACCCCGGGTGAATTATTTGACGGGCCAACGAATAGTCGTCGAATGGAAGTTTCATCCATCGGCTACATCCCAGTGTGCAAAATGCAGTGCATGAGACGTCACATGGACGTTATATTGTGTGATGAAAAGTTGACATTAATGCCTAGTAACGTAACAGCGACTTATCTTGGACCCTTTATTCCAAGTTATTAGACCTACGCCATAAGCTGTTATAAATGTAACTCGCATTTGATATTATTAAATGCGGTCTATGTTAAGTTTACCATGCGAAGTTAATGTTGTAGTAGTTTGTAACCCTTATTATATATCAAAAATGGACTTCCATTACAGGTTAAAAATTGACTTCCATTACAAATTAAAAATTGACTTCCATTTGACTTTTCTATATAATGTTTTGCTTACCTACTATTCAACGTTTAAAGTTATGGCTTCTTGTCAACTTTTAAGTTCAAATACTTTGGACTTTGGTTGTATAATTAATGACAATATATAATAACGTATCCTACAAATATGTACATATCAGGGTGGTATTTATTTATACAAGTTAGAATTTATTTTTATTTTTTTAATCACAGTACCCCATCCTATTGTTCTACATACCAATAAAAATATTTTTTTTAAATCTGATTTCTATTGTTCAAACCTTTCCCGTGCCTCAAGAGGGTTGAATATTTTATACATATACAGGTATATATAACAAAAAAATTAATTTCTACAGTTTTAATTTATTAATCATAAATAATCGTAAAAAATGCATCGAAAATCGTAACATGTTATGTTTAATTTTTAGTGATAAGATACCGAAACGCGTTATCAAATCCCACAATATTTAAAAGTTTATAGATAAATTATGAAAAATACTCAATATACTTGAAAAATGCCCTGAACACATCAAAAAAAATGATCTAAAATTCAATTTTACGTCAAATTTGTCAAAAAATTCAAAATAAATAATACACTTAAATAGTCAGTGTCACCTGAAACACATGTTATACTTATAGATCCTGAAAATGAGGAAAAAATGACATTGCATCAAAATCCCCGCCCTACTAATTACACCATACGAGATTTCACACTTAATATATTCGTACAAATTTCATAACACCATAATAATTATCAGTCCATAGGATTTAAACGACTGTTAAGAACTTAAAGGCAGTTAAAAGAAATACAAAAGAAAAAACCCGGTAGCGAACGTCATTTGGTGACGAAATGACGATCCGAGGGTCTAGCTTGACTAACTTGCAGAGTGGGATAGTGACAGAGAAGGCGAGAAGATGGTTTTAGATTTAAGAAGAACCGTACGAGTGCCACATGTGTCTGAAACATTTTCCGTAAAATTAACAAAAAAATGACTTAGTGTTTTTTTTCCGATTAATAAACAGGTATATCCGATTTCATGTTGATTAATAATACGTCTCATCAACAGTGTTTTCCCGACAGCGATCGGTTACACGGAAACACTTCAATGCGTTTTATTCCGGCCTCCCGTACGAGCACGTGGTTTTTCAAAAAAAATGAACTTGCTGGATAACAGTGTACAGGATTATATTTTTACATTTTTATTCGTATTAGACTATATATTCGATCAAAATCGAGACTGATTTAAATCATGACCTACGTTATTTTTTTTTACATTTGACACAGCCATTCGGTGGCAATTTCAATAGTAATGTAAATATGTAATGTAATCTTTCGTTACCTTGTAATTTTATTACTACCATCATATTGCCGCTGACCACAGTTTCTGATATAATCTCGTTAATAATGAATTTCATTGGTTTCACAATCGTAATTAAACTAATAATTCTTTGATTACACTAGTAAAAATTTTCAAGCCATATAAAATTAAAAATTACCTTGTTTTTGTCTTTGATTACCTACACCTAAAACTTAAAAACGTTTTCTTTCACTGATAATTTTCTTCAATGATACCTCGTTGCTTTATAGCATAAAAATTAACTTGAACCCTGTCAATGGACAGATATTTGGAGTCAATTGTTATTAGGTAGGTAACTATAATTAATTGATTATCTAATGTTATATTAAATAACCAGTAACACACAAACACTTAATTGATTTTATAAAAATTCAAATAGAAAAAAGTAGGACATATTTAATGCTGTGGGTATTCTTTTTCCTATGACAAAATAATGAACATAGATATGTTAAACTTTAAAGAAACGATAAATCATACCTTTAGTTGAACGATTCTGAGCAAGTTTCAGTGTAATATATACTGATTATATATTTTATTGTTTTTATTCTAATAGTCACTAGATTTTTTTTTTTTTTATCAAAAACACTTAATGTATTACTCATAAAGATTTGAAGTTCAAAATTCATGTGAAAACAGCTAATCCTTTAAAAATCAAATACTAATTTACCAGAACGTTTAAAAAAAAGTCATAAGTTCTATTTTTTTGCCATAAAGTTGTCATTTTTTTCAAACTTCCGTAAAGTATGTAGCAATATGTCATCAATGTATGGTGAAAATGTTAAGTATCTAGCGACATGACTTTTCGAGTTATGACTAAATCACTAAAATCAATTTAGTGAAAGTGTCGGTAACGTAAATGTTACCGTTTTTATTCTGTTTTTCTACAGTTTTTCCTCGTGGCTGAAAAAACAATCGAGAATAAAAAAATATGACTCGAATAAAGTACCAACTAAATGATATTTCTGATCTATAAAATAGTGAAATGAAACTTTTAAACAAAATTAAGTTTTCCAAAAAGTAATAAAAAAAAAAAAAAAAAAACATTATTGTTAAACCAATTGATCATTCGCTTCACTCAGAATCTGAAGTTCTAAATATAAATTTCAAAATTAAATTTATGATTACATAACATCAATATTGTGTTAAAAAATTCACGTTTTACTATAAGCAAAAAAATAAATAAATATGTATTCTAATTAAAATGTACGGTCTTTTATTTTTATCATTCACCAATGTATGCACTCGTAACCTGCAGTGTTATTCACTATTTGTGCAGACTTCTTTTCCATTATTCATTATGAATTTTGAACGTGTGAATAACAATATTTTGTATTTTTAACGATCAATTTACTGCGTAGGTCCAAATCACACACCGAAAATACGTATGACATATTGAGCGTACAAAAAAAAATTTAATTTTATACTTCTCGTCTACATCAAACGGTCGTGACCGAACAATGTTTAATGTCTCAAAACACCGGAAACCTCAGCCAAATGCAAAGTTAGTTTGTCCAAGAGGAGACCATTTAGGTCAGTATAAATAATCGAGACCTGCCTAAGGACGGCTTAGCTCCTCAATATATGGCTAAATATGAAATCACTACCATGATAGAAAATCCAGTCCAGTTTTATTGAAGTATCTCTTGAAATGATCACCAAATCCGAATCGTTTTTTCCCAAATCGTATGCAATCAAAACCTATATTGTATGACTCTTCAAAAAAAAAAGAAATAATAATAATGGTTTATAGTATAGTATATAATCGATGTATTATATATAATCGACAGTATGGTTTTTTAAATGTCTCAATTACTCGAATTTCTTTTGAATCTTTCATATTATTCTAATTTTTTTTATCACCTGCACTTCAAATTTTCATTCGCTTATACATTCTTTTATATTTTTCTTTCAACATTCATCATACATGTATTTATGTAATTACAATTATGTAATAGCTGTCTACGTATTTTATATCCATTTAAAAATTTCAGTGTTAGTCTAATGATAAAAAAATAAACCTATTATGATATAAGTATATATATATATATATATACTAATATAAATAATAAATATATAATAAATAATATATTAATATTATTCAAATTCAACTTTGAAACGTAAATGATATTTAAATACGTGGAGTGCATATAAAAAATAAATAAATAAATCGATCCAAAAAGTAATTATCATTCATGATACATATTAAAAGAAAAAAACACAGTCATTATTTTTTCTGAACCAGTTGTTGACTGGTCAGTTGGTCAGTTTGTCTGTAACCCATGTATTACACCAAAATATGCATAAAATTCGCGCTTGTGGCCGGGAAAAATTCACTTATAAAAAATTGTAATTACCTACCGAAGAAATTATTATGCTTTCAAAATTATTTAGTTTATATAGTTAAAATTTTAATTCCAAGTAACGTTCAAGAGTAATTAACCACAGTAAATAATTCTCTCGACGTATATTAACGCACTTGTTGCTGATTATCATTGCATACCTTTTTTGCGATTTTCCTCTTTACTAACGTAAATGATTAAATAAAATAAAATGTAATCTTTCCTTCATTCTCACATCCTTCGAACCAAACAAATTCGTAGTTAATATTTGTATTATTAATATTTATTAATATTGTAAATAACAAAAAAATGATTATTAATCAGTTATTATTATAAAAAGAAAATACACCCATGTATCACTTGCTGTCAATATAAAATAACATACATAACCTGGATAGGTCACAACAAAACCACATGGTCATATTTTACATAAATGTTTTTTTTTTTTTTGCACGCCGTTCGAAAGATTTGAAATTATTAGTAATGATCAGGCAACAGGTCAATATTGTTTCACATAAGTTTATTTTACGACATACGCGTCGGTTTAAATCAATACGTACTTGTTTTCTTTATGGCATAATATTAAATTTAAATCGAGTTCATAACGCTGTATGCACAGTGGTCATAAACGCAAACGAACACTGACGACGCGAAGCGACGATGACTGGATATTGTTATAACATTGTCTAACGATCTTATATTGATTTCAAGAAGCACATACGTAGTTGTAGTGAACTGAGCATCTCGCGAGGTTTTGCGATTTAACTTTTTACAATGTATAAATTTAAATGTTTTTCCTTGTAAGATTTAAAAACTAAGTAATAATTTAAACTACGTATTTATGAAAACAAATTTTATTTAGGTATGAATAGTGATCATCGTTAAATATAAACCAACATATAAATACGCTAGTCTCTATCTTAGCCAGCGAATCCTTGTCAGAAATTAAATTAGATTCGGGTACCGAGATCACTTGAAACCAGACTATATCGATTGAATCTCTTTAAATCCAAAGTGTTTCCATCGTGACATGCCTCCCTATCACATCGTATCCTTTCTATCACATATATTTCAATGTATATTTTATTTGTGTATCCACACAAAATATATTTACTATGTACAACAAAATTTACAGATTCAAAATATTTAATTTCATATTTAAAAAAACAATAAAATACTCCGTTGAGCATGTCGAATTTGGGAAAAAAATATGCAATAACGATATGTAACGTGTTTAGATGAGAACCTAGAGGAAGCATACGCAGCGATCTCCATAGCTGATCACCTATTGACTGCAGTACCTACGCATGTCTTAATATTATAATATTTACATCGGAAGCGGTACTCTTGACGCGTGATGATAATAATTGTTCGGTAGGAATTACAAATTCCATCGATCGCTATCTGTTCATATAATATATGAATCTCTTTTTTATTTTTTTAATAAAAATAAATAATAAAGATTTCTAGATTCTGAGTATTTTACGTTGTCTACACGCCGTTTAACTATTCTAACATATACATATACATACACAAACATATATATACACACTTAAAACCTGTTTAAGCAGCATACATTTTATTTATATATATTATATAGATACATATTCGCAGAAATTGGATAAGCAACTTATATCAGGTCAAAAACGTATAATATAATATATTAGGTATATACGTACGATACAAAAATATAACGGGTTAAACTATATAAAATATATTCATGATGTATATTTTATAATATATATATATGTGCATTTACGAAAATATTAAAAACAAATTAATTACAAGACGAGTATTTAAAAAAAAAAGTGTTATATCGGGTCGCAGGATTATTAATAATAAATACTCATTTTTTTTTTTTTTTTTTTTTTTTATTGAAATTAAACGGGCGAGCCCAGTTACAATTTTACATTTATAAGTGTATGTGTGTGTGTGTGTGTTTGTGTGGAAAATGTATATTTATTTTTTAAATATTCATGTGTAGAAAAGATAATATGCGCGAGCGACTGGTTTCGGGGAGAGAAACCGTCGTCGCACGTTCCAAAACACGCGTAGAGTCCGTATAATATATAAATCCGTCTTTAATCCATTTACACGAATGTCGCGTGGAAGCGATTTATCATATTTACGGCGAAAGAGAAAAAAAAAATACGAGAAAAAACGCGACGGGAATAGTCGGAATAATTTCGCGGATAATATTATTGCGTCTATACGTACCTACATTGTCGCCGTACGTGAAATATCACGGTGGTTCGCGCGATATTATAATACAATATTATTGTACATCATGATCGCGTTACGGTCCCAACAACGAACTATGCGTATTGTACTGGACGACGACGGAACATATTTTATAATATAGCACGCGTCATTCTTCTCGGACACAATAGTAGCGTGCGTTTATTAAGTTCGTCGCTGACCGTGAAAATATCACAATATATCTCGGTAAATAAATCTGTGTAGTGCGCGTTTGTGTGTGTGTGTTTGTGTGTGCCCACGTGAAATACGAGTGGGTATGCATAGTCGATACGAATTTATCGAAGTGGACGCGTTCATCGCATTATGATGCCGCGTTTTTCGATCTTCTGACGGCATCTGTATATATTATGATACTAAGGGGTTTTCAATTTATTGT
This sequence comes from Therioaphis trifolii, assembly GCA_027580255.1. NCBI lineage: Eukaryota > Metazoa > Arthropoda > Insecta > Hemiptera > Aphididae > Therioaphis > Therioaphis trifolii. The sequence goes on along the minus strand of CM050404.1, from coordinate 103,772,115 downwards.
CAACCGCGGTTTAAAAATACCTACGCCTCGTGGGGAAAGTCCCGTAAAATATGGACCACCGCGGTCGCGAACTCCGTACAAATGCGGTTATGTGTTATATACTATATAATCATACTTTCGTACATACGCGGTAAGTCCTGTATGGCCGTCGAAGAAAACGCCGAAACATTATATTTCACGTATGATATTTCGACGTAATATATACTTGCTGCCAGGGACGGATAGGCTAAATAAATATTACCGGGCAATGTAAGGAAAGAGGGCCCCTAAAAAAAAAATAAATGAAACAAACTTTTACCATGCAAATGTAATACATTTTTATATTTATAAATGTAACCAGAGTTATCACTAATCAATTTTAAATATGGTAGTCAAAAGTTCAGATCCTGTATTTATAAAATATATACATTTTATAAAAATTGTAAATAAAAAATTTAAATTACAAAATTTTACATTTTTATTATACCTATGTACACCATAATAATATTATGTCAGAAATTATTAACTATAAAGTCTTAAATGTTAACACTTAATACACTATTCAATATTGAAGCCCTTTTTGAGGAGATCACTTTTTGTTGAAATTGTGTTGATTATGTCATTATTATAGGGATCCATTAGAATTTCATTTTGGTGTCTCGCCATCTACCAAGAGTTTAATTGTATACCACCGACAAACCGCTCGGTGAGCAATCTATAGTATTTATAATCAATGGTATTACGTTCTATTATTGCTATTTTTAGTATTTAGCTTAATTTGTATTACATATCTACGAGTATAAAGTTATTATTTATTAGGTATAATAACTTATGAGTTACAAAATATTAGTTCGGCCCTTGTGGCTTTAAAAGTATTGAGTGGCTACTATATCGAACTCTGTAATTATAAATAGTCTATAAAAAAAAAGCATACAGAGAGGAGGGCCTACCGGGATTTTCCCGGTATCCCGGTGGGCCTATCCACCCCTGCTTGCTGCCCACGTATCGTTTATTGTTCTTTATCGTTACGGGTTCAACCAGAGCCTGATTAAAAATTGTTGAGATTCAGGACAAAACAGATTGACCAGTATCATTATGCAATTCAAATTAAATTCAATTGAGTAAACATAATATTAACATATAAATATTTACAATATCAATAACCAGTCAATACTAAGTAGTAAATTAAAAAATATTTGAATACAGGTATTACAAAATCTTTACAGTTTAAAAAAAAGAAAATTATAGTTTGTTGTTCTACAAATGCATGAATAACTTCTTTGAAATTAATGTTTTCAATAATATTTCTAGTTGTAGTTATTTATTTATTTTTTTTTTAATTACAAAATAAGGCTTCAATTACAAAGATTATTAGCCTAGAGGGGGAGAGTTACATATTGTGGCGTAATTTATACAATGGTAAAGTTGGTTTTATGTGGTATAAAATGGTATAAAAATGTACAAGTTTATAAACACTTATTTGGCCTAAACAACTTAACAATTTTATACGTAATTTTCTATTTAATTATTCACAATTTGTTTAGAGCAATTATTATTTTTTTTTTTTTAATGTCAGGCGCTCCAGTTTGTCGTTAATCGAAGTATACAATAGCTTCGCTGCCGCAGAATTTACGTTAATAACGTGAGGTTTCTATAGTATTATTAAAAATACATTTTTCTCGAACGATTTTCCGATTTTTACCATAGACCGCATGAATAATGATATTGTAACGTATTACATGTATAGGTAAAAATCTAAGAATAATATGTTTTAGAGTTTTATGTTTAAACGCGCATAGTTTGTGAATCAACCACGACATGACTTCAATTTTTCACGTATATTTTATACGCACGTTTTGCTTTTATACCGATCGCATTAACGTAATAATATCCTCAGACGTGATCCGAAAGACATATTTTTTCATTTCGAGAATTGGCTCACTGTATCGGATACGCGACGCTCTTGACGGCTGACGGTGCATAGATCACCGATCTATATAACATCATAACGCGTCACGTATGAGTTACGTTGACGATTTGCACGGACATACGCCCCAATAGACTCGAATTTAACGTTTTCTCATTGTATTTTTGTTCCGTTTTACTCATACAAAACTCGTCAATACAGATCGAGACTATATTTGAACCATTTATTGGAGAAACGACGTAAGTCACAAAATATCACGAATTGAGATAGTGCGTGGAATGTGTTATCAAATGATAGACAGATCATGTGTGAACATTTGTAAAATAAATATTCAATTTTAAGACAGTGGCACTACTGTAAATAATCAGTATAGAAGAGAAACAACATAAGTCCTGGACTTATATGAAGTTTTACCAGAGGATTTACCAGTGGAAAACGACTGACGTGGTTCTGGATGAATATCAAAACCCCGATTGTTAATAATGTAATAGAAATTGTTTTAAAATAAATTCAATTAAATAAAATTTATAATATTATTATATACCAATAAAATGAATTTGTTGCAGTAATTTTATGTCTTTTTATTAATGAAAATTAATGAAAATTATATTTTAATGATAATATTTTTTAGTCGTAATTAGGGCGAATACGCTTATTTGAGTATAAACGAAAGTCCAACATGAACCTATGGTAATTCAGTCGAGTATTTACACCTCAAAGAATCGTTTATTGTAGAAACAACGTAGGTCCACCAAATTCGAATGGACCCCACTTCCCCCCCCCCAATGGGCCAAATGACTTACGTCGTTTCTCAAATAAATGGTTCATTTTATATACCATTTAACACTGCACACAACGCACAAATAAAACACTTTCATGACATTTTCACGTAGACACCTATAACTCAAACGAATACGAAATATATATATATATATATATATATATATATATATATATATATATATATATATTATATATTTCAGAGGCGAAAATCGTGAGGGAGCTGATGTCCATACGTCTCGTATAATCATGGTGTGATCCAGTGGTGACGCCGTACAGTATGTTCCCGACAATGATCGACTTACCGTCCACACATACTCGGTCAGACTTGCGGTGGAATGGAGCATCGGTCGAAGAAAAGAGACTTGCCTACCCTCAACATCGTTCGAGTTAATAATACTCAATACACACCGAAAATCTTATGTCACGTTTTAGTTTTCAGTCGATGGCGTATTATGATTCGTGTGACGCATTCTTTGACTGTGAATTTTCTTAAAAATGTCTTCATTTACGCTTAAGTATATACGAGTTCAATAGACCGGGTGAACCGAGAATAGAGTTCGTGGTTCAGATGGGTCGGGGGATGATTTATCTCCGTAAATACGACAATATTGTCTAGGAGGCTCGACCTTAAGGCAACCTCTACTATAGTATACTATGGTAATGCTTGCATATTTATTATCACGAGTTTTGGCAGTTCTGTCGGAGTTCAACGCAGCATTAACAGAGAATAATATTTTACAACGAAATTTAGCCGATAGGTACTGATATACGTATGTATACGTAATATAATAATATATCGTATTACACAATTCGTCGAACGATGTTTGTAGGTCTCCTCCTCCTCCTCCTCCCCTTGTCGTCTTGTACGGTGAGTCTGAAATATCTCGCGTCCGTGCGCGCGTTTCGATTTTATATCGAACTCGTTTACATATTATTTTAATCCTCGGACGGGGTTTCAGAGATTATAATGTTCTATTTTTCACACGTCGCGTCCCACCTTAGGTCAGTATGCGACGTGTTCGACAAACGGAAGTTTTTAATAGATCACCGGCCGCGAGGCCCGTTTGTGTAATATACATAGTCCCGTCTAAAAATGCCAAGGATTCTACATATAACGTGCGAAACAGACTGTCTCCTGTACACGCACATTACATTAATAACATATCGTAGCGCGGTCGAGATTATAATACGCGTCGTCATGTGTACGTACGACGAAATAAAACGCGGAATATCTGATGTCTATTCAAGGACTGCTGCATACTCGCGTAGAATTTATAGATATATACGCATATAAATATATTGCCTAGGAGTTAACACATCTAATATAATATCTGCAGCCATACAATATTATAATAAACTAAAACACACATTATACGCACATACGTAATGGGTTCGCCCCGCGCGCGTTCGTAACAGATATAATAATAATAATAATAATAATATGTGACCTCTAAACCACAGCTAGAACGATACAGATTTCACGGAGACAAGCGAAAATAATAATTTAATATGCACGTGTGCCAAGTAATATGATACTCACGGTACGCGCGAACTATCCGCTACAGCAAAAAAAAATAAAAAATCGTTTCATTTGCGGACGCGATGCAATTGATCGTTACGTTTCCATTTATGCGTTGCTTCCCGCGTCACACGATTCGCGTGGTCGAGTTGAACGAAAAAAAAATATATCCATTATACACAAACAATTTATTTATATTTGTATTGCACGTGAATACAAACGAAATAATTCACGCCACGACGAATGTAGTGCGTCGTAAGCGCGTATACGAAATATCTACAACCTAATCGGGGGGGGGGGGGGATTCACGACGCAGAAGTTGTAAGTATTTGCTATTAACTAGTAGAGACGACTCGTGTATGTGCGCGAATAACGTGGTAACGAGCTGGTAGAAAACAAATTTGAAAAAACACGCCGTCCATGTAATCGTGGTCGTGGCTGCCGCGACATTGTCACAATGTAAACATTCATATTTCTCATGCGACGCGTCGTTGAGGTTGTTTTTAAATTAGATTTCAAACAATTTCATGATGGCTAAATGATTTGCGAGGACTCCCGAACGCAATTATGCTAATGTCGTTTTACATAATTTTACATATCCGAATAAAAATCTGAATCCCGACTCATATATCCCCCCCCCGTACTACCGACACGTCAGCCCATGTATCTACGAATATTATATTATACGAGTATGTGTGTACACTATAATACTATATGCATACTTACTGCACGTGTGTCGTGTATGACTTGAGGATCCGTTTGTTAACGAAATATGAAATACGCGCACACGCCACAATGCGGTCGTCGGGAAAACGTTATATACATAAATACAGGTGTACATACAATGCGTACATGGTTAACCCATGCGCACATCGTAGGGCATAACTTACCACGAAAATGAACCTCTCCACGATTATATCTCGACGTCCCGTGTGATCATTAAGAATATATAATAATATCACAGTCTGTTAGTCCCACATGTGCGCTTGTGTGTGTGTGTGTGTGTGTGTGTGTGTGTGTGTGTGTGTGTGTGTGTGTGTGTGTGTGTGTATGTGTGTGTACGGAATAATACACCCAACGAGAGAGTTGGGTAAACAACACAATCTTTTCAAACTGTCAAATCGATAAACTTCGAAAATAATATTGTACCCGGAGCGCGCACACACACAAACACGTACACAAACACACAAACACACACACACACACACACACACACACACACACACACACACACGCACTAATACTTATTTTTAAATACGCGTGTATGGTCATAAACACCACTTATAGTGAGTGTGCATGTGCAGAGGTAAGTTTGGTAGGTATCCGTCGGGTCACATAGAAAGAAAAAAGGTAAAAATATAAATAAATAATGAACAAAATATTATAGAAAAAACGTATTAAATAACTGTTTCCGTATGTGAGAATATATATGAGATAATATTTTATTCATTTATTCCGAACGAGTGTGTCCATATTATATAGATATATATGGACCCTAGTGAACTTGGCAGTGTAACAGTAGTATTAAGTCTTGAGACCAATCCAAAAAACTTGTTTGTCATTTGTTGGAATTTGTTGGACAACTTTCGAAATTTGTTGGACAATATTTTGTCCACAATTTAAGTTCTAAGTTTTCCGCTGCCAAGTTCACGCCAGATTATTTCATGTTCAGACTTTTTTTATGAGGTAAAAGTATCAAGCTCTTGTTATAAATATTTCAAATAAATAAAATATAAAAACATCAAAATTAATGCTAGTAAACCAAAATATTAAAAATATATTCTTGAATATTAAAATTTCATTTATTTGAAGTATTTATATCAAGAACTTGTTACTTTTACCTCATAAAAACAGTCTGAACACGAAATATTCTTAAGAATTAAAAGAATAAAAATAATCTTTAAAAATGTGTTTTAAAAGCTAAAAATAATTTAAAAGTTTTATGTACTGGACAGTACCAGCATAAATTTGCCAGTGGAAACTATACAATTTTCATGGTGAATAAGTCCAGAAGTATACTTTGGATCAATCAGAAAAGTTCTAACAAACTTTGTCACTGCTGGCGTGAACTTGGCAGTGGAAAACTTAGAACTTAAATTGTGGACAAAATATTGTCCATCAAATTTCGAAAGTTTTCCAACAAAGTCTTACAAATAGCCAACAAATTTGTTGGATTGGTCTCAAGACTTAATACTACTGTTACACTGCCCAGTTCACAAAGGTTATATAACTTTGGTTGACGATTATAATAATAATCATACTTGTGTTTGTATATATATGGCGCACATGTACGTAACACATAAAAAATCAACGGACTTATAATATTGTAATATACATTTACACATCGAGTCGAGTACACTCGGCGTAAAATAATTATTTGAACCTTAACCTTTTCGCGACCTAAGCCAATCGAGTCCATCGGGCATAGATCACTTTCGTGCAAACATTATAATTAATACAATTCTGTTGTACGCATATCTACATACAGGCGCACTAATCGTATAAATTATCTCGAACCAATAATTTATGCACGCGTTCTCTGCGGCGCACAGGTGTCATAACAACAACAGTTCCAATAGACATAAATCACGTTATTGGTGTTATTACGTATTTCAATATTTCTCGGATTTTAATTTGGCCAGCGTTTTTTTCTCGTGTTTTCGGGAATACGCAGTGATGTGTGATCACGCATTTTCGTATCCGATCGCATAAATAACACGGCGTACGGAACGGCCGAAACGTTCATGTAACACATGTTATATGAATTATGAATGCACTTGAAATCCAAATAGCGGAGTTCACATAACGAAAATTTCACATACCGAATTCAGAGAAAGGGCATCGATTGACAAAGAATTTCTATTGTTTTTGTTGTTTTTTTACTTACATTCATGTGTGTGTGTGTGTGTGCGTGTGCGTCTGTGTGTTTGTGTGTTAATTTTTAGTGATGTATTGTTACAAGATGAACAGAATTTTAATGTGTCGAAAGAAACTCTTTTCGAAAAACGGACGTGTGTCAAATTTTCGTTTGTTTAGCCGTTCGTCAAAATATTATCTTTTCATTTAACTATGTTCCAGTCGAGCGTCACATTGTATGCAAAATAAAATGAAATAATAATTATAATAATAATGATAATAGCGCCGTAATTTATGCAAGAAATATAATTATTAGAGAACTACTAAACGTATTGAAAGTTGCAACAACCTACAACAAATCATGCATTCCACCTGCACGGGTGGACAACCTGAAATTACTTCTTCTTCATCGTCGTATTGGTGTTTTTATTTCCGAAATCAAGGTCATTTAGGTGTTTAACTATTTTTTTTCTAATTAATTAACACCTGTGTGCGACTCAACGACAATTCAAATGTACATAACAATTATTATATAATATATGTATAGGTACATTTTTATTCGTAAAATCACGCGTCCGTCTATGATTTATCTCTTTCGATCTTTTTCGACATAACCTTAATCCAACACCATCCTTTATATTCGCTACGTCTACCGGCGGTGATTGCTGAGGGTACCGATGAAATTATGTTCACACTTAAACGAAATGCATTATGAAAATTATGATGCACACTATTACTATGCGCGCACTATCATCCGGTAGACAGACACTATATTATTATAATATATATCATGCGTGCGTGTAACCCGTACAGAATATAATACAATATCGAAACCAGTCAACCAAAACGCATCCATCTCGCGTATAATGTAATATAATAGACAAACTAATAATATGTTTTAATGAATGCGATTTTAATGAGTTGGCCCCAGGGCTTTTCGATTAGGCCACGTATGGTCGATAACGCATTGACGGGGAATAAATTAAGCGAGCCTTCCTCAACGGTATTGGCATGACAGATCGTGGCCTGAAAATTCCACTTAAACCCGTTGGATTGTTATCAGCATACCTAGTCGAAAACATCCAAGTGTTGGATCATCGTCCGAAAAATTTTTTGGAAATTTTCAGTGTGTACGAGTGTGCGACGAGAGTTCAAACGGTCTTCTCGTCAGAGTCCAGATCCACTTGATTATAGTTTTTTCTGGATGCGTAGTTATACGAATGGATATTAAAAATCATAATAAACATTATAAATTGAAAATATACTTACCGATAGTACGAACAGGGTGTTTATGTTCGGACATTCGTATCGCTTCGTAAAACTCGGGAATTTATAGTTGTAGAAGTTTATCGTTATTCATAATAATTAATACAACTAGAATACAACATAATATCATTGAAACGATACTTACAGTTGTTACTTCCAGAATCAATATTAGTTCAAACTCCGTAAAAGAACCACTAAAACTATATATCCGCAATAATAATTACATGTATTGGAGCATCATAAAATTTGCAAACAAATCATAGCAATCACGGAATTGCCTGGCAGATGTGAAAATCAAATTTAATTTCCATAGAAAAAAGTGAATAGGAAGTGATAAATAAAATATTAAAAAGAAATATATCTTATTATTGTTTTGACCCGTCTTGTATTAGCATTTCATTATGGAAAAAGAATCGACTCATTCATTGTATCTAATTAACTAGTATAATACTAGGCTACTATTAAGATGAAGAGAGCAGATTGCTGAGGAGAGTGTTACAGTCTTACCATGATTTGCCGTCATGCGTCTTGATGTGTCACGCCGCTTCAGCCAGTTTAACCCCCGACTCTCGAGACGTGCCAATATATATATATAAATTTCACATAACAAATATGACATGATTTTTTCTTTTTTACGTGATCATGGTTTGGCTTTCAATTTTAAATAAAGATAAGAGTTATTTATGTTTAAATACGTCATAATTTTTAAGTAATATATCGCTTTCGTGAATTTTGTGTTCACAAAGAATTACTTTACATAAAACAGAAGGTTTTGATGTCTCAATTATTTCATTTTATATTGGCGAAATTTTCATTCAGATTATTATATTTTAATTCTAGTTTAACTGTGATATGACTCATTAAATCATGACACGTTTAGTGGCTCACTTTTAAGAAATACATATATGTGTCATTATTTATTCATGATAATATGTAACTGTAATATAACTAATATCAGTTACCACTTATCAGACATCTGCTGAAAGTATTTTCAATGAATTTGATAAATGCATGTGACACTTTTTATATGTATATATATATATATATATATATATATATATATATATATATATATATATATATATATATATATATATATATATATATATATATATATATATATATATATATATATATATACATATATCTATATTAATGTATACGAAAATACATTATTTTTTAGGAATAGTGAATCAGAATATTTTTTTCACAGTCAGAAGATATCAGGGCCTCCCACTAAGATATATCGACAACTTATTTTGTGTATTTTTACCCTCACCATTATAATACCAAACACATAGTTTAGTCTATATATCAATAATCCCTAATTTCATATTGATTTTCTGAATAAAGCTCGTTCATCCCATGTGAAAGACATTAAAATTTACTTATGTTAAATTATATTGAGTTAAAAACATGTTTACTTCTATAGTCCACTTGAAAAAGATATATTAGAAAAATAGTGAAATTTAAACACGCTGACACCTAAAATGCAATCATTGGTTCTACTTCCTATTTATCATATTGAGATTTTCAATTATCAAACAAATTCAATTTTTTTGAAAATTCAATTTAACGTTGCCTCACACTTGAAATCCAATTCTCACCACTTTAACGTGATCAACCCCGTGTGCACAGTATAGGTAAGGATATACGTAATAAGGGGAAAAAAACGACGTCATTTTTTGTGAAATATGTACACCGATTTAATTATGCATTTGAGTTTGTGAGATCAAGAGTCGTCTGTTTCTAAAATGTAAGAGTTGTAATAAGTGGCGGTGCAGATTTTTGTACTATCAAGCCAAACGCACAACCCAGTACAGACTATAGCGTATATCATTAATGCGACAGGAGACATTTCAATTCGCCAATATCATCGATCCTTTCTTGAAACGATCCAGTATAATTCGGTCATGATTTTTGTCTTTCATGAGTTTCTAACAACGACATGCTGATTATAATACCGGTCGCTAATAATAATGTAACATTTTTATACATTGTAACTAATAATACGAGTACTTACAAAATTATGCATTTTTGATTTTCGATGAACATCTTCGACGACCATTATACAACCGTTCGTGATCTAAATGTTACGTTGAATTCGTAATATTTTGTATCAACTCGTTCGAAATGGATCAACAAACTCTGTCTTATGGGTAGAAATAGAAAAAAGTTTTATTCTCGCCCTCTTATGCAAAAAAATGTGTATCAAAGTAATTTAAAAAAAGACACATATAAGATATCGATTGATTTTAATTTAAACATGTAAATAAATCTGTTTTTCCACGCATAATATAGCTCGTAATGATATTTGAACTGCAGTGTAATACGACCAATCCTTTTTTCGAAAACTCCGATTATAAACTAAGGTCATCAAAATGTTATATTAGTTCTAATGAGTGATTTTTATTGAATACAGAGTGCACCATATTTATTAATTTAAAACAAAGCATGGTGACTTTAATATAACGTATGGACTCGAAATATTATACTTTTTCCATATATTAAGTAGGTATACAGGAATTGATTTTTATTTTCACTTTCATATTATATAGTTCACATACACATGTTATTTTTATTGTTTTAAACACGAACTAATTGATGTAGGGATATAATTGCCAATTCTCGTTTTCTTTCGCATATATTACTGTTTACCTACATTGCGATCTCATTTTCACACTCGATTATTTCTAATCATTTACTTGGTTTTTTTGAACCAACGTAGTCTAGTCATATCCCATTACAACAACACGCTATCCCTACGGGTTTCATACGGTATTCGGATTTAATCAATTTCCGGCAGACGTCTGCGTGTAAAGTACCAACTGATGATGTATAACATCATCTAGAACGTGTGCACAGTAACAGATACGGCAGCGGCGTGAATATAAATAATGTGTCTGTGTGACACTGGAGCGTAAAAAAAATGAAAGAGACGACGTGAGACGAGACGAGTTAGAAGACCGGCCGACTGTATCTAGGCTCTGATTCTGTTACTGCCGCCATATTATCACATGACGGAAATCTTCGGTCTTTTTGATATCAAACAATTTCGTTCGAACCTAGTAGTGACCGCATGTCACACACGTTCAGTATTTAATATGCATACATTTCAATTTTATTTATTATTTTCAAAAAAAAAAAAAAAAAAAAAAACACAAATATGTATCCGTTTCACGACTGTACATGTAAGATGCACACACGAACACACACACACACACACACACACACACACACACACACACCCGCGCGCGCTCGTCATACACACACGTACGATGAACCTCGTGTGGACAGCCCGAGGGTTTATTAACACAGCCATTTACCCTTCTAATTATTATTATCATACCAAACATTTCGTCGGTCACATTATATTATTATAATAATTATTATTTTTATTATTATTATTATTATTATTATTATTATCTGTCTCTATATCTGTTGTGCGCGTGCAGTCTTTCTCTGTGTATCCCGACGTTGAGGTCAAATATTTATACGACTGTCACGTATGAATATGAGTGTGTGTGTGTTGCGTGTGTGTACGTGTTAAACACTATACAATATGTACCTAAGTATATGTTGTTCCTCGACGATCCGGTCCGCTCAAGTACGATTTTGTACACGCACACATACATATATATGCATATTTGCGTAGAATTAGAGTGAGGAAGAGAGAAGAAGAAAAGGGGGTTTGTTCCCTGTACGGGTGACGTGCAGTTCCTAAACTCTCTCCCAAGCGAACGCGTAGGCACGGGTACGGTACACTATGAGCGCAATAGCAATATTGTCTTCGTGTGTACGCGTACCTAAGGTGTTCGCGTCGTCGCAGATAGCGTAGTAAAAAACAATCGAAGAAAACGCGCCGGGTCGTAAATACCGTCGAGCTCGCGCGCGCCTTAATATCCGTGTGCTTTAATGACCGGTGTGTGTGAACGCGCATCGCGCACTCGTAATAATAATAATAATAATATCTCAGTACACCGTTGCGTCGTCCGCCGACGACGACGGCAATAATTATCGCTATTGTTATGACTTGAAACCCGTCGATTTCGACGTTTCCCCATCGTGCCGTGTCACACTCGCCGTCATAACATTATATTATACGATGTGTAACGGGGCTCTGTTGCGATTCCACACGTGGCCGCATATGCGAACACAGTACACACGTCACAGGTCTAGTACGTAGCCCGTTGCTCGGAGCAAACGAATCGTCTGGCGAGATAAAATCATTTGATGCTTTTATATGCATGGTATATGCGTAAATGTAATATTATTAGCAATGTCTTTGACGTTGTGCCCCTATCATTTCTATGCATACATACATAAAAATTAAAAGTCAGTCGATTGAGGTGGATAACCTTTTAAATTGACCGTACGTTTGATCCGAAACTCAACAAACTTATTTTCAATAATCTAGGAATAGTTTCTACTACATTTACAAATACCTCCTAAGGGACCGTCCCTTGACTACCGTTATAAGACTCAAATTTTGTAAAATAATCAGTAGAAAATAAACTTTTTTGGTTATAATTGAGAAATAAAATTGATATTGAAAAATTAATCGCAACGATTATCGTTATTATAGTGTACTGATTATCTGGCGGCTGCACAGTTATCGTAATTACGGGTACATAAATACACATACGTACACGTGCACGTAGTTTTTTTTATTGGGATTATTAAATTACGGTTATTTGTATAATTTTTTAAATGCTTGGAAAAAAAATCTTGAGTCACGATTATTGATATTTTTTCGGTATTGATAGTTTAGTATAAGAGTAAACTTGTATTAAAATTTCAGAACTTTCTAACAAATACTCAATATTTCATTAGAAATAAACTTAAAAGAAATCAGACAATATCGTAAAAAATCGTATACTAATTTATTAAAGAGTGTATAAAAAAAAATCCAGAGTCACTATTTTTGAATTTTTGTTAGGATAATTAGGTAAGTATATGAGTAAGGTATTATTAAATTTTCAGAACTTTTTGTCAAATATTTAAAATTAAATTACATAAAAACTTTCAAACAATTTGGTGAATTAAAAGTTCTATATTTAAGTCAAAAGTGCTATAATTGTTCTGAATGTATTTGATATTGGATAAAATTTTCAAGTTTCTAGCTTCAATACTTTTCGATTTATGACTAAATAACTAAAATCTGAACAGTGAAAATCTCGTTTACGGCGGATTTTTACCGATTTTACCCAGTTTTTCGATCGTTATTCTTGATTACTGGAAAAACTATGGAGATTTTGGAAAAATGACCTCTCTAAAGTACCATCTCAGTTCAATTTCGAATCTAAAAAGTTACTGGACGAAACTTTTGGACAAGGATTTCTATACGAAAAAGTGTTTACAGAAAAAAAAAATAAATAAATAAACATCATTGTAAAACCATAAGATCCTTCGTTTCACTCAGAATCTAAAATGTCAATAGTCCTGAACCAAACACCTAGTAGTTTTTTATCCCCTCTATAACGGAAAACTCTTTACAACAACAAAATGTATTTGTCCCGAATGATTCCGTTTTAGAGAGGTTTTACTGTTACTTGTATGTGTACATAAATATATATATATATATATATAAATATATATATATATAAATATATATATATATATATATATATATATATATATATATATATATATATTTATGTACACATATATATATATATATATATGAATGTTGTATATGTATATGTATATATTATTAGCTTTACACGCACCTCTTATGTATACAGAAACGATGGTTTTAAGTTTTCCGACCGATATGTGACATGTGTGACGTTTTAAAAATACGGTTAAGTCTTAGGTTATTTTCCCATAAGAGAAATACGTTTATTTTATATGCGTACACCCAAAACACTGCGTAGTAGACGACAAACCATTTAACGTTCGAGTAGGTATATTTCCCTGCACATTAGCACGTTTGGACACGTACAAGCCTGAGTCTATGAACGTTATTTAAAAGACATCACGAGGAGATTAGCTCAATAGTCTTTCAAAAGTATTAGTCTTGTGTTTTGAGGTGAGATAATAGTTTTAATTCAAACCACCATCATTTATCACATTTATAATATAATATCACCTCAACGAGATTCTATATAAGCGTTCATTGATTTTTAATTCTATATTATTGATTTTAAAAAAAACTTCAACAAAACTTTTAAAAAAACTATAAATTATCAGACACTTTATTGTTCACTGTGGAGCAGAAAATACAATGCACAATTTCATATACTACTTGAATGGCGATAATACTACAGAGTTTTCTTGTAATAACGACAAGTATAAATAAACACGATATGAAATACATACGTGGATCGATGATATGTACTTAAGAGGTGTTTGCACAAAAACATTTTAAAAAGCAATCTAAATACGTACTGATTTAGTTTTCAGAAGTTAAGATTTACGCCCTAAACGTGAATACAATATTCAAGTACATTTTCGATAATACATCTAAATGTGTGACATCCATCACCCCGTGGATGGATACTTAAAATGTTAAAACTGTTATTTCTACCATTAATGATTTTGAATCGTTGCAGTGCCATTTATTTTCAAAACTTTTACCCCAAAGCTTTAACTTTTTATTTTTTGAAGACGTATAACTTAGTTTTAACACTGCTAAATCACAGTGCTCTTTACAGAGTTAATAACATTGTTTATTGTAATAACTTATGACCTTTACTATTAGTTTCAAAGCATCCGTAGCCTGAGGTGAAAAGCTCTCTTTTGTTATTATTTAGTAAAATAAGACAAAACGTATGAGAAGGAAAAGTACCATTTATATAAGTTTTAATTAATAGCTACCATTTCAGAGTAGTAAGATTTAATGATTCTTCGACAGACTGATTTATACTCAACCGCATACAAAAAAAAAAAAATTGAATACCGTCGTACTTGAGTTCACAAGCTATAGCTTAATATAATATTTTAAAGGTGATGAATGATGATGTTTCTAATTTGTATTTATTTTTATATTTACTTTTTTCGTGAGAACTTCAACACATGTATTCGATTTATCAATACATTATCCATAATATATTTGTGTGTGTGTGTGTGTGTGTGTGTGTGTGTGTGTGTGTGTGTGTGTGTGTGTGTGTGTGTGAATATTCTTAAAACCGCAAAACTAATTATTCACCCACAAGCCAACGGGTTATACAATATCCTGCAATTGTGTTGTCTTTTTTTTATCGATTCATCCGTTCACAGACTTGGGATAACGTTATGATGGTTTCCCCTGGGAGAACGCAATGCCCGAAAAATTAGATAAAAATTTTAATTAGATACTCTGCACGACGATCGTTTTTATTGGATTTATTTAAAACAACCATTTCTATTGTCTACTTTCCGGTTTTCTTCGCATCGATGAGCATAGAGCATCGTGATCGTCGTCTCGATTTGCTGGTAATTTGACTTTTCTATAATGCTCAATTACAATCTGACCATCGCCAACAGTTTATGACTGCAAACTTTGAGAAACGTACTACTCTCCATGTTTCTAGTCTTCCACTCAAATTAAATTCACATATTGTACACGTTACATATTATTATTCCGATTAAGCACGCATTTGACTTTCAACCACGCCTGTAGTTTTTAGTATGATCATAATTATTAATATTAATACTTACTTAATGGCACGTGATTCAATAGCAAGTCGATCGTTCTCGAATGAAAATAAGCAAATTGAGTGTCATTATTACATAATCTGGTTAAAAACTTTGATCTAATTAATGTTCAATCTAACTTATTAAAATATGTATTTTTGGAATAAAATAACTTCGAGCATCATAGTTAAATTAAATATTCATACTTAATTCGTAATACTAATTTAAGTCCCACGGCTTAGTAAGCTGCAGCTAACGACTGGTGAAGTGGCGAATCACGAATATAAAATTATAAACTAAGAATATTATTGAAACTAATAGATAGGTGCATCGGGTTACCAGGTTATAACGCTATCAGGAGTATCAATCATGATTCATGATTATAAATAACCACGGTTCTGAAATATAAATTGTAGGTATACTTTTATTTTGTGATAAGAACAAGATAAGAATATGTATGACCATTATTTACCTATGAAAATATATAGTAGGTACAGATTAACAAGACTAAAAAAAGTAGCCATAGTTCTGAATATATAATAATTTTTTTCTCCAATTTCTGGTAAAAATTGTAACAAAAAATATACCTCCTGATAATATAATATCTAATGGTGGCTGTGCTGGTGGTTTTATTTATATTTTATACTATTTGGTTGATATAATGTGCACATCAAGGTTTGGTACCTATTAGCTCTTTGTTATATTCAATTAACAAATTTTAGGTAAATATTTTTTTAAATATATAAATATTTATGACTATAATTTTTAATATTAAATTATATAATTTGCATGAATAAAGTAGATAATTTAAGTGGGGAGTAGTAAACGAGCAGTTTAATTTATTGTGTTAGTCAGTCAAAATTGTGGTTTTCCTCTGTAATAAAGTAAAATTTTATTTCAAGTTCTGTAAATTTATTTTACAAATATTTTGCTTAAAACATAATATACAAACTTAACGTATGATATTCGAAGATTAAAATATTCTACCTAATAATATTAAAATACTATTTTTAATAATAAAATCACATGATAACATAATGAAAATGTACTCATAAAAATACAAAACAAAACGTCTAAATGCAATGTTGAATAGGATATTTTGAAAACTTGATAATAGTAGTGTTAAGTGCAGTTTATAATTTTTCGTCATAATAAAGTATAACAACAGAGTATTTTCTCTCAGTATCTCGGGTTCAAAAAAAGAAATCAAATTGAGTTAAATTTAACTTGTTGATTGTTATTAATCATAGTGTTAAAATATTAACTTGACGTCCTTGTGTTGATTTAAATAACTGTAGTTAGTTTTTTTATTTTATTTGCTCACCTTTAGAAATCGTTTCATTTTAATTATCGTTCCGGCAGAATTAAATAACGAGGTATGATGAATTTATTTAACACACACACACACACACACACACACACACACACACACACACACACACACACACACACACACACACACACACACACACACACACACACTCAGAACTCAAGTTACAATAAATAACGACGTAGAAAATGTTGGGTTTCAGACTATCTTAGAAAGCGTTGTCCGAAAACTACATCATTGTGACATGTAGTGTGATCAAAAATAGTTGGACAAACTAGTTTCTTATTAAACGTTTTTTTCATAATAAATATTAACAATATTTAAGTAAATTTATACCACGATGTCACTAAATCAGTAGACTTCTTGTTTATAATTAAAACGACTATATCAACGCGTCGTATTTGCACATAAATAAAATGATACATTATAATATTATATACCTACCTTAGTTCGCAATGGAATCAAATCGCATTACGCCTTCAGAAGAACACACACTCACACAGCGCAACAGTATAACATACAAATCGCATTTTTGACATGTCGTTTATACGACGTGTTCGTCTACACCACTCGTATTCAGTACAACAGTTGTACTTTTGGCTACCATAAATACATGCGTAGGATTTTCGTGAATTATCGCGTTGGCGATGTTTCGCTTTGAGTGCATTGTGACGAACGTCTAAATTGCATTGTTGGTTAGGACGTCGCGGGAAACGGACGTAAACACACACGCGCGCGCGCACGCATGACAATCATGACCATTCATGTTCTAAAAACCATTAAGGTACACACACACACTGCAAAAAAATATACCTATTAATAACATTCTTTGGAATAAAATAGTATTAAAAAAAGCTGGTAAGTGAGATGATGGTGGTACAAGTTCGTCCTTCGTCCCTTCGGTCCTCGGACAAGATATTGGTGATGAATGTATTAAGTTTTAAAGAAATGACGACTCATTTCTTTAGTATAAAACGATTCTGAGCAAAGCTTCAGTGTAATATAATATATTATTATTTAAATACTGTTTACGTATTTTACGGTTATTTGTATAATTTTTGGTGAGTTATAATACGTAATTTATTAAAGTGTGTATAAAAAAAAGCCTGAGCCACGATTTTTGAATTTTCGTTAGGGTAATTAGGTAGGTGTATGAGTAAGGTCATATTAAATTTTCAGAACTTTTTGTCAAATATTTAAAACTATATTACATAAAAACTTTCAAACAATTTGGTAAATTAAAAGTTCTATATTTAAGTCAAAAGTGCTATAATTGTTCTGAAAATGTTGTCCAATATAAAAAAGAATGTATTTGATATTGGATAAAATTTTCAAGTTTCTAGCTTCAATACTTTTCGATTTATGACTAAATACCTAAAATCTGAACAGTGAAAATCTCGTTTACGGCGGATTTTTACCGATTTTACAGTTTTTACTCAGTTTTTCGATCGTTATTCTTGATTACTGGAAAAACTATGGAGATTTTGGAAAAATGACCTCTTTAAAGTACCATCTCAATTCAATTTCGAATCTAAAAAGTTGCTGGACGAAACTTTTGGACAAGGATTTCTATACGAAAAAGTGTTTACAGAAAAAAAAAAATAAATAAATAAATAAAATTCACTTCAGAATCTAAAAGCCAAAATGTGCGTAATATGTATTCTACTTATGCCAAGTATTATTATATTTTTATTGGCATGACAAATAATACGTGTTTATTATATTATAATAATATGCAGTCACGTCATTGAACTGATCGAATTGTTTTCTATTGATAAAACATATTCCATGTATTTTGATAATTCAATTTTATTACGAGTACGAAGGAATTTTTTTTATTGCTATTTATTTGGATAAGTCAGAATTTACGTGCTTTGTGTGCGTATGGATAATAGATTTATACGTATGCATGCGTACAGTTTGAAACGATTTTATACGTCACAATAACCATATAACTGTTTAACAACTTTTGAACTGTTTACTATAGAAAATATCAAACGTACCAATATACCTATTGTCTACCAGCCGTCAAAACTTAAACGTGTGAAAACATATGCAACGTAACATCGTTGGCACACCAGTGTGGTCTTCACTCGGATCAAAACCTAATACGTATAATATTATATATGATATGACGACACGATTGTCACAATTAATCAATTAACGTACGCACAATGACGCAAATAAAAGTGTGAAACACGATGGGAAAAAAATTTAAATACGACGTAAACATTGTTGCTCGGCGTGATTCGCGATTATCTAAACGATATTCAGATAAAGATATAAAGATAAAGTTCACCAAAAACGTATCACGTAGCTATTTACAATAATTATCAGTGATAAAAATAGTTTGCTTGCGACGAGTGACGACTTAACGAAGTCTATTGACTGATCTGATCATATTTACTGTACATTTGTAACTGTAATTTGAAAATTTTGAAAAATTGAATTGCTGATAATAAAACAAAACATTACATTTTTTTCGTTTGATAACAAAAATCTTGGTAAACAGGTAGCAAAATAGTACAGAAATAATAAAAACGCAAATTATTTGCTATCTAAGAAAACTGATGAGCCCTTTCAAAATGGCGGACTAAAATCAGGCCGAGCCAGAGTTTCCATTCTGATTTAATCTATTCTGTGGTAACAGTACACGTATTGTAAACATTTTCTGGGTTTTTCTAATTTTGACGAGTTTGCGTCGGCTAGACTCACACGTTTGTGCTTCGTTTGTGCTGGTTTGTGCTGCCAGTCCCTTCGTTTGTGCTTCGTCCCTTCAAAAGTTATTTAACTTTTAAAATGAGGCCAAGAAGGGGCCAAGGGCTTGCTTAGCTCTCCCACCACCTATGCATTCAAAACCTAACTTTTGACATTTTTTTTTGCTGCTGGTAACGTCATATTGTTAGTGCTTCACGCCTTAACATGATATTAAATTTTTTATGAACTTAAGTAAATTTATTTTCCCTCGATTGGGCTGTTTGTGGTACGTATCAAAGTGTTTTTATTTATAGACATGTAGGCTAGTTGTACTTAGCTATTTAGGAATCAGACCTAGGCCATTTGTTGCTAATTTGTGTTGTTTATTATAATATTGTAGAGATGGGAATTTTACATTGCAGCATTGGAAGTGCACTGTGATAACATTAACCTCATAGAAATGTCACTAGTGTTAATGTCAGTGGTTGAATTGGGGGGGGGGGGCGAGGGGACGGAGCTACTCTTCATTTTTTCCCAATATTATAGCGTACCTCTTTATTTTATTCATCGAGGGACGCAGAGAACGCAGCGTCCGTCAATACCTTAATAAACTTTAATATTAAAGTTTGGAAAATTTAAATAAATACGAATAAAAATATTGAAAATCAGTTTAACATTTGCTATTATCAAGTTCTCTATTAGGATATTAACACATGATGCCAATATAGTCAATATTGACATTAACATTTCAAATATTCAAATTAATATTGAAAAAGAAAATTTGATTAATAAATATTTAAAAAAAAACATTTCAAATCTGAAAAAAATAAAATTCAATATTTTTGAGTAAGTAACAGAAAAATAACTGAATTCGTTTATTAAATTGAAAGATAATAATTAAAATAATAAATTTTATTATATGACTATATTTTCAGGTTTTTAGTTTTATATTTAAGTTTTGCAAACTGTCATCATATTTGTCGGTTAATACAATAAGTAATCAACAAATATTATTCTGTATTAAATGTATAATAGTTCGGTATATGTGTTTGTCATTGAAGTTTGAATATTTATGATATACATTTTAGATATAATTAGGGGGTGTGGGGGACGAGTCCCCCACGGGTTACTTTTATATTTGCGCGCTTTTGAACGCTAATTGGTCAACTACTTTCAGAGTCCGTCCTTATTTTTTTTTCCAATTCAACCACTGGTTAATGTACACATGAAAACATTTGAAATATGTGGTCACTCGATTTTTAGAATGGTAAAAAAAAATTTCGGTAAAATTTACGTAAAATTTACTGTGCTGTTACCACCTTCAATAGCCAATAACCCACTATTCATGTTACGGCAATTAATGAAGAAAACCCTAAAAATTTGGTATAAATAATAATGGTATTTTAAATTATTTTCATATAAGTATTTAAGCCACTATTATTATAAAAAAAATCTGGAGGGCAAAGAAATATAATATAAAATAAATTTTATCGATTATATTATGATATTTTTGGGATAGCTTTCTATATAATATATATTCTTAAAATAAACAATGATGTGTAAAAAAAAAATGTTGTTTTGTTTATAATAATATTTTTTCTTGTTAGGTATCGAAAGATAATTTTTTTTCAGGTATCATGGTGACCAACGTCCGACCGAGTGATCTAATCGCCGTGGTGTTGACGGTTGTATTCGTAAATAAGTCAACAATTATTATTATTTTGTATTATATTATAACATTAACCAGAGCCGGCGGCGCCCACCGCTAAGTATTTTGCCGCCCTGTACAATTAAAAAAATTCCGCCCCTTCTTTCAATTTTTCAAAATTTTCAAATTACAGTTACAAATGTACAGTAAATATGACCAGATCAGTCAATAGACTTCGTTAAGTCGTCACTCGTCGCAAGCAAACTATTTTTATCACTGATAATTATTGTAAATAGCTACGTGATACGTTTTTGGTGAACTTTATCTTTATATCTTTATCTGAATATCGTTTAGATAATCGCGAATCACGCCGAGCAACAATGTTAGCGGCTATCCCATATTATTTTGTTTATTAATTGGTACTTATTTAGTACTACATATTATAATATGGCATATAGTACCAATCAAAACAATATCATATATATTATTTGTATTTTAGATTTACAATGTGTAAATATAATGAATAATAGTGAAAAATACATATTTTTATTTCTAAACGATGCCACCCTGACATTAACTCCATAAGTATAACTATCTACATGGAATTCCAATAATATTTTCTTATTATTTTACCTAGATGTGAAGGTAAAGTAAATAATTTTACACTAATGTATAAGTATAAATTTACTGTTAAAATTA
Source organism: Therioaphis trifolii (assembly GCA_027580255.1). Classification (NCBI taxonomy): domain Eukaryota; kingdom Metazoa; phylum Arthropoda; class Insecta; order Hemiptera; family Aphididae; genus Therioaphis; species Therioaphis trifolii. The sequence continues at coordinate 103,749,794 of CM050404.1, read as the reverse complement.
TTTGTGGTTGACATGTTGTCATATCTACAATACAAAATTATAATAATCAACACAAATTAGCATAAGCAAAACAGTTAAAAAGTTAAATAACTTTGAAAGGGATGGAGCACAAACGAAGGGACTGGCAGTACAAACCAGCACAAACGAAGCACAAACGTGTGAAGCGATTTAGATTAGCTGATTCCTAAGTGGGGGGGCTAATCATGTCTCTGGCCCCCCCATTTAAAAAGTTTAATAACTTTGAAAGGGATGGAGCACAAACGAAGGGACTAGCAGCACAAACCAGCACAAACGAAGCACAAACGTGTGAAGCGATTTAGATTAGCTGATTCCTAAGTGGGGGGGCTAATCATGTCCCTGGCCCCCCCTTTTAAAAAGTTTAATAACTTTAAAAGGGACGGAGCACAAACGAAGGGACTGACAGCACAATCCAGCACAAACGAAGCACAAAAAAATGACGTAAGTACGGTTTTAATATTGTTTGGTGGGGGGGCCGGGGACATGGAGCTATCTAACTGTGAGCATTTAGCTAAAACGTATACATATATAGAGTGCCTAAACGGATTGAACTCTTGATTCAGCTTGATAAAAAACAACCATTATAGGTTTAGCGATCCCAACAAATCTTTAGCATCGTTTGCGGAAAATGGAAACAGAGGTAAAACCAGTGGCGTATCCGAAAAGGTGGACTCTGGGTCCGGACCCCCTTTCCCCCTACCTTGATCCGTGTAATAATATTAATTTGGTGAAAACTAAAAATAAGAAGAAAATAAAAAAAATAAAAAAATTCAATCAACTTAAATCAATAAGAACCAAAGAGTACGTAAAGGTTCACAAAAATAATATGGTTTATAAATCAATAATACTAGAGAAACCTAGTCGAGTTTATCAGTTTTAAGAAAATCGAACGCATATTAAGTATCTGCAAAAATAAATGTTTTATTGTTACAATAATTCATTTTATTTTTCATACGAATATTTAAGTTGTTTTGAACATTGAAAGTAGTTCTAACGATAGAATGCAAATGTATTCTCTCAAGTTACTAACTAAATAAAATAGGAATAATAAAATAAACATTGTTGAGCGATAAGCCATTAAGCATCTTAACGTTGAATAATGATAATTTTGTTTTCTTAAATCTTTGAACGATTACGTTGTTTTAACATTTTATATGAAATAATTTCCTACACTCGTAATACAGTTTTTTGTGATGATTTTCTTATGCTATTTATTACATTATATTTAAACTGCGATAAAGTAGCTGCTGAAGTCAATCTATCGCATAGATTTTTAAATGAATTAAACATGAAACCCAAGAGTGTAGTTGACGCATTAATAATATGTCATCTTTATTTTTATCAACATGTCTATACATCGTTGTTTATTCTAATAGTATTCTGCATTTTATGTCACATACTGTGGAGCAGAAAGAACTTGTTCGTCACTTAAACTAATTAAAACGTGTATAGTAAATATCATTTCTGAAAACACGTTGAGTGAACTAGCGCTATTTAATATTCATATAAAATTGGCTGTTACTGCAGACAAAGTAATACACATTTTGGCTACAGTTAAACGTAGATAAATGTACTCAAAATAAATTTGGCTATCGCAATTTTTTTTTTTGTAATTTTAAATACTAATAAGTTATAAAAATAACATTACATTTTTATTTTAATATTAAAATTAACATTGAGTATATAAAAAATAAAAGTTAATCTTTATTCTACTAAATCGGGTTTTTATATTACACTATGGTCCTTCCCTTGAAAATTCTGGGTGCGCTCTGGATAAGACAATGAATCCTGTGACCCGTTTAAATATATAATTTTATTATGTTCGGTCGAGATACTTAATTGATGTCAGAAAGCACACAAAACAAATAACAACATCGTTGAAACCGTCACAAGTAATGTATTTTTTTCAAGTACACATATTATTATATAGATGTTCCCGTGCGATTTCAATAAAAGCGTATGTAATTGTTACGCATAAACAATGGCAATTATACGTCTCTGCAGGCGCACACGTACACACTATGAAGATAAGAACGGGCCGCTTTTTTCGGCTCCAAATTCAAATTTAAAAACCAGACATACTTCACACCATAGGTATTTTTCATACTTCGGACAAAATAATGTAAATAAAATTCGAAAAAAAAACGATGAATCATTTCTGTAGTTAAGCCATGCTGAGTAAAGCTCCAGAGTAAAAATATACTGTTTACCTATTTTACCGTTGTTAATCTAATTTTCGGTAGATTATCCGACCATAACCAACCCGTAATATTTTTCTTACGGTCCGACCCAGTCTAAGCCCGGCGTGGGCTGGATCAGGCTGGCTCGACTCAAGCTGATCTTTAGTGCGTACCGTGACTGTAGCTATGCTTGTTGTCTGTATGTGCCTAAATAAGATTCGTTAGCGTGATTTAAAGACGTCTAGCCATGTATTTAGAACAGTGGTTCCCAACCGGGGGGGAATTCATGTACTGCTTGGGGGGAATTCCATTTGTATCTACTTATCTTTGTGAATCTGGTTTTTCCACACTTTTGCAAATAAAAAGCAAACAAAGAAATCGATTGGATGTGGAAAATGATATGTGTTGCGCGTTGTCAAAAATATCCCCAAGGATTATGGACTTGGTGAGGAAAAAACAATCCCAAATTTGTCATTAAATTTTTTCAAGTTTTCTCCAAAATTGTATTCAAAATTATTAAAATAATATTATTAAGACATTAAGATTAAGTTGATTTATATTTTATTTTTAGAATGATGAAAAAATATATGTCATGAGTTAATAAAAAATAATTATTCCATATCATTAAAACAAAAAAAAGGTCTTTTTGATTCTAATTTAAGGGGGGGGGCATGCCATTTTTGAAAATTCACAAGGGGTGCGTAGAATAAAAAAAGGTTGGGAACCACTGATTTAGAAGCTTGGCAACGGATACCGCGGGGATTGTGCGTATATTTCGTTTTTAAAATATATCGTTTTTACACGCGTTTTCGCCGCGAAATACTTCTCAGAGCAATGTTGTACGCGCTGTACGAAATCAATCTTTACAATCGCAATCGAATCGAATCACAGAACACCCACTATACACAACGTAGCAGTGCGGCACCCGCCCACGTCGTTCCGCGCAGCGCATGGACACGCAATTATCGTTTTACACGCGGTCCGTGCACAAAACTCGCGAATAAAAAATAATCTTACAGTGCGTAATAACTATGGATGTGTTTACGTAGGTACTTGAGCGCATATACTCGCACGCATTCACGTGGTACCGATCGTGTAAAGTCGACGAATTCGCGATCGTGGGATCAAATTAGAAATCACTGAAGAACTCGCGGATTATTTCGTGTGTGGAAAATTCGCACGTTTTCGACGATATTCAAATTGCGTCGATACTGCATGGTCGTGATGAATATATACGTGAAGGCTTTTTTTTTAACGACTGCAAGGGCCAAGGAGACATGAGTTGATATGTCATATCGTATGCTTTAATAATAAAAAAGCTGGTAAGTGAGATGATGGTGGTACAAGTTTGTCCTTCGTCCCTTCGGTCCTCGGACAAGATATTGGTGATGAATGTATTAAGTTTTAAAGAAATGATGACTCATTTCTTTAGTATAAAACGATTCTTACCGATTTTACCGTTTTTACTCAGTTTTTCGATCGTTATTCTTGATTACTGGAAAAACTATGGAGATTTTGGAAAAATGACCTCTCTAAAGTACCATCTCAGTTCAATTTCGAATCTAAAAAGTTGCTGGACGAAACTTTTGGACAAGGATTTCTATACGAAAAAGTGTTTACAAAAAAAAAAAATAAATAAATAAATAAAAATAAAAAATAAAAAATAAACATCATTGTAAAACCATAAGATCCTTCGCTTCACTCAGAATCTAAAATCTCAACGATGAATACCAGAAACTAAAATCGCGTGTAGTACTTAAGTATTACTGTATTAGTATTGTGACACATTTGATGCAGTACGAAATGTTCACTTTATAGTGTAAAAAAGTGTAGAGATAATGTTATTCATTAATTTTACTTTTGTAATATAATTGATGTACATTTGTTTGATTTTCTTTTCAAACACACATAATTGGTAAATATATGACTGTGTTGTAGTTGAGTCACTTGTTAAAAATTGGAATATTATATCCGAATGTTAAGTCAGATTACATTTTACTTCATTTTAAAAATTAAAATTATTTAACAGAATAATGCTAAGCTATGATAATAACTAATTTTTCACTTAACTAAAAGGAATGTAATTAATATTATTTATACCCACATAAAGACAGAATTTTCCGCAATCCACATTTTAAAGGGCCGAAACAGCATTAAATGTTTAATCAATCAAATTACAGCTCAAAAAGTATTTTAACTTATTATAAATACTATGGAAATAAAGGCAACATATGTATATACCCTGGAGTATCTAAGTCAAATCATCATATCGTAATAATCGCATTAGTATTCCATGACCAAATGAAAGAATATTACTTTAGTTCATCTTTATACTGCAGAATAAATACTACATTAATAAATTATCACACAGAGTTAAAATTGTTAAATACATTTTTAATTTGAGTTGCCTCAGTTGACAGTTTTCATCATCGCAAAATATATTAAAAATTTAAGTTTACCTAATTCTTATTTAAATATAAAAAAACTGTACTTATGATAAAATTTAACTTAAAACAACTTGAATTTTGAATATACACCAATGAAATGTATATATATATATATATATATATATATATATATATATATATATATATATATTTATTAATTAATTAATTAATTAATTTATTAATTAATTTATTTATTTATGTATTTATTTCTTTACTGATACAAATTAATGTAGCTAAATAATTCAAATCATTTTCCATTTCATATTTTTCTAAACGTGTATGGTACCTACGTAAACACATTTTAATACATTCAATTGTTGCCTTCAGAGCCATTTAAACCATTCTAGAAAATTTCTACAAATTGGTAACCCAGAATTTTAACTTAAAAATATTATAAAATGTACTGTTATTAATTTTGTTATACTATATTATAAACCCGACAGTGATGGGTAATTCCCCAAGTTATATGTATATATGTGTGAACGCAAACTATTGAAATAACGCAGATTTGAATGTTCGGAGTTTTTATTTTTACATCTACATAAAATAAATAAATATTACAACATAAATCTACCCAACAAAGGCCATTAATCGTACCGCACTCACACACACACACACACGCTGCACACTATCCGCACCGGACGGAAGGGCCATCAAGCCTTCAGACAGACCATAGTGCTGACCAAGCTTGTCAGGTTTTACACCTTAATAATAATAAAACAAAGAACATATATATTATAATAATTTTAACATATGTTTAGTCGAAACCAACAGCAGATAATGCATCGGTAACCGTGACTATGAACATTTTTTATGACATTATTTTATTCTCAGCAGTTTTTAGCAAGTAGTTATGCATTTTACTACATAATACATTGATTTAAATTATATCAAGTAAAGGGAAAAATTCTTATAAACCAAAAATTAGGTATGTGTGCCCAAGTGTGTGACACAATATGTTCAGTGTGTGTTCCGTTTCACGCAAACGGAGCAATAATTGATTGGTAATTATTACAACGGTGAACTTACGACGACATTACAAACAATGGTCGTTAGATGCTAATAAAAATCAAAAGAACAACGGTTGAAACCGTGAAATGGCGTTTCGCAAAAGAAAGTGGAAAAGTGTTTATGTTCATCGAAAAAAAACCCTACCTTGGAAAACGGTGTTGTCGTTTTGTATTACAGCAAATTCAAAACACAATCGTCAATTTTATTTCTATAATAATAATAAACACACACACACACACACACACACACACACACACACACACACACACACACACACACACACACACACACACACACACACACACATACGCGTACACACATAATTATATTTACACTAACGTACTGTATATAATATATTGACAAATAATGATAATTATTATTGTTAGTGCCTTCGCATTGCGCGTGGCCACTCGAAAAAAAGAAAATACGCGACGATGCCGAACACCAGTCGTTTTCGGTCAATTCTTTTTCATCGATATTTCCCAACGCACGTCGCATTATTAGCATTTTCAATGTTTGTATAGGTTTCAAAACGGAAATCTTATCCATCGATTTATGACTATATTATCATTATTATTCTCAATACGTTTATTGTCATTACTCATTTGTAGATATAGGAGCGCGCTCGCAATTTCTTTTCTTTTCTCGCTATCGATTGCTGCGCCGTAAAACCGTAAATACATATCGCGCGAGTTTTTATCGTCTGAACGTTTCCAGCCAACCAAACGGACGAACAGTTTATCGGATGTCTCCGTTCAAACGCATGCGTCACATACTTGAAATATTATCCTACTAAAACGTGTGAAATTAAAATGTGATAAAAAGGAACGTTTAACCGTGATGGTTTTAAACGCATGGGTGGATTGGAGAGAAGTTCGAAACCAAATATTGAGGGCACTTATTTTTTTTTTTTATACAATGAGTTAATAATTATGTTCTATTCATTATTTTTGACATCGTTTAAGTGAATTTTACGAAAAAATCATTTTTATCTGAGACGTGATATTTGTTTTTTCTGTAGGTAATTTCAGATGAAAATTTTCATTGAAAACAATCACCGTTTGTAACATAATATCATAAAAAAGAATACTAAAATTGTATTATTTAAAGTTTTGTAATCGCATCAATAATAAAAATGGAATGGAAATCACATTTGAAATTTAATGCATCAGAGTATACAATGGTAGTACATTTTTACAAGGTACCCTGAAGATGTGCTCACCACTACTGTAAGCTTTAAACTCTTCTGTATTTTAGACTATTGGTCAAAATTTGAAAAATCTTGTAGATAAAAATAGTGATAATGTGATTTTTTATCCATACACAATCGTCAATAACGAATGGAACAAAAAAGACAAGTGGCATTCGGGGACTGCCGCGATAAAGCTCCTGCATATTAAATAAATAAGAAGTTGATATTATAATTTAAAAATTTTTTATTATTCTAATTATTCAGGAATTTGTATCATAGAAACTATAGGCCTATGATAACTAAAATATGAAACATAAGTTTTTTTTTCTCATAAAATGAGTTTTGTTGGTATGACAATAAGGTTTGCCACGCGGTAGACAGAGAGGGGGATTACGGGATTCCGCAGGTAGTGGTCACGCTTTTTCGTTACGAAATTTTTTTTTTCAGTCACTACATCAGACCTGCGATAAAAGCTATGCAATAGCTTAAAAAAGTTTTTACACTTGTCGAATAGATTTGAAACTATTCTTTGCTGTGTACGCTGCAAACGTCATCTGCATGACCGTGAATCACGCGCGGCGTACGCGACGACAAATCAAAAGTGAATTCGGTGCAAACCTCGTCAAATCCACACTGTCTCGTTCTCGTATAAGCCCTGTACTCGTCGTCCGAGATTAAGTATAAATCCAAAAACCATCGTAAGACGTTCCGTCATCCACAAGTGCAGGTGTGATTCGGCGTGAGTCGAAACGCTCTTTTCGTAGAATTTTTTGTACGCATATAACATTAGGTATGTACTTTATGAGTAGAGAGAATACTAAATCCTATATTTTTTTTTCCTGTGTGTAATTGTTGAACGGGACTTTGTGGCATTAGGATGGCTGCTACGAAACCTTCATGTGCGACGAAGTGTTTGCACGCTATACTCGTACGTCGAGTGTGTTGGTTGTCCGATAGAGATTATTGACGTATTCACCCGAAAAACGGACTAAAACGTAAACAAAACAATACAATACATTATCATGTCGTCCGAGTGTCTCTACGGAGCTGTACCTCACATAATGATGGCGCACCGAAAAAACAAAAAACAAAAATAGCCGACCAACCGTACACAACCTAACCCAAAGTGTACATCGTACTGTATTGTACGAACGGAGAGAGTTGTTTATATAAAAGTCTGACGGACACGCAGGGTTTCACCGTGACCTCAAAAGTCGAATACCGTTCTGCAGACACGTTTTGTTATCACGCCAGACGTGATACCGCCGTCTCGCACAGCATGCACGTGTATTTCGACTCGACACTCGGCAAAGTGGTCGTGAACACAACGGGATCGACGACATGTCTACGTACGAGTGACATTGACAATAATCGTACGCGTTCGTCGACGATATTATTAACTCATATGATGTACACTTTGGGCCGCCGAGCCGCACACCATAATCGTGAGATATTAAAATATTATTGTTATTATTGTTATTACTTATAATTAGGGTTGTAAATTTGAAATATTTCACTTGAAATTAATAATTTGTTGAATATATTATTATATTAAAATATATTGATAAAACACAGAAAACATTGATTATGAATAACTTATCAGTTAGGTATCGTTTATCAACCAAGGTATACGAATGAAAATCCCTACCCAAATACTGTTAATGGTCAATGGTTATAAATTATAAATTAATAATTATATATTTATATTTTTCCCTGTTGGCATGTGGCTGACTTCAATATTGTCTTATAGTCGGTTATCTAGTTTTTTATATGTCTATGTTTGTGTATTATTATTATGTATGTAGTATGTAACTATGTTACATATTTTCTTTATTTCATACAATTAACCAACTTTTAAAAATGTTCACTTGGAAATAAAAAAATATATTTTCCATGGAAATGAAAATAAATTTCATGAAATTGTACAACCCTACTTATAATAACTTATCGGGTACATCACGCATGTTCCGTACACGTGGGGCCCTGTGAATTTGTAAAACGCACGTGCGTGATTTATGCGAGCATCGACTCGGGTCATTGATCATCGAAAACGGGACGGAGAAAAATAAAGAGACAAAAAGAGAGAAAGAGAGAGAGAGAGAGAGAGAGAGAGAGAGGAAGGAACATCACCTCGACGATGATTCAACGACGTGTCATCCTATAGGTTCTGAGTACCTATACACACGCACGTTACATAGGTACGTACGTGTATACGCCTGACTTGGCTAAAAGCGCGTACGTGCAATTATTACGTTATAATAATATGTGTCGTCGTACGTACATAATAAATGATTAATATACGGTGACGTGTGTGTGTTATAACGTAAGTGTACGTATAATGTATGTGTGTGTATACATTACGGCGTTCTTGATGCGAGCGCTTTCCGCACAAAATATAACATATTAAGCTCTTCGGGCGCGCGCGCACGGAGATATTTCGTTTTCCCGCGCGTATCAATCAAATCGGCCGCCGACGCGACGTCGGATGAATGATTATTATTGTTTTTGTATTTAAATCGAACGACGGCGGCGGCCGCGTGATGTTTCGTAAATTATTACGTACGTACTGCGGTTATTATTATCATTATTATACCGTTGCCGGCGCGCGCCGCGCCGTGTGAAATCACACCGTAAAACGTCTTTTGTCGGTTCGTGGCGACTCGAGTAGTAAAAAAAAAAAAAAAAACTAAATAATTCGCTGCCGAGCGCTTTGTCCTTAAAGACGCGGAATGACATATTACTGTAATGACACACAAACCAATTATAATTATTATACGTGCGCCGTAAAGGCACGTGTATAATTTTATTGTGAAAGCCACCGGCGCACAGTGGGATGAAATCAATTCTAGCGCGCCAAAATTATTATTTTTGTAAATAAAATTTTATTTACGAGAATACAATTTTTTTTTAATGTAAATAGACTTTATAAACTTAAACTACTTAAATCTAGGTCAATATAACTATTTTCACTGCCATCATTTAATAATTGTTCGATAGAAGATTTTCCAAAGTGTTCTTCTTCTTCTTCGTTACTGATTATATTTTCTAATACCAAAAGTGATTTTACCTCTTTCGGAAGGTCATGTGGGTTTTTTTGGTAGTTTTAGAATCGTTGATATTTTAGGGTCTGATAATACCAATAACATTTGGGATAAATCTGTATTTGTATTAACACGAGATGATTTTCTTGTATGAATGATGCTTTTTTTGGTATCAAAAGACTTTTTAATTTTAATTGCTCTCTTTGGAGTAGACGTGGCCATTTCTAATACATCTGCAAGCGCTCTGTTTCCACTTTTATAAAATTTTGATTCAAAGTTTTATTTTTATTTTTACAAAACAGACCCTATTATAATATTAGTTTTAAAATTGTTGTTGTTTCATTCGGAATCATCTTCATTGACACTGTCACTGTCACTGTTACTATCAGAGTCGCTATTTGTGTCTACCTCAACAATTATTAGTGCCCTAATATCTTCATCTAGTGATTTTAAATTAATTTTAGATGTTAATCTAATAACAGATATTATGTTAAACATAGACGCAACTCGACGTAGATAAAAATTATGTCATTGAAAAGCTAAGAAGTTTTTGAGTAATACCTATATATTTATTTATGATCATTTTAGATCTTTTCTTATATAATGTATTTAAAAATGTAAAACCTTGTACTAAAAAAAATGTTTGATATTGATGCAATATATATAGGTATACCATGCATCCATTAGAATAACATGTATGAATTTAAATTTAACTTACCATTTTTAATGATGTTCATTTTAAAATAATAACTTAACTTTTATAAAATTGAACAAACACACTGAACGTGATCGACAAAGAAGTGAATTGATATTCTTAATCAACCGTAGATATTGTAGATTTTGTCTTTAATCGTTTTAAAGTTATCGCGTTTTAAAGTGGTTATCGTTGTTATAATAACCCAATGTCTATTAAATGTTTTTCCATTTATTGTACTGATATAAAGTAAAGTGCTAAGTATCTAATTTTTAATCTTTTTTTTTTTCTATTTTGTCCGCCTAAATATTGTATTTCCGACCACTGTGCGGCGGTTACTATAGAAGTCGACGTATAATATTCAAATGGTCACGGCGGTGGTGGCGTTGGAAGCCGGCCAGTATGTACCTAAACACATAATACAGTTTTCTTAACACCTGTTTTGTGAAGTTTATACACATGAATGTTTCCCCCCCCGTGATTCTTGTCGTGTTTATACCTGTATATAGTGACCATCGTGAGAGATATTAAACATCAGATAATATCGGCCGCAGCCTGCCGGTAAATAGTAGATATTTATATATATATACATGCATGTCGCAACACTGAACCGCACTAATAAATAATTATAATTATTATCGCGTTTCAATGTATACCATTTGTATGTATGTGTGCACGAGCATATATGTATAGGTATGTGATTGTTGTGAACGGGATGTAAAAAAATGCGCCTGTTATCCTGTTTATCACACATACTATACCTATATATAGCTACACCGGCTGCGGTTGCTGCACCAGAAGAGATTCTTCTTCTCATTGCAGACCACAGAGGAGAAGGAACCGTTTTTCCAATTGTCACTTATCGTTACCATCATGAAACTCTACATAAAAAAAAAAAACAAAAAAAAAAAAAAACAAAAACAAAAAGACCTATTCAAATATACATAGTGGTTTTCCATAATATATTAATCACTATAACAACAACTAAACATAGGCGCAACTAGAGCTCTATTTCTAGGTGGGCTACATTTTAATAATATCAGTGACCCGTATTATATCACACCCTTATTATCGATTATCAACACTAACATATTTATATTGATATTGCTTAGAAGTCCTTATATCTGTGATGGTCAATAATTGCTTTCAAAGTAGAATTTTTCACTTACAGACTAGCTACCTTAATAAATTTGAATAAAAAGGATATAAATAAATACATATATATATATATATATATATATATATATATATATATATAATCGATAAAATATACAGTTCTAGCTGTTAATGTTTATTACAAATCTACTAGTTAAATTAACATAATTTTTCTGTCCTTTTCTGCAATTTTTTTTACAATATCATCCACATTTAATTTGTAAGTTACATATCTTTCTATATTTAAAATAGATAAAAATGTAAAGCGATCTTGTGCCATGGAGGATCTTAGCCAAATTTTTATTCGTCTCATACTTATAATACAATAAAATGAACCTGGATTATTCATTTATTGATAATTAACCATTAATTAACCATTGATAGTACAATTTTTGATAATAATATAATGATAATATTCGTATTGTTGATGAATTAAAACTATTAAAGACAATAAACACAAAATTTATGGGATTCGGGAATTGCACTTATCGTTCGAAAACTGGGTGGGCTATAGATAAAACTGGTTGGGCTAAGCCTACCCAAGCCCTCCCCCCCTATTTGCACCTATGCAACTAAACATTGTACTATATTACGAGTATATTATAATCTATACGTACTATGAGCGTAAAAACGCTAGAAATAATCAAATGTCGTAAAAGTACTTAAATCAAAAATATTGCCTTAAAAACATTGCGACTTGTGACATAAAGTAAGATTGAATTTCAACGGTATACCTACTTTTGTATTGGTTTCTTGAACATTAATATTCCGTCTAAAATCAATTGACGAATACACAGTGAAGTCGGTTATAGTAAAGTATGATGTTCATTTTACAATACATATAATTAATATATACAAATTAGAAAACTGTACAGAAGAAAAGAACATTCAAATGTGTTCACCCCACGTGCATTTTGGAGGATTTAAAATAAAGAATGGATGAATATATTTTCCACCAATCTTAATAGTTTCAAATCTTATTTCAATTCTTACACAGAATTTACGAATTTTTTTTATTTTTTTTTTTTTGCACAATCATTTGGGAATACAAAAAAATTTGATACGATAAAATCAACTATATAGGATGTCTTCGAAGGTACTGGGTACATTCTAATTTTTATAAATTATTTCTCTTGTGGAACAACACAAAAAATAACAATGATATAGAACAAAATATAATTCATTTTGGAGAAAAATTAAATTTTCCAACACAATTATAATCGACTCTTAAAACACTAATCTCAATTCTTAGTTTAAAATTAATATTATAAGTAATTCTATTTGTAATATTAAACATTATGATATACCCACACGAATGAATGTTGAGGCACAATAAGTATAATTACGAGTCAATACGAAAATTAATTAAAGAATGATTTATTCAACTTATGATTCGTTGAAATTAATATTCAAAGAATCTACTTGCTAAGGCATATTCCTGAAACTAGTACAAAATGAATTACGTAAATGGTGCACTATTGATTCAAATCTTTAGTCGTAATTTTTATTTTAACCACACGTTCAAACCAAAAGACGTCGACTAAACGTTTTCGATTGAAGATAAATAATATATAATTAATATGTACTTTGGTGTCCATGACTCATATTTAATACAGTTATTAATTTTTTTTCCTTTTAAAGAAACTAACGTCTAAGTTAAGTCTCGGCTATTCGATTAAACACCTTAAGTATACAACACAATTCAAGTGCTGGGTAAAAAAAAATCAAAATTTATTTAGTAATTGAATTTAATACTTGATTCAGTGACAAAAAAACGAAAGTTTTGACAAAAGGCAAGAAATTAATTTTAAAATCTACTTTTACACATCTAAGTTGAAATCAATTTTAATTCGCACTTGGGTATATTACGAAGATAAACATGAAAAATTGTCCTTTTTATAAACACATATATTTTCAAAAGAATATAATATTATGATTTTGTAAAACTTTTCCCTCTAAAAAATAATTTATTTTCACTGTAAGAAAAAAAAATCCTTAAAAAAAGCCCACGAGTAGGTATACACACTCAAGAATACTAATACTATTTGCACATATTCTAATAACAAATAATACCGACTACATTTTTTTCGCAATAACGCGTGGTTACTTCCGTACACCGTATGCGCGATCCATTAGTTTATATAGTGTTTATACAATCGTTGTGACGTACTGTGTATAAAATATTATTATAGACGACTCGACATGCCAATATTTATTATTTATATGATTTTCAGTTGACGGCATCTGATAAAAAAAAAAATTCTATTACGCGTCTAATAATGTGTAGGTGGATAAAATATATGTTCAATTAAATTTAATTCTATCGTGATCGTCATTCGCGAAGCAGCGAGGTAATGCTAATACGTCCAAAACGACACGAAAAAATAAAATAAAGTACATATAAATGTACGCACATTAAAAAAGTGATTGTTTGGACGTGTCATTGAATCGGGTGGCGTGAATAATTTTTTACAGTTGTTATTACGTTTAAAGGTCTGACGTTAAAAAATAATATTCCGACGCACTTTCGACCGATGGCCTTTTTATCGAATACAGCGTACTAGCACAGGAAAAAATTTGATTATCTGCACACGCTTAAACGTGCGATACCGGAGTTTTTTGAATCGCACGCGAGTTACGCGTGAAATCACGAGGGTTAAACGGTAAAATATCACACACTTTTCCTATAATTATACGGTCGTAAAATTGTCCTGTGCACCGGAAATCGGAGTTCGCACTTGGAGTTTATTACTCTTTACGTCATACACAAGTCGATATAATTAATGTTCTGAATATTATTAACTACCCTGTTAACGACTGTAGGAAAAAATCGAGTGTGCGTGTATTCTCGTCGTTTGGCGTTGGATTTCAAATCATTAAACTACCAACCGATCGCGCGGGTTTTATGCGTACGTGTGCGCTGTAAAACGGAGCTAAAAGTGATTTGTGTTATAAATAATAAACTATAGCTACCCGATCCCCTTCCGGAAGGAGGTTTTTCCTTGTGTTTTGATTTTGATCGGAGTATAGCCACCATTCCACCAGAATTCAAGCACGGGTAAAATATCAGATATTAACAACAGATATTAACATATAAATCAATATATCAGACAGTGCACGGAACCCGACTAATTGAATATATTTTGTATAAATGTAATAATAACAACAACATCTAAAAACTGTAACATATAAAAGCATTAAAATAATGAAATCAGTCGTACGGTTATACTTTCTATCCGAGCAAGATGGTATATATAGGGTGTTATTCATTTGAGCAAATTACTCTAAAGGTACTAAATAGTTTTATTAACACATCGTTTGGGTGAAAAATTAACTGAATCAATTGGCGATTTATAGAAAAAATAAATGCATTTTTTTTTTTAATTCAGTATTATTTCATTAAATGTGATCTCTGATTATATTGATAATATACTCAAGTTTGAAATATGAAAGTACAAAAACAGAAAATATAATAATAATAATATAAAGTATTTTAGGATAAAAATCAAACAAATTTTGTATTATTATAAAACCGTTTTTGAAAAAAAATTACCCAAACAAAAACCACGCTTATATATACATATGTACGCGTTCGACCACACAAAGTTTCATTGCTTAATGTACAATCAACAGTCTAAGTGTCACGGAAGAAAACCAATAAAGTTATACCATGGAATAACAGCATTCAACAATGCATAATCACAGTCGCGGTCATGACAGCTGTGTGTTATCATATTATGCGGTTTGTTCAAAAGTCCAAGAAATGTTTAGAAAATGTATTCTAACTCATATATCTCTCTCCAACTTCAATTAAATATTCCACAGTCTAAGTATCACGGAAGAAAACCAATAAAGTTCTACCATGGAATAACAGCATTCAACAATGCATAATCACAGCCGTGGTCATGACAGCTGTGTGTTATCATATTATGCGGTTTGTTCAAAAGTCCAAGAAATGTTTAGAAAATGTATTCTAACTCATATATCTCTCTCCGACTCCAATTAAATATTCCATTAGCAAAAGAGAGAGATCCAACGCATTAAAAAACTGAATCACATTTTTATTTTATAGATAGGTAGGTACTTAAAACGAAACCAATCGAAAAACGTTTAGGAATTCGCGTGAAAACGTGTCGGACAGATCGATATTTCTCGACAAAAATAAAATAAAATATATATACATCTCGCGTTGCACAATATCAACACTCATCGTCGTCGTCGAATAACAAAATATAGGTACTAGCGGGTTGGTGCAGGTGCCGGTGGTGGTAGACCAGTTGAAGGCAATAACTCCTTGCTACACGAATAAACATGATATAGTGTATATAATATATTTACACTGAATATATCGTGTACGGGTTCTCTCTCACGCTTTGATTACACAAGTCCGACAACAATCGGAGATTCGTCGTCGCCTTCCGTACGCGCATTATATTATGTACTATTACGTATTTCCCCAGTACGTAGGTATCACGTCACACTGTAGAGCCGCAGCACTTTCAGAGGTCTATCGGTTCACACGACACGGGCGGCATCGGTATCGACGATGATTTTCCGAAACACGTCGCGCGATTTATCACCGATGTTCCGATCACGACTATGTAAATGGTTGAACGTTTTCTCCGCGTGCTATTGGCGTGTCCCGAAATTTTTTCTCGATTATCTGCAGCAGTCTGCGATCGTCTCGCCTCCGTTTCACCCTAGCGCCCACGAATTCCAAACGAAAACACGGCGAGCTAAACGCCACACGCGAAGTCGGTCAAAAGTTATTAAGTCGTATTATTAAATCATATACCGACGGCGAGTAATATATAGGTACGATTTATTATTTTTACTATTTTTTTTTTTTTTTTTATTATTATTATAATTACCCGCAGTCCGTAACTAACGCGCGTCTATTATACAGTTATAGTATATATTATATTGATCCAAATAAACGCAATTAAATTCTCTCTCCGCGCACGGCCGTAAATTATGCCGCGCGAGATCGGTAGTAATGATTTATGATTTTGAAACCGAAAGGAGTGCCCCCGCGCGGTCAGGTTACACATAAAACTATTATAAGCTGTAAGACGTGTTCGTGAAGAAACACTAGTGACACGAGTAAAGTTAAGGTTGCAGTGGAACAGATGGTTTCATTCATTGGTCAGAATGTTCAGATATCCATACGGAATACGCACACGCAAAGTACACGATTCTTGTTGATCTGATCGTTATTTCTGTTAGGTACAACAAACGGACACACACACACACAAACATATTATATGGTGTAAATAAACCTTATGTAAGCTAAAACATAATTACGTATTTTAATACAGTATGGTATTTTCTTTTCAAATACCAAATTTACCTACTGTTTTTCAGATATTATTATAGATTGTCAATATATTATTTGACTAAAAATAAAAATATGGATTTTACACACGCGCGTCACACATTTCTCCACGTTTTCGAGTAAGCGTTTTTCCGCCTTTTATTCTACGTGTAAACGTTGGCAGTTACACGGCAGATAGTGTAAGGTCAATTTGATATTTTCCGTCGTCATCAGCTAGTCACAATCGGCTGAGACATATTTTACGACGGAATACAATAAAATCAAAACATTAACAGTCTTTGAATTCGTAACAACACTTGATTACTACACACAGCTCGTGTATAATTTCGCAGGAATAAAAATTAAAAAAATCACCGGTTATCTCGTAGGCGTATTACATCGGCTTGGAAACTTGTCATACGCCGCCAACAAACACACGTTGTCGAGACGACAAACGCTCACAAGCGTTCTGCACACATCATCCGCTATTGGAGGCTTTCACAATAAGAATTTTTTTTTTTATCTTGCACCGAATAAAATATAAATTTAAAAAAATAAACTACAGTCGACACAAAAATTAAAAATATGAAACTTCTGAACTCAGTTTGCATAATTTTATCGACATTCCAATTAAATCTAGATGAAGTTATCAAAAACAAAAAAAAATTCAATCTAATCGAATAAATTTTACCGATTTCATTTGTTTTTCTTTCACATTATCACTAACATAAGATATGTACTTAACGTGTTGTATAATGTTTTTTCAATTCTAAATATTAAGAGCAATACATAATATCATTTTATGAGTGTAAAAAGATTTAATTATTCACTGAATCGTATCCAATTTCGTTAAATAGAAATGTACGTGAAGAGAGAAGGGCCGACATTTTTTTAGCTTGCCTTAGGCGTCAAAATATCTAAATCAGGCTCTGGAATCAAGGGACGTGACCTCCAAACGCAACGTGTTCGAATCTCTGTAATTCACTGAATACACAAACAGTAATACTTCGACAGATATCATAGTGGCAACGATGAAAATTAAAAGGATCCAAATGCCGAATGATGGAGCCGAGAACAGGTAACCTAACCAGTCACCAAATATATACTGGAGGGCAAAAGACTGCAAAAGAAACCAAGACAACGGAAAAGGGCATGGGCAAAAAGGACCTTACTACGTTGGACGTACTCTATGGTGAAGAGATAGTTATTGACGAAGAAAGGTGAAGATGTAAAGTGGTGGTTTCGACAAAAGACCTTCTGAATGGTCTAAATCAAGTCAAAAAAAAAAAACAAAAAAACGAAATTAGCTATTGCAGCTACATAAGATCGATATTGGAATTTATTTTGTTATTATCGTCGTTTACACATTACTGCACTGCATTCAATGTGGAAATGTACCGTGTTATGATGTGAGTAAACTGGACACCACGCGACGGCTAATTCGCGTCATAATACATTATTGTTACGTATTCGTTATATACATTAGGCGAGTGCGATGAGATGTGTATCTAAAAACAATATTACTCAGATTATTAAGGTATGCATTTACGAAGGTATTATATTATTACGCTACATGGTATTAGACTAACATAGGTGTAAAAATGTGATGTTGATATTGTGGCGATAGACGACTCGACAACGGAGCATCGTCGGGAAAGTGATCCAGAAAAATACAAAAGTGCGTGATGAGATGAATATCTTATCTAATTAAATATTACACGAATTAGCGTTAATTCGAAAGTCTTAACTAAGCGTCGGTTTGCGTTCTATTCTCTCGTAAGTAGTATCATATAAGTGCATTCACGACAATCCAGAAACGTCGATTGTCGAGGTCCCGAGACTAAATCCCGATTTCGAAGTGGTGTTTCAAGGTTTGAAGTTTGCTGTACGCCCTGATGGTAAATAATAAATAAACTATAAAAACTTTGTTAAATAAAACACATAATGGTAAACTAACTGCCTATTAAACTCGGATCGACTCAAAATTGTGCATTTTCATCAACTATACATTTTCTTCGGATGAAAAAAAAATGTTGGGAAAAGTTTGGTACGTACGTAAGGTGTATATACCTATATATATGCTATATTCGCATCCTATATTGTAGTCATATTATATTATTATGGTCCAGCGTGATGTCGATTACGACACAGGAGAACGATTCCAGTGCATACTGTAGTATTAGGCAACGAACACAAAAACTTCTAAACGACATTTGTAATACTTAATATACTAGAATAAATAAAATATAAAAAACAGCTAATAAGCATTTCGAAATATTAACTCATATAAATTTTAATAACAATATCACGACGCTTGACCATATGCATGGTAACCAAAAATATGTTTAATAAGGTTAAGTAAATATAAAACAAAAAGATTATTGTAAAATATAAAAGGGAAAGGTAGGGCGTTAAATAAAGGACTCTGTGACGGTCGTGTGACTCGACCGTTATAGGTAACTTACCGTAATTTTCCAAGTGTTACTTTATTTCAAATTTAGGTTTTGTGTCTATGCGTACGATTTGATCGGCGTATATGACAATACCTATATAGAATAAGACGCTATAAACATAATTTTAAAATACTCTGGAAAAGGATAAGTAAAAATAAAGTTATTTCCATTAGAATTAAGACGATCATCATCGCTCAGGCATCAACCATGTGCTCTATTTAATATTTTTTCAGAACGAGTATAATGTTACAAGAACATCGGAATATACGACTGCGCTTTTATTGCCGCCGCAAAAATTCCTTTCCGACTCGCACGTTAATTCCTGCGCAACTCCTTCATAAAAATTCGCAAACGATTAGTAATAATGTTATACGTACCGTGGTCATCAAATGGCAGGTTGGCGTGAAATAATTCAATTATTATGACCTAAGAAATTTGCGCCATCGCCATCGTTGTCGTCGTCACATTGGTAAATCAAAATCTAACGCAACACGGAGTCGAGATTTTAACTGGGTCAATATTTTTTTTTTTTTTAACACCCCGCAGAGCTTATAATAACGATCGTTCTACATTATTTATTGGATACTTACCTACTTTAAGTCGTGCAACGTGAAAAATAAAAATACGAAATTGATCTCGTGTACACGTGGCTTTTGGTTGCCATCGGTCATTCGTTCGTACTATACTCTCCGCTGCAAAATGTACGTTAAAAAAAAAAAACAAAACAAAAAACGGCGTTCGCTATCAACGATATACTATACTTGTGTCGAGTAACCTTCTACAAAACGCTCGGTTCGTCCAATGGAATGTTGCGTTGTATAAAATACTTCAGTTGATATCGACCCGATAATGATTGTCTAATTTTATTATTATCAGACTGTATATACGTAGTGTCTGCCAAGAGTAGAGTATTGCGTTTGTGAGTGGAACAACTTTATTATATGTTATTAAGATGCTAAGTGTTGCCAGTGGGCGGCTTCTTAATCAAATTTTCACGTCCTGTTTTTCTCTTAGCATATTAGCTTATTGTACATAAATTGTATAGATTGTTTATTTCTAATTAAAATTACTGAGAGTGTCATGGGCGACCCTCGCAAGATGTAAAAACGGTAGGTATGTGTGAGCTTAGGAATATAGATTTAATATGTAGAATTTGAAGTAAATATTCTTAATTTAAAAGATATGCTTTCATAATATTCGTAGGTTAGGTTTAAAATGTTTTAAGAATTAAATTTGTTTAAATTTTATTTTCCGGACACAAAGCGATATTCAATTCAATTATATATTTTGAATACAATATGAAAGTAATAGTTGACTGAAATCATAAATAGGAATGGAAATTTATGTTCTCAGTTAAAGCAAAAATGAAAATGTATCAAATAACATTTATTAGAAAAAAATATATATATTTATATAAACAATGAACATGTAGAAACATGTCAAACGAGCGTTACGCGAAAAAGGTAACGCTCGAAAATTTCACTGCCCAAACGGAAAGGACTGAACGCCGTATAAGATGTTTTCACATAAAAAAAAAAAAAAAAAAAATGTTATTAAGAGTAAGCCGTTGAGCACGATATTGTTACAACGCGCGCAGTTTACCAATATAATCGTTCGAAGTCCATCTAGACGGCGACAAGCGTTTTCACCCCGTTTACTCCCCCCCACCATATATATTATAGTTGATCGATAACAATAATATTGAATATAATACACAATATGCTGGGTACTTCTAAAAATATATTTTATAACAATTAGGGATACGAGTTGCAAGTTTCACAGCCATCTCGAATGACTTCGAACATAGGAAGTAAAAAAAAAAAAAAGCGTGAGCCGAAGCGGGGCCGGTTCCGCTTCCGGATAACTTCCGATTAATACAATCGACCGTGGAAGACCGAACATTAATGGGGACTTTAACCCAGGTAGCTCAATGTGTATAATATATATACTCGTAGTCGACCCCCGCGATGTTTCGAATCACGCTCGACTCCGCTTTCTCACGCTATTCGCACTTACCCACTAACGTATCCCACCCCTCCATACGGCTTCAACAGGTGGTTGATCAAACATGTTTACGACGAAAAAACTCTACGTTTATCGAGTGACTTTGGCGTTTAATTGACGATACAGCTGTTCTTACTAGGTTTCATTATTCTTGCAATACCTCGAAGTACGCGGATTATATACAGTTGTCCCGTGTTTGTACGTGATTATCTCGTCATGATGACGAGTGTTCGTGGTATAATCACGATTATGACTCTTATTACTAGGGCGAAGGGCTTCAAAAATTCAACAACTATGCCCTAAAAGAAAAATGCTTGAATGTCTTAAAAAATAAATAAATAAATATAATTAAAAATTAAAAAATTGAATTAAACAGGTATTTATTACAAAAATAATTGTAATAATAATTGAGTCCTTTGGAAATTGGTGGTTATTTTTTAAACTTACCTTAAAAAAAAAAACAAAACTTATATGTACAAATACATTTTTCGATTACATTTTTATGCCAAGTTGAAAAAGGGTGTATTCGTTAAATAATATGAGAACTATGCATTTAAAATACAAGTATGACAAAATATGAATTTATACTAGAAAAGGAGCTGAATATGCAAAAAATTACTTAAAACATCCGAACTGTTAAGGTTATGAAACCAATTTTTACATCACACACGTGTATTATATTTCGAATGATTAGTTGAAATACATTAAAGGGAACTCTTATAAGTCCCGAATCCAAAATGTATTACATTTCGGAATCCCCTCCGGTCTAGAGCATATATTTATTTATTATTTATTTCAACACCGCCGCCGCACGAGACACGAGCGGATGACTTATTTTTATTTTCGCCATCAACGGTCGCATTATTATTATTATTTTCTTTTTTTCTTGTCGAATTGGATCTCGTCCAGCGGGCACAACGGTTACCGCCCATCGACAGCCGTCTCTCCCACAGGGACTGCAAACGCGGAGTATGCGTGCGTGAGTATTATAACATATATGCGCCGCGTGTTAGGTAGGGCGAGGTGTACATTATATTATACACTGTAATGTGTAATAAGCGAGCACATGAGAGACGTACGTGTATGTGTATATGAAAAAACACGACGCGCGCGACACGTTGTCGACGTGTTCGTAACGGACACCGATTCCTCCTCGATCCTTCTCCTCCTCCTCCTACTCCTCCTCTGCCCCCGGGACTTAAATATTCGCGTGTTTTTCTCGCGTACAATATCTCACCACCAGCTGGCCTCGTCTATATACACTCAATACAACTCGCAGTAGATAGGTTGTCATTATACTTCACACACAGACACACACACACACACACACATAAATAGTACGGCCCACATAATATATACCTATGATAATAACACAACACTCATACACAAGTTTATAAATGTATACAGGATGTCCTACGAAGATATAACTTATGGTATTTTCTAAGATAATTAAAATCATAAAATTTTGTTATTTTGTAATTGTTTCGAATAATACTCGTAAGGATTACAAATTATTAATTTTTCAATTAATTGAAACGTTTATGTAAGATAATATTTGGTAGCTATTTATGCGTAAAATGCGATTTACACGCGTGATCTCACTTTTATTTTAAACCAGAGCACTTCGTGGATGATTGTCACTGAATGTTGACAACCAAGTTGAAAATTACTTTTTATCGCGAAAATTCTTCGAAGATGTTTATTGTATTTTATGGTACGCAACCGTTATTCTTTAAGCTGTCTTTCTATCAAAATGTGGCACCATACGATTTTATACCGACGCGCATTCGAATAATTTACTAGGTACCACAGCTAATCGTTAAATCGCGTAAATGCTAGAAATTTAAATATAGAGCAATCCAAAATAAATTAAGTGTTTCTTTTGATCATGTATACAAAGAAAAATAGATGTACATATATTCTACTCTAGTAAGTCTAAGCTTGTATTGAAGTAGTGAGTGAAACATTCTAGTTTTGTGAACAATATGATACTTAATATGAGTTATACTCGTGTGATAATATGGTATTATAATTATTATTTATTTATGAATTATAATAGAATATAGCATAAGTAATATTCACAAAAAATACTATTATAGTCTACATATATTAATGAAATTTATAGGTACCGTACTACATCACTATTAATAATTTAAAAATTGACTTTTATTTTAAAATTTTCGAAAAATTTGTCAATAGATCTTATAGAGTTTATTTTTCTGAAAAACTTTGAAGATTTAAGTTTTTATTTCAACTAGTTTTTGTGATTTTTTCAAAAGACTATGAAATATTCAAAATATTCGGAAAAAATAAACTCAATAAAATGACAGTTAAACTTTCGAAAGAAAAATTGTTATAAGAAATTATTTTTTTAAATGTTTTTTAAAACGTAGTATTTGTCATCTTAAAGTATTGAAAAAAAAATTTTAAGTCACAGTCTTCAACCTCGTGAGTCATATACTCGTATAAAAAAACAGACTCGATACCGCAGGAGATAATGCAAATGGGTAAATCTTCGTGTGAAACACCCTGTACATATATGCATGTTGTTACACTTAACGATGACTCGTAGGAGGGGGCAAGTTATGTGGCGAGCGCGCGAAATTCATACCACGATTTTATTACGACGTTACGTTTACACATTCCCGTTAACAATCGCGAATTTTCGTGTACTTGCGACGTTTTAAAGCTGTAGTGGGTACATAGATGTAATACATTTGTACACACGCGTACGCGAGTACATGCAGGTGAACGCGTATTTTATAAATATGGAAACGCCCGTTTGATAATACATTCGAGTTTTACCGAGGAATAAATCCTGGGTTATAAATACATATATATACATACACATTACACACACTCCGACATTATGTATGAAAAACTTTCACTCCAAATTGCACTCACGCGTCCAAGTTTGTCGTTCGAAATCAGTGTGCACACACGGTTTTTTGATCATTTGCTTTTTTATATCACCATTGTTTTTTTAACCACCACATAAGACGAGTTTAAAAGTTTAAAACGCCATACAATCAGCCAAATTACTATGGAATAAAAAATCATACCAATTGTTAAATATATATATATATGTATTTTTTTTACATTTCATCCACAGAGTTATTTACTCGTGTATAATATTTATATGCCATTTTAGAAAAATTAACTCTCAGGTAAATTTAAGACATCTATTTGACTAAACACCGACGTGTATGTATTATTGATAAATTACACAAAAGAAGTAATCATAAATTCATAAACGCAGTACCGAAAACTGGTTAAAAATATTGTTTTAATGTATTAGTATTTTATGGAAAACAAAATAAGAATAAGACAGCCGTATATATTGTATACTATATCGCATAATAATGGTAAAACTCGCGGGAAAGTTAAACATAACGGTTTTAGCATTTGACTGTAAAGTAGTAATATAAATATAAACACTTTATTCTCAGTTTGTTTGACATCGTAAAATTAAATTTATAAAAAAAAAAAATCGTCCCGCAGAACCGGAAACGAAGAGCCGGTGCTCGTCAGCGACTCGGTCGGTGTCGCAATGGCCTGAGGGTATAAATCATTGGTTGCCGGACAAGCTAATGTTCTTTCTAATTTGGCAATGACCGAAGTGATATACGAACATAATTTGTAAAAAAAAATAAAATAACGATATATTAACGGGTAATCGTATTCCAAATACCGGTGACTTACTAGATATTATATTATTATTATTATTATTAATATTATTATTATTACTACAACCACCGCAGGAGTCGTAACTCATTGGCAACGACTTTAAAAAATAATAAAAATACAAAAATTTTCACTTTTACGTTTACCTATATATCGATAAGTAGACACAACCGCAATTTTTTGTTATCTTATATATTATGAAAGTAATTGTGTGTGTGTGTGTGTGTGTGTGTGTGTGTGTGTGTGTGTGTGTGTGTGTGTGTGTGTGTGTGTGTGTGTGTGTGTATGTGTGTGTGTGTGTGTGTGTGTGTGTGTGTGTGTGTGTGTGTGTGTGTGTGTGTGTGTGTGTGTGTGTGTGTGTGTGTGTGTGTGTGTGTGTGGCGGCCTTAACGCATAGCCATTAAATAATCGTTAAGATGGGAAAACTATCGGCGGAACGCACGTTTCCTGTTAACGAAAAAACCATATTATGCGAGTATAGTGTATAACAGTAATAGTAATAATAAAATATATTATAAAATGTTAGTCGTTAGGGAGAAAGAAAGAGAGAGAGAGAGAGAGAGAGAGAGATAAGGTGACGAATAGATCCATTGACTTTATTACGGTAGACTCATGAGGGTTGAGTTTCGTGTAAACACGTCTCGTGTATACAGTTATATTATGAGTAGTAGTGAGTAATAAGTCATCTTATCGTCGTGGTAGGCCATTAAACATCGAGAAATTTGAAGTCTACGCGGCACCACACTCCAACAAAATAATTGCGTATGAAACGTGACACATTATTAGGATATTGCATACATTAAAAAAAAAAAAAAAAACTGAGTAAAAAACAATCTATCAATGACGAAATTTGAAATATTATTATAATAATGGAATTCTTTAAGATGAGCTGCGAAAAATCAAAGAAAATCATACAATGACAACGTTTGAATTTTATAGACGAATTAGAAACATTTCAAATACTTGATTCTTGCACTGTATTAGATTGCAATAAATTTAATTTGATATTCTGAATCAAGACATTATCGCTCAGGTTATTATATTTGGGTAAATTTAGAGTGGACAAAGAATTATTTAATAAATTAACAAACGCTCTGTTGACAAAATTACTAAACTGATTCTAGAATTTCGTAAGATCAAAATTAAACCCAAGGTTATCATTTTTTAAATTTAAAATAGTTCACGTCTATATAAATTAATTTGCTCATAAAAACAAACCGCAAATAAGTGTTAAATAGTTAAAAAGCACCAAAAGGCAAAGTTATGGAATTATACCACTAATTTATTTTTAATGATATTTTTTTTTTTTTTTGTTTTTTTGGTTTCTTGCAAAATCTTAAGCAATAAATACGATTTTGCTAACGATTTTTCAGTCATTATTTGTCATCGATTATTATAATCTATTTGTCTGTAAATGGTAAAGTAATGACTAATACTGCACAATAATTCACTATAAGTCAAAAATGTAACGACCGGTCCCATACACACACACACACACACACACACACACACACACACACACACACACACACACACACACACACACACACACACACACACACACACACACACAAACACACACACTGGCCAATACAACATATGTCGCAAGTGCTTGTAAATTAATTGACGGGCGACGACGAACGTATCGATAATAGCTATATCTACCATGATATGGTTACCCGACGTTTTCATTTTAACTAGACACCTTGCTTAATAGTTTACCGTAAATTAAAAAATAACATTCTCAAATGGGCCGAACTCGGAACAATCAATCTTTTTTGAAACAGCCACTTTTTACATCACATTCGATTATGCACACAAGTCAGACGTAAATAGGTAGCTCGTATAACAGTCCATCATACTCTTGCGACTATTGGTCTATGCTAAGTTACTCTTGTATCCGCCAACCTTCACCAAACATTAGCATTACCTGAATTTATCGTGGAGATGTATCAAAGAGTTTAATTCTCACGACTCATAACTTAATCCATTGAAAAAATGTGCTGAATATATTTAAACTTTTTTTCTGTTTACTACACTGAGAATAATTATTATTCATTGCCATCCTTAGCCTTGCGTAGAAATATTAGGTTCAACCCGAGAATGAAATAAATTTTAGACTTGATTGATTTATATTTAAAGGCAATATCTACAGATGTTTGTTAATAAAGACAATAATTTGTGGTTTATACATGAATTCGATATTTATCGATGATTTTAGATTCTGAGTGAAACGAAGGATCTTACGGTTTTACAATGATGTTTTTTGTTCTGCAAACCCTTTTTTGGGTAGTATTAATTTTTCAAAAAATTCATCCAGCAACTCAATAAGAAATTTGATCTAGATGGTACTTAAATTGGCATTTAAATTGCTATAAAAATAAGTAAAACCTAGAGATTCTACAAATAAAATACACACACAATTACTTACGAATGTGCTTTTTCATGATAAAAACACACTTCTATGCTTCACATTAGACATTTCAAAATTAAGTGTAAAATCTTTCCAAAAATGATTTTTTTGAAATAAAAGCTTTTAATTTTAAGATGTTGTTCATTTTTTAGTCAAATGTTATATCATATTTTATATTCTGTAGCGTACAATATATTGATGGTCTAATACTCTAGTGCACATATGTAGAAAAGTAACGTTAAATAAATTGTTCAGTAGATGGGTTTAAAAGTTCAAATTTTAATATAAATCATAGTAACCCAATTTTTTGTTTTTTATTTGTTATCTAGTTTTGACTATAATCATGTCATTTAACATGTTTACATGGAGAACTGCATGGAGTAGTTAACTCATATTTACCAATCACTTGTACGCTAGACCATAGATGTGTTGCAATGCAATAATTTAGTCATGAGTCATGTAGCTGGTATCATAGATAATATTTCGTCTGAAACAGACCGTTTTTTTCACAACAATAAATTGAGTTGAGTGTTACAGTTAATAATTAAAAGATTAGGATTAATTCGTTGTTGTATTTCTGCTAAATACGAATTATTTTTTTAAGGAGCCGTGATCATAGAATTTTCAGGAAAATCACAGACTATGTATCCAATGTCTAAATAATAATACCAAATTATAAATACTGTTAATTTCGTTTTTCTGAATATCTCCAATTTTGTTTTGTAAAATACTACAATTAGAGTCGTAATCAATACTGTTTTGTTCTTCACACATACTAGTACTAATAATTTCTTTTAATTATTTAGCTTTAAATATATTAGAAACGACACAAATGTTTTTCCTCTGTCAGTTGAATCTCGAATAACCCGCGTAGTCACGAGAGTAATTCTTTTTCATTGGTTTTTTTTTTTTTTTGTTCGTTTTTTCGTGCGTACAACATA
This sequence comes from Therioaphis trifolii, assembly GCA_027580255.1. NCBI lineage: Eukaryota > Metazoa > Arthropoda > Insecta > Hemiptera > Aphididae > Therioaphis > Therioaphis trifolii. Next base: position 103,721,247 of record CM050404.1, on the reverse strand, counting down.
CTTACGTATAACGTAGTCATTACAGGCCAAAACGTGAACATAAGGAATAAAGATGCATTCAATATTATCAACACCATGGGGTTGTGTAGCAGTATGTAAATTGTTTACAATCGTCGGCCCTCATTTGCCGCTGCAGAACATATCGAAATATCCCGAAACTCGTTTGTTTCAAAGTTATTACCGTTATATTAAGGGTAACTGTCGTGACCACATTTAGATCAAGACCGATTTTAACCGTTTTACTTCAATGGTTCATAGCACACATTGACGTAATAAAACGTTAAATGTTTATGTTCCAACCATATGGTCGACATTTCTTTCCACTGTATACGTATGTAATTTCATTGTTATTAGTATAATTATTATTATTTATTTATTTTTTTTTTTTTTTGAATAAGGGTTGGTAATAAAAACAAAAGGCAACACAACAATAAATTAGAACAAAATAAATTTTAATATTTGCTAAATAGGTAGTATCGAGGGTAAATAAAAATCCTCGGACAGTAGGTATTTAAACAAAAAAAAAAAAAAAAACAAATGATTATAAAAAAAATTAATTCTAACAAAATAATTTAGACAACTTAAATTCGTATTTTGTACAATTTCTAAACATAATGCCGTTAATGTTTGTATAATCCACTGTATATGTCACAGGAAAAATATTACGACTACTCTGGTATTTACGTATATTGTACAGCTAAAAGCAACTCGAAGAAGCGGTAAAAAATTGATGAAAATAAAAATGTTAAGAATAAGTTTGTAGGAAAAAAAATTGTTTTATATCCATTTTTATAACACTGGTTTTGGTTTTAATGAGATCAAGCGACTTTTTCACTTTAAACAAAAATAATTATTGATTTTACTACAGTTAAAATTTGCGTATAGGATAATATTGTTAAATTTATTTTAAACAACAATACAATGATATGACAATGCGTACGTATACACAGGCGTTATACATAGGTTTTTTAGCGGCCAAACCAAAAAAAAACAACAATGCTTGGAGGCAATCTTTGGTTTATCCTCTTACACGAGAAGAATAAAGTGATTAAAATCGTGTGCAACGTAACTAATTAAGTGATTTCAGATACATATATATATATATATATATATATATTGTATAAATCAACTATAATAAATAATTATATATCGTAAAACTATAATGACAATAAAAAAAAAATGTTTAAATAAAGATTTTAAAATAAATAATATTAAACGTAAACATATATTTAAAAGGCATCTCTAAATAGTTAGGACGAGTTGTGTTTTTAAAAACTTTAACAAAATAACAAAAATATTATACATTATGTTTTATCCCATTATTCTTACACTATAATATTGTTGTTCATATACATACGAGGAAATGTGTTTCATATTATAAACTATATATACACGCGTATAACATACAATTCGTTATTCTAATTAATATAAATATATAATAAAATGTTATATCTATGTAATAACGTTACTAGTTTAAATGTTTTTTAAATACGATTCTAACAATCGGTGTAGCCTTGCGGTGACGGTCATTGACGGTCACCGTTCGCCGAGAAAGAAAATTGAGAAAAATCGGAACATTAAGCGCGGTAAACATTAACGAACCAATCGTGATGATTTTGAAAAGATGCTCTCTATGAATTAGAAAAAAATCACCAACAAGTTCGTAAACCGTAGGGAGGGGGAATATTGTAAGGTTTGTGTTTTATTCTTCAAGTTCGGAGGACGTTTAAGTGAACACTTTATATAATATACACACCATGATATTATCTATACCTATACTAGCTGTAAATTATAGCCTCGAGCACGTTCACCGTTTCATTGATAATAATGATATCAAACATGCAGGTATTGTAGGTGTCTTCGTCGAGAAATTCAGGCTAAGAATCGCAAAAAATAAAAATAAAAATAGTAATAATAAAAATTAATGATAAAAAAAAAAATAGAGGGCGAGCGTTTTGGCGAGAAGGTACGTATTAGGGGAGGAGAGAAAGAGGACCTCTCGTGGGATCCGCGGGGAATCGGGTCAATCATTCCGTTAATCAGGCTAGTATTGTGCGCACGGCACACGGCAGAAGGACACAGCAGTATCATTAATCACACGACCGGAGACGATTAAAAATAATAACAACAATGACAATAGCAATCTAGACGAGGAAAAAAAGACGATAAACGATATAGATTTCGTTATTAAAGATATGTAGCGCCTTTATGTACAGATTATTATTATTACATTATTAGTTTGTATCGCATTTATACATATTATTGTATTTATACACACACGCGCGTGTGGGCTACTACGGTGTTATTATAATAATATGTTACACACACACACACACACACAAATATATAATATGTATCGTATACTTGTTGCAGTCATCGTCCAACGTTTGCTTTAGGACAGAGGTTCCCAACCTATGGTCCACGGACCACTGTTGGTCCACGAGACATTGCGCAGTGTTCCGTTAACCACACTTACAAAATTTAAAAATATTTCATTTTTTTTTTTTTTTTTTTTTATTTGTGAGGGTTGATAAATACTGATAAATGTATATAGAACTTAAAGCACATAATTTATTTATAGATTTTTATTCTTAATCCCAGTTATCTTATTATTTCAACCCATAATCTAATTGTGTTTGTACAGCAAGATTAGATTAGTGGTAGAATACAAGACTATCCTCACATTTTAATATTTATACGCTGACCTCACAGTTGAGATCCAACACATCGTTTTACATCATTTGCAAAAGCTTGGTGATGAATTTAATCGGTATTTCCCAGAATATTTTCCTTTTTAGATTTTTGTAAACTTTATACACCTATAAGATATTTATTGTACGTAATATTGTATGTAATATTGTATTTCTTTTGTATTTGTACTCAAACTTTACTATCTGTACTATTGGGCCTCGGCCCGTTTTATTCTACCGAATAAATTATTATTATTATTATTATTAATATAATGGATGATGTACTGTTTTTTTATTGTTAGTAATTTGCATTAAATGTTAATAATTTTAAACTTTTATTTTGAATTGATCAAGTTCAAACATTATTATAAGCCCGATATTAATGAATTTCATTGGTTTTAATTAACTCGTGATCTAAATCCTAAAATATGTAGAACAAATTGATTCTTGTTTACAAGACAAACGAAGACTAAAATTGATATGGTCCGTGACATATTGAAAGTTCTCAAAGTGGTCCGCAGTGTAAAAAAGGTCGGGAACCACTGCTTCAGGAGAACCGACGACGGCGTACGTACCTAGTGTATAGACGCAGTTTGGTAGAGTAACGTGTGTGTGCGCGTGTGTGTGTGCGTGTGCGCGTGCGCGTGCGCTTCTGTGGCTTCTTGCATGAGAGTACGGTTTGACCCGAACGCGCTGCGAGGTTAGGATCGTTTGTCCGTCGCTTATTGTCTCTTTTTGTTTTTTCTCCTCTTCTCGGAGACGGCGCGTGTGCGCGCGTACATTACCGTAAGGTCGTACTACGTGAATACCTACTCGCGTTGTTCGTGTTTGCGTATGTGTTATATTATTATTATTATTATTATTTCAAACGCGCGACGGCGGACAATGGTCCTTCGTTAAGGTGTCATTGTGCGAACGAATCGACCACCGAATTCCTCCTCTACATGAAATACTGTGCGTGTATGTAAGTTATATGTAAATGTGTGTGTGTGTGTGTGTGTGTGTGTGTGTGTGTGTGTGTGTGTGTGTGTGTGTGTGTGTGTGTGTGTGTGTATGCGTGTGTGTGTTATATCCTACGTATGGATCAACAGGCGCCCGCGTTTCCTCGCGTAAAACAAAAAAAAAAACAAAACGAAAACCGTAAATTGACTTCTTCTCCTCCTCCTCCTCCTACTCCTCCTCCGTCTCCTCTTCTTTTCGGCGACGGCGCCGCCGTCCCGTGCACGGTGTATACTGTATACGGTTAGTACAGCGTGCAGTTGTCAATCACACGGGTACCATTTGTCTGACCACCGGTTGACCGTCGGCCGTGGTCACGCCGCCGCCGTTGCCGCCGCCGACTGCTCCCAAGTACGAGCCGACTTTTTGCGCGGGTCCCTCGGCTCCGCCACCGTTCATCATCATCAACTGGTGTTGCTTCTGTTGGTGCTGGTCACCCGAAGCCTTGCACGGCACCGCGGCCGGATGGTTGTTGTGCAGGTGATGGTCGATCGGCTGGATCTGTTGGTGGTGCTGTGTCACCGCCGCCGCCGCTGCAGCCGCTGCGGCCGCCGCCGCCGCCGCCGCCGCCACCGTGTTCTTCGGCTGATGGCGTTTCTTGTGCAGGGCCAGATGGTCGGACCGGGCGAAACACCGCTCGCACACCTCACACCGGAACGGCTTGTCGCCCGTGTGCTTCCGATAGTGTCTGGTCAGCTCGTCCGACCGGGCGAAACTCCACTCGCACGCTGACCACGTGCACCGGTACGGTTTTTCGCCTGCAAAACACGAATCATATATACTTACGATATGATCGATATGAATGTCATTTAAATGGTATCAAAAACATATTGTAAAAACGCGCGTTTAACAGCTATGGTACACTTTGCAATGACAGCGGTTGCGGTTTTTGTACGGTGTGTACTAGTTGCGGTCATAATCAAAAATTACATACTAGTTGCGGTCACCCCTCAAAAACGTTACATACTAGTCGCGGTCACCCATCAAAAACGTTACATACTAGTTGCGGTCACTCAAATAACAATAACTAAGTGTATACTAAATAATATAATATAATATAGTTTATACATATTATAATTAAATATGAAATTAATATTTGGTTTATTTATTTGATTTAGAAAAATGTATTAATCGACACAATTAATATAATATAATATGTATAATACTGTCAAATAATAATTATTATATAACTTGTGTCAAAATATAGTATATATAAGTTTTAAAATTTTGTAGGTATACATTTAAAGGTATTCGACTTTAGATATTCAAGCCGATTTATTTCGCCTTCTTCATAATACTGTATTTGTTGCGCTAAAAAACGCTCTTTTTCTATTGAAATTTTATTAACACGTCTGGTTTTTGTACAATTCATTTTTAAATAGCCATTCGTTTGAATTTCACTTAAAACGTCAATAAATAAATTTATCGTATAATATAAATTTCGCCGGGAATCGGAGTATAATAAAGCTATGACCGCAACTAAGATATTACCTAAATCGGCGTGACCGCAACTGTTATATCCGTTTATCTGAAAAATCGTCATGACCGCAACTAGTATGCAGCCTTTTTGTAAACACTGCGGTGCGCGGCATACAACACAGACTACGAACATTTTACATTTGCTTTTTACGCATTGCGAGAAACGTTAAATTTTTTTTTTTTTTTTTGTTATTGAATGAGAAATATACAACTATACAATTAAGCACAACAAGTAATAATGACGAAAAGGATAACATAACATGAAAATGGCACGATGTAGGAGGGCTCCCAATGGAGCAACCTAATTGGGTATTTTATTGATTAATGGAGGAGGTCTCTAACCCATTTTCGTTTTAATCTTCGAGGGGGATTGTCAGGGATATGTTGGGAAGCAAGATAACTAATGTCGGGGTTACTATGGGAGCTAAATTTTTTGTGAACTTTTTGGTAAGCAGTTTTAGTGACTTGGTTTACGTAATTTATTCTCAGGTCGGAGTGGAGGGTTTTGTTACTTACATACCAGGGGATTTAGTAATAGTGCGAAGGCAGATGGATTGGAAAGATTGTATTTTTTTTATTTGACTCGGGGTGGTGTTACCTCAAATTTGAGTACCATAATACCATTGAGGAAAGATCAACATTTTGTAAATAAGGATTTTGAGTTTAAGGTTTAAATTTGATCGTAAGAGAGGACGTAGTAGATGTAATCTGGAGTTTAGTTTCTTTCTTTTGTCGAATATGTGCAGGTCTTTCCAAGTTAATCTTTTGTCGAAAATGAGTCCTAAGTATTTAAAGAAACGTTATATCACGTAGATAACATAACAGGACTAGGGTATTCGCTATAATATTTTGCATTTTTTCTTTTTTTTTTTTTGCATGAATTAATAATAACGCATTTTGCATGTAAGTACAATAAGCGTTAACTGAAGATACGGGAACAAATCGCGTATCGGAACGTTATTCCAATCATTACGCCATGGTCCATCAATCCCTTTTTTTCTCTGTATTAACACTGTACGCTATCATTATGTACACAACACACAGTGAAATAAACACACACTTTGCGTTTTTCGAGTAAAGGGCGTGAAATTCTCAGTTTTAATTATATATCACGATAGATAGGTACACGACATGTGCGTGCAACGAAACGTAATGGATTAGCTCGGGCGTCGTTTCACCGCCGCGGTCTGCGGACGGGTAGACGGGCGATTCCGTTCGAACGTGTTATTATGTTCTGAGACCGATGATATCACCCATGTTAACGATAATAATATCGTGGAATATTCAGACCAATGCAAAGATTATCGCAAAATCCGTCTGAATTTTTTGTCATGCATCATACACGTATATTATAAGCCGTCACGAATTTTATGTGACACGACATAAGTATAGGTATTTCGCGCGTCTACGATCTTTTTTTTTTTTTTACTAAGCCGCAACAACAGAGGTTATCGGCTACAAACATTTACATTTTTTAAAACAGATATGAGACATAAATGATAATATGTACATAGTAATAGCATAATAATGTGAAAACAAAAAATATATAAATAGATAAAATATATAAATGAATGAATTATAAATAATGTGTTCGAAGTATATCTAGGTTATATAAGGTGGTATAATTTGGTTAATTTTAGATAATTAATTTTTTTTTTTTTTTATGTTGGTTGGCTGTGGACTTATAAGAGCTTCTCCCAGGTTGTCTTCTATATTCAGTTAAGTATTCTGATGTAGGCGAATTTACGGCAGTGGCTTATTAGGTGTTCAATCGTGGAAGTTTCACAGCAAGTTTGACATTGTTCAGGTTATTGTCTACGATCTGTGTTTGGAGAATTTTTTAATATCTATACTACGGATCGACCGACTCCGACATTTCGTTCCCGAGATTCGTATTATCGTTAATCGTCGTAATGTAATACGTCTATAATAATAATACACATATACAATGTGTATGCGCGCTTGTGATTATCCGTCGAGGTGCGACGAGAAAGCTGTACCACGTCAAACGATGACTGCATCACTATAGTATACGTGCACCCTGTTACTAAACATATACATCGAACGCGCACGCACGAAATATTAAAAACCAGCGGCGGCGGCGCCGTTGCGAAAACGTTTTTCGACCCGCGAGTCTCGACCGCGTTGTACACGCGAGTCTTCTGAATAATGACGTGTTCAAATCGTCGTGTTTCTGCACGCGACGCGACACGGCGAACGAACAATAACACCACGACATAAAACGCAGCAGTGGCCATACGATTAAACATACACGTTATTATAATTGAAGTGCACGCCTGACGTGTACACGTTTGTTTATCCGAAGATACGTCTGGCGGCGAGAGGGGAAAAAAAATGACAAACGTCTGTTCCGCTGCCTACGCACCTCGGGGGGAATCCGTCCGAAACCGTTTTCGTTTTAATTGGTCTCGATCGACCGCCAGATTTCGAGTAGGCCATCGGCGACAATGAAATTGGAAAAGTGAAAAAGAAAAAAAAAAACATTAACACACAGTGTACGGATGTGGGACGCCTCCCCGGCGCGCGCGTCGTCCGCCGCATAAACAACACAATGTTATATATTACGATTATATTATTTTAAACGTATAAATACAGATTGTATACGTTTGGCGCGCGTATTATTATGCTCTTCGGTCGCGAATATTTCTTCTGGCGCACGCAACGCGATGCCATTGTTTTACGGCCGCGCGCGCTGCGGCCCACGACCACTGCGACGACGACGACGACGACGACGACGACGACGGCAGCTGCGAACAATGTAACAATTGTATCCGTACCACCAAGTGATTGAAACCCACTCGACATTCTTATTATATTGAAACAATATTCTGTGTAGTACACTCTTCCGCGCGGACGAAAGGCGTTTGGGGGTGGTGATGATGAAGACGATGATGGATGAACACGTCCTTGACCCAGCAACGGTCGTGACGTGTACATAATTCGAAATCACCGCCACGACCGCAGATGAACCTGCGACCGGGGAAATAGACGACAAGGCGACACCGCTTATTGTCATTTCATTTAGCCTAGTGATGCTGGGCTGTGGGTAAATACCCAACGGGTAAGAAATATATTTTGGGTAAATACCAGGGTATTTACCCACGGCATTTTTTCCTTTGAAAAATTGGGTATTTTTTTTTTTTTTTTAATATGGCTATACTGTTTTATCTTAAACCCTGGTTGTAACCAAGGTGGATATATCTACACTTTGGTTGTAACGTAAATATTAAAGTATATCATAATATCACATGACTACAATACACACATGGTAGAAATGCGGAATATAGATATACTGTTACGCTTATGGCATAAAGAATGCGTTGGTAACCAGTGGCGTCATTGGGGGGGGGCAATCGCCCCACCCTTGATTTCTTATGGGCTGGTCAAATTTTCGGTATCATGGGGCAAAGGGCCGATGGAATTTCTACATTTCGTCACCGCTCATAGTGGGGTTATTGGTATACTTAGTGAAGAAAGTGATCAAACGGCTAGGGCAGCTAGTTTTAAAAATATTTTTTTTGTTTTTATTAATGTTATGATATTTTGAAAAAAATATGTAGCCAACTTTCCACTCAAAATGTATTCAATTAAATATGGGTATTTTGGCTTGGATCACCACATTTTAACATTTGTTCGTTGATGAATAAAATTGTATTGAATTTTTTTTTGTTTGAAGTAATTACCCAAATTACCGGGTATTTATTTTAAATACCGGGTAAATAACTAGGGAATTCACCAAAAATATATTTACCGGGTATTTGCCCATCACGAATTTAGCCTAAGGCCGCGTGCACGTTGGAAAGCGTTGCGCGGTGAGCGATGAGCGACGAGCGTTGACGAAAACAAATCAAACGCGGTAATTTTATCTGAGCTGTGTACACTGATCTTAGGCGTTGAGCGTTAGCGATGCACACATTGCGGGTTGCACTGTTTATTTTTCAAAACGTCTTGAATTATGAGCGTTGTTTTAATTTCTATTTCCATGTTTGAGAAAAAGCTATTGTAAAACAATGTTGTTATCAATGTAATAAAACATTAATTTGTAATAAATTATGAGTTATGACTTATCTAAGTGTCACTTAAAGCCTTTTGGTTGCAGAAATTGGTTTTTTTTAATTTGTCGTTTTTTTGGTTGATTTAAATTTTACTTTGGACAAAATAAAGTCAAAAGTCTCTCTTAACATACGTAAAAAATTAAAAAAACCTTTCACTGTCTCTTCTTAATTCATTATAAATATGATGAAACTCGTCGAATTCATTACGTTTTTTTTTTTTCATTTCGTGAACTCCACTCCTTCTGTGTTTTTCACTTCGAAAGCGATTTCGTAAAAATGTATTATCGGTAAGTTGAATACGTCGAACATGTTTTAACACAGTACCATCGTGATGACTGCGGGTGACTCAAATATTATAGACAACGCTGATCACGTGCTGTTTAGTGTACACACTTCATCGCTCGTCGCTCAACGCCGTCGCTCATCGCCCACAGCTTACCGCGCAACGCTTTCCAATGTGCACGCGGCCTAATGCTGCCTGAAAAAAATAATCACACAGGACAACACGGTTTCGCGTTCCAGATCGTGCAGTACAATAGTGTCACCTAACACGAGTGCCGTCATGAACACGTGGAACGATAGAGACAGCACTTATTTCACAAAGGTCCCCGACCCTGAAGGTATTACTCCGACGATCATCAGAGATCTCGTAATGACACGTGATCATATTGTCCCGAAATCGATTTACCATATGTACCCGACCCGGTCACCTTGCCGGTCGCGTTGTCACTACATATTGTAATATCGATTATCCGACACACAGACTTGACTGTCGTAAAAATGTATTTGGAATAATTTATCGCACATGTGATTCTATAAGATCGCAGATCTGTCAGCTGGAGTAGACGATATACAACACACTTGCATACGTCACTGTTCGAATTTTCGAATCGATGAATGATAAATGGTAAAAATCTTCGTGCGACGGTAATCATGTACTGTTGGAATGTACAATATCACATGCACTATAATAATTGATGATATTATCGTGTCTACGTTTTTAGCAACAGTACTTAAACCTTTAAATCCGAGTTCAAATTGTTCGGCTTACCGTTATAATAATAATAATAATATAGTTTTTGATAGGAAAAAGTGGGATAGTCATCACCTGAATAAGAAAAAATGGCACGCGCGTCTATAACAGTTATCGAAAATGTGTTGAACATCACAAAAAAAAAAACGAAAAACTTATAAGACAAACGATTCATTTATTTTTTAAAACGAAAAACTTAAATAAGTTTTACATGATATACCAGACGGACTTTGTGTAAATCCAATATAACGGTCGATACACAAAGACGTATGTATTATTCTTGTTGTATAGATCAGTGCTTCTCAACTTTTTTTGTTATAAGGCCCCCTAAATTTAATGTAAAACTGTCAAGGCTCCCTTCCATGGATGTAAAAGCGTTTGAGAGTGTATTTGAACATATGACACACATCGGTCGTTCTTCCTTATTTACGCATGATGCAATAAAACCAAATTTGATATATTCTGAATTGTACTTGCGTTTTTTTTATTGTTTGCAGGTAAAAATTCATTTTTTCTTTTGCTGGTTGTTGAACTAGAATTATCTGTTTCTGAAAATCTTATGTTACTAGTTGAAGTAGAAGTATCTGATTTTATATTTCAAGGCCCCCCAATCATATAGCCACGGCCTCCAGGTTGAGAAGCACTGGTATAGATTACAAAACTCATTGGTTGTTACAACGACTCTTACATAGTCAGTATAATAAGTATAAGACTCGGACCGCCTTTAGCTGGGTAACTTTACATAACACTCCGAATAAAAGATATTCTGCTGGACACGATTTTTATGGCCACTGCACGGTACTCAAAGGAGCCAATCAGCTTCGACCGCAAATTCGCACACGACACGTAAACAGACGTAATATTCGAAAACCGTTGTGGTGTCATACCCGTTCAACATTCGTTGATATGTCTAACATTCTGTCGGATACTCATACATTCTTTTACGTTTCATTCGTCATCGCGATTCAGATTTCCAGTAAACGATAATATCCGATATCCTCACCGCTGCGGTGGCTAGTTTGAGAGAATATATGCCTTGATAGTCGAAAAGCGATCGGCTAAAAATATAATCATACAGAGACACATTTCCGGGTCATAGTCGTTAAAACTATATCACGCGCATTCGTGTATGATACCTAATAATTAATAATAATAATAATAACATTCATATTATGATGTAGTCGGCGTTGTTTTTCGTCGGTGATCGATTATGCGCGTAAATGGACGGAAGCGAGTCACGTCCCGTGAAAACGTTGAAACGAAAGAAAATGAATAAAAAAATACAAAAAAAAAGCTGGTAAGTGAGATGATGGTGGTACAAGTTCGTCCTTCGTCCCTTCGGTCCTCGGACAAGATATTGGTGATGAATGTATTAAGTTTTAAAGAAATGATGACTCATTTCTTTAGTATAAAACGATTCTGAGCAAAGCTTCAGTGTAATATAATATATTATTATTTAAATACTGTTTACGTATTTTACGGTTATTTGTATAATTTTAGGTGAGTTTTTTTGTAATTAAACCCTCATAAAATATTCAATTAGATATAACTCATTTAAACTTCAATTGTTATAACAATTATAACTCATTAGAAATAAACTTAAAAGAAATCAGACAATATCGTAAAAAATCGTATAATAATTTATTAAAGTGTGTATAAAAAAAAATCCTGACTCACGATTTTTGAATTTTTGCTAGGATAATTAGGTAGGTATATGAGTAAGGTCATATTACATTTTCAGAACTTTTTATCAAATATTTAAAATTATATTACATAAAAACTTTCAAACAATTTGGTAAATTAAAAGTTCTATATTTAAGTCAAAAGTGCTATAATTGTTCTGAAAATGGTGTCCAATACAAAAAAGTATGTATTTGATATTGGATAAAATTTTCAAGTTTCTAGCTTCAATACTTTTCGATTTATGACTAAATACCTAAAATCTGAACAGTGAAAATCTCGTTTACGGCGGATTTTTACCGATTTTGCCGTTTTTACTCAGTTTTTCGATCGTTATTCTTGATTAATGGAAAAACTATGGAGATTTTGGAAAAATGACCTCTCTAAAGTACCATCTCAGTTCAATTTCAAATCTAAAAAGTTGCTGGACGAAACTTTTGGACAAGGATTTCTATACGAAAAAGCGTTAACAGAAAAAAAAAAAAAAAAAGAGAGAGAAAAAAAATCAACATCATTGTAAAACCATAAGATCCTTCGCTTCACTCAGAATCTAAAACCGGCCAAAAACAATCGCCACGCAGTTTAAATAAATTAGAACAAATAAAACACTCCGGCGAAACGATCGGGCCTCTGCGAGTCTTTCTTTTGCTCGTGCTACAAACCTTCGACTAACCAGCTCCCGCGCTCAACGACAACAGCACAGCAACGCGTGTACCTACGTAACAACATTTCGGCGACACGTACGCGTATGATAATACGGATATGATAATGTGTGAGCGCGCGTTTCACCGTCCCGACATCCTTTATAGCGTAACAGTAATAACAAACCGTAATAATAATAATAATAATAATAATAATAATAATAATATCGAACCCTCTATTGCAGTCGTTATTACCATCGTCGTCACTGTCGTCTGTGTTGTTTTAGTCGTCGTTTACGTATTACAATTTATATACATTATTTCGGCGCTACCCAACCACAGTTCCTATAGCGCGCGCGCGTGTTAGTGTATGAGTGTGTGAACGTGTGTAGTGCGATACGCATTTTACACACACTAGCTATAATACTACGGTTCAGTTTATTATTACGGTCCGTATACGCTTTTTATTTACCTATCTATCTATTTTTTTTTTCTGTTTACACGATGTCGTCGTGTTATTTAGTCGTTTTTATTATTATTATTACTGTTTATAATTCGTACGCACAGCGCTCGTATATACGGTTGACAATAATTCAACAACGTTTACGCGGTCGCTCGAGTGGAAAATTGAACCATCCGGCGCGGCGGCGGCGGCGGCGGCGGTGGCTCAATACCTCTATGCTCACAGTGTATACGTATATCATTAATAATATTATTATTATTATTAGCATTATCGTTATTATTATTATTGCTGTACCGGCGCGCGTGTTCCGGGTGACGCGATCGGAAAATTGGCCGGTTTCGTGCACGGAGTGAAGGCAAACAAAGTTTGACATAGTGCGTGTGTGTGTGTGAGTGTAGTGTACGCCTCATGATACTACGGCCGTATAATGAGTACTGCTGGGAAAACAAAAAAGCTTCGGCGTGTTCAACGTAGGATTTTAGGGTATCAGAATATTTTGTTCCAAGAATATTCTGTTTCTTTTCGGAGATATTTTATTCTCTTTACAGAAAACTCAGAAAAATCAGTGCTAGTACAGATTTTGCCAATTTAAGAAAACTTAATGTATTTTACCTTAAACCTATCATACCCTGGACGATTTTTCATGTCGAATCGAGCGAAGGTTATTTTTTATTTCAGAACGTAGCAACGATGGTAATGAGTGATCGCCAAACACACGTTATATTTATTATTTAAAAATAGAGTGGAAAATAATCCTAGAAAATAATTTCTTGTGTGATATACCATCATAGTTATAAATTGATAAAAACTAGACTTAAAATACTCGAAAAACAGATTTAAAAGTCTCCCGGTGGGAACAAATATCTCTAAAAAAATATTTTGTTCCATTTTTGAGCTTTTTGTTCTTTAAATGTTTTTTGATATAAAAAACAAAATATATTTTAATTTTTTTTAATTTCAAAAATCAAAATGTATTCAGAAAAGAACAAAATATTTGAAAATGGAAGGAATTATTCACATGGAACAAAATTTCCATGAAACAAAATATCACCTTTCCCGATCGTACATTTTATATCTTCACTAGTCGACGCCGCCGCGCCGTGTGTGCAGTGCATCGAAGGTTCCCTAGTTTCGAATGCCCGTGTACCCACATGAACATTGCAACGAGGTGCAGAGACACAAAAACAAAACGAGTTCGTTTGGTGGCGATTGTCTTCGAAATACAATCGCGAAAATTGTCGTTTTTCGAAACTCGCCCCGCGTGCTTAACGAGAGTCATTGTACGAATGGGAAAAACACAAAATATGTACAATAATCTCCCATAGCGGATGCGCCGCCGACGATTGTTAAAGTACCAATATGTCCATTCAGTATTTTCATGAACACGGTTGTGATCTAAAGAGCTTTATAATTTTTTTTTTTTTTTTGCAACTATACTGAATTACATCAGTTATTTTGAAACTCCGGTAAAAAATAATACTCGTAATTTCCTTTGTAAAACGTTATTAAAATAATTGTCGTCAAGGAAAAACTTTCGTTATTTTTTTTATTTAATTTTTTTTTTTTTAATTAGCATAATTGCCATCGTAAATGAGTACTAAATCCTTGTGTTTATAATGCAGGCTGTCTACATCAGTAACTGATAATTTGTTCGAATTTGAAATGTCAATAAAGTATAATACATAAACTTTAATTAATTTAGAATATATATATATATATATATACTGCCGCCGTAAGCAAAAAAGCCGTAAGTCACCGTAGAACGATTTTGAGAAAAACGAGTTTTTGTATTTTGCATTTTTTTAAAATCATAACACTTTGTACATTGTACATTAAAATTATTTAAATATGATATATGTTTTCCTGTCTAATTTTACCAGACAAATATAACGAAACAAAAATAAATATGATTAATTTAATTTTTAACAAGATATTTTACTTTTCACGTTTTACCTTAGTATTTATAAAAACTTTTGATGCTTTGTTCCTAAGCAAGAATGCAGTGAGTTATAATGTTTGATATGATAATATTATTTATACATTTTAATTATTATATTTACTAGTGTATAATTATTTTTAAAGAACTCACAAAATAAAACTGTTATTTACAAGTCAATTTATAGTGTTTGCATTTGCAGTATTTACAAATTTACAATTTATAGTATTTAAACGTGGAAATGATACGAATACTAAACTGCACTGTATAGGTAATATAAAACTAATAAAATACCGAATATAAGTTTATCAAAAAAAAATTGTTCGATAGTCGACTTGCTTTGCTATAAGTAGAGTAATATTTCAAACTTACGGTATATACATCTACACAAGCGGAATTTTACAATTATTTATTTCTTTTTACCTCATTTTTATTTTTTTATTTTTATTTATTTATTTATTTTTTATTTTTTTGGATTTACAGCGTTTTTGCTGCTGTATATATATATATATATATATATATATATATATATATATATATATATATATATATATATATATATATATACTCGTATATACATAAGTAATGGGAAAAATCCGGATTTGGAGCAAAATCCGGATTTCGGATTCAAAATCCGGAATTTGGATTTTGAAACATTAAATTAGTATTGTTTAATCTATAACTTAAAATGACGAAATTACTAAAGTAGATTCAATGAAATTGTCGTTTACGGGGAATTTCACCGTTTTTGCACCATTTTAGTTTGTTTTTCTCTCGCCTGTAAAAATCTACTGAGATGAGAACTTAAAAAACTCTCAAAGTACCATTTACATAAAATTTCCAATTTATAGAGTTGCTGGATAAAACTTTTGTATAAATTTAAGTTGAGCAAAAAGTGACTTTAGATAAAAAAAAAATGAAAAAATTATAAAAGTAAATATCATAATAAAACCATTTCACTTAGAATTGAAAATTTGATTTTCTGATTTAGAATACCAAAATCCACAATGTGAAACGCAAATATTTGGATTTTGATATCCAAAAATCTGAAATCCGGTTTTGAAATCCAGAAATCCGAAATTTGGATTCAAAAATTCGAAATCCGGATTTTTCGGATTATCGGAGAATCCGGATTTATATCACATAACTGATATATATATAAACACGGTGACATAAAAATATAGTGTGTTATATAGGTACATAAATACAAATTGATAACGAATATATCATGTTATATTATATAATTATAATTGGAAAATATCGGATTACGAATACGCAGTTAATGTTCAATTTCGTTTACAATTGGTCTTAAAGTTGCGCAATTAAAAAGATATGTTTACTTTTTTAATTATTTCATAATAACAAACGTATTCTCATTTAGTCTATGTAAAAGTATTTGGGTTTGTTTTTACACACACACACACACACACACACACACACACACACACACACACACACACACACACACACACACACACACACACGCCTATAAATAATATAGGTTCTATAATAGATGTAAAAAATTATTAACAACAAAAAAAAAAGATGGCGAGTCGTTACCGTAATATTAAATTAACATCCTACATACATCTCTATTAAAACTAAGTGTTTCAAACCGTTTTCGGAGTTCAACGAAATTTCGTTCGGCCTACACGTCGCGATCGCGTTGCGCCGTTATGGACCGATGACAGCGGCGGCCGCGACCAAACAGATGGTGTTCGATAGAATAAATTCTATTGAATCGGCAGTAGTACGACAGTTATATGAGGTTTTATAGCCATCAGAGAATTAGCCGGAGAAACACTGCGGTTTTTATTTATTTACTTTTAGATTATTTTTATAATAATAGTATTGTTGTTATTATCTCGCACGCGCGCGTACACTACGGACATAAACTGTGTGCGTGCGTGCGTGTGTGTGTGTGTGTGTGTGTGTGTGTGTGTGTGTGTGTGTGTGTGTGTGTGTGTGTGTGTGTGTGTGTGTGTGTGTGTGTGTGTGTGTGTGTGTGTGTGTGTGTGTGTTATTTTTTGTGAACGATGTGTGTAATAACCCGGTCACACGATTAA
Organism: Therioaphis trifolii; assembly: GCA_027580255.1. Lineage (NCBI taxonomy): Eukaryota > Metazoa > Arthropoda > Insecta > Hemiptera > Aphididae > Therioaphis > Therioaphis trifolii. The sequence goes on along the minus strand of CM050404.1, from coordinate 103,704,184 downwards.
AATCGCAAGCGCACACGCAAAAAAACACATCAAACACACCGAACTAAGTTTAAAGAAAAACATTTGAAAGACCGCGTTCATATACACTATATTATAATGTAGTGTATCTACATAATATATTGTATCCAAACGCGTATTAATGTATTTTATTTTTATTTTAATTTTAATTTAATTTTTTTTTTTTTTTACATATCTCTGTCTCCGGAACAGAGTGGGCCGACGAACACCGCTGTGTATGGACCACGATCATTATTAATTATTATACACGGTCTAGTAACGAGTTTTTATCACGAATATTAAATAAACAAATAATTTTACGCGCACTATGCGTATGCGTTTGTGTATACGTATTTTATGTGTACGGTAATATAGCGCCGACACCAGGCCGCAATCGCGACGCGCAACAATTATTGATTTGCACGAATATTTTTTTAGAATTTCATCGTACGCCATAAAAACGGCGTCACTCGAATAAAAACAGCAGGAGCTACTGCAATCATTACGCGTTGACATAACAAGCGCACAATGCGTGAGACGCCACCCGTCTGCTCGGCTACTAAACATGTATATCCGTGTTTGAAATGTGATCATCGCATTTCGCGACGATCTTCCTGATCCCTAATACTATATAGCGATCGGTGTCTTCAAGGCACGCACGGATTATTTGCGCTGAAAAGCAGCTCAAAATCACATGAACTACCGACGGAGTAAAACAATATGCCCGATGTAAATAAAACACGGTCGAGAGCCATAACCGTTGTGTCATACGTGACTCGAATGAACATCGCACGTATTGTTCGTCCACTGCATTTCAGTTTACACGTGGAAAACAAACGTGTTGCCCAACAGGAAAATTAACGAGAAAAATTGTCTCGATAAATGGGTCGACGTGCCGATGAACGAGCCGTAAAAATAAATTCAAATTGTGTATTTCTACAGCTGATAATAGGCAGATAATATATCCTACATTATACTACCTCATATATTATTATAACGTCATACGTGAATATATTAAACACGCGTGTTTTTACCCGTTTTAATTATTTGCGATTTACATTTTGATGAAAACGCGCATTCGTATTATAATTACTTAAAATCTGCAAAGCCTGCATGTATAACACAAGAGCGCGTGCGTCCTTAATGATTTTTTTTTTATGTATTCTAAAATCCCGTTTGCAAAATAAAAATATAAACGTCACCGTTACCTGCTCCGTATCGAAAATAAGAGCATTGAAGTCTCCTGCAGACGCTATAGATTCCACATCAGCAGCAGCCGTACGCAATATTATAAATTCAATATATTATTATCAATCAAATATGCACGCGCACGCTCGCGCGCGTTTGTATACACATAATATACTTAAAAATACGTTAAGTTTCTGTTTAGCTGAGCGCTCGATGCCATTAAGTTTATACACCGTGTTTACATTTTAAACTGGCCGGCCGCGAACTCAGTAGTGTTATTATAATATATATATATGAACAGATATTCAAGTTTGATACTTAGCGCACGAACAAGTTTTTCCACTTTCTTACGGCGTCGTTCAAATTCAATTAAACGTTAAAAAAATTCTCTACCCCCTTGCCATACGGCCATCAATTCATTTCAATCGCATATTTATATATTTATTTATATATTTTTTTTTTTACGCATGATATAATATAATAAATATACTTGTATGGTTTATATTATATTATACGTCATAAGCTAGCAGTACGTGAATTTCCTTTACAGTTTTTCAAATAATTCGTTTTTATGAATCATGTATTGTATGAATAAAACAAAAACAATACACACACACACACACACACACACACACAATTCAGCTGTATGACTTGCATCGCACATAAATCTCATCGCGTGCTTTTCGCTTGTACGGGTATGACTCCGTATACACAAGCGTACTCGCGCGTAATCGCGTGTGGGTGCAAAATTATACTTGACCAAACCATTATTATTATTATTATTATTGTTAAAATAATAACGATCTAGATTATACGGCCCGATGAGATTCCAATCAGCTATGGACAATTACTTACGACGATATATTATGCGTTTTATACGCCCGGTGGTAGAAGGTGTGATACACATCGATTTTAATTGCCCCGGCCGGGATGTGTCGACACCGTCGCCGTCGTCGTCGCGTCGCGTCGTTTGCCACCGTATGGCGAATACATAAACACATACGGTATAATAAGGAAAAAAACCATATTGTTCTCCTATATATATATATATATATATATTTTTTTTTTTTAACACTGTCGCCCATTTTGCCACCCCGTGTAGGCTGCGGTCTGCCGCCGTCTCGCACTCCGCGCAACGCACGTGGATATCGTTTACATTCTTCTGTCGAGATTACGGCTTTTTATGCGCGATTTTTTTTTTCTATCATTATGGAATTATTTATCACGAGGATTTAATCGCTGCGTCGAGTAGCGTCGTTGCAGCAGTCGCCGCGTCGGAGACGAAATTAAATTTATTGCTCTCGAACATTAATAATCGGTTTTTTTTCTTTCCAAATGCGTACTAACTAATACACGAACGCGATGGATTTTAATAGCCAAGACTTTTTAATTCCGACAAATTATCTATCACACCTGCGATAAGTGTACTATAACGTTATATACGTATGCGTTATAAACACTGCGACACGAGTGTCATAAAACGATCGTTTCCGATTGTACGATCTGATGAGTTGTGGACCGGAGCACTTTGGTTGACACTGCGCTAATCGGACGCCGCCGCACCGTCGTCGGGCCGGTTATAATTAATTTCAACAAATTACCATGCAGCCTAATTTAAAAGCTATAAAAACAAAAAATAAAAATAACTACGACATACGTTACGAACTAAAACCGTACGTATGGAAATACGGCGGTCTGACATCAAAATATTTATTAAAATATAAATACCATAATCATTACATTTAAAATGCAGCGTATTATAATATAATTTATTCACGGTCAAGTTAAAAGGTGAAATGTATTATACGTGATAAACATAACAGATCTATCCACATCGGATTTTCATTTTATGAAAAGAAAAAATTAATATAATATTAAACGTAGCAACAAAATATTATAGAAAAAATGATCATGACTATATATCATAATACATATAGTGTAAGATATCGATTGTATGGAAATAACAGATTTTTGTACTCGGTAATATTGAATGGAGTCCCGCAAATACTTTTAGGTTGTCGGAGTTTAATCTTTTCAGTCTGACAACGTTAAGAAGACACCACTGTAAAGGTTCACTGAAAATCTGCCATTCTTATTTTTTATAAATTTTAAAAAAAAATAATTTAAAATAATTTTGTGTAATATTAATAGTTGTCGGTAAAAATTTTTAAGCTACAGACTTTAAAAACTCAAATCCGCTAATTTGTTTACTGGTGAATTTTTGTATATGTTCCCGTAAAATTGTTCCTTTTCCAATGAATTTTTACATGGTTTCCTTGCTTTGTTTCGTAATTTTATGTATGAATCTGACTGTAGGCCCATAAACCCAGAAGAGTTTCTACAAGAATAAAAATATTTGGATGTCCTGAATGACAAATTGCATTTAATTTTGCGTATAAACGTTCACAACTTTTAGTTATCTGATTAGTGTTTGCTGAAAAATCACTCCAAGTTTTTGGAAGAAACTGTAATATAACATATGTAATTAAGATAATACCTTAGACTCAATTCAAACATATTATGAGAATACTTAGGACTCAATTCAAACACATAAAATTAGCATGGACTTAATTCAATGTTATCCTTTGTGCTAATTTATCGAATGCATAACGATCAGAAAAATAATAACGTTTAAATAATAATAATGATTCATCACAATGACGTCGAGATTTATTTTTCATGCATAATATAGTTATAATGTTATTACTTATTAATAGGGCTCGGATTCGTAGCAAAATAAATCCTTAAAAAAGAATTTTAAGAAGCCAAAAAAAGCAAAAAGAAGCATTTATTAAATTTAATTTTAAAAAAATAACTTTAAATTATACATAATATTAAATATTAAACATGAATTTACGCGACCACATATTTGGTCAAGTTACTTTCATTAAAATTCATCCGATTGGGTGCTAAAATATTTTTATACATGGAAAATGATCTTTCCACATCAACCGATGTAACTGGTGCATATTCCATATTAACTAAATCATCTAAATCATAATGGTCCACATTTATGTTAAGTGTAGTGCCATTATGAAAACTATTGATTTTTCGAAGTTCTACCCATCCATTCTTTGAAAAAACACGATTGCATTTTTATATAATCAATTTCGCTACTTCACCATTAGCTCTTCTAACTTGTGTTTTGCTTCTAAAACAGTAGCTATATTTTTTGCCAAAGGTCGCATGAAAAAAAAATTAATAAATAAACGCAAATACTTGGAATAAAAGTAAAAAAATACCTTTTTTTTCTTATTTTGTAATTTCATGTGGTATAAACCCAAAATTTGTTATGATGTAGACGAGATTGTCTATACAATAATATAGTCCAAGTATATTATACATAGAAATGAATTAAATTTTCAAGAAAAATATGTGAAAATTGAGAAAAAAGAACCAAATAGGGGGAAAAGCAATAAAAAGCAGGTTTTGTGGGAAAAAAGCAAAAAAAGCAAAATAAAGTTTACTTCATTGAAATCAGAATGAGTCAAAACGTATTTATATATAAGAATTATCTTTCTATCACACTCCCCTAAAAAGAAGCATTTGTTACAAAATCCGAGCCCTACTTATTAATCATTACAATGAAACAGACGGTTCGTCGGTAATATTTATTTTTTTTTTTTTTTTATTAAGTACGCCGTTTTTAAATATAAAAAAAACACACTATACTAACAGAGGTGCAACATTTGAGTACATTATACGAGATTATACCATAGACTTAGATTATCTGCAGATTGTAAGCCGGCTATACGCATATCACGTTAATATTTTACGTTTATGCAGTCAGCAGCACTACAGGTATTATTAATAATATTAATATTAATATTTCATTATTATTATTATTATTATCACTATACAGGTACTCGAAGGGGTTACGTGACGAACCGTCGACGACGGTGCTGCCAGGAGCCGTCATCACGGAGTCGTATAGTTTAGTACGCATACGCGCATAAATATTATTGTGAGCACATATTTTCCGACAGAAAAAAAAAAATGAAAAAGAAAAAAACATCTCAAACGCACGCGCCAGAGAATGTATAATTCGCAAAGCGATCGTCGTGGCCGTCGAACGGACGGACGTGCGTGCGCTGTTATATACATATTATATTTACACGTGGACGCATACAGCTATGTAGCTATACAACCATCGTAAATAGTGTATATTTTACACGAGTGTGTGTGTGTGTGTGTGTGTGCGTGTGTGTGTGTACGTATTATATAGTAAATAATATATTTGTACGTACACATATATATACGCAGGAATGCCGTTAAAAACCACACGTGATTGTACAAACAATAAGCGAAAAATGACGTTTTACACGCGGGCACGTATACTACACACAGATACGTTGGTAAAACTCCGACGCCGCCGTCGCCACCGCACGGTCACAATGCCAAAAACTTGGCTTCCGATCGACACTACAGTGCGATATTGTGCATCGCACACGCGTACCTATTATACATGTGTTTATTATTATTGTTTTCGTGTGTATTGTCTGTATCTATTATATACGCATTGGTAAAAAAAAAAAAAAAAAAACCGCCGGCCTCGGGTGGTTAATTTTTTTCCATCACTCTCGTTCTCCTCCCCCCCCCGTGTTTGCCTTTCTCTTACTCCTATTCTGTCTCTCTCACCGTGCATTACCCGCACGCGTATACATGTAATTATTATTACCATTATTACTCGTATTATTACTATACGACGTACACGAATATGTGTGATGATGTGCGCGCGCGTTGGTTAGACGGTCGTAGACCGTTTTGTCTTGTCCAGGGTCGAGGACCTCTCGGATGACTTCGACTCAGGCCGACCGACCGTCAACGGTGTGGTGACGACGACGACGACGATGACGTCTACTACACTGTGCTAATATACTACGACATAAAATGGTGAATATATCGTTAATGAAATTATTATTCCCGAGGATACTTTGTGTTTAATTCGCTGCGACCGATATAGTGGCATTTAAAAATTGAACAACCAATTCAACTGTACGCGATCATCAATGACAATTCTCTATGATTTTTCTGCTTAAAACAAAGATTTTCATTTTTTTTCTTTTTTTTTTTTTTTGTAACTATAGTTATACGAGCGAATTCCGAATTTCTTTTACATTATTTCAACTGTTAAAATTATTTTTTCGTTTTTTACAACCGAATGGACAACACGAAAATAAATCCGCATTCAAAACATCAGGGATAACATGATCTATAACCTATCCTGACCTAACCGAATATTAATTACAACAGATATCATAGCCGTACAGACGATGTTATTTCTGTACTCACATTTTATATGTATATACGACGCGAGTATGCATAAAACACGCGTGAACGTCGGTGTAGTATGTAGATACACATATATACATACATAAAAGACACACGAGCCGCAATATTTTACATTATGCCCGAAGCAATCTGTCGCGAGAGACGGATAAAAAAAAGAAAGAAACACACACACACTCACTCACACACACACACACACACACACACACACACACACACACACACACACACACACACACACACACACACACACACACACACACACACACACACACACACATTATTAGACGTGTTTCTTTCCAAGTCATCGACGCCGCTGCATATCTGCATAATATCATAACGTTCACGTGTATCTAAATAATCGCGCGATCCGGGTTGGTGACGATAATTACCGTACGATTGTTGGGCAAAGTCGGTGTGTATAATTTGCAATGAAGTTTTTTCATCTTTGCAATCAGCCATTATTTAGCGGCTTTCTCCACTGTGACTCATCCCGCCGCGTACGGATTTCCGCGAGTGTCTATGGCGACCTCGGACGAGATCTCGTAACGCACGCCTTATATTATGTAGAGCGACCGTGAATCGTTCAAGCGGTAGGGTCAAATCGCAAACCGAATGAAAGATCAACACGTGATTTTGATCATGATCGACATGCCGATCGACTGGTGCAAATTTTCCAACCATAGAAATTGAGAGATTTATTTTTTACGTATTTAAAATATTATAAGTTAATTTTTTATTATGCATATAATTAAACATGATTTGAGTTGAATCTATGGTAATATGTAAGTATAATAAACACGTACCTAAACCATGCGGTATATGCGGTAGGTAAAGGATAATAAAATTACCGAAAGCTATAATGTAATATGGGACAGTGTAATAAAACTCAAATAAATATCTGATAAACGCGAATATGTATATTTTAAAATATTATTACGCTGGCGTGAATAAAACAGTAACTTAGGCGATTATCTGAATTCAGAATCATGAAAATCTATCCAATAGAATAGTGTAATAGGTGTGTAAACACATATTTTATTGCACATGGTTTAACAGTAGCATGAAAAAACTGTTGCAGTTATTCAATATTTTTGCTGTTTTATAGCAAAAAGTTTTTGTTATTTACAGTTACGTAGGATCTTCAACGCACCCGCCCGGAATACAGTCAGAACAGTCGTAAAATACCATGCACTTGGAATAATATTCAAAATACCCAATGATCTGTCTATGAAATTTTCTTCGAGTTTTGCTACGATCGTAGAAGCATCGATCAAAAACCAAATCACGTATATATACCTGTATACTTAATGTATAATGTTTAATATACCGGGCACCGTACATGCCAGATAAATGAAATAATCAAACCGTAACATTTCGGTCGGTTCGCAAATGTAATTACACTGCAAACATCATGTTAAGGTTTAATTTAGTCCCGACCACTTCGCTGTACGCCGGAAGGCGATTTGTTTTTCTTCTGCTATACGCGTCTCGAAACCTCCTATTAAATTGCCGCGCGGCCTCCGCGCGCGCGGTAGTTATTATACAATATATATGTAACACGTCCAGGGACCAGTCACTAACAAGGTGTCAGAAAACGCTTTAGAGGCCGACCAACGGGTTTAATCAAAAATACCCGATTCGGATTTTTCATTTAAAAACGATTCTATTTCGCACGGGAATATGTGACATATTTACGGAGGCGCGTTATAGGAAAATATCCACCACCCCCATGAACTTTTTTAACTATAGAAACTAACAATGAGCCCGAAGACGTTAGATTGAGTTTTGTACCAATAATAGCGAATAAGAATTATTTATTTAAAATATTACTAAGCATATTTAAACGGCCGAGTAAACTTTGATATTATTCAACAAGAACCAAAGTGGATGGTGTAAATTAAAGTTAGAATCACAAATGAGATGATTTGTGTCAGAAACTTTCCTCTTTGTGTTATTTTATCGTTTATTTTATCCACTCCCCCTGAAAAACGCTAAATACGCCACAAACGGAAATTCAAAGCAAATACAGTCGAGTTTTATTCCATCGAAATAAAATCGTATCGCACGTCCATGCAACTGCAACAGAGTATATTTTATTATCATCGCGGCCAATTATTATTGCTGAGAAAAACTCGTTGGACGTGCAGTCACAGACTGTCTGGGCCTGTGGTGCCACGCGATGGCGTCGTCCCGGAGGAGCCCGGTTCGATTACACGGTTTAGTGATCTACTGGCGGTGTTATTGGGCGAAAAAAAGTCTTTTGTAAATTACTAAAGATTTAAAGGTTTTCAATTGTGTCTCCATATTACAATAGTGGCGCCGGTGGAGTGATACAACATTACCACGGGAGGTGGCATCGTGACGGTCATTCATAAAGACACAGAGACATAAATGGCTTATATCGTGTATGTGTATTGTGCATTGTGTATACAAACATGTAAGAACATTCATATGGATCGTATGTACAAAAATACGTTTTGGAATGCTGTTTGATCCTGTCCGATAACTCTAATGGGTTGAACTCGTATATTTCGGTGTTCCGATTTACTATACATATTATTATTATTATTATTGTTGTTATTATTATTATTATTGTTATTGTTATTGTGTGTAATTTACGTATAGAAAGGAGCCTGCGGATATATCTAGTAGATATAATAAAAACATAAAATTACCTGTATGTATTCTTTGGTGGGCTTTTAGGTGAGAGCTTTTAGTGTATCCTTTGTTGCAACCTAGAACCAAAACGACTCGTAATCAACATCACAAAAACTATGTAATAGTACATAATATAACGGTCGCGTTGTCCTCGCACGGATCTGCTCATCGCCGGGTAACACAGATACGTGCGAAAAGCAACGTTGGCCCAAAACACATGTATACGTACATCGGGATTGGATCCAAAAATTTTATTTTATGGGGGGTTGCAAAGTCAAACATATTATGATCAGGCTATGTAATCTGTAACTCGTGGATACTGCCAATAGGGGATTAAATCCAAATTAGGTGAAAAAAAAACTATTATTTATATACTGGAATTAATGTAGAATGACTATTTAGAAAAATAAGTATACATGAAAAGTAATTAGTTACAGTAAAAATATATAATAATTGTTCACTTTATCGATTTTGGTCGTCAGCCAATGACGACGACGCCAAATTAGCGGTTGATTTTGATTATTTGTGGCAAAATATTGTATTTTTTTTTTCACGAAATGCCCTAGTCGACGGTTGACGTTGATAATGACGAGTGATAGCAATATTACACTTAAAATCGGGTTTTCCAAGGTACACAGTATACATTAACCATCTCATAACTCAGATTTAGATAATTAACTAGATTGCTAAAATCAGCATAGGAATTGAAAGCTTTTTCTCAGGATTTGGGGCACCTCTCCCCCCTTGGATCTTCCCTTTGACATACATATGTATATATTTATTTATTTATTTATTTATTTATTTAATTACCGCCGAAATTGCAATGATGCGTCCGTCTTCTTTCCAAGTCCGGATTGTTACGTCTGTTGAACTTCATTGTTCTTTGGATGGAGTTGCGAGGGGCAGGATATGGCGGTGGAGGCGTCCGTCGTTTTCCCGGTGAACCTGGTTCGGAAATGGGAGGCGTCATAGGGGCTACGCGTGGGAAGTAGCCGTGATGGTGGTGATGCTGTTGGTGATGGTGGTCATGGTGATGATAGTGCACGTGAAGGTATGATGGTGTATACAGCCCCGGGCTAGCGACCGACTGGTATTCAGGGCTGTTGGCTTCCGGCGCTTCCACTTTTACATGGGTCACCTGGAGCGATTGGTCTTCAAGCGGGGAAAACATGTGGGGATCCACCACCTCGTTCATCTCAAACCAAGGGGGTTCTTGAGATTCGTCCGGATGATGACCGTTTAGATTCGAGTCCACCACAGGCCGAGAGCCTATTCCGGTAGACTCGAAGAAGTCACACATGACCGGCTCGTTTCTAGACTTGATTACATGCTGGTCTTCTACCATCAGCCCTTGTAGCATCGAGTCAAAGTCAGGTGTCTACAAAAAAAAAAAACAGAAGAATATTAACGTTGGTTGATGACAAAAAACACAAAATACATTTGAAAACGCCGGATTTTGTCACATTATACTAAACAGTATAGTATATGTATATATATAAGAGCGCAGCGTTCAAAGTAATAGGTATAATATAGGTGTTTAATAAAGTGCTACGAATAATTTAAAGACTTAAATCGTGTTAAAATCGTCTAATAATAAAACTTAATAAATATTTCATCAATAACAATTATCGTTATCGACCATTAGCCGTATTAAATTTCAATACGTTTACAAAAAAACTATTCTAGTAATTTATAGTGTACGTTCAAGCAGTTTATTTGGCTGGCGTTTAAGTCTCTTCTATGAATTATCATTATCAACTTAAATAATATTATGTATATATATATATATATAAATTAATATCACGTGTTATATGTATATAGGTATACAACAATAACTCCTTAAACAAATAACCAAATTAACGTAGTCTTTCTTTTATTAGTCAGATGTATGTATATACTATATATATATATATATATATATATATATGTGTGTGTGTGTGTGTGTGTGTGTGTGTGTGTGTGTGTGTGTGTGTGTGTGTGTGTGTGTATACAAACCACTCTCTCGAATGTCTACTGGTTTCATTACATTCGGGTTTTATAGGTCTAATGTGATAAACCGAAACCAAACGTACATTATATTATACACGTTGTACGTGTTAAAATAGAAAAACACGGAAATGGTTTTTGGCAACGCATAGGTCTGATATAGGTACACCTGACGACGACCGGATCGTGGCGAGCGTGGGCTGTGTCTTAATGGGCTCCGGATATGTTTATGGCAACTGCAGGAAAACCGAGACACATGGTCGTAAATACAAGACGCGGTATTTCGGCAATCCGACCAGAGTATACATATACATATATATATATACCTGCAGCTATATAACACACTCATACATATTTTACCTACCTGTATACGTATTTTTAAATCTTTTATTTCTCTATTAATCACGGGTCGATATGGCACAATACATATATATATATATATTATGTATACACACAACACGAGCTGAGTACGGACACTCAAACGCACTGACGTGTATACTTATTTACTTAGGTGTACGCAGTGTATACACATACATTACACATTACTTATTAGGTTCCCAAACACTTTTCCGCGTCGGGTACGAATAAAGAAACCCGCGGTATAAACTTCATGGTTGAAAAATATAAAAATGGCGTACGTAAGTACACTATGCCGTATAAATAATATATGCAACACACGACGATTTACGCGTAATTCGAATTATAGTGACGGTCGCACAACCGTGACAATAGTCATTTGTGTGTGTGTGTGCGTATGTTCATGTGTGAGTGAGTGTTTGTCATCGTATAATGTTATATTATGGTATACACATACTGTGTTCGAATGCTCATACACAGCACAGACAAAAATCGTCGTACGGTTTATTTTAATTTATTATCACTATTTTTTTTTTCATTTTAATTTACATTTACCATCGGTTACATTGCTGGTTACGGGGGGCTAGGTATATATACATGTATCGTGTGGTACAGATAATAGATACAGCAGAGCATTTGTTTTTTTTCCGTTTTTACGCATCGGTTGAGAACACCGGCACTTACATTTATACGACGCGCGCGCGCGTGAATCGAAATGCATATTATAATCACAACGATATCCACCTCGGCCACGCCATATGGTCCACTGTTGTGCAAGGCTTTGGCTGTGCGCGCGTAGCCTTGTAAAATAACGAGTGTTACATAGATCATAATGTTTTCGGATGTATAATGTCATAAGCATCTCTCAATCTGGACACCCACTTAATGTGTACGTACGAGAAACGGCGGCGACGGAAACGCGACGTCAGCTCGAAAAAATAAAAATAAAAATAAATTTATTTTCTTCGTGTACCTATACATGTATCATATACATGTATATCATACACTCGTACACCGACCATCAGTCACGACTTAATACACATGTAATAATACGTCGTAAGTGTAATAAAATGCCTAATCATAGGTTATTATCGAGTATCAATTTTCTATATATATATATATATATTTCGTCCGATGATATTTATGTTTCAATTATAACGAAACGTGACGAAGATATAATAATATGTACATTTATGTGTTTACTCGGATAGACACTCAAGACCGAAATACAGGTACAAGAACAAATTGCAGTAACGGAATGTGTGTTGACAAATTCCAACTACGACTCCGGTCGTGTTATACTAAATGTACAGTACATACGAGTAGGTATACGTACACACATACACACTGTAAGCACAAGTTATACGTAATAATTTGTCGTAGAAATCGTTAGAAAATACATATAGTGTAACGTAGAAATTGACGCGGTACGTTACGTCGCACGGCACGCATAGGTTGTTATACGATAATATCTTTCGTCACTATCAGTATAATATAATTACACAAACGATATAGTTTTATTTATTATGTTTACTATGTCATGTTCTTCGGCTGTACGAGAGTTAATAATTATTCTGTTTGATTAAGAACGAACACGTCATTATCTCGTACCGTGCAGCGCGCGCTTTTATATATGAGGTACGCGCGTACACTACGCGCGTTCTAGTCGATACATCTATCGGGTTCGATGAAAAATACGGTCGAATAGTTGTCGGTAAGAACTTGGCACGGAACGTAATAATTTATCTAGTGTGATTTTTTTTTTTTCTTCGACAACGTATTACTACGATTTCATCATACGCGTTGAACAATAGTTCATTGTAGTATGTGTGAGCGGGTAAACGTGTTAAGCGGCGGCTCGCGGTCATAACGACAAACACGCGTGCGTACGGCGAACGATAATCGTCGAATCGTCACGTGCAAAGAGCGGATCGTCCAAAAGCATAGCGCGCGGCGGCACCCGTGCACAAGAAATATACAAATCATAGGTGAAACTCGACGTTAGAGTAAGAACGGGTCAAAATATCTGAAAATTTCACCCTCTCCGCCTCAAAAAAACTATTACACAAAATTTCATTGATTTTTATTATATTAGAAATACTTACCAATAATATTGTAACCATATACATTTAATACTCGGAAATGTGTTTTTTTTATTAAATATTAAAACACGCCTGTTTTATAAAATAATCATACAGTCACAATATATTGAAGCTGAGAGATATAAGTAAAGAAAATCCATAATATAAAATATATTTGTTTCATAAAAGCAACAAATAAATTAATTAAATGAAACAATAATTTATTAAGAATATATCTAACATCGAAAGTAAAAATAGTTCATTGAGTCGTAAATTCAACTTAAAACGCTTGTAAATAATAATTTATCAAGTTGAGCTTTATGAAACGTAAACCATTGATAGAAATATATGTTATGATTTTATTGATGACAGACATGTTTTACTGGATGAATAAAATATTGAAAATTGTATAAGATTTTGATTAGAAAAATCACTGATTTATGTGTAAAAAATAAAAATTTTGTTAAAATTCAAACTTTAAATAGGTATGAAAAAAATGCAGGCAATCAGTTTTTGAAATTTTATGTTGATAGTAAACCCCCAATACAAATACGATAATATTAAAAAAAAAACACGCGCACATATTATATACATCATTGTAAAACCAATACAATTTAAATAAAACCTTATTCATGCTAAACCTAATAAATAAATGTTATAACTAAGAATTATTATTCATTGTAATTGCCTTATCGGTATTTTAGTTTTACTTTAAACGCAATTTTTTTTTTTAAGATGTTTCTCATTTGTATCATTTCCGAGGCAAGTTTCCTATTGGCATTAAGTCAGGCAATAACCCGTGATTTTGCCAGTAGTACAAATCGTATCATTATCTCCTGGTTTCTCGCCGTTTCTGTGCAACACATCATACAGCTGGTACGGTGTGTGCACAAAACGGTGCGACAAAGATAAGACGATTTCACGTCCGCAACACGAATACGGGTAAAACATCGTTATGCCCCCATCATACACCCTGTACGGCGTATTCTTAATAACGCCATTCTCGGACAAACCCGTTATTATAACGTATGTGGCGCGTGCAAAACGCAACCTCCGGAGAGCCGACGCGCGCGTGGCCGCACTGCACTGCACTGGCAATCTGCCTCTCTGCAGAGCCCAAGTCTGATTGATGGCATTTTAATGAAGTGTCCCAGTGGAACGACGGTCAGGCAGGGAGAGTCGTTAATACGTAGCCTCTAACTTGACGTGTACCCGTACACGTGTGCGTGCGCACCATTGTATTTATAATGCGGTTGACCCATTCACTTTGCACCACATTTCCCGAGGTCTGTACGTACCACAGTGTGTGCGTGTATGCGTGTGTGTGTGTGTGTGTGTGTGTGTGTGTGTGTGTGTGTGTGTGTGTGTGTGTGTGTGTGTGTGTGTGTGTGTGTGTGTGTGTGTGTGTGTGTGTGTGTGTGTGTGTGTGTGTGTGTGTTGTTGCGTAAAATTACAAATCGTATAATCGATATCGTGTATATGTATATATATATTTATATAGGTACACACTTTTTTGTTGTCCTCCAAGCCGAGTAGAACATTCCACAATAGTTCTGCGAGCTGTGTTTCGAAAACGCGCGCATAAATTTTCGTCGAGCTTTGGAGAAAGAGAAAAAGCCACCGGAACCATTGCCAATCGTTTTTCAATTATTACAAAACACATACGAACGCTTCGCTAAAACGACGGTATACTTACATTGTATATTTTCGTTAACACTGCGTAACTGCTGTTAGAATATTTCGCCGTTTTCGTCGGACAATTGATGGTTTTTATTATGTGTGCGGCACGTCTCCGTATAATACATGTAACGTGTGTGACTTTATGTATGTGTGTGTGTGTGTGTGTTTTCAGGTACGTATGTACAATATAATATGCACACACAGGAAATCGTAGTCGTTCCGTGTGTCTTATTATAATGAAGCTTAATTGTCGGAACAATATCTTCGACATGTCTATAGCACACGCATTTTGTGTATGTATGTGTTTGTGTGTTACTCGCACGCTTCCATGTACTGCAAATACGCACGTATAAACACACAAGCACACACATACACACTCACACAAAAGAGACACACATGCACTAACACGTGCCCAATATACGATGTACATTATACGTGTGACGCGGTCGTTCTTGTACGAATGTAATGCTGCACTATTTTTCTCCGTGTCTTCCTTCTCCGCCACCACGTCCCTCCAGCACACACACACACACACACACAAGAGTTATAATATGTACGTGCGACAACTTGCACGCGGCGCACCACCACCACTGCGTGTCGAACATTTTCCGGACGTGTACGCGTCGGACCCGACCGCGCGACGGGTTGTGCTCCGGCCGCGCGAACACGTGTAATGCTTTACATCCTCGGCGATAATGTGTAAAATGTCGTCGAAACATTATATTATGTCCGACAGGCGTACCTACACTATATACGACATCTACACACACACACACACACACACACACACAACCATCTGCATACAATGATTTGCAAAAACAAAAATTAACTGATAAGCTATAAACTTGTTGCATACAATGTACAAAAAACACTACTCAAACCCTGTTTTTTTAGCCAAACACGTGTTTAAAGTAAAATCAATACATATCTAGAACCGATTTTCTACATTTTAGACTTTGTCATAATACGAAGTACAAAGGTCGATTATTTTTGAAGGATAATAAATTGTAAAAAACAAAACCGCATGAGCATTAATGTATACAATCTGCTATCGACTTGTGTGTAAACTATAATTAATATAAACGTATATTACGAAGAAAGATATCACAGCGTTGGTCTTCTATTCGTTATGATGATGAAATAGTGTTATATGCAAATGTTAGTAATATTACCGACCTGCGTGCCGTTTAGCGGTTGACTCATGGCGACTACATCGCAGAAATTCTAATTTGAACGACGTGTCAACGGATGAGTAATACTGATATCAATAGACACGATGAGTCAAATTAGTTTTGTCCGCGACACGAATGAAACCGTTTTGTTTTCATACTTTAAAAAAAAAAAAAAAAAAAAAAAAAACAAAAGCTCATCAAGTGAATCTTCACATTTTATCGCATTTTATGCTAATTATTTTTATTATTTTTTTTTTTCATTTTAACACGTATTCCATGAAATTTACCCGAGTACCCGAGGTGATATTTTAACAACGATAAATCATCAAAATAAAAAATGTTGGCCCTTTTAGTGAAGTATGATAAAAAAAAAAAAGGAGTATAAAACAAACCTGTAATTTTCGTTACTGTTATTCGCGATGTGTCTATAAATTTGTTTCTTAGGCATCGAAACCGGTCCGCGTGTCGGAGTCATCGGATTACCTAATTTCCTGTTATTAACTTCGCTCAGCCAGTCGTTTAACAATCATGTACATTGCGCACGAATAGATACAAATACACACAGACACACACACACAGACACGCACGCACTCACGCACGCACGCACACACACACGCTTTATAAGCATAGGCCTTGAGTGGAGAATGAATAAAATTTAAAAAAATAAATAAAAATAACGACGTCCGTTTTTGGAATCGGTTTCCCGTTTAGTGTTTCCGTTTTAAAATCGAATTTAAATCTAGTCATATTGTCAAGTACGTAGGATCATAAATATTTGGGAAATTCGTTTAGAAAAACGAGTATCGTATTTTATTCGGTGCATTTTAAACTTTAAACGATCTCAAAACAAAGTGTCTCGTATGTAATAAACGTACAATAATAATAATAAAGATAATAATATGTAAATTAATCCTTTTTATTTATTCGACAAACTCATGATAATATGCACATTATAATACAATATTTATAATAAATCGTGTTTAGAAAATGACAGTATTAAATAAAATATAAAATAGCAGTATAATATACAATAATCGAAAGGTCAGAATAATATGCACATCCTCCGGGTAAAGTCAATCCATCAGTATCACACGAGTGTTCATGGTTCATGTTTAGATGATTTTGTTCGTCACTTGAGGCATTTTTTGATTACTTTTGGTAACTAATGATCTATAATTTACGCTATTTATTAGTGTCCGTCGAATAGTTACAAGTTGTATTACTAGAACCGACGCGCAATTTTAGAATCTCACCTACAAAAGGTTGGCTTATGACCAAAATAATAAATTCATTCGGAGTCGTGGCGTTGTCGAGGAGACAAAATCGGACGCGATATAACCTGCACTCTGTGCGTAGAATGTGCATATACAGTATCATTTGAGTGCTGTTATTTCTCGACTGTTATTTTTATTTACCTTGTAAATTTAACAACAGATAAAACGCTGCAGTTTGTCTAGAGATTAATATAAAATAAAACATTACGATCCGATAGTTATTTACCTAGCTAAACTATACAATACGATAAAACGAGTTTTATAGTAATAAAATGTGTAGAGAAAAAAAAAATTTAAAAATTAATACGAACATGAAAATAAAAAAAAAAAAAAGCTATTAACAATGCACAGTGAAATTAAATATTTTTTCGTATTAATAATAAACACCGTCTGCATAGAAATGTCATCTCGTGTTATTTCATTTCATTCATTTAATCGTTTACGCTATTGCCGAAACCACGCACAGTGATTAGAAACATACAGTTCGAGATGCATCGATCGCTAATTTCAAGTGCAAGTCTAATGGCTTACTTTGGGAAATTCCAAAGAAAACGGTAGTTCTTTTCAGTTTTTTTGTGTACTCCTGTACGAAGTGGGTTTGACACCGCGACATCTTAACATGAGACTATAGAGCATTCGTCCCATTTATACGAAACAGTATAAATCGATTGTAATGTGTTAGCCAAACGATTAACGTGTGCATAGCATATAAAAAAATATATGTATAGTTTTAAATCATAAATTTATTTCGTGAAAATTAATATTTAATATCGAAAATGTGAAGAAATAATTTCTGAACTTTTTTTTCATTTTAAGAGAATATTTCCTCACGTAAAGGTTATATGTTTGACGCACACTCGACTATAATTATTAATGGTATATCACTTGAAACTTTGTAAATTTACAAAATATATGTAATAATAATGCATATTAGAAGGTTGCTATTTCGTTACCTATTGAGTTTTGTAAATCCTTATAGTCCAGAGATTCCCTACCAGGGTGCCGCGGCGCCCTAAAGTGCCGTGAACTTTATTTAGAGTTTTCGAAATTATTTGAAATATATTTTTAAAGAAAAAACAATTTCATGAAAAACAAAAAACTGTGAGTAATAAAACAGACTACAATATAAAACCTATTGTGATTCGTATAATTTGTAGAAATATTGTGATATTAAATATATTTTGACGTTCATACCGGTTTAATAGCAATCGCTTCGACGTGGACTGTTATAAAGTTATCACTTAACCACTTGTTTTTTTACCACACATTTTCCACTCTTGTAAATGTAAAAACAAATAAACGAATGAAAACGGAGTTCATTGGAGAAAAAATGAGAGTATGTCTTTCAACTATTCGATCACGAATAAAAGAATTGTATAAAAAAAAACAAGTTCAAGTGTCACATAAGTTCCCTAATTTCTAATTAATCTTGGTAGTCAAATAATATCATGCAATAGTAATAAAAAATAAAAACATATTGTTAATGTTCAATGCAATTATTTGTTTCATAAAATATAATATGTGTATATATTATATACCTACATCTCACAACTTTTGTTAATCTTTATACTTATACACCGCTACATAAAATCGAAGTAGGTTATAGGCTGCCTCCGGATTTTTAGAAAATGACTAAGGGTGCCGTGAGTCAAAAAAGGTTAGAAACCCCAGCCTTATACTATATGCGTTGCATTATTGATCATATAGCATGAAACTCGAGTTATTTTTCCAAGACATACGGATTGGAAATTAAACGTATAATAGTACTAATAGACTCATATCATTGGCGTAATTCCATTAAATGTCAACAGGTGCAAAACGTTCATAGATTCAAAAATCAAAAAGCCAAATTGAGTCGTTTTCGAACCTGCTCGCTTCACTCATGCACTATTTACCTTTTTATATTTTATTACATAGAAATATAAAAAATATTCTCAACATTGTATATGTATAATTTGTGTACTTTAAACTCTCAATATGAAAATTGAATAAACATTTAAAAAACAATATTATTATATAACAGAATTAATATTTTTATAAGTGGTAATGAAACCTTTTTTTTTTTAATAAAATCAAAAAAATAAAACAGTACTATATAATGTATTTTTATTTGGTTAGAGTTCAGTTTCAGCAGGTGAAAAATCATATCTTTGTACATGCTACATTTTGAAAGGAGGTGCAAGTGCACCGTTGTGCACCCGCGTAATTACACCACTGGCTTATAACATCATAACTGTAAGAATAAAAAAAAAAAAAAAAAAAAACATGTTTCTTATAACAATAGATCACGTAACGACCGTTTTCGACAAAGTTCAATATTAAGATTTGTGATCAGTAACACGACATTGATACTCAATTTGAACTCCGAGAAAATTCATTTCCTATAATACGCAGGCCCGTCGCTAGGGTACAAGCAAGCCATGCGTTGCTTTAGGGCGGCAAAATATTTTAAGGAAATCGAGGCGGCAAAATTAAATTATTGAATGTTCAAAAAATACTTCTCAAGGTAAAAAAAATCTTGAGTATATTTACAGACATCAACTTCAGAAAATCTATCTTAATATTGCAACCGGTTTAAGAACCGTTCTTATGATTCCAGTGACTGTAGCGTATGCTGGAAGAAGTTTTTTCAAACTGAAACTTACGAAAAGTCGTTGAAGATTTACAATGAGTAATGTGCGTTTAAACGGATTATTAATTTCATCCATTGAAGCAGAATGGGCACAAATGCTAAACTTGGAAAATTTAGTACGAGATTTTGCGACAAAAAGGCAAGAAAAGTTAATTTATAATGCCACACTGTTATTTCAAAATGTTATTGTAATTATTATAAATATTTTTCTCATGTTGATTTTCATTCAAACAAATAGTACCTATATGAATGATGTATACTCGTTTTTTATTCTATTTTTTTTTAGTTGTATATTTTTTTTATGGTTATGTCAAATTCAAATTTATTAATCGATACATTAACACACAATTTTTAATTTCAATATAATTCATGTACCTTTTTGATTTAGTATTTAAGAGCAGCATTCAAATGTTCGCTTTAGGGCGGATGATATCTTACGACGGGCCTGATAATACGTACGGTGTTCACGAGTATTCTAATTGTAAGATACCTATACAATATATAATGTATATATCGACAATATTGTTATATCGTCAATAATTGAGGTGCATTGGACCAAAACAGTGTTAAACACGCAAAAAATTTAACTTCGTTTGATGTGAATATTATGTGATGAAACGTTCGAAAACGATATTGTTTTTCAAAACTTGTAAGACGTATTTTGGCATAGACAGTTAAATAATTATTTTCAACACCGAAAAATGGCATTTTAAGTTGATTGCTATTTATATATATATATGGTTTTAAAGCCGTCTGTCGGTCCTGTACGCCTTGATTACATAAGCGTCTGTCCCTATGTCTGCTTGCGGGTATCGTCTGAACGCTGGGGGGTCTGCTGGGCGTCCGTCTACGTCTACGCGACACACGGTGTGATCGCGTTCGCAAGACAAAATCATGCGTCGGTACACGATCCGAAAACGCCGTGCGAAATCGGTTATGGCGTCAGAAGTCAAAAAGGGGTTAAGAGTCGGTAGGTATACCTCTAAAACCGCCAACGACAAAGACGGAATGTCGCAGCAGTGGTCGCACTACAAGATCTATGGTTTCCTGTAGTCGCACGGCAGCCCGCGGTGACCTTCTTTATCACGTTATTATGCAACGCACTGTTGCGACCGATCGAATGCACTGGAGAACGAACGAGAACGAACGTATAAAACGCGCTCACAGTCGTGTTCAGATCACACTAGGAGATGTGGGGGGCGAGAGAATTTTATTTTTTATTTTTTTTATTACGTATTATTCGTTTTATTTATCTCCTACTCTTGCAGGGTACTACTACACACACACCACGCCGACAGACTACGCGAGTGATCGTTGCGAAATATGACTGCGGTAGTGACGACGACATTTGCCCGCGCGCTAACGATTTTATCGGAGCCGGCGTGGTAGTTACGCCGTGCGAAAAGCCACACGACTAATTATAAGTGTTGGAACTGGGACGACGACGACGACACGGCACCAAAGTGCAACCGAGTCAAAGTGACAACGGAGAAACACGGCTAAAAGTCAATAGCTTGATCGAATCGCGCTCTACGTATAACCAGTTTGAAAAACGCATTCCCCGAGATAAATGCAAATCACCATATAATTGCAGTTATTTTTACGCCGAGTTACTGGGCTTTAATAACCGGCCGAACACTATATACGGGCCTGCATTTTGTTACTACGCAACAAATTATAAACCCAGAACGTCAACGTACAATACGATTTTTGTATGTAGGAGCGATCTGTGCAGTGCGTATGTTTTACCTGCGGTAGATTCGATTTTTTAGTTGGAAGATGTATTATTTATAGTTAATAGAATATATAGAAATATTTTACTTTTTTTGGGGTTTTTTTTTTATTCTATTAAAATTTAAATTAACATTTACAATCTACACGACATTTTTTCGTACAGTTAGAAAATTAGAGGGAACATATACAACTTTATACATAAAGTACTTGACAGGAAATAAATTAAACTTCGAGCCTACAAGTTAGTATCTAATAATGACGCCCATAACAAAAATATAAAAATATCATATATTAGGTATTATTATTATTCGACTAGCTTATACTACATGGTTTTTATTTCCAGATCGAATATAGAGGTATCTCTGTTTACAATGATTATCATAATTCATAATTATCTAAATCTAACACTCGAAATTTAAATTTTGCTAAAATATAATAATTATTACGTGGTGTGTGTGTATATATATTTTTTTTCATTTTTTTTTTCATTCACTAATTATAATTAATGAAGTATAAATTAAGAACCATAAAAGACGGAGAACAAACAAGTGGGATAACAATAAACTCGTTTACAATAATAATTATTAATGAAATAATGGTAATGAAACTGGTAGGTTTTATTGTTACACACTTCCTATTACAGAGATCACTGTAAAAAATTATTTCCTTCTTATATTCATGAATTCCGTCTACTTACTCTGTTAAAAGTAAATTTTAATATATTGCAGTTATGAATGCTATAATTTAAGTCTCCATAATACACATTAAAAAACAGATGTTTATTCTCTGCCTATGAACTTAACACAAAAATAATTAAATCAAAATACTTATAACATCGCAAAATTTTAAGATATTTTAATTCGTAAATTTAAAGTTTTTTTTTTTTTTGAATTTTTCAATGAACTAATAAAACACAAAAGCAATAAATAAGTATTTAATAAAATTGTTCAAATTATCAATACACAGTACGAAATATTTATACACTATACAGGTACTATAATCATTAACAACGCGTTGAAATAAGTATAAAAGACTCAATTTAAAAATTACATTTATATGTATATAATATACAGTCTGTAGACTAAGTACTCGAAAATATTATAAATATGCTATCCGCATTCTATCGTAAAATTAAAACGTCTATATTATAGTGGATTATTTATAAAAGTATAGATATATTAACTCCAATTAATAGAATGTATTTTAATGTCATTATGTAATATCACCATAAAATAGGATGTCAATTAATTTAAAAAACCACTAATGTTTAAATCATTCTTGGTAATGCAATCGTAAATTCACCTTTTAGTGTATTCGATTTAAAGAAATGATGAGTTTATTAATCAATTATAATGCGCGTAAAACCAGTTTTCAAATACATCGATAATCAAACATAATAATATATTAATGTCTATGTGTGTGTATTTAACTTTGATCAACTATATTTTGAGTTCATTAACTTTTGTCAGATTCACTGCAATTGATCGAGAAAACTATATTTGTCGAAAACATCAAACCACTTTAAAATCCCGTTTGTTGAACAAAATACAAATATAAATACGAATAAAAACTTAATCATATTATAAACATTTTCGGAGACAAGTTTTAAAATTAATACTAAAATAAATTAACTCATTTTTAACTACAAAATTCTAGACACCACTTGACAATCAGTAATTTTTTTCGTCTCTAATGTTTATTAAGCCTTTTAAAACACTATGTTGATAATCAGGGCCGTCCCTAGGGCAGGGAGAGCGGGGCCCTCGCCCCGCGCACCATGCTCTCACTACTGTTGGACTGCAGGCCCCGCTTTCATGAAGTCAATAAAAAAGTCAAGTTGATGAGCAAAAAAATTTATAAATCATTTTTTTTCATAGAGAATTGTTGAATGGAACCCAATAAAATGCTATAAAAGTATTTATATTTTATAATAATATTTAATTATTTTTTCTTTTAATACATTAGGCACCATATTTGGGTACTACAAATATAGGTACTATATTTGTTAAGACTATTTGCGCACATTTAAGTTTCAAATTTGGGACCTATAATTGCAACTGACGATAGTGACATTTAAGAAATTTTGGACCCCGAAATTTTACTCTGCCCCGAGTCCCGCTAATCATCGGGACGGCCCCGTTGAAAATAGACGTATATAAATATTGTTATGTAAACAAATGTCATGCTGTTCCAAATCGAACGTATAATTATACAGAAGAATTGGAAAATAAATACATTTTCGCCAACGAATACGAGTATGAAAAATACGTAAAGGAAATGTCGTAATTCATCTAAGAATCGGAACTTTGAGACAATCGGACGTTTTGACATTTGGGGCGTCATCCATTGTGTTCTCTCCAGCACACAATAACACACGTAATTACACGATTATTACACCACTTTTTTTTTTTTTGTCCTTATTGTTGTCGTGTCTTCAGATTTTGTTTTCGTTATTATTGTATCTCCTCTCGCGGTCTAACCCACGAACGAAAACAATTTTATTTATTTATTATTATTTTTTTTTTTTTTATATATATACGCACGCGTATACATGCATGCATATTCCTACGAGCCCACGCTTGCGCGTCTCGAGTTCATTGTTCCCCGAACGTGGCGTATAATACTTATGTGATATTCGTCAGATGCATACCTACTAGATAGCTGTGTTTAGTGTACACGTCCTGTATTTACTCGACGTACGTACACGAGATACGATTATCGTTTTGAAAACAATTATTATTTAAGTCGGCCAGTCGATGTAATTATTATCATCGAATCCTGTGAGTGGACAGTGTTAGTGTCGAACTCAAAACGTAAAAGTAAGACGCACGCTACGTAAGTAAAAAAAAAAAAAAAAAAAAACCCCCAGTAGGTTTTAGAGAAAATTAAACAAAATTGGTGGCGAAACGAGACGAGGATCTGCACGCGACCGATCTCCGTTGCCCGCGATGTGTTTATTTTATAATAATAAATTATTGTACGTTATGCAACTTCGGACGATTGGTTCAACACACGCACGTCTTGTTTGTACGCTTTAATGCCGTTCCGAAGCGACATAATTGGTCGATGAGACAATAATATATTATAATATTTATAATACATCAAACTGTTATAATAATTATTATTATTATTCCTCTTTCACAACTATCAAAGTCATCTCGATATAATTACATAGAATGATACAATACAGTTTAATTTCAATTAAATGTGCCTATGTGATTAATATAAATTTAATTGGTTAAAAAAATAACGGTTTTGTCACGAGATCAACGGTGTACTACTTATCTTGGTAGAAAATACATCACTAATATCGTGCATTTATTGATATGTCATGATCAATGACATCCATAAATACATTCTCGATACATTTATTCGTGACTTCAATAAGAACAGTTGCAAATATTATTTTACGTCTTGAGTATAAATTATTAACAAACAAAATCAATTAATATTACAGACCATGAAAAAACGAAACACTATAAAGTATTTTTTATAGAATAATAAAATAAAACATATTATTATCTGATTGACGTTGAAAATAACGAATTTGTATGTGCGCCAAAACACACGCACACACACACACACACACACACACACACACACACACACACACACACACACACACACACACACGCACACACACACACACACACACACATGCACGCACGCACGCACGCACACTTACATCTAAAACCCATTATTATGTGTCACATTGTTTCAATTCCAATCAACTCTGCCAATTTCATTTAACACATAATCGCTAATAATATCTGCAATGCCTGATATTTACTGTGTTTATTCAGTGTTCCGTTATGACGTAAAGATCTACGGACACTGTACACGTCTTAGTTCCACGTGGGCAATTGGATAAATCCAATTATGTTTGCCGACCTTAGAAGACACCATAGAATAAACTTATATTATACTTGTTAGCTACTGAATTTTCTTCTTTTATTATTTATTTATTTTAACACGTAAACACAAATGGTGGGCGCGTTTCAAAACGGTTAAATTGGACGTTTTGTCCGTAAATAAAATTCTTACACGCCTACAATTCGCATGCAAGCGCGCAAGAGTGAAGCCCACTTACGACCTCAATTAAAATAAAAACCATCTTTGTAGTGTAACATCATCGGATTTCGACGAGATAAAAAGAAGTACAACAATAACAGTATAATTTGTCAAGAGATACAAGGTGAAATTCAGGATTTCAGTTCAGAGACAAACCGCGAGGGTGGGTGGATGTGCATAGAGTAGACAACCAAATCGTTATAATCATAATATTATTATTATTGTCACCACGTCATATTCAATTCTATGCCCATGTAGAACATAATACATAGAAGAAATATATATTCGAATCTAATCGAAGATAATCGGAAACAGCAAGTAATCGTGACTTATCGCATTCCGAGTGATTGACTCGTGATATTGCGATTTCATATACGAGACGATCACGCGAACGTTTACAATACGACGTGTACGTATGAGTATACATTATTATTATTATTATTACTATTACTATTTATATACCGTACGCGTATGTGCCAATTTTGTGTGTGCGAATGTTTGTAAAACGTCGAATGTCTGATTTTAACGGGCACCAAAGCTCTAAAATTAATCTCCAAGACACAATAAATCGCTGTTCCGGCGTTTCTGACGTAAGATAATACATGTTTTTTTTATTTATTTAAAAAAATCAAGTAGATGCGGGCGATAATATGCTAATGCGAAATAATTTCCAATCGTAAACGTCTGACTAAACATCGGAGGCACTCAAATCACCGTGCTGTACACCTCAAACCGCGTATTAAAATGTGTACTCGATCAAGGCATTTGTCCACTATAAGGTTTTCGTTATTTTTTTTTTTTTTTTTTTTGTCCCGTTCAAATTTGCATTTACGACATTGATGTTGTTCCCGTGCCAATTTCGTTTAACAATATCTCAGTTTGTACCAACAGATTTTTTTTATTTAACATGGTAATATTATAGGTACATACAAATATCTGCAATACTGGACCTTATCAAAAACCGTCTTTACCGTTATCAATTTTTGTCAGTTTCATTAGTCGTTTAAATTCTAAGTAGTAACAGCTATAGTCAGTCAGCAAGTTCCACGTTTATTTATTGTTTCCCGTCTTCGGTAGTGTGTTTTTTTAAACATGGACACACGAGTTATGCCTAAAACGAAGGAACAAAAAGAAATAATGAAAACAAAAATGATAATAATACTAGTCACCCGGGGCCCCTATAATTATTGTGTTTTTTCCTCATTTAAATAATCTTCTGGACAAACAATTTTGGTTTTCGACCTTACTAGTAATGAGCGCCGGATATGCGCGTGCGTTAATTTATTACGACTGCATAGCCAATAGCTATACATCTGTATAATAATAACAATCACGTAAATAATAATAATATAGTCGTTTGCTCTTTTATCTTTGACACGACAGTGCCAGCTTTTACAGTGATATGGGTGACAGTCGTTTTACTCTGCGTACACGGCTGTTACACCAGAAGATTGACGAAGATATATACACATAAATGTTGAGCTGCAGCCATCATCAGAACATTAATATTACGGTTGTTTTATTTTGGCCAAAACGAAAAACGATGCTCATTTGTTTACCAGGCATATTATACATAGATTATAATGGTCAGAGAAAGCAAATTATGAAACTGAAAAAGAGTCACATCGAGGAAAAGAAAAACGATTTAGAAAGAATAATATTATGTGCTTATAATAAGAACCAACAAGTAATAAAATTAAAATAATGTAAATACACAGGGCCCAGTTAGTCGATATGATTTCCAGTGGCACTCGGCCATTATCATAATTTCTCTACTTTTTCTCCTAAAATATTTATAGGTGTAAACAATCGGTTTTAAGTGGCGTGGGGTGACAATAATTTAGATCCGAGTAAAACATAATACACGAAACACTAAAAAAACAAATTTATTGTTTTTTCTCCGCTTACCATGCGTTGCACCTTGACCCACACGATAGGTATGCTCTGTGAACGGAAAACTGGTTAACCATCGTATATATTATAATGTAATATGACGTGTACACCAAGCGCGTATAAGACACACATATGTAGGTACAAATATTTCGTTAAAAACACTGCCCGACTTATTAATACTTACCTATTATTGAAACGATTTTGTATATATTTTATCATCTGTATTATAGTCGTACCTAAGTCTATCCGGTCGTTTGTAAAACTTTTCATCGATGCCACTCTAGAGAATAGTAATTTTCATTTAAATGCCATTGACCGCCCACGACATTTTTTTTTTTTTTTTTTTTTATCATCTCTCGGGACCGGTTTTCGCTGTTATGCTAAAATTTTTACCACAGTAATTATCCGTCCGCACTGCGTTATGTTTATTAATAGTCGGCATGGTTGAAAAGCCGGAGGTATTGTTTTCGCTAAGCGCGTGCGCCATAGGACGCCCACCGTCGGTGCACAAGAGAAAAATTATAAATGTATATAATCTATAAACATAATACATACATACGCGCGTAAAGATAATACAGGTGTATGAAGAGAGAATATTATTTATTTTTATTTTTTAAATCATCAAGGATTTTGCAGTAAAAAAATAGTGAAAATATTTTATTTAGCTAAGATAAAAACTTTTAACCCTGTAAGAACTGTAAGTACTAGGTCCACATACAGTTATAAGCAACACATTTCTACGTTTTCCATATACATTTTTTTTTTTTTTTTTTTTTAATTCAAATAAATAAATTGATTTTAATTTCAAGAAATGATGGCTAAGAAGTTTCATACAAAATTTATATTTTCAAGTCTAATTGATTTAATGGCATTGATTATTAGAAATAATGCCTGCAATTATTTATTCATAAATTCTAATTCTAATTTGACGTTATATTTTATTTGATGATATAACAATATTTATGAACAAATTGGGATAACTCCTTCTCTCATAATATGAGTGAATTTATTGTTATTTTATGTGATTAAATTCATAGTTTTATTAGAAATTAATGATCAGCTTATCATTGTAAAGACTAAATCATCTAAATATACTACTAAGGGTCTATACCATAATATTATGATAGTGATGTAAAATTTATAATTAATACACATTAATTATAAAACAATCTATTAATTAGAATTTTTTAAATAAACAGTATATATTGATCATAAATCGCAAGTACTTGTAATAACATATTTTTTAAAGGTATAATTAAAATAATTACACATTGGTTCATAAGACTAATTGTTAGCTCTCGTGTTATATTGCGTATAACCTAACCTGTACAGATACCTTTTAGGTATGCGTCAGTTTTATTTTTAAACAGTTGAATTTTTAAGGCAATCGTTGAGATATTCTATTAGAAAATATGGTCATAGAATATTAATTGTGAACAAATGTAATTTAACATAATATGTTATACATAAATGTTTTAAACTACCTACTGGGTACTATAATATTACCGCAAGTATACAAATTCTATATTTATTCGTGTTCTACGTTTAAAAGAACGAAAAGGAATAGTTCAACTAGTACGTAAAGTGTATTAATAAATAAATAAGTATATGCATATATATATACAATAAGTAATATAAGACCTATGTATATTTCATAGAGGTACAACTTTCGGTGATAAATTATCATATCCATCAATAACCTATAAGGTATTATATATAATATGCTAAGTACGCTGTATATATCACACTTGCACATATTTTAATATTGCAGTTATTACTTGAAATCCGTCATATAGGTAAAATAAAATAAGAATCCTTCGATGATGCGCCATAGGCGTTGTTCACTAGTTATACATATTCAGATATTTCGTTATATCATTCGTAAAAAGTAATTTCTTCAACAAAATCTTATCCACAAATACAATACCAGCAATATGCGTACAATATCACCGAGGTCGTAAAAAATTGCCTTTTTTATAATAGGCTGCAAGTACTGTGTACAATGTCCCACATTGTAATGTCACACATTTCCTGTGAATTGCTCATACACAAACTAACAGTGACGCGAAACGGTTTGATGTATTTACCGTTTTTCTACGAACGGATACAGAGACAAGGACACAATAGCGCTTATTCTCGAACAAATTTCACACATGATGGTCGACAAGTATAATAATATGCACCTAGGTAGTTAAAAATTTTAAAGTTGAATTTTCTATTCGCCAATAAATAAGTTTTTAGTTTGTAAATTTGTAATGATTATCTTCATTATGTCTGTATTAATCATAAATACCAAATATATCATTTATATTATATAATATATTTGCATCCAATATTATTAAATATAATAATTAATTTCTTTTAACATAATTGACACATAATTAAATGTTTTAAATTTGCTAATAGATTTACAAATAATAAAATAAAATGTGAATTTAATCAATTTAATAGTTGAAAATTATTGATAAGATCAAACTTATATACATTTTTTTAAATTTTGTAGTATTGAAACTGTTGATATTATTTAACTAGATATTATAAAATATATTATATTTTAACGCCATGCGAATTTGA
Organism: Therioaphis trifolii; assembly: GCA_027580255.1. Classification (NCBI taxonomy): domain Eukaryota; kingdom Metazoa; phylum Arthropoda; class Insecta; order Hemiptera; family Aphididae; genus Therioaphis; species Therioaphis trifolii. The sequence goes on along the minus strand of CM050404.1, from coordinate 103,673,595 downwards.
CGGGGACAACGTTACTTATAAGGAAGCTCCTTAAGGCCACCTATCAGCTTCATAATAAAGATACCGACTACCGGCGCATAACACTGAGTATTTTCCTCATAATATTTCATTTATTTCAACCTATGTTATTTTATTTTTAATTCATAAATATTCCATCTAGTCAACACAGTACAATTATGACAAAATTAAAGCTCATTGTGGCAGGTTATTCCATGTGTGAACGTAATTGCAATAAACAATGAAATTTAATAAAATATAACCACAACGTTTATATAATATATATATATTGCTTTTTTATTTAAATGTTAATTATATTTTAATCAGTAAGGTCTTGTTTTTCGAATAGTTCAAATTGTAATTGTAATTTTTATATTATTTATTATGTGGTACTGAATTATTGAGTGGCCCCCGTCGTGATGAACACATTGTAATAATATGTAGGTATGTATTGTATAAGTATGACATATCCACGTATTAGTACGTTTACGGATTCATCGTTTTTTTCAATATAGATCAAAACTCTAACACATAGAAAATAATCGTATTGCACATTATATTTACTTTATCGCAACTTGAAATCCTAATGAATTTCTAATATTATTATATGGTGTTCAGATCGAACCAATTTTGTTGACCATTGGAAAAAAACTTTCACTCGTAGATCTTTTTATTTAGGAATTGTGAACAAAACTTGCTCGGGAAAGTAAAACAATGATGAGTTGTTTATATTTATTTATGTAGTTTTCAAAAAAGATAGAAGCCAATCAGCCAATAAATTCCATTGATTAAAAAAAAACTACCTATGATATTAATTATTATTTAAATAGAAATACTACAACATCTTTTTTATAATAATCATAAACCAAATTTGGTGTATTGTGTAATTAATCTTTTAACACAACAATTTGATAGCCGACCAGATAAACAATTACATTACACATAATGTTAACACATTATACCGGGTCCGGCAATCTTTTTCGTGCCGAAAATAAAAATAAAGTTTTTCACGTGACACAACTCGAATACACCTAATTATTTTATTTGAACAAAAGTTCATAATCATATACAATTTCATTTAAGTTCATCACTATTTGTTTTATTGATTCAATGAGGTATCTTGAAAGTTATAATAAAAATAACACATTCTAATAGTGATAAAAAATAATACAAAATAATAGTTAATGTGATTTTTGAATTTAAATTGCATCAACTAGTTTATTGATTGTAGGTTTGATTTTTTATGTAGAAATTCTCAATACAGCATTTGAGTGACCATTGGTTAATCTTAAACCATATTTGCTTTTCCGATATTTCATTACTGAAAAGTTCGTTCAAAAATACACGTATTCCCAAATACGGTTGACATTTTGATTTTGTTAAAATTTGTTTTACAGAGACAACTAAACTAAGCTACGGCCATCATGAAGAGCAGTTTTAAGATTTTCGTCACTTTGCAACTCAATAATTTCCATTGGTGAATAGCTTTCAACGTCATCAATATCAACTACAAACAGGTTCGGAACTAATTTAATTTTGAGGTAATTTGAATGAAAATCAGAAAATCTAGTTGAAAACTCATTTTGTAACTTTCCTCAATAATATTCAAAATTTTACTTTCACTTCTTCCTAATAGAAATGTCTTCATGGCTTTTTACAACAAACGAAATGATCTAATTTTCATCTATATGCTTGGTTAATTTCATTAATAATGATTTAGTACTAGAGTACATATCTAGTAGTAGTATTTCTTTTCTTTGTAGTTTTAAATTTAATTAATTTAGCTGCGCCCTTATTTAACCAACGAACTTCCGTAAAATAAATAACAACCTCTTTATTCAGCTTTAACTTTTTTCAAAAACTGTATCAATGTCATTTTTCCACACCAAGACTTTACAACACAGTGCCTCTTGGTGTATGATACAATGAAAAACCAAAGGAATTTCAAATTTAGTCAATCGTTTTAATTTTGATTCTCCCAACAAAACCTTTATTTATGCCATACATATTTTTTTATCCTTCGCTAATACTTTTTAATTTTTTCTATTATATATTATGTATATATCTTCACCTGTCGTAGTGCCTGCTATACAACACATATCTAGTAACTTTTCATAAACAATAAACGTCTTGTCCATACCATATACAAATATTAAAAGTTGGGTTGTGTCAGAATTATCTTTGCTCATATCAATAGCAGTCAAAAAACAATCTAATTATGGTATGATATCTTTTAATTTTAAAAATATATTATTTCCCGATTCTTCAGTTCGCTTAAAACTCGGTCGAGTCGAAAATGATTATACAAGTATCAGAAGTGATGAGCGACAAATAAAAAAATAAAAAGTCACACGAATCACACTCATTCGTTAATATCAAGAAAAAGTTTTAAAAAAAATTCTTTTTCAAATTGCGTAGTTCAGATTATTAATTCAATCATTATGTTGTCGATATTGAACAGCAGTGTTCTGTCATAGATAATTTTATCTAGATGCTGCATCTATGTAAAAACAAAAATGTCCATCTAATTTTCATCTAGATGAAAATAATAGTTATCTATATAAATTTATCTATAGATAAATATTAATAAAGAGCGTAGTCTACACTCAATGTAAACGGTTCATGATGATAATAGCAATTAAATAAAATATAAATTTGGATATGGAAATATGCCCACCTATATTTATGAGACATGATCTATAAATATAAACATTTTTTTAGTCTTGGAATTCATCTGAAACAGTAAAGTATTTAATATTGTATTATAACAGGTTGGTCATTAGTTTGACTTGATACTAGGTGAAGTACTATAGGTTATTACATTTTAATATTTACCGAATATTAAATAACTTCATTCTAAATGTGAGAAAAAAATACTTCGGAAAAGTTTGTATTTATTTCAACTTAAAGAAAAAATAAATGTGTGTAGTAAAAGTATTCGTTAGGTATATCATTTGTACCATTTTATATTTATACAAGGTGCAATTAAAATTCAATTAAAAATATGTAAACTAGAGACTCCAAAGTTTTCATAAAGAAAAAACATAAGTTTTCGTTTAAAATTTGTATTTTTATTATTTTATATTTAGTATAAACATTTTATCTCATTTTTATCTAGATAAAAATAATTTTTATTTATCTATATCTAGATAAATTAAATTTTATGCTATCCATCTTTATCTAGATAATTTTAATGTCATATATCTTAACTTTATCTAGATATGTTTTTTTTTTTTTTACCCGAGCACAACACTGTTGAAAAGTGCTAATAATGCGAATGAACACCCGTACAATTTATCGGTCAATTTACCTGGGAAAGATCAGAAATTATAATTGTTCACTGGCCTAGATAGATTTCGTTTTTGATCGTCAAGCAAGCACAACGCGAACTGCGAAAACGTCAACCGTAAGTCACAAGCCGACCACCCCGGCGAAACGTATTGTATTTTTCTACACAAAGCTCTACACGACGACGACGTGACTATACGACGACGCCGCGACCGATCCTCCAGACTCCGGTATAATTTACGGGCAAACGCGTTCGAGAAGGAACAACGACACGAGTCTGCTTTACAAGCCCGCCGCAAGTGACTCGGACGTGTTCCGGATACGTATTTGTAATACGATTCCCGTTCGTGTGGGTCGTCGCGCCGCCGTCCCGTGATCGTTCGCTCCGGGCTCACGCGTCCGACAAATCGGCGGCATTCGAATACCGCGCCACGACCGCGGCAAACGGCGGCGATACGATTGTCGGTAACACGCGGGCGCGCGCGTGCTGTTTTTTGTTATTTTATTTTTACCGACAGACGGTGTTTTACGATATTTATTATATTACGGTTCACGGGGCGAAACCGCTGCCAGACGCCGTGGGACAGAAAACTACCGCCGCTCCGCCACCGCCCCGCGCTTCGTCGACGGTCACGGTGGCATCTCAAATGATATTATCATTGATGGTCGAATGGAGTGTGCATGATATCGTACAACAGACGAAGTCGGAGAAAAAAAGAGAGAGAAAAACAATGTTAGAAACTTATAATCGAATCACTGCACGAGACTGCTGCCGATAATTACAAATACGTTTAATACGTGTAAATAATAATAAAAATAATAATAATAATAATAATACGTGAACGAGAAAACCCTTCGATACCTGTGGGCGACGTGTTTTCAATTATTACCGTCCTAAATGCGTTTATTTCGCCGACCGACGTACCTATATATACGTATAACAGAGTCGTCATAAATCCGGTCGGTTGTCACCCTCAGCAGCAGACACGGCACTCTTCGTGGCGGCAACGCGCCGACTTTATCGAATGAGTTGCGGCTGCCGAGGGAAGGATATTGTTTTTTTTTTTCTTTCTCAAAATATACTCTAATGGAAAACCGGTACGTTTAATCACGAAGGCAATGTAATTTATTTCATAAATTTATATATATACAGGGCGTATCACCAATGCTGTTCGTGCGGTAGTGTAACACGACCGGAAATTAAGTATTTTCTGATTCGCAGCATAAATATTTTGACGACCTACACATTTTATTCTTTCAGTTTTTTCATTCGAGTACTCTGAGAGGGTGAAACAATACTTAATTAATGAAAATCAATTTCACATCGTAGATTTAAAAATTACATACATTACAAAGATGAGTTATGTGTTAGACGTTATCAATTATTCGACTAAGAATTAAAAAATCAAATTATAATATATTTTACAGAATTGCAGAATTATCATAAATATTAATCGATTTGATTAAACAGATACAGTTCAAGTATATTAAAATGTAGACAGTAAGTAGACAGAAATTCAAATCTCAAGAGTACTTACTTAAAATACCAATGATTCTATTGTGTTCTATTATATTTATATCTATTATACATATTATTATATATTATAAATTACGCTTTTTCCTGGCAAAATTGTTGTAACAAATAATGTTAAAATAATTTACAAGTTCACGAAAACACCCCAAACATTAAACCCAATAATTGAAATAAAAAAAAAATTAATTTTCAGCTGAATTATACCATTAGAATGACTACGGTATTATATAATAATAATAATAATAATAATAATATATTATACACATACACGAGTATATGAATTATAAATTACACACAACGATGAATATTATTATTACTATTATCTTAGCTTTAACCGAAAAAATAACGTGTAATGTATTATCGGTTTACCCAGGAACGCTTAATGATATCTGGATCCTAATCAATTCTCGCCGTCGCCTAGCGCAAACACAATATTTAAATATTAATCGAACTACCCGCATTCGGGCAAACTGGTTTCCCCGCAGGATTCATTCATTCAAAAATAATAGTAGAATAACATTAAAAAATCAACCGCGACGATTTGTATCATTACATCATTACAATAATTATTATTAATATTATTTTACCTTGTTCGGCGCGTTGCAGTACCAAGTAGATTTATGATCCATGCCGGTGCCCAGCTGTAACAAAACAAAAAATACGAACTTTTTAATCTCTTGTAATAATTTAGTTCGTACTCAAACATTTGCCACTCGAAAACTGAGCTTAATGATACTTAAGAGTCAGGTTTATAAATTTTTTTTCGTTCAATACATAATGCCCAACGAAAAGTAAAACCAAATAATAGTCATCAATCTGACGTATCATTTCTCTCTTTTCTTCTAATTAATCATCATCCATTTTTTTTTTTTTTTTACAACCATTACACTTAGCATACTTTCCATCATCATTCTATACTTCATTTAATGACCTATCATCATCTTTGTTACTAAACGAAGCTTACTCGTGTATACATACTCTTCTTGGGTCTCCTTATTCACTTTAATAACACCGTAGTATCGCCATCGTATCATAGATATTAATTAATGTAACAAGATATCTCGTAACACCCGAGGTGTTTCGTATGTGCAGCATACGATTTTCGGTGATTCGAACGAAAATCGAGAAGTTCATAATATTACGTATATGTATAAGCAGCGAAAAAAACAACAAATTGTATTATCGTTATTATTACTATTCGTTTACGCATCACATTAAAATGCCTTCTAATATCAAGATCAATCAATTCTCAACCGGTTTCTCGAAACCGAAATTATATACGATCTTATATTATGTACGACTATTATTACGACTCGAATGTTATTAAATCGAAAAATAAGAAAAATATTATACTGATTTATCTTTTTGACATTATACTTGTAGTTAATGTATTCGATACTGAAATAATTTATAAGATTTTGCATCAAACAATTTTATTTAAATGTAAGGAAAACGTAATTATATAATCTGGCATCCGTCATAATTTTATTAGATAACTACATTTGTTTCATTCACGGTTTAGGTAACAATTATTGTACCTATCATTACTTAAACAGTTATAGATATTCAATGTATAAATAAAATATTTTATAAATAGGTACGTACCTACCGATGTCATTTACTTAACGGAGAATAAACTTAATTAACAACATTGGTAATACACACATAATAAAAAAAAATTAGTTAAATCAAGTTTATTTGATAACTGAATATCGAAAAATTCTCAACTATTTAAAAAAAATGTCCTGTTACAAGATTTACGGAACATGAATAAAAAATTTAAAACTCTTCGCGTCGTTCTAATACGTCTTAGTATTAAGGCATAAAAATCCAACTAGCAAATGTATAATTGAACGTTTATTATGGCAATGCAATAACATTTTACAATGATAATTAGTTGACTCATCATTTCCGCCGTGCAGAAAAAATCTTTCAATCGTACCCAAAACACACGTAATATTTTTGCAACACGTTGATTCTTACTGGTGGGTGGATTCTCAAAAACTCTGAAATCCGTCAGTTATGATATTGTTTACTGTATTATCTGTTTTAAGTTCTCCGCCATTTTGTTTTTAACGCTTTTTCTTCGATGTTGTTTGCTCCTCCGCTCTTTAGAGAAATACATTACGGAAATGTGTCAATCGCACTGCAGCGGACAAACACGTGTGTGTCGCAGCGTTTGTTAAAACTTCAAACGCATTCGACGACAACAACAACAACAATAATAATAATGTGCACCTAGCCATCGAACGTTGGGCAGAAAACAGTCATCGTGTTTCATAACGTACAATAATTATTATCATTATTGTCGCCCGTACCGACGGAGACGCTCACGCGGTTTTCTCTGCATACAGTCGGTACACACGTGCGTGTATGTACGTATAGATAAGATAGGCAAAGAGGATGCGTCAATACACACGAACAATTCGGGGAAGTGGTCCCTACTGATCAAATATTTAATCAATGAAACTCGTTTTTTTTTCTCCCGTGCACACACACACACACACATACACACACACACACACACACACACACACACACACACACACACACACACACACACACACACACACACACACACACACACACACACACACACACACACACACACACACACACACACACGGAGAACGGCCTAAAACCTATATGCAGGTACCCACTGCAGTCACATATAGAGGTGTATACGTGTTATGAGATCATCTCGACGGCAAAGCCATTATCTCTGCATGTATAATATAGTCTATAAACGCCGTCTAGTTTTAAGTTTTAATTTTCATATACGATACACGAACACGTCATTTATCGTAATTACCGTCATGCACACATACGAGCTATCATTGCGGTTATCGTGTAATATTTGCCTGTATAATATATTATATTATAACACGTATACACTAAAATCGATTTTTCTGTCTACTCTGATGTTCCTGTCACGCAGGCGTTTTTCTTTTTTCTTCGTCAACACGCCGAAACGGTAATTTTGCATATTTCGTTCGATCTATAAAATCGTGTTTGCAGAGACGTTTCTTGATTTTTATTCATCGTCCACCTCCAAGCACGTACGCATAGAGTGGGTTCGGCGTGGGCGGTCGCGAAAAATTACTAATATTTGGAGAACTTGTCTGTGTGCGTCATATACGCTTTTTACTCGTAATACGCTATGTGTAAGCAACGGAAACATAATTCTAATTCTCGTACCCATACTTGGAAGCGAAGAAATAATTAGCACATTTAAATATTTCGATGGACACGTAACCAAGTCGCAAAATATAATATGATAAAATCCCGAACAGAGTAAATAGTTAATGAATTCGTGAAATTCGCCGTCGATAGTTCAATAATCGTCGTTCTTATTAAACATACGCGTAAGCAATAACAGCTATTACATTATATTTCCTCGGGCCAATGATCGATGGCCGTGTAAAATAATAATAAATAACCGTTCAATGTAAACACTACCTGTTTATACAACCGAATAAATGAATGCATTCGATATATTTTTAGCGTACAAAATATTTTTAATCAATTTGCGAGAAAATCTACACACTATTACTCGTTCAATCTTAATGTACTGTGTACATTTTATCGTTTATTATTCTGCTGTTTAATTGGACATTGATTTACATATTATTATGTTGGATTTTACACTGTACTACACGCGCTGCAATGTGTATTCGTTGAAGATACAATAATAATTAATGTAATAGTTGTCTGAATTTATGTATTTCCGCGGGCAACAGAAAATTTGGCCGTACAACAGATTACTTATTGAGGTACAGAAACTGCGGTAGGTATCTATAATACATAATCATGCGTTATACATATATAAAGTCAGAAATCATTTTAAAATCGGTGCGTTATAATAAAATATCGTATTGAATTTTAGTAACTTAACACGTATAGATGTAGTCTCGTAGAGGTAAAATTTAACCGACACGAAATAATAACCTCGTATAAATACAATTTCGACAACAACACGTTATTCATGAGTGGCGAAAACCGTTTTCGATCAAAATAGTCCGGGTTTTATTCGACTGCGTACGTCCACGGTGTGATTACTATATGCTTCCGTAGCCAAGAGACAGGAGCAACGTAAAAAGTATAGGATTAATGCTGGTCATGGTCGGTCGACATTTTGTGAACTTTGGTGTCGACTTATGGTACAACGTCAACATTTTACAATCATAACGGTTCGTTTCACCAAAATTCGATACGTACACACGCGTAGTTTACAGGCGATCTTTAAAAAAAAAATATTACGACAAATCGTAACTGACGTGACTTGAATACGATCGCCTGAATCGTTTGCCACTTCTTTGGAGGCACTGCGGGGACTTTTATTATATATTAGACTTTTGACCGTCCCTAATCAGTTAAAAAATTTTAGAACAGTTAAGAGAAATGCTCAATCTAACAAAATGTTGTCTATATCACTATAATAAGGTTAATAGTTGTTATTAGTTGTTCGAGCTCAAACAACGCGAATTATCCCTCTCCAAAAAAAGGGGAAAAAGTTCCTTTTCAAATGATATTACGCGTTGCATCTCGAGTATCAGATATTAATATAACACGAATACTATAATATTCAGATAATACTTATAATTTAAATTTTATATACACTTTTTGTTATTATAATTAAGTCACACAAATCAATTAAACTCATAAATAATAATAATAATAATAAATGTACATTATTAAACTGTTTAAATGGACGTAATATAAATAAGATGTATTTCCGATATAACAAAACATATCGTATTTCATTTGGATCAAACAAATAATTGTCATTATAAAAATATTTCAACGCGTAATCGTTTATAAGGCTATTTATTTTGTATAGATTGTCAGAACAAGATTGCTATCTTACCTATTTACTTATAAGTGAAAAGACTCTGACATCGTATTGAAAAGTGTTTTGGATGCATCTCATATAATATCAATAAATAAAATTCATTTTTTGGAAAGTTCGCAACACAAGTGTATCCGATTTAACTAAGTAACTCGTAAGTTGTATCCGGGCCCGAATACAACAGGTGGTACTACCTTCAGCTGACTCGTGATTTTACACTAGAACTTCGTTGTTGTGCGCTCTGTGGCCTACACGATCAGCCGGACTCGAGTTTTCATAACATGAAGGTATATATTAATAATAATATACGTTATTTGCCACAGCGAGCGAGAAAGAGACGGGAGGAATCGCATGCTGCGACAACCACGAAAACCGTAAAGATGTGGTCGCGTTGCGCGCGACAACGATGACACTTTCAGCCACGCGCGAACCTTCATATACTTATGTGTATATACGTATATGTTTTTCCCCGTTACCCTTTTACAAAATTTTATACGTGCGTGCGCCCATAACATCGTGAACACCGGCATAGGTACACACGATTATACGGTCATTGATATATATATATATATTAATACGCCTGCACACGCGTGTATACCGTTGGGTACGCGTTGTGTGTGCGCGCGATTTATAGAATATAAAACACACAATGTAAGACCCAGTTTACGCGTGACTAGCCGTGTGTGTGTGTGTGTGTGTGTGTGTGTGTGTGTGTGTGTGTGTGTGTGTGTGTGTGTGTATGCACGTCTTCCAGAGTACCCGCACCAAAGACGCAAACGGCTGAATGGTCAGTTCATCTTATTATTATTATTATTATTATTATTCGCGTCTATGTATGATAATACGCAGCGCATATACGTAACGTATATAATATAATACCTGTAACAACGTGCCGGAAGACTACTAAATACTGGGCGCGCGGTGACCGTAAGAAAACGTCGTCGCGTCCTATGCGTTTTCGCACGCGGTCATTGTCAACGCCGCGTAACCCCGTTCGTAAGATGTTTGTTTTTACGCCGTCGCCGTCGCCGCCGCCGCCCATCGAGCGCCAAAAACAATAGCTACGGCCGTTTCGCGCGGCCGCGTTTCGACGTGTTCCACCAACCCGTATGACGATAATAATAATAATAATAATAATAATAATAACAATACATGCACCTATATATACCGAGCAATAGTTTATATCGATGTGCATGGCTGCGGGGACCGGTCTCTATCGGTGACGGCGGCCGTTACAAAATATCGTTGTTTAGCACAAGATGCCCGTGCGTGCGTATGTGCATGTGTGTGTATGTTTACTATAAACTGTCCCATGACGGTCCAACGGTTTACAGAAATCACTACAACTGTATCGGGAACGGATTCGCACGAACGATGAGGCCAGTCGAAGTGGAAAAAAATCGACACTACAGCTTCGCGTGTCAGTTATTTGCCGAAAATCTGTATCACATCTTATAATATATAATATATTTAATATACTTAATAGTCGATTATTATCTGGGGTAACGAAACATTTTTTGTAACTTTGCACAGTTGCAGTATATAACTAGCCGAAGAAAAATAAATGTTTAGTGCTCAGGGTATCCAGTCATTCAGGTATCTTATGTGTGTTAAATAAACTAGAGTTCCAGGCGTTTGTTTTCATAAATTATAAGTTACTCGCGCAAGGAATATTGCTTTTCGTTCATTTTTTCCCCATAAAAATAATAATTTAATTATGATAAACATTTATATCCGTGTGATAAACATCAAGTGATGTGGTGAAATGTTTTAGTAATTTTTTAGAATTGTGTGCTATGACACGCATAAAAACTACAACATTGATGAAAAACAATATTTTTCTAGTTTTATTCTACAAACAATCACGAAATGTAGGTACACCTTCACAAATTTCGTACAACTGCAACAGAATCGCACAATTCTAAAAACACGTATTTGATTCGTATGAAAAAGGTAAAAACTAATACCTGCTGATCTCAAATAAATATTCCATTACGATCACTGACAACCCCTACGTCGTCTTGAAAGACGCAAACGTCTAGGTTTTCTTGATCCAAGCATTTAGCGTAAAATATTTCCAAATTAAGGTCCTGTCCTGGATATAGCTTCCCTTATTATCGTTATTTATAGTTGTTATACTGTTTCCGAAAATGTGCTTATTGTACAAAAACAAAAACGTACACATTAGACATACGTTATTTTATGGTCTATTAAAGAAAATATGAAACTTTACGAACATACACAAATACTTTCTGGTTTCTATGTTTACATAATTTATGCATTTATAATCGAATATAATTATTAACAATTAGAAGTAATAATTGTATTAATTGATGGGAACAAATTTAATAAGTCCAAATTAATATTAGTAAAACATTAAAACTGAACAACTGTAGGTACGCGCTTATTGATAATAATAAATATCGTAAGTTAAATTACCTACATAATTTTAATAGTGTAGCAATAAATGATACGTATCACACGTAATGTCTAACATAGCACTCAATGGTCAATAAAGTAAACATAAATTTGGTCGTAACCAATCGAAAATGTTAATAGATAAAAATTATTTGTATTTATTACACCATACATTTTAATATCACAATGTATACATTATGCGTGTGTTTGTCTTTAAAGAATGTAAAGAATATCTACTCAAGATATGTGTTGTTTTTTTTTTTTTTTTTTTACAAAAATAAGCAATTCAAATATTACAGTCACGCATTGATTCAATAATTGCATTTAACAATACCAAATAAAATAACCTCTTTTGATATAAATATGTATATTCATCCTTTAGAAATAAATTATGTTTCATTTATTTGAAACACGATTATTTAATGTTTATTTTTGATCATTTATTTCAATAATATCTACATGCTAATAATCAAAAAATAGTGAAAATCAATAAAAATTTAAACATCTATAGATTGTATTGTGTGTCGAATTAAAATACTTGACTAAATCTTAAACCATTCTACGATGAGGTCATAATAATACTTTATTTACATTACGAGTTGAACATTAATATTATAAATTGGTCTTTACGATTAGAAGATTAAACTGGACGAAAATTATTATTATTACCAACATATTATTAGGTTAGAGGTGATAGGCTTTCTGTAATTCGTATATTGTTCGTATATCACCATTTATAGTTAATAAAATTATGACTAAGATTTATTCCACATTTCCAAAATTAAGTTTTATTTTATTTTTTTCAATGTATAAAAATAGAATTCAAATTCAAGCTTATAAACGCAACAGTCAATAATTCTATTACTACTTTATTTATTGACATTTATATTGACACATAAATGCTGAATGCGTCATAAGAAATAGAACAATATGTAATATATAATATTTAATCTGAGATAAGCATATTACGTGTACAGTAAAACCCTCATATTTAAATATATATATATATATATATATATATATATATTTTTTTTTTATTTATTATTTTTTTTTAACGACTTTCTAGAATCATAAAATAAAATTACGCCCAAACACCATTATAGATTGCAAGTCTGCGTAGAGCGTACATCAAGAATGCGTGCATCACGAATTAAATATTCATACATAATAACGTGAAGACTTCCTGTACCTAACCAAATTTTCGGAAGCTCTCTGTTTAATAACGGAAAAATACTTCCAAGTATATTTTGTGGTAGTAAAAAAAAAAAAAAAAAATTAGAAAGTTTCAAAATCAAAACTCACGGACTGACGCATTATATTTTAAATACACATATTTCCATCTATATTCAAAATTGTTCCTTTTATCATTTTTTTCAACAACTTGAATCATTTGTTTTCAACTCAATGCTACAGTAAAATAAAATGCAATCTTTCAAGTCATTTTCCTAGTTTTGGTATACAGCATTTCTCCTATAACAAACGTGTATGCGGCTAAAACTATAATTACCTAAATGATGATAAAATTAAATAAATTTTTTTTAGAACATACGTAATATGTTATATATTACATATATAACATAATATGTAATATATTATATTACGGTTTTTTTTTTTTTTTCATTGTCGAGGTGGACAACGGGTTACTGGAAACGTTGGTTATTTCCCACGTGCTAAACGGTCGTGATCGGATCCGAAAACACTCGGTCGAGCAGTCAGTATATGTAATACCCAGAGACGTGCGTCTGCGTTATAATATTAGCATATTGTTAACTTTACTAAATTGCTAAGTTGGTCACCCCGGTGATAGAGCCGGTCAGTGACCGCCCCACTGTATTCCCTTCAGTCTGTGTTCGAACCGTGAACAGTGAAACTGCGCGATGTAACCGTAGAGTGACTTAAGGAGTAAAGGCTGATTAGTATAAGTTAATAAATGTATGATTTATGTCGGACAATTAGTCTGTATATTTTACTTTAATAAATTATAAAGTGTAACTTATATTATATTCCTGTTAAAGTCTGAGTTCCTTCATTTAGTGTTTAACAATATTATTATACATTTTCTTTCGCGCGAACAGTGTCGTTTTCCGATCCGAATCAATGCGCGTGTTCGCCTCCAGTCCCCGGGTCGGTCGGTCCGCGTTATTATATTACACCGTATAAATAGGTTTTGTACACATAGACACAATATCGAACCACACGCGTATAATATTACATCATAGGTGTTGCAGTGTCTTGTGAGCGAGTGACGGCCCACATGTGCAGCGCAGGGACCTCTGGGGCGTGTGGACAAGTCGGGGGCGCCTTACGCCGCCGGTCGACGACGACGGAGGAAAAGAAGAAGACCGCGTGGTCTGTCGTTAATGACACCGAGCCGTTCCAGACGAGAAGACCCGCGCGCTCTCCGCGACACCGTCCGTGTCATAGAAGTCGGCTGCCGCCGCCGCCGCCGCCGCCACCGCCTTCGCGCACCGTTTGTCCCGCGGGGAGGAGACCCGCGCCGCGCCGCGCGATAATGCGGATTGACGTAACGTAAACACGCGGTAACGCGCAAATCGCTCGGGGTGGGGCATCTGGCGTTTTTCAACAACCCCTTTGCCTGATTTTTCAAACGGCCCCGACACTAAACAGCCGGAACGATGCGTGTAATACAACCGCAGTGTAACGTGTACAGATGTGCAGTGCAGCAGTCGACGATTGTTATTATTTCACGCAGACGAGACATTTTATAATTACCCAGACTCCTAAACACACACACACACACACACGCACGCACGCGTGACACATAATAGTGTATATTATAATATTATCTCAGTATATTATTACGATAACCGTTTTGGTTCGGGTGAAATACTCGTAACCCCATTCATAAAATATTACGTACCGGTTCGTAGGGACGTTTCAGTTACAAGTGTATTAATTAAATAGAAGGCTAAACAGATATAATGTTAAAAGTTGATTTAAATTTATTTAATTGATCGTGACGTCGTAAACTGGGCTTCAACTGTTTCATTTAAAAACCAAATGGGCGACTTACCACGTCATCATCATATTCTTTTGCAAAACAATCGTTACAGCTGTGCAGTTTTTAGAAAAAAAAAACTCAAAAGTACTTTTCGTAATTTCAAATCGTTTTTCATTCATTAATATTACTTCAAACACGAGGTTGCACACCTGACTATTTAAGATGTCTTAATTGAAATTGTGATCAGACTTTTTAAATAAATAAAAATGTACATGAAATTTATCGCGTTTATTTCGGGTAGTTAATTCTATCTTGATTGATGTTTCAACTTTGAATCGACTATAAGTTCTAATCCAGCCGAATTCATTATTTATAAAAACATAAAAAGCCAATTTGTTTTTTGAATAATTTTATGTGGGTATGCTAAATTTAACTCATTGGATGTTTCAAAAACCATTAATAGGTGTGTAATATACATTATACCCTGAGTTTATAATCTTAGCAGTAACAAACGCTATGTATTTAAACGGTTGGTGTGCACAAAAGATTTTACAAATAGATTATATGAGAAATTTATTTTTGAACTGTTTTCTAAGAACAGAGATCTTAAATTTTAATGACTTAAATGCACTCTAAATACACATTCCATGTGCCAAATTTAACATATAACACTTAATCGTTTTAAAAACCAGCGTAAATAATGTACTTGATATTATATACTTTCACCTATCAAAAACCATATGATATTGTAGAATCTCTCCTCTCTCTGCCACCACTAAGGCGAGACTACTAGTGTAATGATCGATAAATCTTTCAACGTATCGGTAAATTACGCCGCCTCCGGCAATAATTCAATAAGTCGCGAACGAGGGGCAACAAAAAAGGGGTATATACCTATACGCATGAGGTTGATTTATTCGGCCGGCAGTGTACTTTTATGAAACTGGATTACTGTCGTCGACCGGTTTATAAAATTTCATATCGTTATTTTTATCATTATTATTATTATTATTATTATTATTTCAGATCGCGGATTCAGGCCTAAGAGTTGTAATATTATTTATATTTCCTACATAATCGATGGACTTCATAAGAATTCACAGCAGTTTGCTGAGATAATGCCCATTTTGTCGCAAGACTTGCACTATGAGGGAGACGACGACACGACCGGAAATGCATGAATGACGGTCACTGTTGCCACTGAAAAGCCGAGCCCCTACGGTCACTGAGATGACAACGGGTTATTTTAATGTGTGTGTGTGTGTGTATGTGTGCACGGCCGCGCCACATGTTTTCCCGGTCCATTGCTGGTGTTGATTTAGGACAAGAGAGCCCTTATCGATGACTTTATGGTCTCCATTACACATATATGACCAAACAGTCTATCCACTATCAAGAATACATCTATTTTTTTTTACCACTCGGTTATGATGTGCGACGTGTTTATTGTCCGTGGTAAGTTTCCGGTGTCTGTTAATTTCGTCAATTCGTTTAAACGATATATCTTAAATCTAATGTGATTCAATTGTATCTTGTTGAATATTAAAATAATTTTTTTGATCCAGATGTGGTTTAAAATCTAAATTGTTTCTGGGAAATCCTTGAGAATTTTTGAAAATGTACGGCAAAAATAAAGTTCGTTTATTTAAAATCTTGGATTAGTTAAATTTGTCTAAAATTTTCATCCAAAAACTCTATAATTGATCGGAAATCGCAATTTCCAAGTGTGAGTAAAAATGAGTTAAAACAGTAAAATTTTCCTTAAAAGACTTTTTCACTAAATCGATCTTAATTATTTAGTCATAACTTTAAAAGCTGTATTGCTAGAAACTTGAAATTTTCATTATATATTAATGGTACATTTTTATACATATGACAAAATCTTTAACAACTTTTGAACTAAAAATAGAACTTTGAGAATATTTCGTTTTTGAAAGTTTATTTCTACAGTGAAAAATTGTATTTACAGTATATTTCTTTGTACTACTATCTTTTTATTGTTTATATCTTGATCATTTAATATGATTTTACTCATACACTCACCTAATTATACTAACAAAATGTCAAAAATCATAAACTAGGATTCTTTTTATACGCTTCAACTAAATTCTTATGCATTTTTTTTCGGAATCATCAATTGTCATCTCAATAAATGTATAAAAAAAAATTAGTTCTAACCATTATGAAACTTTGTATACTGATAGAACAACATGTTTTAAGTCTTTTAAAAAAAACAATTTCTCCTTTGTTCTAACAAAAAAATTTAATTGTTTTGATAAAAAAAACCTACTGACAATTAGACTAAAAACTGAAAAAAAAGGATTGATTTATTGTTTCTATAAAATTCAATACACCTATTCTTAATTATCTTGCGAAGAATACAAATGGTGCCAAGTATGGTTGGCTTTTTTATGATACAC
This sequence comes from Therioaphis trifolii, assembly GCA_027580255.1. Classification (NCBI taxonomy): domain Eukaryota; kingdom Metazoa; phylum Arthropoda; class Insecta; order Hemiptera; family Aphididae; genus Therioaphis; species Therioaphis trifolii. The sequence continues at coordinate 103,656,127 of CM050404.1, read as the reverse complement.
CATGAAATGTCGTTTGTTTATTTATGTAAACATATAATTGCGTTAATGATTCGTTAACAGAAAATAAGCGTATGGTAAATTAAATATGTTTTAATTAAACATTAAGCCCCACTAGACTTTTTAAACTGAGATCCAGCCAATCCAGGGATCCAGAGTGTCACAATAGTTCGATAAATATAAATCAGCGTATATTTTCCTGTACTACTATTATAATAATTTCAAATTAGAAAGATTAAATAATCTAGAAAAAAAAAATAATAAAACAAAGATAATCGACCGTGCAGTTTAAAAAATAAAAAATACATAGTTTAAATAAATAGGGCTGTCGGTTATAACTAAGTTGAGATTAAAATACAGTAAAAATATGTTTGGAGTATAAAATTAAATTAAGTATCACGTCACGTTTTGTATACTGAAGTTATATGAATATGGTTATTAGGCATGTGTCACAGGCTCACAATAAATATCTATATTAACGATCGATATAGGAATATACTGGTGTGAAACCCGACGGCGAATAGTCGGTTTGAAATGACTCAATGGGGGTTCTTACAATTTTCTTTCCTAAAAAAACACGTACCACCTCTATTATACATTAATATGATAATCGTGAGTGAAAAATAAAATTATTAGGTAATGGAATAAACCGATATTATTAATAAAATGTTGTCATAAATTTGTTGACAAACACACAAGGCAGTGGGACGAAATAGGACCCAAGTGATCATTTTTACGAGTCAAACAAATCAAAGTTCAGCGATTCGATTAAAATAAAAAAATAAAACTGGCAATTTATAAAAACATAAACTCACGCGTTTCGATGATTTACTTCATAGCGTATTACCGGAATACAAACAAATGTATAATATTTTTTCAAATACACAGTTTTATTATGAATAAGTATGAATTAATTTTTAGATAGTAAAAATATTCGTTTGTGGCTTATAATCACGTTGGCGTTAAAGCCACCGTAAACATCAAACAATGATAATCAATAGAAGAGATGCTGTATAAATAGAATTCTAAATAATCATAGTTTTACGAACCTAACTGATTAAAACTTCATTGAGGCACCTTTATACTGAATGAGACGAAATAAATTTCTTCTATTATAATAAATGTCAATGTATAATATATATATATAACTTACATAGAACATGAAATTTTTATCGGTTGTTCTAGTACAATGCTAATGATTTTAATTGTTGACAAATTAAATGTTATAAACCTATGAACGTACATTTAACTACGAGTTTTATCGTGGATCTATAATCACAAGTAACTGAAATATATCATAATTATACAGCTGTTAATCAGTAACTGCACTCGGCAACTTATGTACAGGGGAATCCTTGTGTCTTCGGAGAATATCAATCGACCTACACGTCTAGACTTAATAATAATAATAATAAGTCGAATTGGAAATCAATTCCTGAACAGTTACACACGCGGATCGTAAGTGATTTTAAAAATAAGACAGATATAGTAAAACGGAGGGGGGAGGGGTATCAACAGCACCCGACACTAAAAACTTATAAACACGTATATTTTATAACGTAGTAGGAACCGTCTACATAATTATTTATGTACATCTACGTTCTACCCGTAGAATAATATCGCGTACGCCAACCTACGTGCCTCACATTATATACTACTACACAATGTATTTTGTGAACGCTATACAACACGACGGGCTGTAAAGGTACGGCGGCGGCGGCGGCGGCGGCGCGATATCTTAAAGAAATATCGTTTTGGGACCGGCCGATTCCCCGGTAACACGGAAGCTCGATTATAACGTTCGAGCTGCAACCTCGGACGGACTGCGCGTGGCGTGGCGTGGCTGCCTGGCAGCGACGGACGCCGCCGTGCACGACAGTGTATACTATGACGTACGCGCCGATGTCATTTGTTACTGTCACGCGCGCGGTCCGACCGGTGTCGTCGAGACGTATCGAGATCTCCTCCGGGGCTACCGGAGCGTACGGGGGTACCTATCCACGCCACTACTTCGACTACTACTATTTCAACTACTATACCATCACTACTACTCCTACTACCGACACTAACTCATACGCGCGTGTGTGTGTGTGTGTGTGTGTGTACACAAGTCGTGTATTGTCCATTGTGTCTCTTTTTTAATCCGCGACACACAACGGAGACGTGTATAGTATAATGTTATTAAACGCACATGAATGGGTTTCGGTATACATATCATATGTATAGGTGTACGCATAACGTGTGTGTATATACCTAGGTATATGTATAAGCCCACGCGTCGCCTAAGACCGCCCGGCGCGCTAGACTCGGGACAATTACACCCCCAACCAGTGACCGCGTATCCTTTTTATTTTATTTTTTTTTTTTTTTAATCCGGATAACATTGCCGCGATATACCGTGCGCGCACACACCGCTCTTATCGGCAGACCGGATCATCTATCTTCGTCCACCGACCTGTCCATTGTTGCGTTATTTTACCAAACTCCCCTCCCCCACCTATTCTGACGTTTTGTGTTTGTAATATATATATATCAATACGATATTATTATAATAACCCCTTTATTCCTAGGTCTACAACAGATACAGAAATCACGACAAAGTTACGCGTACGCCATGTTATAACACAATGTTTAGGAAAAGAAGCAGCTCGTATTATTGTTACACGATGGCCGAGCGATACACTTAGCCGATTCCAATACGCACTGTACGGTCGTAAACATTGTTTTATCACGTTTTAGTGACTGGAAGAAAGTGAAGGAATACGTCTATATGGTCGTTTGTTGTCTACTACGGTCTACAATCGAGTTCACGCGATGATAGTGTCTTCCTCGTTCGAGAATGTAAAATTGACATAAGTAATAAAATTTGAATTCTGGCGATTTGTTTTGCATACATTTCCTATAAAAGTACAATTTTTCATACAGCGTATTTTCACGTATTATTCATCAAATGTTTTTATAGAAATACGATATAACAAGTTCTTCTACATATTTAAAAAATATGAACAAAAATATCATTACAAACCAATCACCCTTATCATTATTACAAAAGTCGACGATTGAATCGATCATATTTGTCTTAGTTGTTGGTTAATCAATCAACTATTTAAATTTGATAAATAGTTTAGCAAAAGCAAACGATAAAGGTACAGAAATTTATACGTTAATACGATTATGTATATTTTTTAAATTGTTTTAAATCTACTTAATTTATCCATCAAAACATGTGTGTATAATACATGGTATATTATGGTACATTATACATTTCATAGAATTTATATGAATTACTTTCGTCTCTTCAAAAATGTAAGTAAAATTGTAAATAAATATGAAATTACATTTCCGACTTAATTAGTAGAAACTACATATTATTGTCAAATTCATTTTAAAAACTAAAACTAGATTTTATAAACACAAGTCTTTTTTATACTTAGGTATACATTTTAACATTCAAAAACATTTGAGTTGCTATTGAAAAGTTTCTTTTGTAATCGTTTAAAATTATTTTTCTGATTTCTCTTCTTAAGATTTTAACCCACTCCATTATTTTCGGAAAAAAACGAAATATATTCGTTAAATGTTATATATGCAGTGTATAATATGCACGTATTGCATGTGCATACATCGCCCACTAAAAAAAATTGTTTTTGTTCACGAATTATTCAGTCCCAATTTAAGCTGTTTTTTTTTTTTTTGCCTGAAGAATTATGGAAAATAGAGCGATATGTGCCGAACCCTTCAATTACAGACAACGCGTCGGCGGTTTCGGGTTATATTTTAAAACAGAAGGCGTGCGTACCATCGTTACGGGTCGGTTGTACAGTTACACGATTTGTGATTTCAAACGCTATTTGGAAGAAGGAAAACTAGCTCGTTTAACTACCCTAGAGAATAAATTACAAACGCACCGAAAGATCTCGGAACATTTAAAAATGACGTCCACATCTCATAAAAAAAAAAATTTATAAATAATTACAGATTTAAATACCAAACTAACACATTGAATGAATTCATTGAATATTGACAATGAGAAAAAACACAATCATACGATCGCTTTAATGTTGGTCAATATCTCGATTACAAAACGAAGGTACGATTCGATAAATTATCGTTCCGGAATCAACTCAACAAGGATTTCTTTTTCACAACACTAAAAAAAAAAAAACTGACATTAATGCATGTTTTTATAATCTATCAGGACCACCTGATCATATGACACGTCATTTTTTTTCTCATCGAACAACGACTGCAGTGTCTACAGTTTATCCTGATATAATTACACGTAATGCCAACCAGTTTTCATGTCTATCAATCAACCGGTCCTATTCGATTGAATCGTCTGGACTTTCCCTTTCTGCAATGATGACAAACATGCCCTGCATTTGACTGCCGCGTATCTTTTATAATACATTGCACTGCTCTTGAAACGTTTGATTTTACTCTACACTCAAAAACATAAACTTTTTTTGTTTTCATCTGCACGTCGCTAAACTGGCCAAGAAACGATATACTAAAAAGTGTCCTAAACATTTTTAAAACACTCGCATCGCATTTAAAAATATACCGTCCACAGTAAGTTTGTTTAACCTACGACATCAAATGTACATTAAAAAACTGTTTAACATGTTTTTAAAAATAACGACAATCGTATACATTATGTTACGTAGGTACTGTGTATGTGTGTAAATTTTTAAAATATAAGCAGTGGCATTCAAAAACATTCGGTTTGACGAGCGATTTCGTGGGACTAAACAAACCATTTCGTAATTGACATTAAAAAAACGTATGTTGTACGTGTTATTAAAATGTTTTTTTTTTCATTGTTTTGGTCGTGTTTTTTTTTATTATCAATAAAATAGAAATGTTATAAATTTAAGAAAAATGTATGCGTTATATTTATTTTGCTATTTCGTCTTTACGATTGCCCTAGGATATTGATGCAGAATGTCATTGTACGCGATTAGTATTCTTTCTGATATCAAAACAAGTTTTGTGAGATAAAAATCAGTTATCAAAGTTTTACGACATTAATTTATTATTTGCCCAATAACAATAAAAAATTAACAATTATACCTATAAAAAATAATCCATTTCTGAAAAATCTCCGTCGTTAGTATATACGTAAGTCGAGTATATTATATACTGCTATTTTTTATATTTATATTTTTTTTACAACTCGGTAATGCGCTCTAAATGTCTACAACTCCGGTTTAACAGCAGCGGGGGCGTTAAATTTATAGAGCATTTTACTCATTGTATATCGTCTATGTACAGGATCGTTTCTCATGTCCAGGTGTGAACGTGCCCTTTTAACGAAAAATAAAAAACTAAAACCCAAAGAAAATATCCATCGATCAAAGACAACATCGTTATTACGACGTTGTCTGCATACGCGTGCGCGCACGCGCGGGTGTGTGTGTGTGTGTGTGTGTGTGTGTGTGTGTGTGTGTGTGTGTGTGTGTGTGTGTGTGTGTGTGTGTGTGTGTGTGTGTCCAACACTCGACTCGTCCACGATAACACTATATAATGTAATAATAATCGACCGGCGATCTGTTGTTTGCACAGCACAAGGAGTTTGAGCAAAGACAGTGATAATAATATTATCGTATATGTACGTTGTTTACTTTTACCATGGAACTAGAGATAACTCGTTTTCACACTTAGAGCAATACCTACCTATATATATATATATATATATATATATATATACTATATGTGTGTGTGTGTACACGCAGCGGACGTACATTAATGCACCTAATGTATAATATATACGGGCCAGATGTTTGACTGAAATAATGGTTTTCAGCATAAATATTATCCGAATTTTAATCCACGGCATAACACACATGTTCAATTTTTGAAATTCGTCAAAAATATTACATAGGTAAAGATACCTCTTTTTTTTCATGTCGGCGAGACGTGTTATTGTTCAACAGCAAAAATCCAACAGTCTTTCACGGGCAACAGCGTGTATAATATTTTTTTTTTGTCTTTGTGTGCCTAAAACAAGACTGGAATATTTTATTTTTTTAGTCGTTAGCGACTGAATGGCAGGAAATCTCGAAATATTTGTTTTATTCGTCTGTGCGCATGTATATACACACAAAAACCGGCGCAAACAGATCGTAAAAACGATATTTAAAAAAATATATATCCGTACAGCGAGCTTGTGCCCGTATATTATACTATTATACGGAAATAATTATACACGCGTCGCGAAATTTCCAACACCACACACGATGAGACATATTTCACATGTATAATGCGTCGTCAACATTCTATTTCATTATCTGCGCGTTATGATTTGCAAATATAAGTATATAAATAATATTATACAAAGTTACCTATACTAACATATTATGTATACATTTCAACGTGTCGCCGACACACACACTTACATGAAATTTAACAAAAATTGATTTAAAAAAAAATCCTATTTTACCATTCGATTATTATGTCCGTGGTCTGTAATTATAATATCGATTATGAGGCACGCGGGCGAGAAAAGCCAGAAAGTGGGCAGACGAGTCGAGTTCAAATTATACGGTACACGCGTTGCCGCGCTCGTTCGAAGCGTTATAATATACGGACGTCGATCTCTTGTACTGAGAGTCAGTCATCCACAGTTCACCGATGACGGTGATAAAAAAAGATTGGATGGCTAGCTGCTTTGAATATTAATTTTATTGACAGTAAAACAAATATATAACATAAAAAGCCGTGAGCGGTATCTATATACGCTTACAATACGAATATTTCAATTTAATTATGAATAAAAATGTATGTACGATGAAATGTTTACAATCTTATTTTAAATAGTTTTAAAATTAATTTCTTATTACGTGAAGTCGATTATTAATAAATTGACAAAAACATGGCGATACATACGTAATACAGAAACCGATTATTTTGAGATTGATAATGATGAACGACAGTTGAGTAAGTACACATATGTCTTTATACAGCATACAATTACATAAATAAATTGTATCAGAATATGAACGGCGCGGCGATATAATATGTTATTGTATATCAATGAAAAATTCGGACTCCATCAAATAAGCGTAGTCTCTCAGATAAATTCATCAAATTATTCAAGTAGGTATTTATCGAAAACGTTACATTTGTAAATTACTGTTATTTTTAATAAATATTAAATCTAAAAAAAAGTCCCGAAATATATTCTTGATATGTATAATGAGAAAAACTATTGGGTGTACAACTCAAAATGTTCAATGAATGAGTACGCCGGTAGGTTGTAACAGTGTCGTTTTGTAAAATATTTTTAAATGCTTATATAATTATACAACCCGTAAAGTAGGGTGAGTACTTAGTACCCACTTGTTACATACCGATACGATTATAATATATCTATGTAAGACACTACACTTTGAAAATTGATAGTTTTTCGTAGTTTGAATCTAAATCATTACACTATTGTGCTTGCTGGTCCTAGGATTTACGTTTAGTGTGTAATAAGTAAGTACCTACTGATGAAAAACTTATAATAAGAGTTAACGATTAAACAGTATCAGGATATAATAAATATTCATTACAGTCTTACAATGAACGCGTGTATAGAAAACTTCAAATCTACGAGCGCCATCACATCCCGTGATTGCATGATAATTTACTTGCCTATACACAACCGGAATGTTAAGGTAACGCGTACGTAGGTCTGTAAGCCTATACAGTGATTTATAAACTACCCTAATTAGTTGTGAGGGAAATAAGTTTTCATTCTTCTTATTATTGTTATTATTATTACTCACATCGTTATTTTGTATTTTATTCCTCATACCCGCGAATACATTTTAGTTAGCTCGCGATCGTAAATCAATAATGATTCGTATTAGGTATGTATATTGAGATGTGCATCGCGGACGGTCAATATATTATTATTCTCATTATAGTCGACGCGACGTCACGAGTAGACGTCTCTGTTACATCGTACCGGTTTACTACGCAGGAATAGGCCGGCATTTTTTTAGCCTAGCATCGTTATTGCTACTTTTTACTGCCTAAAACTAGAATTTTTTTTATTTTCATCCGCTCAATATCATAAAACATAAAACCTAGAGTATCTATTGTATATAAACAAAAACATTTCACGTGGAACTCGACAATGAAGGAAAAACGGGACTGTAAGTACAAGTGTATATATTGCACTAAACGATCTAAAGTTGAACAATCGTGCACAGTCTTAGAAATATGCTGCCACCACAATAAGAGCGCATTACGAATGATCCTAAATTGTTCCTGTGAGCACACTCTGCTATCCTCCGATCTGTGTTTTCAATTCGTCAATCTATTAGCTCGACAATAATCATAAATCATAATATACGAATTTGAAGACAACAAACTGATTTGTACCGTATACCTACATCATATTATACCATACAGTGTACGAGTATACCAGGGATGGCGAACATTTTCCGAGTCGAGTATCGAAATTTTCCAAACAAAGTTTTCTAAAACTGTTCGCGTGCCCCCCCCCCACACAAAGGAAGTTTAATGAAGTCAATATTTGTGTAGGTTATTTTACAAATAATATATGATATTCTTGAATCAGATGTCAATATTGAATAGTCGTATTAAAAATGTAAATATGTAATTATATTTTAATATGAACTTTTGTTCCTTTTTTTCATATAAACAATTTTATAACATAATATCCAAATTTTTAATTTTGGTAAAACATGTAGTTTTCACTTTGACTTGAAAAAATCCACTACACATTATAAACTTTCAAGAAAAAATGAAAAAAATAAAATAAAAGTAAGCGAACTGCATGATTTCTGACATTTCGATGACTGCATTGTTCACCACTTTTCCATATACAGACGATTTATTTGTATTTGTGATATTAGTAAAGCATAAATAGCAAAAGGAATGTAATTATAATTAAAATCTGAAAAAATTGTTTAATCTTATTTATTTTAACTACGATTTCATAAATAGTATGATTCAAATTTTTATTTTTATTAAAATTTCGATAAATTCAATTTTTTCCTCGTGTCATTGAAATTTCGCCAACGAGCCACTTTTGGCACGCGTGCCATAGGTTCGCCACCCTTGGTGTATACGAATGGTAAACGAAAGAAGACTAGCGATTTCTTTGGAAAATGGACTCGTCTTAATCCAACGGTCGTATCGTTATGGCGTAACAGATCACGAAGCTCATCATTTACTCAGACTTGATTTTCCCAAAACGGAAAAGAAGCCGATGATGTATTATAGTTTTACTCGAAACCGTAGTGGAGTAAAGCACCTCCACAACGCAGGTGGGAACGGTTTTTTTCCGATTTTTCTATCATCGTACCGTAACTAAATAATAATAATAATAATATTATTATAATATATATGCACTGCGCGTAAAATATGATATCATTACGTGCGAAGTCGTCAAGATGGTCGAGTATACACATGATAATATTACGAAACCGCAGTAGATACTATAGTGGTTGTGACTTGTGACGTGATGGAGGTGGCGGTAGTGGTACATATCGTTACCCGCGCGGATGACGGGCCCCGCGGGTGATGAGCCAACCGCGGACGGACAACGATCGGATGAATGAATTGGCATTCATCGTACACGCGGCGGCCGGAGATAAATATAAAAAAAAAAATCATGTTCACAGACCCGTGACCGAAAGGAAATTGACATTGCGAGAGCATATTATCGTCATTGGATAGACGCGCGCGCTGCGGCGAGTAAGGGCTACCAGCCATTTATATCACTATTATATTATTATTATTATTATTATTATTATGTGTATTATTATTATCGTTATTATACACCACGTATCTGATTAAGCTATGGCGGTCGTCGTTCGGTTATTCGATACAAATACAATTGCATTGTTCGTTTGGTTTATTTTTTCACATCTATACCGCCATGTTTAACCCCCTTATCCCCACCATTCGCGTTAATAAGTTCGATGACGTGCTCCAGTGGAGCGGCGTGATAACATTGTAATAAACTAGCTGCATACTTCGGATATCTGTCATAAAAAAATAAAAATAAATGAATTGTTATCGTGAAATATTTCTCAGTGATACGCTTGAGTTTAGTATAGGTACATATATTGTATTATGTAGTTTAATGATGAATATTGACGATTAAAAAAAAATTGTTTTCAAACAATACTGTTTATTTAACGTCTTCGGCCGGTGACAGATAGATACCATAAAATAACGATTGCTGTACTCGTACGATAACTATTCACAACATTTCAATACGGATAATAAAACGCGTAGAATATCCAAATGATGTCATACGTTCAAAGCTACGAAGGTGTCTGTTGGACACACACGGCTTTTGGTAAAAATCGTTTTTAAAGCTGCAGACATTACCTATTGAAGTTAAAAAATTACTGATTTTCACTGAACACGATCGATCGCACGACACGTAGGTATCTACGTTTCAGCACGGGTTCATCGTCTGCATACCGCGCAACCATGTGTAACTAGTGATTATCTACACATTCGATGTAATACATATAATCCACGGTGGTCCTAATATTATTTGGGATATAATAAAAAAAAAAAAAAAAAAAAAAAAAACGATCATTGATTTCTTACATAAACACTACGTTTAACAAGGATCTGTGCAATCAGAAATATTGCCCAGAAGTCGTATGCGTTCAAATCGAACTAAGTTCTGATACCCATTTTATATTTGTGCGTGAGTGTGTGTGTGTAATGTATGTATATACGCTACAGTAATAATACAGATTCTCTCAAGCACCCCGGGGACATACGAGCGCCAGACCACATGGGTTTTCCGAAACGAATATTCACTTGTCAGCCGTCATATAATACCGTAATTTTTACTATTTGTAAAATTAAAATATTTCCGTATATATGTATAATACAACGTGCACACACATTATGTATAAACGAGATCTCGTTCAGCAGTTGATACTGCAGCCGCAGTGCGTACGTCTGTGTGTGTCGGTATGTACCATAGGCACACACCACGCGGGTCGGTAATTATATTGCACACTGACGTGTGTGTCCCGTAGGCGAGTGCCCGCTAATCCATGTTTCATGCCCTAATTACAAACTGCGTTTATCCGAAATCGAGGGGGAAAAAATAAAGGCAACAATTATTATAATGAGCCATAGGTATATTTGCAGACGTTGAAGTTTTGACATGTCGAGTCTCGGAAAAGAACCGAGACGGATCAAATGCCTCGGGACTCGACATAAAAGCAATGAACACGGTAAATCGATGACGAAAAAGAGTCTTGATATATAATACAAAACTATTCATTAAAAGCATGTGTCTGTTTTATTTTAAAACACAGAAAAAAAAACAATCAAAAAAGTATTTTTAATTCTATAGTAAATATTATAATGTATAGGTATATAATACAAAAATGTAAAAAATTTACAAATCATACAAATACATCAACTCTATAATTTCTTCAAAACATATTTTAAATCTGATAAGAAAATTTAAAAAAAAATTAATATTTCATTGCTCTTAAACTCAAGAATAATAAAACTTAATGTAAATAAGAGATTTCCGTTAATACGAATATTGCTGTCTTCGTCTTTCGCGCATACAACATAGTAAAAACTAAATACTACTCATATCTCTGACATAAGTTGATAACAATGAAACATACACGATAAGGATTTTGAAATTAAAGACTATTCAGCATCAAATTTACGTGAGCAGTAAGACCATTTCTTTAAATTTAACTTGAGTTTTTTTTTACGTTCAATTTATTTAAAATTACGTTTTTATTACTTTGTAAATTAAACTTAAGAAAATTAGGGGCTGAAATTCAAAAAAGCCGTTCTCACATAAATTTTACGTAAAATACAGTAATTTGTTTTCAGAATCATTAACGATTCACTACATCGATGTAATCGATCTATTCTGGTATCCGATAAATAAAGGTAGTTCTTACCGTTGTACGCGTGAAAAATGGAAATAACAAAACATCGGTACCCATTCGCTTTAAATTCAAAAATTGGTCAAGCCTTTATGAAGTATATAATAAAAAACGTAAAATTATTTTAACATTTTATTATTATAAAGACAAAAGTATAATAAATTATTTAAATAGATCAATTATTTTAACTTAAAAAGAAGATATGTTAGACAAAATTAGTTTAAAGAAAATATTTAAGAGAATATAAAAATAGATTCCATATAAAGTTAATAAAATCAAATACTAAACAAAAAAAACCTGAAAGAACCCAACTGACTACCAAAATAATAACGTAAAGATTCTTTTTGTAAATATTTTATGTGATGTTGATAAATCTAAGTTTTATTATGGCATATTTTAATAACTACACTAAAAACATTTTTACATAGATTACTCATTAATTCGGGTATTTAAATTTATGTAAAACACTTAACCATACGCGATTGGAAACTCGTTTAAAATACATTGGAATCAATTGGTCAAAAATGTGTGGTGTTTTGTAAAATATGTTTGAAAAAATTTAATTTAATTTAAATTTTAACTATATACGTGTCAGTTTAGTATTAACAAGACCATTGTAAAACCACGTCAAAGATTGTACGATGCGTTTTAGACTAGTGTTATTTTTCTTGTTCTACTGTGGTGATAGAACGACCGGTCGTTCTCGTTTTTAATTAATCGCGTGCGTGATACCAATCCAATCTTTAAACACTCTTGTGTGCAAGCAATCAAGAAGCATAAATTTTTTTTTAATTTTTTTACCGTATTACCTCAGGGTAAATATCACATGGAACTTCGTTGGTGGTCAGATTCAGTTTTTCAGGGTTATTATCGAAATTCATACGGGGTGGACTTAAATACATAAGGGAAATAAACGGATTGTGAAAACGGTCTGTAGACAAAACGCAAGTAATTGAATAAAAATAAAAAATTAGTCAAGCGTTACTTATGTGAAAAAACATTATTTAATAATAATCTGAAAGAAGAAGAAAAATAAAATACCCTCGTTCCAAGACCCCTACCTAATAAACTATATTAAATAAGACCGCGATAACATTGCACATAAATCCATTAGTATACTATGGTCTATAATAACACCTGTAGCACTAATACACCGACTTAGATTTCAGTTCTCAATGTGTGTATATGACTTGCGTGGGTGAAATTTATATTTTCAATCGGATACTACGATTTTTATGAATTTCAATGGACAATCAAAGAGCTTTCGGTCAAAAAATGATCATAACGACTTTTCATGTTCGACCATTGTTAAATAGTTTTGTGGTCTATTTACGAAAAAATAACTGTATACCGTATTACAGTTACCTAATACCTATGTAATACAATAACAACCAAACTACAGTAGAAATAAATAAAACATCACGATTTAGTTATATTAAAAATGAACGCATTTCGGTTCGTGGTACTTGAGTGGTTTTTACCCTCTAGGGAAACTATTTATTAACTACTTGTCTATTTCATACGAGCCTGCAAGGTCATGCAAATAGCAAACTCCAGTATTGAGATTCAGTGCGTATACATTTCATCATAGTCTATAATAATAATACACACACGCGCGCGCTCGCTCGTATGTCGTATGCTGGGGGATACGCGTGGCAGTTATAAAATACATATTATAAAAACCATCAATGAAAAATACCATTAAATGTATGTCCAATCCAAACGTCAATAGAACTGATTTTTTTGAACACTGTTGAAATTTCAAATTCAATTTGTTTTTAAATAACATTGAACCGACTATAAAACGGTACTTCGTATTATTCCATTACTCGCGGGCGAGCAGGACAAAAATAGTTTATGGTGAAAATGATTATTTAAGTAAATATTCAAATGCAATTCAGATAATATGTCGATCAATATTTATAATGAATTAAAGACAGCACGTTTTTTTGTAATTTGTTGACAAATATTTTGTAACTAATAATTGTAGTAGATATTTACCGGAATTTGAGAACCACTAAATACACTAACCAGTGACAAATGACTCAAGTCGAAACTAAAAAGACATCGAATTGAATTGGAATACTCGTCATTTGGAAAATATAATGTATAAGATACTACCAAAGTATACTGCACGAGGTATAAACGGCGTTTAGTAACACTATACGACAATATATAAGACCGGCACATTATGAGATAAACTCGTTGGTCCAGGTGTCACATGTGCGTAAGCCTATAACTAATTGCTGAATTCGAGAAGCACACGTCCATGAATTACAATCAAGTCGACCATAGTTTTCTACCCTCGCCATTCCATTTCCCCTGAATATGTAGTTCGAGTTGTGACCACTTGATTACAAACCGGTTACACTGATAGTTTTCTTAAAAATAAATACGAATAATACGATAAATCTGTGATTTTTTCGTTCTGGTTTGTGTGACATACTGCTGAGATTCCGTTAGTGTTTAGAACAATCTCTCCAATACGTTTCATGATATTGACTCGCTCGCTAGAGAAAAGCGTAAATTTATATATTTATGTTTTTAAAACCATCAAAGCAAAGAAGTGTTTTCGGAACTATTGATCCGTCTATATGCAAATGGGTACGTTTCGTGTGCTTGCGTGTGTGTGTGTGCGCGCGTGTGCGCGCGTGTGTGTGTGTGTGTGTGTGTGTGTGTGTGTGTGTGTGTGTGTGTGTGTGTGTGTGTGTGTGTGTGTGTGTGTGTGTGTGTGTGTGTGTGTGTATGTGTGCGTGCGTGCGTGCGTGCGTGCGTGTATGTGTGTAAACGCAAACAGAAAACCGACGGTGTACGTATTTACTAATAACATTCCGTTCCGAGGCAGTCCATTAGTAACAGTCAGAGACGTCCGAAGAAATCGTATACGTGTGTGTAGATCCATTGTAGAAACCGAAGCCGTACTCATTACGGTAATTAACAAAAAACCAAAAGAGGAGGCCGACGGCGGCAGTAGCCCAGAGCAAAAATTAAAACACACGTCAATTCTTCTATATACCGCCACTTACTCGTCTCTCTTGATTCGGCCAACAGATCAGTAGATTCACCAGCCGACGTCATTACTCATTTACAGCATTTGATTTTACGATAAATCAGCCTTGTATTCAAAGGTAGGCAAGTTAATGAAAATAATTAACTGAGACAATTTAAGTTAATTCCTATAAATTACCTACAGTTAAAAGTTAACAAAGAAAAAATTTAACTCGATAAGTTTAAAGTTAAGATGGGAAATAAAATTAACTTTAGTCAGTTAAAATTTTTTTTTTTAAATGTTCAAGCTACATAATATCTATGTCATAAAGTACCCTAGCATTTTTATCAATACAAATATGTACCAAGATGCTTAAAACTAAGTAAAGATAAAACATTAATTTGTATTATTGTAAATTGTTACCATTAACTTATAGACTACGTATTAACATAATTTAAGATTAATAATTTTAGCTGAATTACAAAATAAATAATTTAATTTAACAATAATGTTCATATGTTAATTTTTGTTACCAGATGCAAAACATTCTAAAATCAAAAATGATAAAATACCTTACACCCCAAACCTCCAATGACTGTAATCCCTAATATTTTATATCAAAATCAATGACAAAAAAATATATTTATTTTTATACCTACCTAATTACTTATTTTTAGATCTACATTTTTGAGAATTCGACCAAAAAGACATTAACCTAACTGCACGATATTGATATTTAGCTATGAAGATAAATAAAATTCGTAAAAATTTTAACTGAATAAGTTAATAAGTTATAAACAAAAATAATTAACTAAAAAAAAATAACTTTTTAACTTAACTTTAACTTTTTTACAAGTTAATGACCACGTTTGCTTGTATTATGCATATTATATATCACATGAATAATCGTTTTGTAACTTTTAATTAAAATGGTAAATCGGAATTACGTATATTTTTTGTGATCATTGATTATCACAAACTAATATGTCATAATAATTGTTCAGTAGTTTTCATTCACAAGTATATGAATGTTTATGATACGTTCATCATTATTATTAAATGTGCTTTTATCGAATTTTATATGTATCTATATTTTCTTTTTTTTCAACAATTTACAATTTGATTATTTATTTTATGTAAATATGTAATTGATACAATTATATAAATACGCGTATGGCTTCTTTTCAATATCATCAGCTTTACATTTCTATGCACTTTGTATTTTATAGTTAATACAAGTTATTCATTCATTTGGTTTCCATAAATGAAATAAAACGATTTTGAGTATTTTTTCCATTCTATGTAATTATTTCAATAAAAAGATCGAAAATAAAAATGTAAAATTTTACACCTTCCTAAAAATTAAATAAAAGTTAATAGGTATAAGAGTTTGTTTTTTTAATTATTTATCACAAACACGTGTCTTTAATAAACTTAACTCCTCCCTTGACTTTCTAGTGGCATAATTAAAGTGAACTAGATCTTATTTAATAAATGTTATTCTAAATATTCATTACCTATAAAGTAGACTGTATTAATGCTATATTAGCTTAACATAAACATACTAATATTATAGTATACAAATTATTTTTATAATTAATGAATTGATCAAACATTATTTTATTAAATATAATATTACTTTGAAGAGATATATCCCAAATTCTAAGAAACGTAAAATAGATATTGTGATAAACGTATTTATTGGTTGTGTAGGTATAATATATTCGTGAATCTAGTTTTTATTTTATTAATAATATATAATTATTACATAACAGTATAATATACATAGTTAACGTTTGTCTCATCTTTATCCATGAGTGAATAATTAATACATATTGTATAACAAATATATACATTATATATGTATTAATAGTATATATTATAGGTACGTCATATATTTTTTTAAATATTTTGCCCCGTCAAATTCATTCAAAATATTACAAATGAAATATGATGTAGGTATGTAAAGTGAAATAAGAAGTAAAACGTCCATCCACAAAGAACATAGTATGATGAATTGGAAATCAAAAAATCATCAAAATTTGAACCAATACTCATAGTTAATTAATAGTTGGTTCAAGTAATATTTGAAAATTAAATTATGCTATTTCAATAAATGTATTTTAATATATTTAAAACCGTCAATTAAGCATTTTTACACTAATTTGATTTTTCAGAACTTATAACATTATACTATAACCAATTAGTTATTAATATAACACGTGTGCACAATAGTTTGTGTAAAAATTATACAAATAAAAATTTTATGAAGTTCATAATATATCAATTCAAAAAATATGTAGTGTTCGCGGGTACTTGTAACTTAGCAATCAAAATAACTATTGAACCCACATTTGAGAAAACTATTTATCATCCACATGTAAACACTAAATAGGTACTCGAGTTTATTAGCTATTTGATACTCATTATCAGCATCAAGGTCGGTGTATTGAGCATAGAGCTACAAATTGTTACAAATTATTATTGAGCCGCGTTTCATGTAAGTGTGTACATGCTCACAAACACGCGCGCGCGCTCGCGCTCTCACACACACACACACACACACACACACACACACACACACACACACACACACGCACACACAAACGTCTTTTTTTCTGAGCCCCAGTATTTCTTTAACGTATACGTACTGAACGTTTATATATATATATATAATACACTGGTTTATCATTATAATATACATTTTGCCGAAATCTCGTGATCTTTTGACACCGGGTTGTGATTAAAAAAAACATCATGTTAATTAGCACTAATAACAATTTAAACCAAGTTTATTATTATAACACCAGTGTATGTTTTTTTTTTTTAATTACATCAATATTAATACTCATCGCATCATGAGTATAACAAATTAGAGAATAAACTTTATAGGTATAATATAATATATGTACACGGAGCACACGTATCACACGTATAATGTACACCATTGTAGTTCAACATCCAAAGTCAATCCCGTTGTCGTTGAATATATGACTTAACACAATATTCTAAGACGGTGTATTAGAGTCGCACGTGATCTGTCGCGTAGTATACGTCCACCTTATTCTCTTATGTTATTCACTATTATCATTGTTTATAGAGTAAGTGGAGTTCTGGCGAAAATCGTTTATAAATAATTTACGAAATCTGTCCGAAAACATTGATATACACACCATCCGGATGTAAGTCAAAGTCACCCGAGGCTTCTGGATTGGCATATTATACATAAGAATATCGTTATCGGTTCATTCAGCTCAATACAGATAAAAATATGCATTCATTTAAACACACATATTCTACGTATTTCCTATGTTAATCAGTAGGTATATACATTTAACCTAATTCATTTTTTCGTAGAATTTCTTCTGCTTGCTCTATTTTACAAAAACATATTTACCGTACAGGTACATCAGGTCACGTTAGATTATGCATAAAACGTTGCGTCAATGTTTCATTTATCTTTTAGAAATTATTTTCAACCTCACATATTGATTTGTTCTGTTGATAATATCTTGTTAAAACACTATAAGCATAATATTTGATTTTAATGGATAAAAACACATTCAAATTGAACGAAAATCAAATAACTTTTAATTGGCACATTTTAAAACATTTATTTTTATTTTTATTAACACATTTAAAACTTTTTTTTGTGTGTTATAGATAATATAGATCGATTGGGATTTGACCAAATTTCACAATTGACAATTTATGTTTTCACGTGTCCCACCTTCTTCTGCAGACCCAACATGATTGACAACAATATTTTCCTTGTTGGCAAAGACCAATATTCTTTAAATACGAGTAGCGAGTTGCATAATTTTGTATGTACCTACATCAAGTGGCCATTGATAGAGTACACTCAGATGACCTTTGACGTCCATTCCGGTGGTAATTACTAATTAACTTAAGTGGACTGCATTTGGAAGAAAGTAATAGAAACGATTGATTGAAAACTTCCGGTTTCATTGATTGTCATGCGTGTCCTCGTATATTTATTGAATTGTATAAGATAAAAAAAACTACAGTAATAAGCCGTGGACCTTTAATCAGTTTTACCTGCTGTTTTGTTTTTTCGTGACTGCGGAGAAACACTTATTTTGGACATATGTATATACTTCAATCCAAATATACGTGATTGCAATTGGCTACGTACAATATGCTTTTGGAAAAATTCTTCAAAACTTTATTCTCAAACAGTTAGACCTTAAATGGTTGAGTTTTAAACCATAGCGATGCGGAGGTAACCACGACTTGACCCAAACTACTAAGAATAAATAAACGTATACTGCACAAGACCAAAATATTGTAATACTCGTAATACACTATATTATACTATCATTCATTTATATCACACTATTATTATTATCATTATTATTATTATTATTATTATTACACGCAATTTAACAACAACTGTAACTATAATAACAATGATAATGCCACATGTGTTATTCATAATACAAGTTCGTTACATGTAGTATAAGACGAATGTACTTTATATATGTACGTGTGTATATATATATATATATATATATATATATATTTGATATACACTATACATTCGTATGTTTGTGTATGTGTACACTGTTCACCCTTGTACATTTTACACTGAACGATTAGCCGTATAAATATTATATATATATATACATACTATAGTTATATACATACATACACTGTATATACGAGTATAGACGTACTTAATATCTATATATTGTATTTATTATACGTATGTGAATGACCTAGGATCATTTTGGCATAGATATACACTACGCCGTTATAGGTTATATATTCTACTCAATATTTGCTGGCGTTTTAATGAACTCGATTCATAGTTATGACTTATGAATTGCATAACTGTAAGTATTATAAGTACCTATCGTATATACAAATGTCCTAATGTCAAGATTACTCTCAGCGTACCTTTAATCTCCATAAAAATAATAATCCAAAAAGTAATGCACTGTAAAAAACATATACTTATATAACCGCTTCAAACGAAGTATTAATAAATAACAACCTATATTATACAATGCATTAATAAACAATGACATAATATGTATTATCCCTGTGTTTAAAAAACAATATATCTATATAGGAAGCTATATAGGAACAATGATTGCATATTGTGTATCTATGTGTACAAATTACGATATCATAGGAAAATACCAATATCTCAAACAATTTTGCACTCAAGTTGAACAATAAAAATATAATTTTCTATCTATCTTTGTCATTAAAACATAATTACAGTTGAAATTATACAAGATTTATTTATTAATTCAGCTAGTTTATTAATGTATCTATTCATTTTATATAAGTAAAAGCGTATAATACGATCGATTTTTCACAGTTCAGTCCTTGAACTAAAAATATACAAAAATTGGATTAGTTGTAAAAACGTCCAACTGTTGCTTAACAAGCTCTGAGAGCTCGCGCAGCTCTGTATCATATAATTGCATTCGTATTCTCGATGGTCAATTTAAATGTATACGACTAACAACGCACATTTATTACGATTTGTTAAGTGGTAATACATTCTGATCGTTTATGCTTCATTCATTTTGTACGCAATGTTGTCGTATTAATCATTATTAAACTTGTAACTTCTGTCTCTCGCTATCTCTAAATCATAAATTATATAAGGAATTTGAGCAAAGAAAAGAAACAACAATCAAATATAAAGTTATTATTACAATCACGTGTTTACTATTTCAAGAGGATTATTTGCCTTAAACCTATTTTCGTTCATAATCTATTAATTGTATACGTTTCGACCTTTTATCGATTCATCTAGAAAGTGAACATTAAAATCAAATAATATTAAATTATTTTAAAAAGGTAAAATGCAAAATTAATATCGCTAGAAAAAATTACATCGTATATTTAGTTTATAAATCAATAGATATGCCTAATCATTTTTTCTTTAAAAAATATTTGTATGGATACAATATTTTATTGTTTAAATAACGTAAACCATACAAATGTTTTAAAATAAAAAAAAAAGTTGTCATATATAATTTACATTAGGAAATAAATTAATTTTGATTTTATTTGTGTTTTAATTTATATACCTATTTTTAACTAGGTAAAATACATAAAACAAAGTGCATAAATATTGTCAACATTTTTTAAATTTACGGTAAAATAAAGTTATATTAAAACTAAACGATAGAAAACTGTATGAACTGTATAATTTTAGAATTTCTTAGTCTTTTAAAGTGACATAGATAAAATATTCAATTTAGTTACGTGAAGATAGACGGAAAAGAAATTGAAAACACAGTGATAAACAAGAATAATGAAACCGTACGGCAGATTTGTGCACAAATACTCATGGGTACATTAAGTTTTAGAGAAATTAGCACACCGATCATTCATCATTATGAGCTGTTAAATACTCCAAAGTACTTATAAACATAAACCTAATATGCAATTGCACGCATCTTAATACCATAATATTACATCCATATACCATTGTGCACGAATATATTACAGTTTTTAATTAAACGCTTTCAAAAACAATATTAAAATGTAAAAGTTATCAATTGATTGAACGTTTGGCACTTAAACGATACGTAATTATTATTATTTTGCTTTTTCTTAACGCGTTAAACAATTGTACTGAGACTTTATAGTATGAAATAATGGACAGTGCGCTTTCTTTTACTAAATACTTTGTGGTAAGCTATATAGTTGAGCAGTAAAAATAAATTCATAGATGCCCTCAGACTAGGCTCGTATACGCAAGAAAATACTCATACACATATGTCATAATGTCATATACTTTATATGTAAAAATGATATATATATATATATATATATATATATATATATATATATATATATATAAATATATATATATATAATAGATAATTCATGTACACAAATGATAACTTAAACTTTAGCTATGATAAATAAGAACAATAGACACATTCAATAAGTGTATATTATTAAGATTAATATAATATTTTTGTCTTGAAATAATAAAACTTCAATATCCGCATCGGTTACACTTCAGTCTTAACATCAAAACTATATTTATAGTTAAATAAATTACAACAGACCATCAAGTTATCCACAATATTATCTGTGTATTTTTATATTTACTTTATTGGCTTTAAAAAAATGAAAAAAAAAAAATTGCAAAGCGTTCCGGCAACCATATGTGTGATTAGCCTTTTAAAGTTTAAATAGTTAATTTCAATTTCAATCGATGTACTGTCAAATAATATAGCAGGGAATTTCCATTAAAAACAAAACCTAGTTTTCCAATGTATTGTTTTTATAATAATAATTATCATATAAATACTATGATATTAATTAAATATAATTTTACTCAATCGTATTTATTTTATTAATAGACAAAATTATAGTATTTTTAATGCAATGAAGACATTTATTTTTCAACACAGTAAAATTACTTTTGAAAAATTGAAATATTGTGAAGTAAAATCCGATTCAATGTAACGAGAGGGATTCAAGGAAAACGTGTGTTAATTTTTACAACAACCGAAATATGTAACACCCTGTTAATGATACAACTATACTTCAAACAACGAGTGTATTAATCATAGACTAATTAAATACACGTCCGCTATCTATAATACTGTTATTAATACCGCCTTTCTCTTGAATACTAACAAAATATATCGATTTTTTTATAGTGTTTTTTATTTTAATATTTTCCTCATTCAATATGACTCAAAATCTCAATCTCGGAATCTTTAAAATAATCGTAAATCATGTAAACACTTACCCGCTTCTCCTCTGCCTTCGCTTCGAGTTTGTCGCATCCATAGAGTAACGTGTTTAGAAACTGAAAATATAAATTGCAACAAAATTAACCATGCGTGTAGACAACGAATAAATTTCTCGCGTCTAAAATGTATAACATGATCCAGAAGTTGTTGCGATGAAAAATATATATCTCGAAAAGAAGAATGCAAGGAAGCTGTGTTCTCGTGTGTGACCGACTTCCTAATAAAGTGGATAATAGAAAATGAAATCGTGTATAAATGTCCATAACAACAAATATAGTCTATTTGCAGTAATCTCCATTCACTATCAAAGTTATTGCTCCATTTTCTCAAACTTAACTTTTATTGTTACCCTATTCACGACGTTAGGTGAAAGGATCATCAAACTTTCAAGTACATTAGATAAATTACAATATTTTCATTTTTTTTTATTTTTTATTTTTTTTTATTATTATTTATTAGATTATAAACTAAGAAACTTGGAGTTAGGAGTTAAGTACATTATTTATTTAAAATGTGTATATAATAGATACTCAAAAAATTAGCAATAAAATTTCGTATAAGACTCGTAAGTAGTCATTTATGACAGTTTATCGACATCGTTTAGATATCATAATATGTAATTTGGGTACTTGATAATACAATGCACCGTGAGTCAGTGTATAGGTATCCGTCATAATAAGTAATTGCCCGTATACCACTCGTAGAATATATGTTTACTTTACATTTTTTATGAATGTATTTTATCAATATTAATAATCCTATAATTTTAAATATATATTCATATAAAATAGTAATAATTAATAATTTTAAGCAATTCCAAACCCTCGAATGTTAAAAAATTGTATATTTTTATTTTATAGATTTTTACCGAAGAAACCTGCGTGGGTGAATGTTAGTGCGTAGGTCCGATTATAAATTTGAACGTCCACTACTATATACCTACATGGCCATAACACATAATAATATTGCAGTAAATATTTTAATAAACGACATTTAATATCAATATATTGTATTTTTAATTATAGTTAATAGATTTTTCTACACATTTCACCCGGTCATGGATACAAATGTATACATAAAAACAAAATGTCACGAATTATGACAATCTATATAGTATTATATTCAATATAATATATTGAAATATTGACAGCTCAATATTCTAACGCATTTATATGGATGTTGCATATTGTGTGCTGTCAATATTTTCTAGAGGAAATAATTCATATGAATAGAATATGGATTAAAGTATAAAAGCTAATCGGCGTGCGTAGCTATTATATTATGTTTTATTTTAAATTCAAATCGAATTTAAAAAAAAATTAAAAATACCTCAAACGTTAACGAGGGAAAAATATATATTTTCTTGCGACCGAGCAAGACGAGGTGTAAATCAGTGAGAACATAATTGGACCAATATATTCGACACGAGTTTAAAATGTTCATCTGCAAAGACATGACACCAAATATATATACCAAGGTTTAAAATATGGGTGTGCTATGGATGATGTATAATATCATAATGGATGTAACCAAACCAATCGTTGAAGATTTTAGGTTTTCGCTCACGTAAAGACGTATAGGTACTATACAGAATTGAAGTTGTGGCCGGTGCTGTGGATGAAGGTGACGGCGCCTCGCATTTCCATCTCGAGCAAACCGGCATTTTGACGTAGGCACATACACGCGTGCATGATGTGTAGTAGAGGCATACCACACACACACACACATACACACACACACACACACACACACACACACACACACACACACACACACACACACGCACGCACGCACGCACGCACACACGCACGCACGCACGACGCAAGTCCAGCGAGAACTGCCCGGAAGCCCGGGCACGAACATTATGTAATTATTTCGATATAATTATAGTAATTTACTCATTGAAAACAATAAATTGCCGCGGAAAGGTTTACAGGATAGATTTTCTCTCACCACGGCTATTTAACAGGTCTATATGCATACAGTGCACCCTATATTGCCAACACGAGCATGTTTTTTACGCCTCCTGGACTGTGTACCTATATTAAGTCTTATACGTATACCGACATGATCGGCAGCAGCAGGTCGATTCCTCTGCCGCCGCCACCGCCGTCACATGTATATATTGTACATATGATAAAACCTGATCCGATCGATTACCACCGATAATATACAGACACGTTTTTATATTCTTGAACACCGCATTATATAATGTACCTACATTGTTACGCATTTTGTATTTTAATTACTATTATTTTATTGTCCAACCAGTGGTGACTAAACCGTGTTAACGTTTAGGTACGTACTCTGAGTGTATAAATAATATTTATTACACCGTATAATTTAAAACCCGCAACAACATGAGATTTTTCGACACTTTTATGTTTTAGGTACATTTAGTAACTCACACACATAATAAATTTAATTACTTTATATTTTTCACGTCTCTGTACTTTAATTGTAAGCCAAAGACAATTTTTCAAAGAGATTTATTGCGAATATTTTTTTGTAATGTAATATTTTTTGCCAAGAAATTAAATAACTGCCTAATAAAAAATTCAAATTTATTTAAATCATGTAAATTTAATATGTGTATAACCAATAATTTATGTTGATTTAATTGAATAAGACGAATACAGATATCAACACGTAATGCATTTACCTATTAAATAAACAAATCTTAATCTGTGAAACTTTGATCACTTTAATTCTCTTCACTTATAATAATTCACGGTTCATCGTCATTTTTTAATTGTAGGTATGCATCCAATACGAGATAGTCAATAGATACCGTATTTATATTATAACGATCGATACCTATTCCAAATGTAATGCAGGTACCCTTAAATTTAATATTTTTTCCTCGGCAAATGGTATATAGTATAATATATTAAATAGCCATATCTAAAACATTTTTTAACATTCACGACAACATTCGTGTTAATTAATAAAAACACTAAATCGCAAAAAATTTAAAATTTAAACATAATTCGAACGTACTCATTACAACTAGTATTCATTTTCATATTTTATTTACATATATTATGTTTAAAAACGTATCGTACAGAGAATGGGTATTTATATGTTTTTTTTTTTTTTTTTAATTATTCTATTTAATTTTTTTAACACTAATTAATTGTGAATTTATTATGAAAATTTCTTCAGTTTTCAATTATTCATAAGAAATATTATAATTCATAATGCAATTTAAAAAAATACAGACATGTAAAATGTGCTTACATTTTTATTTAAAATATGATTATAAATTCACCAAATATTAGATTATGCTACAGAATTGAAAAGGCCCATAAACAGAATACTTTTATTTTTTTCATAATCGTACAATTTAAAAAAAAAATTTAATATAATATATAAATGAATATAAGATTTATAACAACAAACATATTTTTTTTTTAAAGATGATACTTTTATACACTCGTAAACGCATAAAAGCAATGTTTTGCTGTATGATTACAAGTAATGTAATATATAAGACAGAAACTTTATATTACACTATAAAAAGTTGAATTGGTATAATGATTTTTGCTAAGAAATTAAATTACTGCTTAATAAAAAATTCAAATTTATTTATATCATGTAGATTTAATATGTGTATAACGAATAATAAAATTGAAGTTAATTTAATTGAATGAAACGAATAGGAACATGCAGATATAAACACGTAATGCATTTACCTATTAAATAAACAAATCTTAATCTGTGAAACTTTGACCACTTTAATTATATTCACTTATAATAAATAGGTGTATATATATATATATATATAATTATAATTTACAAATTTGAAGGTATATATTTGAAATATAAGTAAATAATAAATAAAGGGTCAATATTTCAGCTAAAATTTAGATCAATTATGATGAAACCTACAATCAACACATAATTGTTATGTACAATACACCTAAGGTTTAAGATTTTAAAATAATTATTATAGTGTTTTAAACGAAATAACTACAAACGATTACCAAATTAATTAATTTACTGTTTATGCCTATACCTATTACCTAAAATTAATCAAGAAAATAAAACAAACTTTATCTGAATGAATTAACTAATTAATATACTATTATAGGTGTACTGGTGACAATCATAATAATAATAAAAACAAATTTAAAAAATGCCAGCTTCAGAAAAATTCATTAAAATCCTGTTTTTTATTGCAAACACACCCAATTATCCTTTTACAGATATCAGACGTGTAATTTTAAATGTAAATGTAGACATATATAATATATATTATAGTCAGTACATACATCATCATAAAAACGTGACTAAAATCGCATTTCACGAGAAATGAAAAGTTTACATGAATTAGTGGTAGTAATATTATTTAAATCACGACGCATAGTACGAGTAAAAATTTAAAACAAATTGATTAAGCATCGACATCGCACGCAATTGACAACTAAAAACTAGCAAAAACTAAAAGAAAAAAATCAATATCATCTTGTCAGCTAATAGAATACATTTTCGTTAAATAATCGTTATTATAAAATAAATTTAAACTATAGTTAAAATTTATATTAGTTTAAATATATTCACTGTTAATATATCAAAATAAATCAAATATTATACAAACATAAAACAAAAATTAACTTTGATTGACAGTAAATTGTATTTATTTTCATTTGAATCTATGATAAAATCAATGAATTCAGTATTTATTTTGTGAACAAATGGAGTTTATATGCAATCGAAAACATTTCAGACGGCGTTTTAATACATTATAAAACACAAAATTAATGATATACATATTATCGTATATTATGTATTATACAACACTGTGTTCAGTTGTTGAGTAATGATAACAGTATAATTACAACAATTTATACGTATTTCACGATATTTCACGTGCTCGTGACTTACCTGCATTTGCCAATTAAAGTCCAACTGTTCGTTCGCCCAATTATTGCCGTTACAAGAGTCGGGAACGATTTGATCTCTGGGCGAACAATTCACCAAGGACAATTCCATGCTATGAACAAAACGACGGGATCCAAAGCCTCTAGCATGTAGTAGGCTGTAATCGCGCGTGTGTCACAGTCGTTAAAGACAAATAAATCAAATTAAATATTTATCAAAAGAAAACAGACAAACGAACGAACGGGCGAAATAACGAACGGACGAACAAACAATAAACTATACTATAAACTAATAAATGATAAATATAAAATATATACGCATAAATTAAAAACGACGAATAACGCAACCGCGGTAACGATCTCACGATGAGCAAAATATCAAAACCGTAAGCTACGTACACGTGCTGTCGTGGAAAAAACCGAACATATATTATTTCCTTATTATTTTTACCGCGGAACCAGTCGCGGAGTGTTCGTGTGGCGCGACGGTAGTTTTCGAACTGGTTGCCGCGACACGGCGGACCCCGTGAACCAGACCGGCGGCCAAAGATGATGGGGCATCATGAATGAAATGGGCGGAGCGACAACGTATCAGCACACCAGTGGGACAACGCAGACCCCTCCTATTGTGTTAAGTTCGTAATTGATTTGTAATAAAAACGAAAATCATTTACGTTTACGGCTACCTGTTTCCCAATGCACACACATTTGCCGCGATTTCGTGATTTACAGCTAATGACAATGCGGTAATAGCCATTAGGCATGACCATTAACCATGTATAAACACAGTATAGGTACCTTTATACTTACATAGTATTATTATATGTGTATATTTATCTGTATGAAACGTATACATGAAATTTAGGTTTATGTATACACACACATATATATATATATATATATATATATATATATATATATACTCGCATATTAATACATTATATGCATGTAGAAAATATTTATAAACACATAGACAAGTAGCCAGACACGTCAAACATAATGTGCGTATACAGGGAAAAAATCTCATATAAAAAGAATTTATATATATATACATTTAGGAACAGGTCATATACATGCAGCAAAGGTGAAGTCCTGCTAGTGCCAAGGATATAAGGTCTAACCCGATGACAAGAATTTACGTGCGGCCACCGTTCCATTGTCACGTTCGATCTATAAGCATGCTGCATGTAGAAAGTATATATATGTAAAATTTAGATTTCTAGACGGTATTCCTATATTTAGTAGATAGGTATTACAGGTACACATTATAATATGCACACGAGTAACAATACATATAATAATATATGAAATCATACATTGCAGCATTGCAGGGTTAATTATTCGTATAAGATGTTACGCAAAAATGTATTTTTTTTTTTTTGTTATCAACTAGGTATGATATAAGGCAGTGATGCAGTGGCGAAACCAGAAAATAATTTTGGGGGGTCTCGTTATTATAATATACTTATATATAATATGATTTTTTAGGATTTTTTGAATTAGTGCCAACTACTCCTAAATACTAAAATTTATAAACGCTTTAAATTAAAAAATAATTTTCTTTTTCATTTAAATAAATAATAAGTATAAGTTGCACGAATCATTAGATATGGAATAAACAGACATATACTGGATGATACTACATGATAAAATAAAGGTCCTACACCAGATGTCTTTGTCTAAGCTTGTTCAGCATTTATCTGGATCTGATGAGTACAAAAATCTAAATATTTTGCTTTCTCGTAGTATAACTGCCAAACCTCACAGTGTTGACGTTGAACGTTTAATCAGTAATAGTAATATTCTTAAATCAATAAATCGTCTAAGTTTGTATGTAAAAACTGAAAACGAATATCTATTTATTTACTTTAACATGCCACCTCTACAAAATTGGGACCCATTTACCCATTTAACCCATTATACCCCCCCCCCTCTCAGTGGCGGCTATCCTATGGTCTATGTGTTGCTTAAGCAACACATACAAAATTTGGTAGGTGGATGGGTACCTGGGTTGGTGGTGAAATGGATGTTAGGTGTTAGAGTATTTATTCATAATACTATGACTTATTACTTAATACTTATAAGTGTAATATGAGTAAAAACGAAACAGTACTAAAAAAAGTGTGGTTTTAACCAAACATTTAATTTAATTGTACTAAGGGTATTGCACAATGTATATTTTGTAATTAAAAAACGGTTGTTCTTGTTTTAATTCATAGTTATAAATATAATTTATTAATTTTGTAACTAATTTATAAAATAGAGCAGTGGTCTTCAACCTTTTTGGACTCGCGACCCACTTTTTTAGGCCTACATTTTTCGTGACCCACGTAAGCTTTATAAAAAATCTAAAATTGCTTAATACTTTGCAGTAGTACTATTAAAACTGAATAGATATAAATTGCATTGTTGTAGTTAGAATATTTAATTAATATTAATTGAAAATGTATAGGATTCATATGAAAATATAAAATAAAATGAAAAATATTTTTGTGCCTTTTATAATTTTATAAATTTATTTTTAATTTTAAAAAGGAGACTTATCGCGACCCAATTTTAAAGCTTACGCGACCCAAAAATGGGTCGCGACCCACCGGTTGAAGACCACTGAAATAGAGGATAATGTTTTTTTTTAGCTATTACAAGTTATATTTTGATAATTGGTAATTATATTTTCTAATAAATATATGAAGGTGGGTGGGTCCTCAGAAATATTTTCAGCAACACATATTAATTTGAGGATAGCCGCCACTGCCCCCCCTTGGTTGTTGACGACTTGTTGTTCTTAGAAGACTATTACAGCTATACCATAACTGGAACAGATATCCTCAACATTTTTAAATATATCATTAAACTCAGCATTAGAATTTTTACGGATTTGTTTTATAGCAGATTGAGTTGTATCAGCAAATTGTAAAGCAGATTCTAAATCTAAGTTTTCAGTTTGAAGAAATTTGCTCAAAGGAGCACTTATTGCAAATACTTTAACTAATATTAACAAGGCTACTTGAAACTACCGAAAAAATTTTGGGGGGTTATACCCCCCCCCCTTGGTTGCGCCACTGCAGGGATACTTAAAGTTACTAAATGGCCAAATTTCAGAACTTTAAAATATAGCGCGCTAGAAAGCAAAAAAAAATATATTTTCAATTCTAATGATATAATAACTTAATTTATTTTTATTTATTATTTTAGTTAATTCATAACACTTGCATAATTGCAAAATACAAAATGCAAAATTTGTGTTGTTTACCTATATATTTAATATTTATTCCTTCGTAATTTATAAGTAAAGAACCTATAATGTATTATGTTTACTCAATTTTCGGCAGTTTTTCCAGTCTGCTGGAAAAACAATTGACTGTGAATAAAAAAATGTCGGTTCCATAGGTATATTATCGTCAGTAAAGTCATATTAAATTATCAGAATTTTCCGATCAATTTTTTTTTCTCCTGTGTGCCGAAAAATTTTCTGAAAAAAATTTTGAATGGAGAAAAAAATGACCTTTCTAAAGTACCACCAAGAGCAAATATCTGATTTATAGATTGGCTGGATGAAAAGTTTGGAGCATTATTTCTATACGAAAAAGTGTTCACAGAAAATGAAAAAGAAGTCATTATTTTTGAAATATTTAAAAATAAATATATTTATAAAAAATTAGTAATTGATTGAGAATACATTTTTTAATATTTTTTCGAGATAATATAAACATTAAATGAACCAAAATTATATATTTAATTCACATTATTTAAAAAATATGTATTAAATATTGTCCACCAATCATACACAATATTAATTATTTAATATTAATAAATTTTATATAATCATATAGATTTAATCTAAATTCTGATTATTTTCTAAAAAAAATTTTATTTTAAAATTAGCTTTAGATTTCAACATGTAACACGAGCCTGATTAAAATGATATACGCATATGCTGTCAGTTACGTCAGTGATGTTGTCCATTCCTGTATATCATTTACAGGATCAATAAGTAGATGTTGGTACTTGCCAATTTTTTATTATTATTATTATTATTATTATTATTATTTTTTTTTTTTTTTGGTTATTCTCGCGACACTAAGAAAATGAACATTAAAATAAATTCGCTATATTTTTAACCGCGATTGACAATGTACTTATACATCAATATTATATATGTATATTTAATTAGGAACCTAGATGTACATATAATTAAAAAGCCGAACATACTTCGCACTATGAGTATTATTCGTTTCTTTGACGAGGTAATGTTGATGAATGTAAAGAAATTTAAATGAGGTACTTTTACGACCAGTGAAAGACATGTGTAGTATATTATAATTTTATTCAAATATGAAATGAATGATAAATAATTATATTCAGAAAACGATTCTGAGCGAAACTCAAGTAATAATTTACTTTAGTATATGAACAAGTCAGGTTTTCAGAAAAAAATGAAAAATTTTATGATAAACAGTTAATGCAATTTTCAAGTTTCAAGTTCAATTCAATAAGTTTTTTATTGAAAAACATCACTAATTTACGGGTAATTAATGATTTTCGTACGTGTAAACGCGTATGAAAAAATGTCGACTAATATTTTTGTTATTGTTATATCAGTGTTAGTAAAGCATGTAAATAAGACGTTATTACATGTTTAGGTCTTATATTAAATATTTAAAATTTTATTCGATAAATAACATCAAAAAACCAGATATTTTCAGTAATTTAAAAGCTCTCTCTCCCTTTCTCTCTCTCTCTCTCTCTCTCTCTCTCTCTCTCTCTCTCTCTCTCTCTCTATACATATATATATATATATATATATATATATATATATATATATATATATATATATATATATATATATATATATATATATATAATATGTATGTATGTATGTATATATAGCGTGAAAATTAAATGATTTCGAAACTATTTATCAAGACGTACAAAGATAATAATGATATTTGATGAACATTTATAGTGCCTAGTAATATTGTTTTATGGCTTGATATCACAATTTTTTTTTTTTTTTATCTCACCTACATCGAATTTTACTCAATTTCAGATAGTTTTTCAATGCACCTGGAAAATTTTGAGAATAGAGAAAAATGACCACTTTAAAGTACCAACTCAGTCCAGTCGCTACTCTCAACATGCATGGACGCTATGCGGCGTCGCTTTGTTATCACTGTTGCGCCGATAAGGTTAATAAATTATAATGTTATTCTAGTTAATATTAATTAGCTATTTCATTAATATGGCTAAGAAAGTTCCGCCACTTATACCGAAATCAAGTTAACGAATTTTGTCAAATTCATCAATTTCACCTAAACACAACAAAATATCAAAACTTTTCCTTTCACTAGATCGATTCGCCATTATTTTATCCGCGGATGCCAGCGATTGCCTTTTTTATACAACATCAAACAAGTCTTCTGATAATAACAAAACACCAGAGCATTTAGATCAAGATTTCCAGCCTACGACTCCACTTTTCATTAAAAATATCACCAATTTCTCTACGTTTAAGAACGAATTAACAAAGATAACGTGCTCAAACTCATTTACTTGTAGGTGCAGGTAGGTTTACTCGTACTTCTCATCTAATTATACGCCTTGATGGTCACAGCAGTTTTAATTGATTCATAAATCATCTAACAGAGCCAACGCTGGTTTTAGTACATTCCAACCTCGCTGTAAATGTACATACAGAATAATAATTAAAAACCATCACCATTTCACCCTTCTTACGGAAATGTCCGCCGCCTTGTTTGAAGAGAAGTACTCAGTGAAACATATCAATGTTAAATATATATATATATATAATATCTCACCGTTACTTAACACCTAAGTTATTATTGAAAAACCTCAGAAAACTCGTCGTGGGTCCCCACAATGCTTTAATCGTAAAATATATGGTCATACCGAAAACTATTGCCACCAGAAATCTAGATGCGTCAAATGCGGGTATGACCATCACATGGAAGACTGTGTAAAAGACCGCAATAACCCGGCAAAATGTGCTTTCTATACACTAAAGACCACACCGCCAATTATAAAGGATATCCAGTTTTTAAGGTTAACCTTAGACAATTGTCTTCAAGCGTCGGGACAACAACTGTCCAACATCTCAATAATCACAACTAAAGTTCAAAAAGTCACAACTTCACTTCTTAACACTGCTCCTTTTTTCAGTCAAAACCTACATATTTCACTGTTGTTTTCGATTCCAATATTATCAAAAATAACAATTCATTCTATGCAGTATGCACGATATACTACTACTTCCAACATGGACCGATATTGGGGGGAATGGAGAAGCCCCCAGAATATTATCAAGCTTTCTCGAATTTTTTTTTATCCTTTACTATACTTCACTAATCGTTCCACCGTGAGTTCGATATATTCAATAAATTTAATTCATAGGAAAAAGTATATCTAAATGACTAAATGTATCAATAATGATGAAATGATTGATATATATGTCGAAAAAAACAGGTTTATAACTTTAAAATAAAAATTGTAGTGGTTATCAATTGTTTATTTATTTATTATTTTTATTTTGTTCTTGTCACCTAAACTTATGATGTATTTATATATATGGCACCTCAGCTAGAATGAAGTAGACTAGCTAGTAGACGGAAGCACGTTTCTGAAAAATATTTCTTATATTAATGGGGAAGGTAAAAATGTCACCCCACCCCCTCCCACAGATGTAACCAAATATCCTCCTATGACTTCCAATCAAAATTATCCCCGATGATATTCATCAAATATCGAATCTTTATTAACTTCCTCCATTTCTAAATTTTCAAACATAATCAAACCTCTCATTTCTGTCCTTTCTATACTTATAACTAAATCCCAAGTATATATATCGTATACAGTGTATAACATTGTAATAAATCTTTTTTATTTTCAAACGTTGTTGATCAAAAACTCAGATGGACACTATCCACGAGAAATAATTTATTAGGAAATAGTAAATATTAAAACACATGTATTAGTGTATTACATATTTTGAATAAATGAATAAATGTGATACAGTCTCCAACCTAATTCAAATTATTTAAACTCAAATTTAAAGTTCTTATTTATAAATTGTGTACATACAATTATAAGAGAAAAAACACTGTAAAATTGAAAAAAAAATTAAAATTATAAAAAAACGAGTTTTGTAAATATTAGTATTCATGGTTTTATGAAATAGGTATGATTAAGTTTTAAATTAAATTAATTTGTTTTCTTTTCATAACGAGTATTAAATATTTGATTAAATACAATATTCATGTTATACAGACTATGTATTTTACGATAAAATATCAAAATATTGAAAAAAAAAAGTAAAAGTAAAAATTTTCTTCCATTATTATGAACAACATTGCAACAATAATTAAAATTGTTTTTAATAAAACCAGCAGCGACGCATTCATTTTTTCAACCCTTCAACCTTTGTAGCAGAATTTCATGCAAAATTGTTCAGAAACATTACATAAATAACTATCATTGTACCTTTTAGACAGCTGTAAATCCATTGTAATTGATTGGGTTCGATGGCTCAACAGCTCTTTTTTTAAACAAATTATCTTATGAACTTATTCGTGCGGGTAAACATATTTATTACTTATATAGGGTTTTTGTGTGTGTGTGTGTGTGTGTGTGTGTGTGTGTGTGTGTGTGTGTGTGTGTGTGT
Organism: Therioaphis trifolii; assembly: GCA_027580255.1. Lineage (NCBI taxonomy): Eukaryota > Metazoa > Arthropoda > Insecta > Hemiptera > Aphididae > Therioaphis > Therioaphis trifolii. The sequence goes on along the minus strand of CM050404.1, from coordinate 103,620,911 downwards.
GTGTGTGTGTGTGCGCGTGTGTGTGTGTGTGTGTGTGTGTGTGTGTGTGTGTGTGTGTGTGTGTGTGTGTGTGTGTGTGTGTGTGTGTGTGTGTGTGTGTGCATAAGTGTATTAAAATAAGGGCCTTGGACCACGTACGTTTCCCCAGCCCCCCACATATCACTTTTCCTAAATTTTCTTTTCCCAACATTTAGTACGTCATTTGTTTGTATTTGTTTGACCTAACTCAGAATTTGTTTGATGTCGGTTCTTCTTGGAAAATTGGTTTTCCGTGCGGGGGGCTGGGGAAACGTTTCCACAGCCCCCCACCCCGTTAATTATTGACTTTTCGTAAATTTTCTTTTCTCAACATTTAGTACGTCATTTGTTTGTATTTGTTTGACCTAACTCAGAATTTGTTTGATGTCCTTGGACCAAGAGTGGTAATTTTTGAAGTTTAAGAGGGACAGAAAAATTTTAATCGTTTACACCTATGAATATTCTGATTAGCGTACATATTCAATATTTAAGTGCATTTGTGCTATTTTACAAAAAAAATGATGAATTTTGTTTATACTATCTGTATATTCTGTTATTTAATATATTATAAATTTTATAGTGTCTGATGATGGATCACCTAGCTTTTTCCCTGATTATTGTATATGTACAATGTGTAGTATTGCGTTTAGTCGTATAGGTAAGTGTACACAATTTAAGTACATATCTATTGTACTGTGCATTCCTTACGCATTTATGTTGGGATAGAGCGATACCTTGCCTAACATAAAATTTCAAACAACACAAATGAAAAAAAAAAAAATTAAAACAATAGCCGCGTGATTTATACTAATTGAAAGTATAAGGAACATGTAATTACAAGGTCATAATGAAATCATATAAAATATGTTCATTTCAAATAATCAAATAGCATAAATAACTAATAAGCAATAATATATTTCTATAGCAATATTAATAAATATAATAAGAACTATGCACACCAATTGAATAGAAAATATTTTGCGTACCTATAGTATGATATATTGAACGCGAAAAATACATTGACATAAAGTCATGTTATATATATTACAAAAATATAATTAACACCTATTGATGCTCAGTTACTTCACTCAATTTAATTATTTGAAAAAACTTTAATGAATGGGCTATCAGAAAACTCAAATTATTTAAATAATCTTTGTAAATGTTGGTATATAGTATAATGTAGTCATTTAAAATGCGACATATCAATTTAAATAACAATTAAACACAATGGTTTTATATAGGTATTGAATAACTTCATTTCATATAAAAAAATCTATTAAAATAACTTGCTATAGGTATTAAAAAGTGTTGAAAATACAATTGTAATAATTTGCTGACTATTTTAAATGCGTATACCTATAGTGCTTTTTATTTTATTTTGAGAGGTCGTAATTATTAAACGATTTAAGTACTCAACTATTTCTAAAAATGATTAAATAACATAAAATGTTAATATGCATAGGTTCCTACTTCATTTGATTGCCTATGAAAAATTATTAGTTCTTCAGGTAACACTTTCCAACACCAACTGAAAATAGAAATCCATGAGGTTATCATGTCTTTTACTCAGCCCCCTCACCACAAAAAACAACCTATACCTAGAGGTATCTAATATTATAGCATTGAGAACAGTGTCGGAATTAAGGGGGCTAGAGGGGTCTAGGCCTCTCCATGATCCATAAGATTTTGTTTTCGTTTTTATAAGTAACTATAATAAATATTATTATAGCTACTTCACACTTTGTATTTATAAATAAGATTTGTAAAATTTTGAAATTTCAAACTGGGATAGATATACCTATTTGAGTGTCAAATGATCTTTTAATTTTTAATTTTCATAAGTTTATAATTTATAATAAATTGGTCACCCTGTCAAGATGCCAAATTCCATTATGATTATTTGGGATTCAAATGTAGAAAATGTATCAATATGACAATTCCACGATTTACCAAATATTAATTAATTACGGTTATAACTTTTGAGAATAATTTTTTCATCAAATTAATAATTGGTATTTTAACCACTAAAATTTTAAATCTAAGATATTTCTCCATCCCGAAACTTTTTTGTGAACACTGGCACTCTAAAATAAAAATCAGTAGTGTTCCGAGATTTTTGGTAACGTTATTATAAATCAAAGGATAAATTAATGAACAAGGTAACAATGTGGAAGCCAGATCAAAAAAGACCAATAGGACGACTAAGACAGCGGCAGAGCGACCGTGTCAAAGATGATCTAAAACTCCTGGGAATCAGGCATAGTGAAAGCGGCGATGGGTCTAAATGGCCCGGAATAAGCAAAAAAAAAAGCTAAAATTTATAAATCAAACTTAAACGTATATGGTACAGTGTGCTAAAATTTTCGTCAATTTGTATGACGTGAAATGACATTACTCGCGGCATGTGTAAAATATCTTGTTTCGAATGATCAATTATTACTTGAAGTCCAATATTTTATATAGTTTGGTTTAGTTTAAATTTGTGATTTGCTATTGCATATCGTTTTATTGTCATATAATGTCACAAAAACGTCAAATATCATGTACTAATGTCAAAAACATATGTTGAGCCCCTCTTCAAAACACAATCCTAGATCCGCCACTAGTTGAGAATACTCAGTCTATCTCAAAATATATTATACTCAATGAATATATAGTTATCTTTGAATCATCGTTATAATTAATCCTAAGAGACCAAGAAGAAATCAAAATTGTTCGTATACATTGTTATATTTGCAAATTTCAATTAGTTTTAATAAAATTACATATTATCACTATTATCTCTTATCTAATGATAAATCGCTGGACTGGAGTCATGTTCAGAAGTGATATTGTATTGAATAGATTCACTGCACTGTGTACGTGTTTGATTAATAAATAAATGCCTTTATTACTAAGCACTGGTCGAGGTGTTAAATTATAAAGATGAATCGCATAAATAAAATGTATAGGTGAAATAAATTAAATACTTCATTTCTAACCTGTTTGTGTTCGATGTACGCGTTTATAGCTGATTTTATGCGCGGAATAATTTCGATCTTAATATTAATAATAACGATATTTATTAATACACTTACATATGTATTAAAGAAGTGTATAATGATGGCGCTATTACTATGTTTGCTGTGTTTCGCATTAATGTATATAGAAAGTAAACGAATCAAATCAACACCGTAGTGCTCACAAAATTCGTGTGTAGTCAAAACGACCGCGGAAGAAAGAAGAGACGCCAAATAGAGGTATTCTTACTACTAAGAATATATCATTATTTTAGATTTAATATTATAGTGAAATCATAAATATTTCGAAGCATCGACTGTCTGCAATTTGCAAATGACGAATTTATATTTCATGGACCATGGACAACTTATACATACTACATGTAGGCATTATTTTTATTATAATAATACGTACATAAGATAATTATATCTTATAATTATCTTATAATACATCAGAACGTTTATTCGGTCCCTTGGAAAGACTTTGGTGCGTACAATTTTCAAGGCGAACTTATATATTCTATTGTCGTTATATTCTATTAGGTGTAAGCCAGGTCCTATTTTGTAGTGAACTCCGACACAAAGTGTATAATCCGAAATTGAAAGTGTGCACTATACGGATTCGAGAACTGTGTACAGTAATCCCTCGTTATCCGCGTAGGTTACGTTCCAGCAAACCTGCGTGGATAACGAGACCATAAATCAATGTAAAAAGGGAGGTTTGGTTTAATTTTTTTTATTTTTAAAAATCAATTATTAATCAATTAATAATTTTTGAATTTATACAGCTAATTTATTTATTATTTATTATTATCTATACAAACATATTAAGAAGGATGGAAAGGACGTGTCACGCACAAATATCACCTTGCAACTGAGCACTTGACGATTATTATTCGTGCATGTGTAGGTAACCTTTTGTGGCTTATCTGCAATAATACGGCCATGAAGACAGATTCGAATTTACTCAAGTTGTTTTTCAAATAGTTAATAATTATTAAAATATTATAATAAAAGATCATATTTTTTTTTTATGAGTAGCAAATTTGCCGCCCCCAAAATTTTGTCGTCCCAATCACCTGCTTGTTCTGCTTGTAGGGAAACCTGACGCTGGGCTAGATAGTAGGTAGTACCAATACAGTACACATTATTCAATTTTTTTTTAAAAGATTATTTTTTGAATTTTTCCATTAGTTATCACCTATCACTTATCATTGACTATAATCGACTATGGTGAATCTGATATCAGCGGTGGTTTATGCACAGGTCCTGTGGTTTATGTGTTTTCATGGTAAATCAGTGGTTACAATGCTTTTTTAGGCAATTTTTGGGCACGTATCCTAGCTGCTAAACCACATTCAGCCAAACATGTGGACGGTCATCCTAATTACTCGAAACTATAAAAAATTCTCTTTATATAAAACTAAATATTTCAAAGTTTGACCCTCATCCAGCTGTCATAAAATGACTGTCTGACAAAACAACATATAATAAAGTTCATTCTCTTGCAAAACAGCAAGAGTGGTATGAAGGTGTTTTTGAGGAAGCCAGATTAAGCAAGACAGCTGATGAGGACTTATCTATTAATGATGTATCTATTAAATTTTAAATTATATATTCCACATTAAAAAAAATAATTTGTTAATTGTTTTTCGATTTATACTAGACATACGTATATTTCCAGTTTATAAAAAAGAATTATTACTAAAAAAATTAATTGACCTTATATTTAATAGTATATTCATAGAAGTTTGTTAGAGGAGGGTGTCCACTGCTCTGTATTACTGTACTCACATTAAAAAATGTGTAGTTCGAATCTTTATGAAAAATAGGGGCTGGTGTAAGCTATGATTTTCTGGTGAACGTTTTGTCTGTTGAACATCATAATATGATATTATGATATGACATCATATTATGAAGCCAGCTTCGCGGCGTGACCGTAAGATATGATATGCTTACAACCATGACAAAATAGATAGGTATCATCACAGTTGTAATAATTTTATTCACTATACGCATCTCCTTCACTCTCAGCCTATGTCGTAGTTCTCCACTTATGATTGGTTGATTTTTTTTCAATGTTATCACCATAAAACACCATATAATAATCTGTGATTATCACTTGCCTATTATTTTTTTCAATTGAACTATTTTGTTTTGTTTCATTATGAACCTAAAGTTTGTATGAATAATGTCAATAATTTAGAATAATTTGATTATAATTATTAGGTAATAGATATACTTTGGCATCATTAATTTATTCTCTGACAAGAGTAACATTGATAACATTTTATATTTACGCGGCAAATTAGTAATGACAATGATTTAACGATGTATGTGAAAAGAAATATTAGAGTGGGGTGTGCGTATCAAAAATCTGTGATGATACCTATCTATTTTGTCATGCTTACAACTACCTTTAAATTTCAGGAAAACCTTTTCGATGGGATTGTCATTAAAGTTAAAATTTAAAAATAATATTTTTTTGTTTCAACAAATTTAATCGTCAGTGAACTCAAACAAATTTTGTATTTTTACTAACACCAATAACCGACACAAAGTTTTATGTCAACTACACAATTAATCAGCTTAACCAGGTACAAAAAAATCTTGATTACACCACTAGTCAGATGGAGCATCAAAAATCACATTTACCATAAAATCATTATTTAATTCATTTAATATACTATCATTATTATTATTATTATGTATCTATTAGCAAAAATAATATTATCTATTCAAAAGCATGATCATAGATCAGATTAGGTCCAATCATCCAAAAGAGGTGACACCATTAATCATATTCTGATCATTATTTTATGTCAATATGTTTCACACAAAGAAACTTTATAAGTAAAATTTGACACTGAATTTCCTGATATAAAATACTGCTTAGGCAAAATTACGTAATTTAAAATAAAATCAAAGAATAATGTTGAAAACATGCATAGATATCTAAGATAATATAACCAAACGTAGTGAAAATTAATTTTTCAACTACATATTAACAAACTGATATTTAAAAAATTAAAATACACGTCCCAATAATTTATAACAAGATTTACATATTGATTTCAATAGCTCTACAAATAAGTAATATTTTAATAGTAATACTAATAAATAATAATATATTATGTAGTACCTACCTATTCTATTACACTCCCGTATAAACATACAGGTAGCTAGTTTACACAGACTAATTTTAGTTATATTTTACTAATATATATGTAAATATACTTACATGTTGGTTTTAAATTCTTAAATTGAATGTAATTAACACATAAATCACAAATGCAATGCCACAATCACTAGATATACAGAAATTTCAGCGTCTCATAACGGTTGATTTTTTTTTTTTTTATTAGAGACTTTGTTTGACAATTAGTTTCGACAATTATTAGGTATGGACAAAACGGTTGATTTTATAAGAGAAATCTTTAACTTCTATAGCTTCATAAAACAAATCACCGATGACCAGTAGGGTTTACTTTTACTTAAAATTTCAAGCTATGTGTATTTTTAAATGTTAATAATTATTTAAAAAAAAAAAACAATTGCATTGTTGATTATAAGCAATTTGAAATTAATTGTCAAGTTTTCAAAAGCTCATAATCGGTAAAAATGTTAACGTATTACGCAACAACATTGCATGAATGCTGTCATCAATATATAAATGCACTTTGCGCTCCAAATTTTAAACATAAATCATAGTATTTCACGAAAAATATACATTTGAAACCGGCCATTAAGAGTTCGGTAAGCAAATAAGTATTATATACCTATATTGGAATACAATTTCACGCGTTCCGACCGCGCATGTTATTGACAAAGTAACCCGGTCAAACAAATATAATATTACTATATGATCTATATGACAATATCCTGCAGCCCTGTAAGAAATTGTTTATACATCATAATATATATATATATTATACAGGTAAGTGCACAATCCGCATGAACCGACTTGATAACAGTCATTATTGAATTTCATAAAATGCATGATGTACGTCTATATGTATATATATATATATTATAAAATTTCAAGTGTAATATTTAAAATAACATATTTATGTGTAGGGCCACGTATGCCATGTTGCTATATTATAATCTGTTGGGTGTGTGTGTGTGTGTGTGTGTGTGTGTGTGTGTGTGTGTGTGTGTGTGTGTTTGTTTGAAGCTCGAGCTGTGTCAATAGGTGAAATCAAAGGGCAAGTATTCAGGATGTGGGTACGCATAATGCACAATAATATTGTAGTATACCTATTAGAAATTTGAGTGTATGAAAAAAAAAACAAAAATTACGTCACTCGAGATGCCTATCGTCGTATCGAGATGGCTCATCCACATTATAATACCATATTATTATATTTTGATGTATATAATAATGATTTCGGTCTTAAAATAATAGGAAGACAATTATTATTCCGCATTAGTTCTGCAGTCTTGTGCAGATGCGTGCAAATACCGAATATATCAAATATATATGTATATGTATACATAAACACCATAATACAGTACCTATATAAGTGCGCACATGAGCAGAATATCAAATTCGGATACGAACGTTTCGCAACTCGTGAACGCCTACACTTGACATTGCATGCATTCGGTCGCAATCATTCTTCTGAAAACGAACAAAATATTATAATACACTGCACAATGTTACACACGGTTAATTCTATTTTTAATGCGACGGTTACCGGTATTGCTGTGGCTGAAAATTGTTTGCGCACATAATAAAGTTCAATCAACAACTAGTTTGCACACAATCTAATATTCGTATTTTATTTTTACCTGAAACGGAACTTTCCGTTGGGACTTTGCTTGATTATAAATTATAACAAGGGCTAGGATTTTAATGACCCAAAACACCTAAAAAAATGACGTTAAAATAACCTAAAAATGACCTAAAAAAATGCCCAAAAGATAAAAAATGATTTTAAAATGTTATAAAAATGCATTATAATTCTGTGGTGTTCGGGCAAAGGGGGATAAGTGTAAAATCGCAACTTTTGGTAAAATGAATTTGAAACTTTGAAAATTTACTAAGAAAAATATTTTTGGCTAATTGCTATGGAAAAAAACATACTTATTATTTAACTTATTTTAATACTATATTTCTATATTTGAAGAAAATATTTAAAATAGTTATGTTAAAAAATCATAATACAATAACAAAAACTAAATTTTTTCTGACTTATCCCTTTTTGCACATAAATTTTATTGACATAACTCATAATTCAATTTTATAATGATTTTTAATTAAAAATATTTTGTTATTCACATAACTTTAAAATAACGTATTTTTTTCAAAATTCAATACGATAACATAGGTAATACCTATAGTTTCTTTAATATTACAAAACAATTTATAAAATACAAAATAGACTTTTTTCTTAACTCTTAATAAAAAAACAAAAAAAAATAAATATATTCATTCTTAAAATATTTAATAACTTTAAAAATATAATAACATAATTTATTTTCGAAATATAGTTCCTTTACTATACTTAACAATACATAAAATAAAATTATTAAAACTTTTATTCAGTCTTCTTCAATTTCTTCATCAGCCAAATCTATTAATACATCTCTTTGGTTTTTATCAGTCAATAAATTTTTATAATAATCATGAAAAATCACAGGAATAAACTGAAGTAATGACAATAAGTCCTTTTTCTTTGCTTCAGTTATTGGTAATGGTTGTGTGTAACTTTGAGGAGGAGTAAATGAAGCACGAGCTTGTCCATGTCTTAATAGTCGAATAGATTGACATTACTTGAACAAGAGACACAAGTCTCCTTGCTCTTTTATTCTGCATTATAAAATAAATAAATAAAAAACACAGTTAACAATAAATTTAACAAAAAACAACGTTTAATATTATTAAAACATGACTAGATACATTGCTATTAAAATATATTAAATTAATTGTATTTTGTTACAATCGTATTTCGATCAATGAAAAAAAATGTTCGTGATAAGAGTGATAACAAATAAAATTCTTAACATCTGTTATAATCAGTATTGCAAGCAAAAAGATACAAAAATATTTTACTATATTAGTTTGATTTCTATAGTTACCACTTACCTATAGTGTTAAAATAATAATAATATTGGTAAGTGTCATATTATTATTCTGATAATCGAGTTAAGTCGGTTTATCTGTTGTGCATAAGAGGATAAGTCAACTTGACTCATTATGCACATAAATATAACATGTGTAAATAGGTGATAAGTGAGTTATCCTCTTTTGTACAAACTAAATCACTTCAATTACATTTAATCCCATTTTTCACATGTGAATATTAATATTAAAATATCATCCTATGACTAATCCCGTTATGCCCAAACGTAAAGAATTTTTTTCTCAATATTTTAACCTTATAACCCCAAATTCGCATTTTTTGACATATCCCCCTTTGCCCAAACACCACAGAATTATTAATTATTATTTATTAATTACTCTTTCGGTACAAAATTATTAAAAATAATAATATTATAAAAAATATATATATATACTATCTCTATAATTGAAATATTGAATATGATATTATTTCTGTTACAAATTCAAAACTTTTATCGAGAACATCTATTGTAAATGAAAATGTATAAAAATATTAACTAGATTTCAAAAAAGTTTTAAAAAATGCCCGTAAAATTGAAAAAATGACCAAAAAATGCTACAAAATGACCCTAAATCCATAAAAGTACAAAAAATGCAAAAAAAAGCAAAATAAAAACTATATATTTGGAATTGTATATGACCAAATCACATTTTGTGCTTGAAAATCTATGTCCTGTAAATCCTAAAAAAAAAATGCAAAATCCTATACTATCCTAGCCCTAATTATAACTATCTTTCAATATATCAGGCGATTATCACAGCGCAAATTTAGTCTAACGTGACAATTTTCAGTGCGCGGAACGTATTGTACGACTAAACATTTATAAATTTTCTCATAGATTTCGTAGGCATTAAGTGAAGTGTTTGAATCGTGTCGTGGTCATAAATGTATAAGTATAAACAATTTTAAGTTTACAAAAACTCGGAGTACAAAAAACTTTGACTTGTATTTTCGTTGTACGAACAAAAAATGCAAAGCTATAGATATTTTAAACCAACAATGTACTTAAGTAATACGGTTTATAAATGATCATACAGATCATAACGAATACACAACAAATGAAGAAAGAAAAAGAGATGATTCGCAGCAGTGTAAAATGTAAGGCCGAGACAGAACTACACATACAACCAAATAAGATTATAAGACGAGAGCTTCAAGTAAATCAAGACAATAATTTACAACATGGTGATATTCATTCACTTCGAAATTCCATGTATGCCGCTAGGAAAAAACATTTTCCGACTCTACCGAAAGAATATGATGCGGTACTTTTGTGCGCAAACAAGCTGTTAAATTTAAGATTAACTGTGCCCAAACGAGTGGTACTTTTGGACGCAAACTAGTTGTCTTTTTAGTATTTCTGCGCAAACCATGACCGCCCATTGCTGTAATACGCACATTCGACTTAAAGACAAATCCTGCTGCATATATCACACATAATATTATTATGTAAACCTCATATCATATCATCCCTGCCCATATTGCTGACACGATATTCTTAATTTTTTATACCGAATTTAGTATTAAAATATAAATAATAATAATATCGTAACGATTTTTTTACTTGTTTTATTTTTCCTCTATAACATATTATTTTCTAAAAATATTATTGATTCAATAAAGTTAATTTCGTCTTTGTTGTTTAGTTAACAATGGAATACCTATACAATACGTATCCAAACAATATAATTATTATACATGCATATTGTATACTGTAATAGTGTTATTATAATATGAAACAAACACGAGGTACCTACATACGTGAACAAATTGAACGCGTCCACTAGGAAGTCGATAATCGGACGTTATTGCTGTACCTACATTCAAGGTTGGATAAAAACAGTTTTCGTGCCGCACGGGGATGAAACAAGTCGATTATGTTAATGATATAGCTGTTGTGCCATCTCGAAAGACCCGGACTAAAAATACGTCGTATTCATGATGTATAATATGTAACGAGCATTGTCGATTACGACGCGTATAGCGCCGTGGTTAAACGGCTGAGGGGTGTTTGAGCTGATTAACATCCCTCCCGGAGCTATATAAATAAAAATAATATACACATACCTACACACATTTTTATAACAGTATCTTTTCACGCACATTATTATTATATCGACTCATGCACGATTCAAACTTGACCACGTGTATACGAACTGCAGCTGGTTCCTACTCGTTTTCATATCGTAACATACCAGTTTTACTTAAAACCGCCCCCAGAAATCCCATAGATATCCACGCCACCGATATTATTGTTCTATAATTTGCGGGTTTGAATACGCGTAGCAAACACCATTATTTGTTACGTCTTGCGATGGCATGTTAAGATTAATATATCTTATGTACAATGGAAAACTATCTGATAATTTATTATTTCCTCATAACTGCTGTAATTTAAATATATCTATAAAATAAAATAATAATATTATAAACGTATCTCGGTGCAATTTTTTTTTTTTTACCTCGGTGATTGTTAAGTCGTTGTATAGGTATTAAGTTATTATCATTCAGATATACTTAAATAAGGAAAAAAATTGTTTTCATAATCATAAATGCATATACAGATACGCAATAACTCTAACACCACAAATATACATTAATTAAATTCAATAATAAAACAATAAAAAATAAATAGTAGGTATTATTTGTTTATCGAATGAATTAAGAATGTGTTGCAGGCATTCCGACAGCGGCAATGAGAAAAATCATTATCAAGACCGTAAAGAACTGTAATTTAAAATGGGTTTCCGAAAATCAACAATTTTACACGAATCAGAGAACATGTCAATATTTGTATAAGCATATTGTAACATACAAATAATAATTACTGTAGGTTATGCATGTGACGAATAATTGACAGTGGTGAATTTGAAGAGCCATAAGGCAAGCCAATGCTTCAACTCAAGAATTTTTTTTTACAAATCCTATTATTTTTAGTTGAAGAATTTTTAATGAACAATTAGGTACATATATTTTTGCCATTGACAATAGGTACTACATTTTTTGGTGTTATAGACTTATCGTCCAAAAATCTCGTACTACCTCTTTGTGTAAATAAAAAATTTCATTCATTAAGTACTTGATGATTTAAAAAAGTCATTATTCTCTATTTTCAAAAGTTTTCCCGATATTTAGGAAACATAAGGTAATAGTTATGTATTAATATAACTCTAAAATTAATGGTGCTAGAAATTTGAAATTTTAATCATTCATCGACAACAATGGTGACGAATGTTTCAAAATATTTAATTACTGTTATGATAAACATAGAACTTAAGAAATATTAGAAATATATATTTTTTTAAAGTTTTTATTTCATTCAATTTATAATTTTGAAAATTCCGCAATAGCATATGACATATGTTTTACTGTCCTTTCACTGTTTTTTTATCAAATGCCTACATTCATTTTGAGAGATTACCTACCAGCTCGTTTACCACCATTCCCGCCATTCCCTAACCTAATAGATTGTTCTATGTGTATTATTATAAAATCCCGAATTCCCGTGAATTTTATTTAAATTGTTGAATTGAAAAAATGATGAACTTATTACGACCTATAGACCTATTAACTACAAAAAGCTCAAAAATGGCTGATTTGTTAAAATTTTAACTGATTTTAGACTTCACCATACATCACTGACAAGTAACAAATCATGTAAATGTGAAGTCTTATAAAACGGTTTTGTCCGTCCGTCCGTCTGTCCGTCTGTCCGTCTGATTCACAGATAGCGACCGCTACGGTGGTCCTATACAGACAAATGATGGCTTAAAATGATCCCTGGGACAAGGCGCTCAAACTATATGCAACGTTTTCTGATGCGACATCATGGGACCTCAGGAGATCACCTGATGTGGCCGCGTATGGGAAATCCTGGGTAAAAATTTCGAAAAAATTAAAACCGTAAAACAACATCACTAACTACATCATTTTTGATACCTTGTGATTTAGCTATACTTAACCGAGCGGGAGGTTAAATTGATGCTATATTCTCCAACATTTCAGGAAAATCTGAATACTATTGTTCTCAGACTAGTATTCACGACCCAATCTGCTTTGTTATCAATAATGATTCTTAAAATGTTTTTATTATGTTTTATTATTTTTGTAATAGTTTTGTATGTATTTTACAATCAATAAATTTTTATATTTTTCAATCATTTTAAATTGTTAAATTGAAATGTGACACGTTCGCGGTGAAGTCCCATCTTATTCTACGGTTCTTAACCGTACTGATCCCACTTTTTAATTATATTATATCTACTAATTACTAGGTATTGTTAATTATAAGTATAAGTGTTAATGTAAAATTTTTGTTTAATTTTTACTTAAAGGACATCGTCTCATAACACTGTTAATGCAAAAAAATGTCTGCATGAGTGGTATTTTAGATTCTGAGTGAAGCGAAGGATCTTATGGTTTTACAATGATGTTTATTTTTTTTTTCTTTTAGATTCTGAGTGAAGCGAAGGATCTTATAGTTTTACAATGATGTTTATTTTTTTTTTTTTTCTGTAAACACTTTTTCGTATAGAAATCCTTGTCCAAAAGTTTCGTCCAGCAACTTTTTAGATTCGAAATTGAACTTAGATGGTACTTTAGAGAGGTCATTTTTCCAAAATCTCCACAGTTTTTCCAGTAATCAAGAATAACGATCGAAAAACTGAGTAAAAACGGTAAAATCGGTAAAAATCCGCCGTAAACGAGATTTTCACTGTTCAGATTTTTGGTATTTAGTCATAAATCGAAAAGTATTGAAGCTAGAAACTTGAAAATTTTATCCAATATCAAATACATACTTTTTTATATTGGACAAAATTTTCAGAACAATTATAGCACTTTTGACTTAAATAAAGAACTTTTAATTTACTAAATTGTTTGAAAGTTTTTATGTAATATAATTTTAAATATTTGACAAAAAGTTCTGAAAATTTAATATGACCTTATTCATATACCTACCTAATTATCCTAACAAAAGTTCAAAAATCGTTAGTCAGGATTTTTTTTTATACACACTTTAATAAATTATTATACGATTTTTTTCGGTATTGTCTGATTTCTTTTAAGTTTATTTCTAATGAGTTATAATTGTTATAACAATTGAAGTTTAAATGAGTTATATCTAATTGAATATTTTATGAGGGTTTAATTACAAAAAAACTCACCAAAATTATACAAATAACCGTAAAATACGTAAACAGTATTTAAATAATAATATATTATATTACACTGAAACTTTGCTCAGAATCGTTTTATACTAAAGAAATGAGTCATCATTTCTTTAAAACTTAATACATTCATCACCAATATCTTGTCCGAGGACCGAAGGGACGAAGGACGAACTTGTACCACCATCATCTCACTTACCAGCTTTTTAAATTTTGTGTCATTGACTTAGTTTATACCCATAATTATTTTATTTTAAAAGATTTAATATGTGGTTAGTATAATGACTAGGTAATGAGTGTTATGAAAAAAAGGGATTCCATTTGCGAGCGAAGCGAACGACTTTGCGGATGATTATTTGATGTAGTTTTTGGGATAATGGTCGTCGTTTTGGGCTCCTAAAAATTATTTTCTCGGTGAGCCTTTTATGCGAATCCGGCCCTGTATATTGACAACACTGATAGTGATATGTAGTGGTGTTATTATACAGTACATTACTGCAGTATATCTAACCGATGACAGACTGAAGCCACGATTATAAAAATATGTGCTGCGTTTTTCTATAAACCTATACCCGCGTAAACTATGCCGATACCAAATAATTAGTAGTTTTATCTTTTAATTTATTATCTTTTGTGAAGATTCAGTTTTTTCTACTTAGATATAACAATAACTTAAAATTTTGTTGATTTAATAGTAATTTTATACATTCAAAATTATTATGGGGGGGGCGAACGCCCCTTCACCCCCCCCCCTTTAGGGACGCGCCTATTAATAATTACACTCATTAAATTCGTACCATAAGCAAAGAGTCTATAGTTCTAGAGTCTAGATTAGAGGTTATCAACTTTTTTGAAGCTACTTTTCATTTAGGCTAAGATAAAAAGATTTTACAACGTCTCTTAGGTAAAAATCCCCAAAATGACTATGGGAAATTAGAGGAAGAGTTGAATAAAATTGTAACATAGAAATGACAATGAAACAAATATGAAGAAAAATGACATAGTTATAGAAAAATTATGCACTGAAAAAATTATAATATACCTAAAATATTGATTATAGATCTATAGGATAATATTTCAATTTTTTTTTAATTTTTAAGATGGACAATGCAAGACTCTCTAATTCAAAAATATGTCCAGCACCAGGAGCGGCTCCAGAGGGAGGGCACTGTGGCCATGCCCCTCCCAAGGATATTTTTATGCCGGTAGTATACATTCGCGAAGACATCGCGAGAACAGCCGAACACGAAAGTGAATTAGACGCGCTCGTGTAGCCTCGAAGATGCTCGGTCGGAAGGCGGTTTTTTGTGCCCGAGTCAAAGAACACGAGGTCAGCCGAGACGCCAGCACGAGAGCACCACATAAGCCGAGAGTGATCTCGCGTGCTTCCTCTCTTCATGTGTACTGCGTGCACTCGCGCTCCCTCGCCTAGAGTAAATTTTCACCGAGACATTCGCCGAGACAGTCTCGGCGAATGTGTACTGCCGGCATGAATGTGAAATTGTTTTTCCTCGATGATTATACTATGAATATTCATATACCAATCTAAATTTTAAGTTCCTAACAATTGTCATTTTACCTGGAAAATATTTTACTATACGTATACCTTTGTATTATAAAGAATATTATTAAATCGACGTGCATTTTTCTTGTTATTATTCCAGTACTTTTTAACTTGAAAACTGCATTAAATGTTTATCATAAGGTTTTTCATTTTTTCGAAAACTCAACAAATTCATACTAAAATAAATTACTACTTGAAATTTTACTCAGAATCGTTTTCCGAAAACAATTATTTATCATTGACTTCAAATTTAAAATAAACACATACGACGTACTACACGTATCACGTTCACTTATCATAAAAGAAGCTCATCCAAAGTTCCATACATTCCATAACCTTTCTTGTCTAAGAAGCGCAAAATACCCTTGGTGTGAAGTGGTCCGGCTTTTTTATTATTGTTAAAAATTTGTTCATGTTTTAAAAGTTTTCTGAAATTATATTCTGGAAATTATAAAAAGCATCTTCGATTGACATAAGGTTTTTTTTAACCAGATACATAATATGTAAGTATCTACCAATCCAATTTCCAATCCATTGATAATATATACATATAATTATAAATTTATAACATAGATATAGGTACCAATACAAATTATTTACAGTTTTTTTACAACTTGTTCCTTCAAAAATGTTTAGTATAAAACTACACAGTACTTCAAACCTAATTAACTCCTTGTAATCTAATAAAGATAATTTAAAGGTACCAAAATTAACATTCAGCACTATATAAATTCAAATATCATCGCCCCATTCAATGGCGTATTTAGGGTTTTGTCAAGGGAGGATAAACATTGGCAAACATATAATTTCCTCTATTTTTTGCTCAACTCAACTTTGTCCAAAAGTTTCATCCAGCAACTCTATAGATTGGAAATTCAATTTAGATAGTACTTTGAGGGTCTATTAAGCTCTGATCTCAATAGTTTTACCAGGCAAGCGGAAAAAATAGTCTAAAATAGACTAAAAACGGAGGAATTCGACGTAACGGCACTTTCATTTAATCGACTTTAGTAATATCGTCATAACTTCAAAAGTAATGTTGCTAGAAACTTGAAATTTTTACCATATGTTATTAACGTATCACGTCATGCATGAAAAAAATTTCAACAAATTTTGACAATTTTTGGGCAAAAAATTAAACTTTGAAAATACCTTGTTTTTTAAAGTTTATCCCTAATAAAGTTTTAAATATTGGACAAAAACATTTGAAAATTTAATATGACTTTACTCATACACTTATCTTACGATTCTGAAAAAAATTTAAAAATTGTTAGACGTTATTCTTTTTTTATAAGCATTGAAGTAAATTATTATTCGATTTTTACGTAATTAACTCTGTTTACATCAATTTTCAACTTTAAATATTTATTTAAAAAAATTCTTCCATCCAAACGGCATATTTTAATTCAAAAGCTCTGTTCTAAACCGTTTAATTAAAGTAATGATCAATAATTTGTTTAAATTCAATACAATCAGCCATATTAACTAGTCCGAGGAGCGGAGAATACACCATGGGGTGAAGTACATACTTTATATGCATACTATATTACAAATGTATTAATTTATAATACGAATTACGATGTAAGGCAACAAAATGAATAGAAAATGGGTTTTTGTGAGCAATACTAAATGCACATTTATTTTGAAAATGTCAGCCTGATGTACAACAGTTTGGTCGTTTCGAACCTCTGGCTAGATTTATGTAAGCTAAGATAATTTGAGTTCAGGTAATAGACAATTCGTAACAATATACATTTGGAACGAGTGCTGGCCTCTAGTGTTGCAAATACAAAGTTTATTAAAATATATTGTTTGTGATTAGTTTTCACATTTCACTGAACGAGATCGCAACCACATACGAAAAATTAACCACATACGAAAGAATACGAAAATTAATAATAATAAGATATCAAGATAATAATAAATTCAATTAATGTCAATTGAAAGTACAATTTTAATGAGTATTTTTTTTTATTTTTTACCAATACAAACCTAATATTCTATCAGTTGAATGGCTCTGAAAGACATTTCACTTCATCCGTGCGTACCTACTCGTAACACGCATTGGTTTTTTTTTTCTGTGAACACTTTTTTGGGTACCTAGTTAGAATGGTCCCAAAGTTTCATCAAGTAACACTATGGATCGGAAATTGCATGTAAATTGTTCTTTAGAGAGGTAATTTTTTATTAAATAGGTTATAATAATAATTAAATAGGTAATGGTTAACTTGTAATAGCATGTAATTATGCTGAAACATTTTAATTTTCATAAATAAATATATGTATATTTATTATATCTAGGTACCTACTAGGTAAGTATTTATATTAGACATAATCAATCTGTAATTTCCCGCTATTTTTTTAATACCTATACCTATATTTAAAACAAATTACTTATTGTTTATTATTGAATTAAATTATAGATTGAAATTATCCATTTTTCAAATAAAATTTTAAAAAAATGCATTGTATTGTATTCGTGAGTAGCTTTACCAGCCACCACGGTTCCTTAGTCTATACGGCCCACATCTTAACTAATTACAGATAACATGGCCTTAAGAAATTCATTTTTTTTTTTTAACGTGTTTTATCATTAGGAAACTCAATAGCTCAATAGCTAGGTAGAGAAATTGAAGGGTTCCGTGCAAGAACGAGATAACTCCATTTTTCTAAACTTTTCAGGAAACAATAAAGTTATTTAAAAATTATTTAAATAAAGATACAATTAATTTGAAAATCAATTTAGATACATTAGACCACGATAAAAAAGATTCCGTAGTAATTGATTTGATTTTCTTAATTTCTTTGAAATGAGAGCTAATATTAACCTAAATTTGTTGGAGTTATCTTGTTTTTTGACCAGAACTTTGTATTTATTATTTCTTCATAATGGTTTTAATATAAAAATAAAAATATTATTCATATTTATTTTTAAGAAAATTGTTTTATTTATTGGAGTATGATTTTATGAATTCATTTTTCCTTTTAGACAAAAAAAAAAACAAATTTTACCTTAAAATTTAACTCTAACATACCATTTTTGGAGTTATCTTGGTTTTTGAACAGAACTTTTTATTCTTTCTTTTTTCATAAATTTGTTTAAAATGAAAATAATAGAATTATTCATTATAATTATAACTAAAAATGTGTTAAATTTATTTAAATAATTATATATATTAAAAATAACATGTCTATTGTCTGGTGCAAAATAAATAAAATAAAACATATTGTACAAAATACAGTGTGGATAACATTCGCAGCAAAAACCAGATAACTCCGGAGTTATCCGGATGCGTAATTTCTATACCTATTAGAGTTGTGAACAGAACTTCCCTGATTGTTCCAAAATTGCCGCGCAAATTTTGAAATATTTAAATATTTACGGATAATTTACGGTAATCCGCCGGTTATTAACGTTATTGACCAAATTCTATAGATATAATACAAGATAACATACAATATATTATACCTATTTGACTTAACTATTTATAATTGTAAAAGAAAATCATATATAAGAATATTATATATTATAAGAAAATTATATATTTGTCAGACATTATCAGAAAATCATAACGTAAAATTATAACGATAATGATTGTTGTTACAAAAGTCTTTTAAAAGAGAAATAAATAGACATAGTCACATAGGCAACAGAGATCGCCAAGTACATACCGATACCATAATTATGTAAATATACAATAACTGTGACAATTTATTGTAAAATAATTTATATTTTCATTTGATAAAAATTATATATTTGTATATTATTATACATCTGAATTATATTAAAAATTATAATAAGAACTATATTTATTATATATTTATATAAAAATAATGTATGTAGGTATAAACTTATAAAAACGTGTCACATTCAATATGTCTAAGCTTATATGAATATAATCAAAAAATTTTAAGTATTAGTGTATTACATTCTGTAATTTATTATTTTCAATTATTCTAGTAATTCTATGTTGTCATAAGCCTATAATAGGTATCATAGGCGGCACTTGGCGGTAATATAAGGGGGGTATTAAGAATATTTCAACATTTGCGCGGCAATTTTGAACCAATCAGTGAAGTTGTGTTCACAACTCTAATAGGTATAGAAATTACGCTATCCGGATTTTCAACAGAAAAAAAACCAGACAACTCCATTTACGTTATATCTCCTATACGAATGATCGGAGTTGTCTCGTACTTGCACAGATATACTCGTCATTTTTTTTCTTTATAAGAAACGGCAAAAGCCCCATTTTCAAAAAAAATGGAGTTATCTTGTTCTTGCACGGACCCCTTCAATTTTAATACACTTTACTCATATTTGTGGGTGATGTTCCCATGGGATGAGTAGTAAGGAAATTATAAGGAGCAAAGGACCATTTGATTGTAACCTACACGTTTTATATCTCACTGCCCTACAAAATTAAAGGCCAAAAGAGTGAGTTTTAAGAAAAATTAGTAAATCACAAAAAATTGCCAACCCTTATCGTCATACAGATTAGGTATTATAGTTAGTAATAAAATCAAAATTACCAAAAATTAATTTATGGTATTTTAATAATTAAAATTTGATAAAAACAATTGATTTTGTCAAAAGAAAAAAACACAAAAATAAGTCTCTTAAAATTGAAATACAGCTCCAATAAGTTAAAAAACAGACAGTTGTTAGTTTATATTTAATTTAATTTTTAATATCTCTTAGCAAAAAAAACAAAAAAAAATTCAATTACATTTTTAGTCATTTAATTTTTTTTTTTTTAATCATTATAGTAAATTTACTTAGGCACCTATTAAACCTATAAAAATCAAAATATTTAGGTATGCAATATTATGGGTCATTTTTACAAATAATGAAATTCATCTTAATTATTTTTTTGTAAACTTAACATGATATAAAAATATTTTTTTTCAGTAAAATAATTTGATATTTCCTTTTTTTAAATCCAGACTTGAAAATACAGGATTTGCTAACAGCGATATATTTAAAATCACTCTAAGGAATATTTGGTTTTTTGTATGTGTTATAAAATTATTTAAGTACTTACAGTAAAATATACTTTTTATTTTCTGAAAATAATGTTTATTAAAATTGTAAAAGTACACATACTGTTCAGTCACAAAATAAAGCTGCCCATTACAACACGTAGCATCTTGATTGAAATGTAGCGTAAACCTTTCTTTAAATTGAATCCTTCATAAAATCTCTGATTCTAGGTAGATTATTTTGAAGAATGTAGTATTTAAAATATTTTTAAAGAACATTCAAGAGGCATTCATCAAACTGTCAACTGATAGAATGCTGAACATCATGGTGGATGGGCCCACTGGGATACTGGGCAAATCCCAGTAGGCCCTTTTATCTAAAGGCCTGTATTATTATTTATACATTAGTCAATATTACAAAGTTTGTTAACAGAAAATACTTGTTTTTAATTTATTATGGACATGTGTGTTATATTTATAAAAACGGGATCTACATTTTTCATTTTAATATTTAATATCGATCACGTTTATAAATAAACAAATATAATATGTTTATGCTTCAATTTTAATAAAATGTATTACATAACACGTAAATATGGTAAAAATTATAAAAAGAAATATACCTACCTTGAGTAATTTTACCAGTAACATTAATTTAGCACATCCGTCTCTGCTGAACACTCACATTTTGTTCATTTATTCAACATTCTATAACTACTAACATTGATTTTAGTATAGTTTATTCAATAATCAATGCTAATCAGTTCTGATTGATTAAAGGCTCAAAGACGAATGCCACCAATCCTCACCCTATACAGTGTGTCCCGTTTTAAATGTACCACCAAATATCTCAGCCCGATAATCATATATTGAAATGTGGTTTGCTGCAATAGTTAGGGGGTACTGAAGTACACATTATAGGAAAAATTCAAATTTTTAACTCTTGTAGTATGCGCATGCGCAATACAAATGGTTTTTTTTTTAATGGCAACGCTTATTTTTGTTACCGGATATGGTTAGACCATTTTATTCTAAGTCATTTTGATCCATTGACCATAGTTCTAAACCTAAAATTGACTGAGTTATAGCTTTTTGAAATTTTAAAATAATTATTTTTTTTGATCTTACCATAAACATAACACACTTGTATTGAGTGATTTTTTCATAGATTTATTATTATATTTTATTATTATTTGATAGATTAATTTTTATTCAAACATGATTCACTTTTGTATTAAATTAATGTGTGCTATTATTTTTGGTATAATCGAAAAAATGTTTTTATTTTAAAATTTCAAAAAGTCAGTCAATTTTAGGTTTAGAACTATGGTCAATGGATCAAAATGACAGAATAAAATGGTCTATCTATATCCGGTAACAAAAATAAGCGTTGCTATTAAAAAAAAAACATTTGTATTGCGCATGCGCAAACTACAAGAGTTAAAAATTTGAATTTTTCCTATAATGTGTACTTCAGTACCCCCTAACTATTGCAGCAAACCACATTTCAATATATGATTATCGGGCTGAGATATTTAGTGGTACATTTAAAACGGGACACACTGTATATTATACTTTAACTGTTGAACCTTGTATTTACCTTTGCCTATTTAAACTAAAGTATATTTCAAATAAATTTCAAGCAAACCTTTTTTGATAAATTGTTCATTAATTCAAATAACATTTGATTTGTATCCCTCGTTATATCTTTTTGGAAATGAATTTTCCTAACTGTTAAAACTCAGGAATTGGCCATATAACTTGTCAAAATTTGGTTTAAAGTACACAATTAAAACTATTACAAATTTTTACTTGTGTAATACAAAATGTTGAGTCAATTGTAAGAGCATAAAATAGCCATTAAATTTTAAAAATCTGTTTAGAATCCTAACAGTTTAATTAGATAAATCTCTAATTAGTACATTTAAATGAAAATGGATACAAATAATGTAAATGGTTAATGGTTGCATATCTCATAGAATCATTGACATATGCAAGCTACAGGCCTACTGAAATAAAAGATAAACACACATATATACATATTATTATGATCATTACTTCACACATTTGCATGCACACATACCGTTTACACATTTCTTATACTGGTGTATTGATTTCGGCTTGCTTTACTATTCCTTTAATTTATTATAGTTAGATTGCAGTCATAAAGAAAATTACTATTTTCAAAGAATGAATTAGTATAATAATTTGGTATTCGGTTTATTGATCCAATAAGTGACCTACCAATATTTTTAAGTTCAATTTATGACCTACAGTCATAATTATATTTTATAATATGCATGTGGCTTATGCATAGTTCAATGAATGTTATCTACATCTAATAATATAATTGTCCATCCATCATGGTTCGACTTTATTTTTATTTTATAAATAAGCCCATAGGCATAAATAAACTTAAATTTGTAGAAGTACAGATATTTTTACAGAACCTTCTTCCCCGTAACTATTAAATGTTCAAAAATCAAATCTTCAGAGTATAAAAAAAAAACGGAGATAAATTCCTTGAAAACATTACCATAAATTCATAACCCATTAAGACACCAGAGTCACTATCTCTTTTAAGAACAAAAGTGTCAAACTCTGTAATGACTTAGTCCATATTAATTTGTAAAATTTTCTCTACAAGTAATATTTTTGATTTTCTGGAAACACTGAACAATAAAACTATACCATCTAATTTGGTAGTACACGTCTCATTTGAAAGGGTCAATTTCATTACATCCTGAGTAAATCAGTATTGTATTAGATTAAATTAACATACAATGTTAAAATTGACTCATGAATACTTTTTTTTTATAACCAAGTATGTCACAAAGTGTACAAAATACTTAATATTGAATTTTCGACAATAATAATAAAGAAAATTGTTAATAAAAATAACATTGATAATTTAAATACTCATTTTAAAAAAATCAGAGCATTATTTAATTTATTATATTAATATCCATAACTTTTTATAAAATGTATGTCAAGATATATTATAAATACGCTTATAAGATTAAAACAAGATTCTCCTAAACGAAAATGTTTGGTCACGCAGTATAAAAAATATGTATCTTGAAACTTAGTATGCATCAGCTACATTGGATAATGTTAGCATGGTAAAGTAAACACTATCAGGATCTTGAACGACAAACTTTTCTTGAATCAAATTCACTGCATCCTATGTTGAAATAAAATTAAAATTAAAAGTATGGGTTGTTGCATAATATTTTATTACAATAATTTTACCTCGAGCAATGAATCTTGAGTAGTAGGTCCGTGATTAATAGGATCAAACTTGCTTCCATCTAATATAAAAATAAATTGCTTTTAACATGTCTTATGCATTCAATTTGTATAAAATAGACAATACTTAAAAAAACATTGCGAGATTGTATATTATGCTGTATACATTTAAACCAATTATTGCAATTAGAAAAAGGATAATTTTCACATAAGTTGTTTGCTGTTCAGCTAATTCCACTAGATTAGGACAATACTATTTATTTTATTAGTAATATCTTACAATTGCTATGTCTTGAAGTATAATATAAATATATATTAACAATATACTAGGCATTTTACACAATTGTTAAAAATAGTTCAAAGAACATTTAATGAAGTAGTATTCAATAATCAAACAAAAAAAAATCTATGGATCTCAACATTATGTTTTTGTTGCCACTTGACCCTTAAATGCATACTGTTGTATTCTTGCAGTTTTGAAAATGATAATATATCATTATATTTATACAATCTGTTTAGCTCTGTTTATTAGTTTATAAACAAACAAATCAATTATTTACAGTATCAATTTTAAATCAAATAATACATATTGGAGGGAAAATCGTTAGCAGTTTTAACATGTTAACACAATGTTAACATTTTTAAATTAAAATTTAAAAAAAATCATGCGTTTAAGGGTTAAAATTACCCTATTCTTTTGCAATTTTTAATAAGTTTCAAATATTTTTCTTTCTATTCTTACCTAATTCATATAGACATCCATCTTTGCATACAAATGCAATAAAGTGATATGGTATTACATCTTCTGGATCAGGTGCCTGAAAATATGCAAAAAAAAAAAATATATATATATGGTGATATTTCATCAGTGCATTTAAAAATGTAAAATTTATTTTGTTAATACTATATGATAAATGATAAGATACTTAATAACAGGAATTTAATTTTCAAAGATATTTATAATTTTATGAGGCGAAAACACAATATAAAAATAATTTTAATTCATAGTAAACGAAGATAAATTATATTATATTAATAAAATAAAATGAAAACAATACTAAAATTAATTTAACATTTAAATTCTTACAATATAAGAGTTAATTTAAAAATTACCAATAAATAACTTAATACTATGTTTCAAAATAATTTTTTTCAATTATTTAACAATTATTATCATAATATTTACTGAAGTTTGTCCCTCAACCGCACTTTCTTTATGAGCATTAATAAAATCTTCGGCTTTTTTTAACATTTCACCACGATCACTTGGTGACATATCTTGACCATCATCCAAAAAACGTTTTAATATACCATCATTTAGTTTTATCCTAGAGATTAGATTTTGAATTTATTTCATGGTAAATTTACATAGGAATAATCAATCTTACTTATCTCTATTATTAGCCACACTATGAATTAGAGCCATAGTACCACAGGCGTTATGTACAAATTGTTTAACAAAATATACATTATCTGATACTTGCTGACCTTCATCTTTCAATTTCAATTCTTCTTCATTCTTACGTTTTTCATACTGCAAATGATATTAACATGAGTAATGTAAAAAATACGACAATTCAATCTTTTCTAAAAAAAAAATTCTTACAGCTTCATTGTATGGAAATAACATAATGACAGATGCTACTGGTCTAGGAACAATGGCAAGTTCATCCGGCCCAAATCCAAAAACATCACATATTTCCCATTCATTTGGTACTCCCAACTTGTGCAAAAACTAAAAATAAAGTGCATAAAAATGTTTTATATTTAAATCAATCTAACATAAAGTAAATCATATTAAATTTTATAACAATATTATTTGATAGGTAGGTAAGCATTAATAGATCTAACCCTATTCAAACAATTTTTACCTACCCATAGATTCCATCATGTATTAATTTAATAGTCATAATGTATTGACAATGCACTGATTTATTATTACAATATGTACTCCTAAATTTTCAATAAATATACTTTTACCTGAATTAATCATTCAATTAATTGTTTAACAATAATCCATATTATGATTTCTATCAATGTTTCTTACCTTGGTCATCACCTAAAACATAAATTTAAACATTTATAATTCAGTTCAAAATAAAATTCATCACTTAGAAAAACTTATTTACATTAATATAAGAATACAATTTTTATTTTTTAACAATAACACAAATCCTATGCCTATCTGATATTTATATCACCAAGGGATGAAGCATCCATGAGAGACTATGAGAGACAGTGTCAACCCTCATATAGAGAACTTAATTTTTTGAATGACAAACTTGGAGCAAATATTAATTTAACTATATCTTATTAGAAGAATCGTTTTTTATCAAATTCATTGAATATTGATAGGTTTAGTTTTCCATATGAAAATACACTAAATGATTTGACAAAGGCAATAACTTTGTGTTATTTTTTAATGTGTTTTTATTCATACTACAGTAGTCAGTTACTACAGTACAGTAATCATCGCAACAATAAAAATAAATACAATGATTTCTGATTTTTAGTTAATCCAAATTTTAAAATTTTAAATTGTATTTTGTAGTTAAAAAAACACAATAAGCCATTTTGTAAACCACATTTTTTGTAAAATTTTAGTGGTATAATATCTTACTAAAGTTTTGTCATTTATTTATAATGAAATTAATGATATCGATTTATTTCCATAGGACATTAGATTAGAAAATTTGATCTGTTAAAAATATTATTAATCTTTTCAGAAAACTTTAAAAATCATAGAAAATTAACATAAACATTTATTAGAATTTTAACCATCAATATTTTTTCAAAAAATCTGGTTTACAAAATGAATATTTTTTTTATTTTTTTAAAACTGTAGAATAAAATTTAATATTTTCAAATTTGGGTTCTGGAAATAAAAAGAAATCGTTTGATATATTTTTATTGTAGGGAAGTACTATAGTATTAATTTTTTTTTTTTAAAGTTAAAAATATTGAAGAGAACAAATATTTTACATTAGTCAAATCACACAAGAACACCTTTATGTATACAAATGACTTATGTTGAGATGTCAACTTATATGTCTCATTCCTCTACATGATTTTGTGTAAGGGTTATAAACCTAACGTAATTATTATATGAGATAGTTCTTGTGCTTATCAATAAGCTATTATTTTGATCTTAAATTTAGTCATTCTGTCAATTTGCATTGTCCGCCTATTTGATTTAGCCACGGTTCACCACTAATTTAAATCAATATGATTCAGAGACACACTAAGTACAACATAAAATATAAAAAACAGTTAGTAAGTTCACAAATGCAATTTCAAGTATTTGATTATTATTGGAATAATTATTAAAATGTTTTACCTTCAAAAGAAAAAAACAAATTCTGACTAATCAACAAGTATCTATAGTTTTTGACTATTCGATTTAATTATAATACCACATAGGTACACTTAATTTGAATGGGTTACAAGTATGCCTACAACAATTAGGTCATAACTCATATGCAAGGTAAAAATTAAGTTTAGAAGAGTCAGGAATCAAACTCTTTTAACAGCACACTCTATAATCAGCTCTTTCTTCCTTTCTCGTTTTCTTTTTCAAAATAGTGAAGAATCAATTAATTTCTGCACATTATATCCTAAGGGTTGTCTCAATTGAGTTATGGACATACTTATTTTAACTAAAAACCATATATTTAAAACTAACGATCTGGCAAAATCAAGAGACAGATGAAATAGTGTAACCAAATACAATTTTAAACATTATTAGGCCTTTAAGTAGAAAAAATACTAACATTTTACAATGAATAAATAGAAAACACATACTTTTATAAGAGGAGACAGATAATAACATGGTTATAATTAACATATACCATTTCGATCACAGAAGAACTGAATTTCATGCCATACTATTACTCGTAACATGACTAAGGAATTAAATATTTTTCTTGGAAACCTCTTGCCAAATCACCTCCAAAACGAAATTACCAAATGAACTTATCTAATGACTGACAGAGGTCAGCATGAGCCATGAGGTCATCATTAATATTGTAAAAGACGTTGTTTTCATACATGGATATACTCATGAAAATAAAATATGTATAAATGGATCATTTGAGCTTATCACACATATAACATATTTTGTTAAAGTATGTAAATAAGAAATTCATAAAAGTTCTTAAATTTTATTATTAATTGACTATAATTTACGCCTCGTTAACTTCACTTAGTGCCTTGAAATATTAGTGACGCACCTAAGAGGTTTGGGCTTCACGTCTAGATTCTCTTTTACAGCATAATGCTTTAGTGATAAAAAAAATTATATTTATTTTCTAGTAGCTAATAAGAATAGTTTAAGATTTGAATAAAATATAGCAACAAAATCTAATAAAATCATTTTAGCTTTAGGAACAAACTACACAAATGTATGTTTCTATTAGCCATTGATTGTTTCAGTATACTACATCAGTTTAAATTTAATATTTATAAATTAAA